>CM046450.1:74580007-75180007 GCA_025506515.1 Flaveria trinervia | reverse complement strand
CAGTGGAAGACATGGTATCCAAAGCACAAACTGATGACTTGATGATTAAAGCCATGTTTCTGATCAATCAAGGTTATGATCATGATGAAGTGTTTGGAATGACTTATGAAGGCATGAAGGAGGAGGAAGAGAAAGTAAAAAGGCTGCTTGATCTAACAATTGAAACTGAGTATGAAAAGGCAACCTTCAAAAATACTACTGTGCATAAAGGTTCTTCTGTGAAGAAATCATCTGGGTATGATAGACCATTGCCAAGATAGAATCCTCCATCCAAGCTATCATCAATGAAAAGGTCATCTCCAATTCATAAGCCATTATTTCCTGATCCTTATAGTATGACTGATAAGGAAATGAAGGATTACCTCACAATTCAAGGCTTCACCAAAAGAAAGTTAGCTAACATGAAGAAAAAATATTTAAGAGCTGCTACTCAAGATGAATGAGAAGAAAGAAAAATTAAAGCAGTTGGAAGAAGAGGTGCTTAACAAGAAGCCAAGAGGAAGAGTGTCTGCACATGACATGAGTCTTACTCATAAAGATCAAGATGATTCTTGCACCTGTCATTCATAAATATCCAGAGTGGTTTGCTGAACCCTCTCAACTAAAGCTTTAAGAGGGTTGACCACTGCTAAGATGATCAGAGGAATATCTACTCCAAAAGGCAAAACAGATCAAAAAATTATTGCCTGAAAGTATGATAGTGCATGGAACATGTTTATGGTCAAAACGATCTCTGCCTTAGTGCAATTCTTTACTGAGTACACTGCTTTGGTAAATGCACTTGAGATTCATGACTTGAAAGAAGGCCAACGTAGAGCTGATCAATCACAATGCCATGTACAGAGGTTATGAATTTGAAGGAATACTCAAAATGTTCAAAAGAACAACCACTTCACACTTTGAAAGCCATGCATTGAAAAGACAAAACATTCAAGAATCCAATGGAAAAGAAACAAACAAAACCAGCAGAAGAAATTGTATTCCTTGACTAAGTCAGTACCTACTAAAGCCTTGAAAAGAAAATTTGTAGCTGGTACACATTCCTCAATTCCAATTTCGAATGTGCTTTATGATGAGAAGACATATGAGTTAGTGATTGAGAGGAAATGGGGAGGAAAAGAGGGTGCTGAAGTTAGACTATTCAGTGGTTATGAAGTGAGATTATTGGATCAATCATACATTCAATACATCTATACAAGACACTTTAGAGAGATATCAAACAAACTGGGTGAAGAAGATCTACATTTCATTCTGAAATGTATCAAACTACTAAAGATGACCTATGATCAGATCAATGCAAAAAGAGAGAAAAGAAAGAAGAAGAAGACACCTCTCCAATTGGGCAACATTGTCAAGCTTGAAGTTGATGTAGATGGTTTCCTATTAATTCACAGAGATGGACTTTCAACAGTTCCTCTTCGGGAAACTATCTCTTTGAAGAAGCTACCACTGAAGCAATTCATAATATGAGCAGAATGAAGATTCATGTACTGAACAAGGATAAAATGTCAGAGGCTCAAGACTTTGTCAACATGATCAAAGCAATTCTGGATCCAAGACATGCTGCACCTTTGGTATCATCAAAAGACCCAGCTGAATCATCACAACATCAATCACATCCCAAACATTGAGAAAAACTAGGCTGTATAATCCTTAGGGGGAGTATTGTTGCACCTTGAAAGGATCATACATGCCAACTTAATGGGTGAATTGATGATTGTTTAGCTGGAATCCCACAAGTCCAAAAAGAAATGCGAATGAAGATCTGCAAGGAAAATAACAAGTGTTATCTTCTGCATTAGTTAATGCGGAAGACATACCTCTGATGCGGACAAGTGTCTACTCTTCAGCATTGACTAATGCGGAAGACATAATACTAATGCTGAAGAACAAGGTACTCTTTCGCATTGACTAATGCGGAAGAACAAAAGAAGATGCGGACAAGACTTTGGTCATCCGCATTTACAAATGCGGATGACCGACCAAATGCGCATGAGTATTTGTTCATCCACATTAACCAATGCGGATAACCAACTTACTAATGCGGATGATCAAGTGGAAATGCTGATCAAGATTATCTCATCCGCATTTGTCAATGCGAATGATAAGTAGAGATGCGGATCAAGACTTAGACTAGTTTCTGATGTAATAGGTCAGGGGTAGTTTAGTCATTTTGTAAAGGCATCTTGTCGGCCTATAAATAGAATAGTTGACCTCGTACTGAGACGACGGCTGATAGATAGAGAATTTTTGTTGTAATTATTCTCTGTAACTGTAAGGCCCCGTTCCCGGGACTCTTACAGCTGGGTTCTCATCGCATATGAAACATATAATTACATTAGTATTTAATAAATCGCAGCGGAAAACTAAAACAAACTTTCATTTTCATGTAAATGCTTTTGCATACTAATACAACATTCATTACAAAAATCGTTTGTTCGCATTACAATGCAAAAACATTAATCAAAAGAATGCCATCCCAAAAGAGCTGAGTAGTCGCCCGTGCCATCCTCAGCAATCATTACCTGCCAACTGGAAACACATCAAAGTCAGCGTTGCTGAGTGAGTTCTAGTTTTATAAATAAAACATACTTTACTTTCATATAAAACCGTTCGTACTTTTACATGATCACACATCATACGTACACATAGATAGTATCATTATTATCTTCCTTCATTCGTTCATTCCTTCTTTCATTACCTTACTTGCGCATCGGACATCATCCCGAACCAATACCATGTGCTACACCCCGGTTAGTCGTAGCTACCGGCCGAAGTCAACGAATGACAGCTAAACGTATGCCGCGGTACTAGGAGTAACCGTCAGTCTTAGCTACTGGGCCAAGTCAACGAATGACAGCTAAACGTATGCCACAGTACTAGGGGTGAGCAGTAGAGGTCCTACATTTGGGGTCAATCACCAAGAGGGACCCCGTATCCGATGTATGCAAGACGTTTCATTCGTTCATCATGTTCCTCTTCCTTTATCTTTCACTTTACGTTACATAATACTTCGTTCATTCATCATAACAAGTAAAGCCACAGGAAAGATATTATACATCGCATAAGGAACATAAACATGCATCAACATCACATCATACATGGAAACATCATACATACATAACGTACAACATCATCACCCTCATCATGCCCAACATGCTTCTAAGATCTCGATCGTCATCTTAAAAACTCTTATGGTAACCTTTACATCAACACTTACATCTGCACTTTCCCCCGAAAGTCAGAAGTCAATCTACACCTTCCTCGGGTTCAACAGCCCTATTCGGGCGTATGGACACCCTTCAGTCGCATGGCCTCCATGCAACCAACATCATGCGATTGAACTAATATGGATGAACACCTATGCGAATGAACATCCAGTCGTGCGAATGAACAATGCGGATGAACACCTATGCGACTGGACCTTCAGTCGTGCGAATGGACCTTCGGTCGCATGACACCCACGCGACTGGCCCTCCAGTCGTGCGAATGAACCCAAATCGTGCGAATGGACCCCAATCGCACCCTAATCGGCCGTATGGCCTCCATTCGGCCTCCAGTCGGTCGCCTAGCCCTAACTGGTGCAGAGTGCAGTTCAACCCGACTGCAGCCGAGGGTTTTCGGCCCCAAACTCATCTAAACCCATTTTAAGCCTAAATCGACCATCCTAAACCTTAGAGATGCATACCATAACATCATTCAAGCACAACCAAGCATAAATCAAGTCACAATCGCGTCATACACATACATACACGCATACATACGGGTTTTCACCCAAACACCGAAAAAGATTTTTCAGATGTATTCCAGCCCCAAAATCGTTTGAAAACAAGTAAAAGAGGGGTCCTAGAACTCACCTAAACGAGCACAATGACAAGAGCTTCGACTCGGCTTGCTTCACGACGATTTTGGTGACCCGAATCGACCCTAACCAACACTTTTTCCTCTTTTTCTCCTCTTTCTCTCTATTCTTCTCTTTGTGAGCTGAAATGTGAGTGTGGGGAGAGTGGGCTGCCCTCTCCCTACATATATCACCCATTTCCCAACTTTTCTTCTTTGGTGAGTTTGGTCCCTCGACTTTTGACTTTATTTTCTTTTCTTTCTTCACCGGCTTCAAAATAATAAATATCCGGGTGTTACAAGTCTACCCCCTTAAATAGGTTTCGTCCCCGAACCTGTTATTCGTCGAACAAACGTGGATAATGCCGTCTCATTTCTTCTTCAGTCTCCCACGTTGACTCGGATCCCTTCCTGTGCTTCCACTGTACACGCACAAGAGGAACCACTTTATTCCTTAGCCTCTTTTCCTTACGATCGATGATTGCCACCGGTTGCTCACATAATTGAGCCTTTCATCTATTTCAATGTCTTCCAATGGAACACATGTCTTCATCAGCTATACACTTTCTCAGATGAGATACATGGAATGTCGGGTGAATCCCACTTAACTCATCTAGCAACTCCAATCTATAGGCCACCTCCCCTACTCGAGCAATGATTCGGAAAGGGCCTATATATCTTGGGCTCAACTTGCCCCGCTTTCTGAATCTGATAATACCCTTCCAAGGTGAGACCTTCAGCATAACCCGGTCACCCACCTGGAACTCAATTGGCTTACGTCGCTTATCGGCATACGACTTCTGTCTATCCTTGGCTGCCTTCATGAAGGCTTTAATCTTTTCAAGCTTCTCTGTCGTAGCCTCGATTACCTCGACGCTCCCCAATTCCTTCTGACCAATATCACCCCAACAAACGGGTGTTCTGCATCTCCTACCGTATAGCATCTCAATGGTGGCATACCAATACTGGCATGATAGCTGTTGTTGTATGAGAATTCAGCTAACGGCAGTGGTCATCCCAACTTCCACCAAAATCGATCACACACGCCCGAAGCATGTCTTCCAGTGTCTGAATGGTCCTTTCTGACTGACCATCAGTCTGGGGATGATAAGCCGTGCTAATATGTAACCTCGTCCCCATAGCATCGTGGAATTTCTTCCAAAATTTAGATGTAAACCGAGTGTCACGATCAGACAATAGACACCGGCACACCATGACGAGCTACAATTTCCTTGATGAACAGATCAGCCAACCTCTCAGATGAATACGTCTCGCGGATCGGTAGAAAATGAGCGCTCTTCGTCAGACGATCAACTATCACCCATATGGCATCATACCCTTTCGGGGTACGTGGCAGCTTCGTAATGAAGTCCATGGTGATGTGCTCCCATTTCCATTCTGGTATATCCAAAGGTTGTATCTTCCCATACGGCTTTTGATGCTCTGCCTTCACCTGTAAGCAAGTAAGGCACTTACTCACATACTCCACCACGTCGCGCTTCATACCCGGCCACCAATAATCTTTCTTCATGTCATGGTACATTTTCGTGGCACCAGGATGAATGGAGTATCGAGTCTTGTGGGCTTCATCCATTATCTTCACCCGTAGATCCCCAAAACGAGGAATCCACACACGACCGAATCGAGTTCCAACACCGAGTGTGTTTTCACCCAATTCCCAACCAGACCTCTCATTCTTTCCGAGTTAAGATGATCTTCTTTCAATGCCTCATCTTGAAACTCCTTAACTTGCTTCATCACATCGGAGGTCATGATAATTGATAAGCTTTCACCCGAATCGGCTCGGGCCTCTCTTTTCGGCTAAGGGCGTCCGCCACCACATTAGCTTTGCCGGATGGTAATGGATCTCGCAATCATAATCCTTTATAAGTTCCAACCATCTCCTCTGCCTCATGTTCAGATCCTTTTCGAAGAAGAAGTACTTCAAGATCTTATGATCGGGGTGAATATGTGCACTTCGTCCCGTAGAGATAGTGCCTCCAGATCTTCAATGCAAAGACCACGGCTGCTAGCTCCAAGTCATGAGTAGGATAATTAACCTCATGGACTTCAACTGTCGGTTGCATAGGCTATAACCTTCCCTCTCTGCATTAACACACACCCCAACCCTGAGTAGGAAGCATCAGAATAAACCACCAAATCTTCGCTTCCATCGGGTAACGACAGAACAGGAGCTTGAGTCAGTCTTGCTTCAGCTCTTCGAACGCCTTCTCTTGAGCTTGACCCCATACAAACTTCACATCCTTTCGGGTCAACTTAGTTAGTGGAGAAGCAATCTTAGAGAAGTCTTGGATGAATCTTCTATAGTATCCCGCAAACCCAAGAAACTACGGATCTCGGATGGCGTCTTTGGTGACTTCCATTGCATAACCGCCTCCACCTTCGCTGGGTCAACCATAATCCATTAGGATTCACCACATGACCCAAAACTGAACTTCGTGCAACCAGAATGCGCACTTGGAGAATTTAGCATACAGTTTCTCCCTCTCTCAACGTCTCTAGAACCTCCCGAATGTGACCGGCATGCTCAATCTCGCTCTTCGAATAAATCAGGATATCATCAATAAACACAATCACTGATTTATCCAACATAGGCCGACACACACGTTCATCAAATCCATAAAAGCAGCCGTGCGTTGGTCAACCAAAGGACATGACAAGAAACTCGTAATGACCATAACGCGTACGGAAGCTGTTTTAGGGATATCTTGTATCTTGCTCCTTCACCTTCAACTGATGATAACCAGATCGAAGATCTATCCTCGAGAACCAACTAGCACCCTGAAGCTGGTCGAACAATCATCTATCCTCGGTAAGGGGTAGCGGTTCTCTTCACTGTCAACTTGTTTAGTTCGCGGTAGTCAATGCACATCCTCATACTACCATCCTTCTTCTTTACAAATAGGACCGGAGCACCCCAAGGAGAGTACTCGGTCTAATGAACCCCTTATCAAGCAGCTCTCGCAACTGCTCCATCAACTCTTTCATCTCGGTTGGAGCCAATCGTACGGTGCCTTGGTAACAGGTTGGGCACCCGGTATCAGGTCAATCTGAAATTCATTTCTCTGTCAGGTGGCACTCCTGATAAGTCTTCTGGGAACACGTCTGGAAAGTCACACACAACTGGTACATCAGCTAGTTGTGGTGTTGGTGTATCCACATCCTTTACATAAGCCAAGTAGGCGCTACATCCACGCCTCATACACTTTCCCCGCCACCGCCATTGAGATCACCTTCGGATCGTAGTAACCCCGATCCCATAAACCGTTACCAAACTTCCGTCAGGCGCTGTCAAACGAACCATCTTCTTGCGACACACAATGTTTGCCTCGAAGTCCGCCAACCAATCCATCCCAAGAACCAAATCGAAACCACCCAAGGTCATCACAAACGGTCTAACAGGAAACTTATGACCCTCAAGTTCCACATCACAATTCTCTATCATCTCAGAAATCTCTGGTAGACTTACCTATGGCATTTCTACATCAAAGGACGCATCAACCGTCTACTACTAACAGGCAGCTTAGCACAGAAAGCAGCAGAATAAAACTCTTACTAGCACCCGAATCAAATAACACAGAAGCTAAGTCTGGTTCACTAGAAACGTACCGGACACAACGTCAGGGTCCGTCCTAGCCTCCTCCTGTGTCATGGTGAACGCCCTGGCGCTCACCCTCGGTCCATCACTTCCCGTCTTCTTCACCCCTGAACCCTCAGTCCTCGACTTCTTACAATCTCTGCTCATATGACCATTTCCCCACAGTTAAAACATTTGCTCGACATGCAATCCTTCGCCATATGCCCTGTCTTCCCACACTTGAAGCACAAGTTTGACCCAAACTACATTCCCCGCTGTGCTCCCTTCCACACTTGCCACACCTTTTCGACCCCGCACTTGATGTGACCACACGGCGTTCATCCACCCGTGCCTTTTTGTTACCCATCGGGGCATCACCCCGACCAAACCGTTTCCCGTTCCAGTTCCGATCACCACCACCCTTTTACTTGCTTCAGTCACCACTACCTCCCGCTCATCAAACAGCCTCCCTGCCAAATCAACCGCCAACCTAAACGTGCTTGGCCGGGCGGCGATCATATGCCGGCGAACATCCACCGGTAACCCTGAATGTACCTCTTGATTTTCCGAGACAGAGGCGTCACCTGATCAGGCACAAGCCGTGCCATTTCATTGAACTTGGTGGTATACTGCTGGTGTGTCATGGTTCCAGCCTCCAACTGTAAAACTCCCTTTCCAACTTATCCATTTCTCTGTGAGGACAGAACCCTCAATCACCATCTTCTTCAACTCGGGCCATTTCATTCTCCCGATCGCCCGATTACCTTCTGCTTGGACAATGTTATCCCACCAACACAGAGCTGAATCCACAAAGAGTGGGTAGCAAACTTCACCTTTTGGTCCTCTCGACACTCGCTGATGTCGAGAACAGCTTCCATTTCCCTCACCACCACGGTGAGCAGCTACAGCAGTGCGTTTTCCATCAAAAGTAGGGGCTTGCATCTCATAAAAGCCCCATAATTACATCCTCGCACTGCCTCTGGCACGGCTCTTCTTCTTCCTCTTCATCATCAGATAGAACCGTTTCCGGCTCGGTGTTGTTCCCGTTCCCCAGAGGATCTGTTTCTTTCTTTCCTTTCCCCTTCTCGTACAGCTTTAATAACTTCGGTCACCACAGACGGCAAGATCGTCTGCATGACCTGATGTACTTCTTCTACAACAGCCTCTTTTACTGAGGCTCTCAGATTGGCGCTTTCGTCGCCACCCTCCGGATGAGGGGTCTCTGGTTCTTCATGAACCACCCTCTCAACTCTGGGTCTCCTCTCTTGGTCACGGTTCAGCACCGTGACCTCCACCCCTAGAAGCTTTCGAAGATCTACCTCCGGCCATCACACGCACACTGAAAGATTCAAACACCACACACGGTCATTCAAGGAAACAACTCAGTTTATGTCAAGTATAGTAAGTCCCTAATTACAGTGGCCAGTTGTGATTAGCCACTTACTTTACTCTTCATACCCCAAGCATTACCTGTCCTGACTACATCAGTATTTAAATCTACACACAACACATAACACATACCTTGCGCACATAAAACCGGTTAACTTTACGAAAATACCTGATGGCACGCAGCTACTCAGTTTGGCATCCCATTCCCTTTCCGTCCCATTCTCAGTTTAAGATTAGGTTTATTCTGAAAATTTACCCCTTTCACTTAAACTTTGGCTCTGATACCAACTTGTAAGGCCCCGTTCCCGGGACGCTTACAGTTGGGTTCTCATCGCACATAAAACATATAATTACATTAGTATTTAATAAATCGCAGCGGAAAACTAAAACAAACTTTCATTTTCATGTAAATGCTTTTGCATACTAATACAACATTCATTACAAAATCGTTTGTTCGCATTACAATGCAAAAACATTAATCAAAAGAATGCCATCCCAAAAGAGCTGAGTAGTCGCCCGTGCCATCCTCAGCAATCATTACCTGCCAACTGGAAACACATCAAAGTCAGCGTTGCTGTGTGAGTTCTAGTTTTATAAATAAAACTACTTACTTTCGTACTTTTTGTTTTTTACATGATCACACATCATACGTACACATAGATAGTATCATTATTATCTTCCTTCATTCGTTCATTCCTTCTTCATTACCTTACTTGCGCATCGGACATCATCCCGAACCAATACCATGTGCTACACCCCGGTTAGTCGTAGCTACCGGCCGAAGTCAACGAATGACAGCTAAACGTATGCCGCAGTACTAGGAGTAACCGTCAGTCTTAGCTACTGGGCCGAAGTCAATGAATGACAGCTAAACGTATGCCACAGTACTAGGGGTGAGCGGTAGAGGTCCTACATTTGGGGTCAATCACCAAGAGGGACCCCGTATCCGATGTATGCAAGACGTTTCATTCGTTCATCATGTTCCTCTTCTTTATCTTTCACTTTACGTTACATAATACTTCGTTCATTCATCATAACAAGTAAAGCCACAGGAAAGATATTATACATCGCATAGGGAACATAAACATGCATCAACATCACATCATACATGGCAACATCATACATACATAACGTACAACATCATCACCCTCATCATGCCCAACATGCTTCTAAGATCTCGATCGTCATCTTAAAAACTCTTATGGTAACCTTTACATCAACACTTACATCTGCACTTTCCCCCCCGAAAGTCAGAAGTCAATCTACACCTTCCTCGGGTTCAACAGCCCTATTCGGGCGTATGGACACCCTTCAGTCGCATGGCCTCCATGCGACCGAACATCATGCGATTGAACTAATATGGATGAACACCTATGCGAATGAACACCAGTCGTGCGAATGAACAATGCGGATGAACACCTATGCGACTGGACCTTCAGTCGTGCGAATGGACCTTCAGTCGCATGACACCCACGCGACTGGCCCTCCAGTCATGCGAATGAACCCCAATCATGCGAATGGACCCCAATCGCACCCTAATCGTCCGTATGGCCTCCATTCGGCCTCCAGTCGGTCGCCTAGCCCTAACTGGTGCAGAGTGCAGTTCAACCCGACTGCAGTCGAGGGTTTTCGGCCCCCAAACTCATCTAAACCCATTTTAAGCCTAAATCGACCATCCTAAATCTTAGAGATGCATACCATAACATCATTCAAGCACAACCAAGCAAGAAATCAAGTCACAATCGCGTCATACACATACATACACGCATACATACGGGTTTTCACCCAAAACGCGAAAAGAGTTTTCAGATGTATTCCAGCCCCAAAATCGTTTGAAAACAAGTAAAAGAGGGGTCCTAGAACTCACCTAAACGAGCACAATGACAAGAGCTTCGACTCGGCTTGCTTCACGACGATTTTGGCGACCCGAATCGACCCGAACCAACACTTTTTCCTCTTTTTCTCCTCTTTCTCTCTATTCTTCTCTTTGTGAGCTGAAATGTGAGTGTGGGGAGAGTGGGCTGCCCTCTCCCTACATATATCACCACATTTCCCAACTTTTCTTCGTTGGCGAGTTTGGTCCCTCGACTTTTGGACTTTATTTTCTTTTCTTTCTTCACCGGCTTCAAAATAATAAATATCCGGGTGTTACTGTAACTTATCAACTTCATATATCAATACAACAGCATTTATGAGTAATTTTCTTGCCTTGAATGTTCTTTGATTGTTTGTTTCTGCCACTCAATCATTGACTTGATTATCATATTCGATTCTCAGTAAGAATATCACTCTTACTCAACCACAGTCACAAGTTGTAGTTGCTGTTGAAGAAGGAGGCTTTGACTGGAGCTTTCAAGTGGATGATGCATCTCCAAACCAAGCATTGATGGTTGATCATGATGAAGCTAAGGTATTGGAACATCTCTGTACCCCTGAATGTATTGCTAAAGTTAACAAATACAGGTCTTATAACTTAGAGATGAGATATGATCTTGAGTCCTTGAACATATTGAAATCTAATTTTAGTAAGGCTGAAAATGACTATAAGCTAAAAATAGAGGACTTATAGAAAACCATTTCAGTTCTAAAACATAAGCACACCAATTATAGGACTCAGATCAAGGATCTCGTAACTAAGTTGACTAAATGCCAGGTTGAGCTTATGGTCAGCAAAGCTAGGGCAGAAAAATGTATTCTTGAAGAAGAGACCTTCAAGAACATGATATCCTCATCCTTGCATGCCAAAGTGTGTTACCAGAATATGCAGAGACTAGGATGTAGTGAGATAGCTCCTCTACACATAATCTTGTTTGTAAGATCACCTAGGTGTGGAACTTGTGAAGATGAGATTCCTTTCATAGACCCCTTGAGTGAAGAGGATGAAGAAGTGATAGTGAAGAATTCCTCTGAAAAGAGTGAAAAGGAGGATTCTAAGAAGGGTCACTATCCTTTTGAGGAGAGCAAGAAGATTTTGATGACCATGTTTATGAGGAAGAACTTGATCAGAAAGAGAAAGAGAAAAGCTAGGAAGGCTCAAGAGATCAAGGTCACATTTGACTCTAAGTAGAAACAAGTCTTTATCTCTGCAGGGTTTGAAGTGGTTAAGACTGAAGACATCAACCTAAACTCTTCTAACAAGAGTTCTGATTCATGTTTAAATCATCCCAACATCAAAAAGAAGGCTGATCTGTTGTGTACCACTGCTACACAGCCTGGACCATCCAACTCCAAGAACAGTTCTCAGCCCAAAAGGACTGTCTCAGCATCTGCAAAGATAAATGTGGAGAAGGGATGTGATCAAAGTCAGCCTTGTTCTTAGAAGAAGGCTCTTAGGAAGAAGAAGATGGAATGTGTTATGTGTGAAAGTACTTCTCACCTTGCTATGGATTGTCCATACAATCCAAGAGGTACTCTTCATGTGACTAAGAAAGAAACTTCCAAGAACTCCAAGAAGAATTTAGCTTCAGAAGGAAAATTTGTTTCCTTTGGAAGCTCCAAAATGAAGAAGAAGGCAAGTGGAAAATTGCATTCGGAAGAAAATTTGGTCTCAAAAGAAAGGAATACTTCTGAAGCATTGAAGTCTGCTGCAGTGTCTGCAGGATCTTCTGAAGGTCCAGTCATCAAAACTTCCGAAGTCTCAAAGGCTTTGTAATTGTTGAAGGTCAAGTCCAAACTTCCAAAGGTGGTGTGGAAGTCAAAGAAAGACCAAGTGACTTAAAATTCTCCATCAACAATGGCAAAAGATCCTCAAAGCACAACTATAGGATCTATTACTGTTACATTACCTTTTACTTATATCTGCATGCTTCATAAGGCTCTTTATGGGTTGTACCAAGTACCAAAGAAATGGTATGAGATTCTATCTAAGTATCTTTGCAAGCATGGATACAGAAGAGGTACTATAGATGAAACTCTCTTTATCATTCTGATTATGTCTGCAAGCTTGATAAGGCTTTTTATGGGCTGCACCGAGCACCAAGAAAATGGTATGAGACTCTATCTCAGTATCTTTGCAAGCAGGGATACAGAATATGTACTATAGATGGAACTCTCTTCATCAAGGGACAAGGAAAGGAGTTAATGCTAGTTCAAGTGTATGTAGATGACATCATCTTTGGTTCAACTAATCCAAGGCTCTACAAAGACTTTGAGAAGCTGATAAAGGACAAATTTGAAATGAGTGCCATAGGGGAACTCAATTTCTTTCTAGGAATTCAAGTGAAGCAAGTTCAAGATGGAATCTTCATAAGTCAGTCAAAGTATGTTCAGGACATACTTAAAAGATTCAATATGGCTGATTGTAAGATTGCTAAGACACTCATAGCAAGAAACCACACCCTTGGACCTGATCTTGAGGGGGAGTGTGTGGATGAACACCTTTACAGGGCTATGATTGGGTCTTTTATGTATCTTACAGCTAGCAGGCCTGATATCATGTTTGCCACATGTATCTGTGCAAGATATCAAGCCAACCCCAAGATGTCTCACCTCATTACTGTCAATAGGATTCTAAGATACCTCAATGTGCCTCAACACTTGGTCTTTAGTATCCTAAGAATTCTGACTTCAATCTGAATGCTTATACAAATAGTGATTATGGTGGTTGTAACATGATTGCAAAGTCTACATCTGGGGGATGTCAGTTTCTTGGTGGAAGGGTTGTCTCATGGCAATGTGTTGGAGCATATATAGTCATATATAGTGTGTCCGTCGCTTGTCGAATAGTCTAGGCTTAATGTTATACACCTTATATGTTGTAAACACATAAAATTGGGTCATTCGTAAGAGCATATGCGAATGAGACTCAGTCGTACGACTGAGCCATGCTAATGGACCAGCCGTGCGACTGAAAGATGCGATTGGGACATTCGTAAGACTGAACCATAAGTATGGTCCAGTCGTACGATTGAACCATACGCATGGTCCAGGCGTACGATTGAACCATACGCATGGTCCAATCGCACGAATGGGCCCAGTCGCATTTAATATGGGCCGAGGCCTATATATACCAGTCTCAATGTGTAGAGAGATTAAGGATCTGAGAGGAGTCTGCCCGGGAGCCTAGGGCTGCCGGATGAGAGGGGAGATCATGCTCGATCTTCCCCTAGCCAAGAGTCTTGATTCTTATGTTGTAACGAGCTTGTAATCGTTAGGTTTTATCAATGAAACCATTCAATTATAGTTTGTGTTATTGTTTGACTTTTGGTTTGTGTTGTTTATCCTTCCGTCAAGAACATGCTCGGATGTTTATCGATCCAAGACGACTTCACAATTGGTATCAGAGCCGGTTACTGCTGGAATGATCTAACAATCATTCCAGCAACCCGAGCTCTTGATTTCTGGATTGAATTTTAGATCTTGACGTTAAACCCACTTCGTGTTCTTCATGTTTTGCTCAGATCTTGTTACGTGTGTTGCTTCTATGTTGAAATCGAATTCGAAACCACGTTCCTATCACCCTTTCGAATATGATGATGTCTACTTTGTTTCGGTTCATGTTGAATTCGTCAGATTAGGGTTTTGGGCAGCCCTGGTGGCTGCAGATCGGAAAATCTACGTGCAGACCCGTTCATGCGACTAGGCCATGCGAATGGACCATTCGTACGACTGGACCATAGGACCGAGCTATTCGTACGACTGGACCAGTCGTATGTTCAGTCGTGCGACTGGACTAGTCGTATGTTCAATCGCACGAATGAGCCATCCGCATTGACTCATCTGCATTTGTTCCAGACCAAAAAAAAGAGTCTGGAACAGCGTCTTGCACAAATTTGAAGATGACAAAGCATATTCACCCAGAGGTTTGTTTGTCAAATAAGTTCGATGTGTACCCCATTATTCGTTGGATTTCCAGAATAGGTGAATGTAATTGGAACACGAAAGAGAGAAGGGAAGATGTCAGCAGTTGGTGCTGATTTTGTGGGGTAGTCAGGAGCATCTGACTACTTATGGGCCAATCAAGTTATATTTATCCGCACAGAAAGGATTCTGCTTCTTAGGGGGAATCCATGTATAGAGAAAGTGAAGACGCAATCAGAAAGTGATGATGTGAACCGGTTTTCGATGATAAACCTTCATGCATGTTGATTTGGTTGATATTGTCAATTATGGATTGGAACCTTCAACCTTTTGCCCAATACATCGTGTGAAGACGCAAGGAGAGCACGATGTCTATATATTGGGATATGCTGAATGTGAGGGGGAATTTCTGCAGGTGGTGACGTTAATGAGGTTAGCCTGTGTGAAGATTGAAGTAATGGAAAACTGTTCGTATCATTATCTGGAAAAATCAGTTATATGGGGAATCTTGCTACTGTGATGGTGTTCAGCAAAGTAAACGAAATCTATTGTGCCTAAATTCATTTTCAGGGATGTGGTAGTAACCTGACGGATCGGCAACGTTGGCTAATATGGTTTTTGTTTTATTCTATTGGCAACCAGAGCAAAGATTGCCTGAAGATTGTAAGAGGTGTTATCTACTATTCGCAAGCAACGTCCAAGGGGGAATTTGTTGGAGCATATATGGTCATATATAGTGTGTTTGTCGCTTGTCGAATAGTCTAGGCTTAATGTTATACACCTGATATGTTATAAACACATGAAACTGGGTCATTCGCGGGAGCATATGCGAATGAGACTCAGCTGTACGACTGAGCCATGCTAATGGACCAGTCGTGCGACTGAGAGATGCGATTGGGACATTCGTAAGACTGAACCATTAGTATGGCCAGTCGTACGATTGAACCATACGCATGGTCCAGTCATACGATTGAACCATACGCATGGTCCAATCGCACGAATGGGCCCAGTCGCATCTAATATGGGCCGAGGCCTATATATACCAGTTTCAATGTGTAGAGAGATTAAGGATCTGAGAGGGAGTCTGCCCGGGAGCCTAGGGCTGCCGGATGAGAGGGGAGATCATGCTCGATCTTCCCCTTGCCAAGAGTCTTGATTCTTATGTTGTAACGAGCTTGTAATCGTTAGGTTTTATCAATGAAACCATTCAATTATAGTTCGTGTTATTGTTTGACTTTTGGTTTGTGCTGTTTATCCTTTCGTCAAGAACATGCTCGGATGTTTATCAATCCAAGCCGACTTCACACAACGCAAGAAGCAATATTGTGTCTCTACATCAACTGCTGAAGCTGAATACATTGTTACTGCAAGCTGCTCTGCTCAAGTGCTTTGGATTCAGAATCAGATGCTTGACTATGGATTAAATTTCAAGGAGACTCCTATTCACATAGACAACAATAGTGCTATATCTATCACAAAGAATCCTGTGAAGCACTCAAGGACAAAACACATCAATATCAGGTATCATTTAATTAGAGATAATTTTGAAATGGGATTAATTAAACCGGTCATAGTTAACACAAATGAACAATATGCTGATCTGTTTACAAAAGCCTTTGATAAACAGAGATTTAAGTATCTTATATCAGCTATTGAGATGATTAACTTTGAGTAGGTTTTTCTTAAAACTAATTCATATTATTTCTTAAAATCTGTGTGTCCTAAGTTGTCTTGTTTATCACCTTCATAAGCTCTTGTTTTCTCTGGTTGAAAACCTTTTGAAGACTTTCCTTAGAATTTTGAAAAATCTTGTTGTTTTTATCTTCGAAAGAAACTTATGCCTTCAAAACAAATAACTGCCTAAGTAAAATTTTCTTTCGGAATAAATTTCTGAAATATCTTCTGAAGCATAAAACCTCTCTTAGGCACTTATATGTTTTCAGGGACAATTTTCTTCCAAAGCAATTTAACTCTTGGAAGCTTTGTTCTGTGGAATAAAATTTTCAAGTCTTAAGTTTTTCTTCCAAAGCAAAATATTTCAAAACTCATAGGAAACTCTTCCGAAGTCATTTTGGCTTCGGAAGCTTTTTCATTAAAACTTCCGAAAACAATTTACCTTCGGAAGCTTTTAAACTTCCAAGAAAACTACTTTTTGAGCAAAAAGCAAACTATTTTTTCAGAGGTGGGACCGACATCTGGATTTTAAAGTTTATCCTCTTTCATTAACTTTGTCTTAAATCCTTTTCACATATAAACCCAATGGTTCCCCTTCCTTCTATCATCTTCATCTTTCCTCCAAACCTAAATTCCCAAATTTCTCTCTGAAACCGCCTTCGATTATCTTTCCTTCACCTTTAAGTTTTCTCACAATGGCCAACCTTAACAGAAGAAATGACCCAGATTTCTCCATCCAATTACACAGGCAACATAATCAGGTTGCTATGTTAAACTCTAAGAAAGATCCACATTTCCTAGAGGTTTGCTGTTTCTTGGCTTTATTTAACTACTTCATCTCCCTTACTATTCATCCTACTCTGTATGAGGATCATCTGCTTGAATTTCGGAAGACCTACCAAGTGGTCATTATGGATGGGGAGAAGACACTATCTGCCACAGTGCAAGGGAGAACAATCTTCATCACTCTGGCCATCATCAACAATCATCTTTAGCTGGATGATGAAGAAGGTGAGGTGTTCTTCTCAAAAGAAATTGTTCACCACTCCTTTGACCATGTAAGGAATATATATTAAGGCTGATGCAACTCAAACACTTAAAGTCTCCTGCATGCATGCACAAGTGCATTGAAGAAGAATGCTTCGGATGTTTCACACATGCAACAAAAATATTCTAGTGTGAAATCTCCCGAAGCCAAGACCAATATCTTCTGAAGCCAAAGATGAAGTCTTTCGAAGCTTCAAAGACATAGTCTTCCGAAGCCAACACTTGAAGACAGATTTGTTCCAAAGACTTTTAGTATACATGCTTTATCTGATGTTCTTTACATAAAGTTGGACCCCTTTCTGCTACAACTTTGTAAAGTCACCAACTTGCATAAGTTGGTAAAAAGGTCCATGCTTTTATTAACTGTACATTGAGGTCTTGAGTTTGTAACTTTCTACTTCATGTACTTTATCCTTTTTGTAATATATTAGGATGTGAGCTATGGCATGTCATAGTCACAAGTCAAAAGGCAATATGCCTTTTGACTCTACAATTGATTTTGTTTTGTGTCTAGTCAATTGTATCCAGCTAACCTTCAAAGTATGGCCGGCTGTAGGATGTAGTATATGTATCTCAAGTACTTGTAACTTTCCCTTATGCTTTGTAACACTTGTAATAGAACTTGAGAAGGCAATATACTACAATCTTGAAAACCATCTCCTTGTGTATTTTGCTATCTTGTTCTGTCTCTTATTTACTTGTGTTCTTTGTATCATCTCTTATTGTTAATCCAGTCTGACTATTTGATTAGGCAAGTAAATCTTCTCATTGTGTTGTTGTGTTGTAAGTAACCACCCTCCACCGGTCCTGCATTTGCTATCAGAGCTCTCCAGGCTCTTGATATAAGATTTCACCATCTTTAGATCCCCCCCCACACACAAATACTTAGCTTATCAAATGGCAGCCATTTCCAAAACTAATATGGAAACTAAAACCATGAACAATTCCCCACTGATCACTCTTGATGACTTTGACACCTGGTGCCAAAGAATGGAAGGTTTCATCAGATCTCTAGATTCAAGAATGTGGGAGTCTATTGAAAATGGACCTTACATACCAAGCACCCCCTCTGCTACTGGTGGCGGTATGATCCCCAAGGTTGTGGCTAACTACTCAGATGAAGATAGAAAGAGAGTAGAGATTGATCAAAAAGCCATGATAGCCCTTCAGACTGCTTTTCTTAACTCTATATACAAAGGTTTCAACAAATGCAAAACAGCTAAGCAGCTGTGGGATGCATTGAAACTGATGTATGAGGGTTCCTCTGAAGCCAAGGAGAACAAGAAGGATCTCTTGAAACAGCAGTTTGAGAATTTCACCTTCAAAGCAGGTGAAACCATGACTCAACAATATTTCAGGTATGTTGAGATTGTGAATTCCCTAGTGGATGGTGGAGTTGCTCTTAAAAACAGAGACATTGTAAGGAACTTCATGTCCTCACTTCCTAGGCAATGGACACACTACTGTGTGGTTATCAAGAGAATTGAGAACCTGAAAACTCTCACCCTGGCAGAGTTGTATGGGATTCTCAATGGCTACCAGATGGAGATGAACATGTAAGGTTCATCTGGAAACTCCAACAATCAAATAGGTTCAGCCCTTCATGTGGTTGAAAGGGATAGCATAGAACCCACATCATCTCATATGCTACCCTGACAACTCGCAAAAGGATCCTTTCATTACCTTCCTTGAGACACCAAGGGAGAACTACACTCAAGGAAGCCCATTCCAAGAGACAAGTTCTTCTCAAGCCTTTGTGTCTTCTAATGAAAGTTGTGGCAGCTCTCTTTTCACCCTTGAAGACCTGGATTGCATCCATCCAGATGATCTAGAATACATAGAAATAGTCCAACAGATGGCTCTTCTCACTCATAGAGCCAAGAAGTTCTACAAGCGGATTGGAAGGAAGTTCCCCAGCAATGCAACCAGTGGAAAGTTTGGACTGGACAAAAGCAAAGTAAAGTGTTACAACTGTAACTTGATGGGTCACTTTGCTGGGGAATGTAAGGCACCAAGAACAAATGATGTCCAAGCACAATCTAGACCAAATTACACTAACAAGGCTACCCAGAATGAGAAGCCAAAGCAGGAAGCTGCTGTTGCTGTTTAAGAAGGAGGCTTTGACTAGAGCTTTCAGGTGGAAGATGCTTCTCCAAACCAAGCACTAATGGCAGATCATGATGAGGCCAAGGTATTGGAACATCTCTATACCCCTGAATGCATTGCTAAAGTCAACAGATACAGGTCCTACAACTTAGAAATAAGATTTGATCTTGAGTCCTTAAACATATTAAAAGCTAATTTTAGAAAGTCTAAAAATGATTACAAAATAAAGATAGGGGACTTAGAGAAAACCATTTCAGTTCTAAAACATGAGCATACAAATTTTTGGACTCAGATCAAGGACCTCATAACTAAGCTGACTGAGTGCCAGTCTGAGCTTGTGGTCAGCAAAGCTAGGGCAGGAAAGTGTTTTCTTAAAGAAAAGACCTTCAAGAACATGATATCCTTTTCCATGCACAACAAGGTGTGCTATCAAAACAAGCAGGGACTGGGTTCTAATGAGATAGCTCCTCCACACACAATCTTGTCTATAAGATCACCCAGGTGTGGAACTTGTGAAGATGAGCTTCCTCTCATAGACCCTTTAAGTGAAGAGGATAATGAAGTGATAGTGAAGAATTCCTCTGAGAAGAGCGAAGAGGAGGATTCTAAGAAGGGCCATTATCCTTCAGAGGAGAAGAAGAAGAAGACTGTGATGACCAAGTCAATAAGAAAGAACTTGACCAGAAAGAGCAAAAGAAAAGCTAGGAAGGCTTAAGAGATCAAGACTACTTTTGACTCTAAGCAGAAACAAGTTTTTATCTCTAAAGGATATGAAGTAATGAAGACTGAAGACATCAACCTAAACTCTACTGTCAAGAATTCTGGTTCATGTTCAAATCATCTCAGCACCAAGAAGAATGTTGATCTATTGTGTACCACTGCTACATAGCCTGGACCATCCAACTCCAAAAACAGTCCTCAGCCCAAAAGGACTATCTCAGCATCTACAAAGATGAAGGTGGAGAAGGGATGTGATTAAAGTCAGCCTTGTTCTTAGCAGAAGGCTCTTGGGAAGAAGAAAATAGAGTGTGTCATGTGTGAAAGTACTGCTCATCTTGCTAAGGATTGTCCATATAATCCTAAAGGTACTCTTCACATGACCAAGACAAGGACTTCCAAGAGTTCCAAGAAGATACAAGCTTCAGAAGGAAAATTTGTTTCCTTCGGAAGCTACAAAACTAAGATGAAGGCAATTAGAAGATTGCCTTCGGAAGAAAATTTGGTCTCAGAAGGAAGGAATACTTTTAAAGCACTCAAGTCTGCTGCAGTGTTTGCAGAATCTTCCGAAGGTCCAGTCATCAAAACTTCTAAAGTCTCAAAAGCTTCCGAAGTGTTGAAGATCAAGTCCAAACTTCCAAAGGTGGTGTGGAAGTCAAAGAAAGACCAAGTGACTGGATGTTCTACATCAACAATAGCTCAAGATTCTCATAGCACTACTATAGTATCCATTACTATTGCATTACCTTCTATTTCTCTTAGTGATCCCAAGACAACTAAGGCTTGGGTTTCCAAATGTAACTAATCATTTTTTATGCAGGGACAGCTCAAGACAAACAAGAATGTCTGGATCATTGACAGTGGCTGTTCCAGGCACATGACAGGCAATAGGTCACTACTCCAGAACTTTGAAAGGATTGATGGAGGGCCAGTTGCTTTTGGAGGAGATCAAGTTGGTTACATTTCTGGAAGGGGCAAGGTCACAAATGGTAAGCTTAGTATTGAAAAGGTAAACTTTGATAAGGAGCTTGGGTATAATCTTCTGAGTGTATCCCAATTTTGTGATCAAAGTCATAACATGCTCTTTACTGAGCATGAGTGCATTGTTCTCAAGCCCGGGATGGTCATTCCTCATGAGCATATTCTACTTAGAGCCCCTAGGAAAGGGAACATATACAAGATGGACTTGCAAGAAACATCTCCCTCTGGAGAAGTTTCATGCTTTCTGTCTAAAGCCAATAGTGATGAGTCTTTCTTATGGCATAAAAGAATATGCCATGTAAACTTTAAAAACATGAATAAACTGATTAGAATGATTTGGTAACTGGAATGCCAAAGAAAGAGTTTACAAGTGATGATCATTGTGTTGCATGCCTGAAAGGGAAGCAACATAAGGTATCTCATAAGCCTAAGGAAAGAAACTCCATCACTACACCTACACTTGTTACATATGGATCTCTTTGGCCCCACCAGTGTAATGAGTCTAGGAAGGACCACTTATTTTTTAGTGATCACAGATGACTTTACAAGATTCACATGGGTCTTCTTCCTTAGAACTAAGGATGAGACTCCTAAGAGTCTGAAGAATTTCATCCTAAAGATTGAGAATCAATCTGATCACAAGGTCAAAACCATAAGATGTGATCAAGGAACTGAATTCAAGAACCAAATCCTTGATACATTTTGTGATGAAAAGGGTATTACAAGGAAATACAGTGCTCCCAGGACTCCTTAGCAAAATGGTGTTGCTGAGAGGAGAAACAGGACACTGATTGAAGCTGCAAGAACCATGTTGTCTGACTCTAAGCTGCCATCACCTTTTGGGCAGAGACAGTCAACACGGCCTGCTATGTGCAGAACAAATTTTTAGTGGTTAAGACTCATGGCAAGACTCCTTATGAACTGTGTCACAAGAGGAAACCTTTCATTGATTTTCTCAGGTCATTTGGATGTCCTTGCACCATCTTGAATACCAAAGATCAAATTGTCAAATTTGCTGAGAAATTAGATGATGGACACTTTATTGGATACTCTTCCCAGGCTAAGGCTTATGGAGTATACAATCTTAAAACTAGAATTGTTGAGGAGTCAGCCAATGTGACTTTCAATGAACACACACCCTGTGTGGCTGGTTCTCGTCCTGATTGGCTGTTTGATCTTGATTTAGTTACTAACTGTTTTGACAAATCTTGTGAGACTGTTTCAGGATCTGCAGAAAAATTACCTACAGGTGATCCTGACCCAAGATTTGAGCTAAAAAGACCTTCAAGTAACACACCTTTAGCTCCAGTTGTAACTACTTCTGCAAATGAAGTTTCTATTAGCATCATAATTACAAACTCAGCTGATACATCTAGGATGCCTTCAAGTTCTTGCTCAGAGGCTCCACAACCAGATAAAGACACTTCAAATGTAGAAGAAAATAATGGAGGTGGTGATACTGATTAGGAATTTCTTGATGTTGATAACCACTCCATAGATGACAACATCAATGATGTCACACACTCATTGGATCAAGTCTCTCTTGATGAGTGTGCTTATGTGATGGGAGAAACATCTATGCCAGATCTAAATTTCTCTAATTTAGATCTCTCCCAGCAACTTGCTGTGATCCCTCAGCTAAGGATCCACAAGTCTCACCCCACCACAAACATCATTGGAGATATTGACACAGGGGTAAAAACAAGAGGACAAACCCATGAAGCAAATGTTTGTCTTCACTCTTGTTTTTTTATCTCAGATAGAGCCAAAGAAAATTGATGAGGCTCTAAAGGATGGAAGTTGGGTTGAAGCTATGTAACAGGAGTTGCTTCAATTCAAAAGACATAAAGTTTGGAACTTGTCCTCTTCCTCATGGGAAGACTACGATTGGAACCAAATGGGTGTTTAGGAACAAGAAGGATGATAGAGGCATTATCATCAAGAATAAAGCTAGACTAGTTGTTCAAGGATACACACAAGAAGAAGGGATTGGCTACACTGATGTCTTTGCTCCTGTAGCAATATTGGAAGCTGTTAGGATATTCTTGGCATTTGTTGCATCTAAGAACTTCAAGGTCTATTAACTTCATGTCAAGTGTGCTTTTCTTTATAGAGTGATTGATGAAGAGGTGTATGTCAAACAATCACCTGGTTTTGCAGATCCTGATCATCCTGATTATGTCTACAAGTTTGACAAAGCTCTTTATGGGCTGCATCAGGCACCCAAGAAGTGGTATGAGACTCTATCTTAGTATCTCTGCAAGCATGGATACATAATGGGTACTATAGATGGAACTCTATTCATCAAAGGAAAGGGAAATGACTTGATGCTATTTCAAGTATATGTAGATGACATCATCTTTGGTTCAACTAATCCAAGGCTCTACAAAGACTTTGAGAAGCTAATGAAGGAGAGATTTGAAATGAGTGCCATGAGGGAACTCAATTTCTTTCTGGGAATTCAAGTGAAGCAAGTTGAAGATGGCATCTTCATTAGTCAGTCAAAGTATGTTCAAGACATACTCAAAAGGTTCAACATGACTGACTGTAAGATTGCTAAGACACCCATAGCAAGAAATCACTCCCTTGGACCTGATCTTGAGGGAGAGTGTGTGGATGAACACCTTTATAGGGCTATGATTGGGTCTCTTATGTATCTTACAGCTAGCAGGCCTGATATCATGTTTGCTACCTGTATTTGTGCAAGATATCAAGCCAACCCTAAGATGTCTCACCTTATCATTGTCAAAAGGATTCTAAGATACCTCAAAGGTGCCTCAACACTTGGTCTATGGTATCCTAAGAATTCTAATTTCAATCTGTATGCTTATACAGATAGTGATTATGGTGGTTGCAACATGACTGCAAAGTCCACATCTGGGGGATGTTAGTTTCTTGGTGGAAGGGTTGTCTCATGGCAATGCAAGAAACAATCCTGTGTCTCTTCATCAACTGTTGAAGCTGAATACATTGCTACTGCAAGCTGTTGTGCTCAAGTGCTATGGATTTAGAATTAGATGCTTGACTATGGATTAAATTTCAAGGAGACTCCCATTCACATAGACAACAACAGTGCTATCTCTATCATAGAGAATCATGTGCAGCACTCAAGGACCAAACACATCAACATCAGGTATCATTTAATTAGAGATAATTTTGAAAAGGGATTAATAAAACTAGTCAAAGCCACACAAATGAACAACATGTTGATCTATTTACAAAGACTTTTGATGAACAGAGATTTAAATATCTTATATTAGCTATCGAGATGATAAACTTTGAGTAGGTTTTTCTTAAAACTAATTCTTATTATTCTTAAAATCTATGTGTCCTAAGTTGTCTAGTTCATCACTTTCATAAGCTCTTGTTTTCTTTGGAAGAAAATCATTTGAATACTTTTCTTAGATTTTTGAAAATTTTTTATCCTTTGGAAGATATGCTTTTATCTTCAGAAGAAAATCATGCTTTCAAAACAAATAACTGAGAAATTTACCTTCGGAAGAAATTTTTGAAATATCTTCTGAAGCTTAATACTCGTCTCAAACACTTATATCTTTCCAAGGACCATTTTCTTCCGAAGCAAATTAACTCTCGAGAGCTTTGTTTCTCTGAACAAAGCATCAAGTCTTAATTTTTCTTCTGAAGCAAAATTTTCACAACTCTTAGGAAAATCTTCTGAAGTCATTTAAGCTTCGGAAGCTTTTTCATTAAAACATCCAAAGATATTTTACCTTGGAAAGCTTTTTGACTTCCAAGAAAACTACTTTTGAGCAAAAGCAAACTACTTTTTTAGAGGTGGGACCAACATCCGGATTTTAAAGTTTATCCTCTTTCATTAAACTTTGTCTTAAATCCTTTTTCACATATAAACCCAATGGTTCCACCTCTTTCTATCATCCTCTTCTTTCCTCCAGACCTAAAACCTAAATTTCTCTCTGAAATTACCTTTGCTCATCTTTCTTCATCCTTAAGCTTTCTCAAAATGGCCAACCTTCATCGCAGAAATGACCCGAACTTTTCCATGCAGTTACATAGGCAGCATAACCAGGTTCCTCTGTTACATTCTGAGAAAGATCCACATTTTTTAGAGGTTTACCGTTTCTTAGCTCTGTCAAACTACTTCATCTCCCTAACCATTGATCCTAAACTATATGAGGATCATGTGCTTGCATTCTGGAAGACCTGTCAAGAGGTCGTTATGGATGGGGAGAAGGCATTGTCTGCCATAGTGCACGGGAAAACAGTCTTCATCACTCCGGCCATCATCAACACTCATCTTCAGCTGGATGATGAAGAAGGTGAGGTGTTCTTCCTAAAATATTATGTTAACCACTCCTTTGAGAAGATGGGCTATGAGGGAGACTTCTCTGTAAAGACCTTGAGGAAAGGGAAGGTCTCATCCCAATGGAAATTCCTACTCCATGTGGTTATCCACAGCTTGTCAAACAAGCATGGTGGATGGGACCAGATTCCTGAGTATCTCTCCTTCATTGTTCATGGAATGGTTTAGGGAGTCAAGTTCAGGTATTCTCAGTTTGTTTATACTAATATACTTGCAAACTTGGACTCCTTAGAGTATTACATGTTCCCTAGATAAGTTTAATACATTCTTAACTATGAACTGGGCTCACAGTTAAGGGGAACAAGTAATATTCTTAAATTGGGATAGATGAAGCCCAACATCTTTAAAATACTAAGAAAGCCTACTGTTGGCTTCTCTGGGTAGAAACAGCCCTTGTCCCAAAATGTTAGAGCTCATTGCTTAAGGTGACAACCTAGCAGCACCAGCTAGTATTAAACCCACACCTTCTACATCCCAACCACCTCAACAGCCACAAATCACCCTCATCTACCAAAGAAAATACAAATGAATCCCTACTCAGGCTATTCAGTCTATGCAGACCCCTATACACTCACCCACACAGGAAGAAGTGGACACTGGAGCTCCCACTTCTCTTGAGGAGCAGACCACTCCCATTACTTCAATGATCAATGCTAAGGTTCCTCATGCTCAGCCTGATGAGCTCATAAGCCCAAATGGCTTAAGCCATCACTTTGAGTCTCAACACTCAAGTGCTCAACCTTCAAGGGACAGTTACCATCCCTAGCCTTTGGACTTAAACCAACCAATTCCTAACCTTGACTTCTATACTGATGAAGATTTAGGTTTCATTGAGTACCATGAATCTCTCTTCTTTTCCCCTACTCAAAGAGAGATAAGTGCTCCTAAGTCTCCTACTTCTAGCCCACATCAGTCACTCACTACTGAGGTGGACAAGTCTGAACTTGTTCAGGATGTCCACATAGAAGAGGCTCTCACTTTTGCAAGTGATTCCATCATTAAGACCTCAACCATGGCAACTCAGCCCACTGACACCTCAACTAAGGCTGTTAGTGAACAGAGGAAATCTAGCAGCCAAGAACCTAAAGCTGGTGGTGAGAGAAAGGACTCTAGTCCAACCATCTCATCCCCTAATGATTCTTCCGATGAAGATGAGGGGAATTTGGTACTAAAGGTGCAAAAAATGTCACAAACATTCACCTATTTAGTCTCCAAGGTTAGTCATCTTAAATCTCAAGTGACTACCTTGTAAAACATGGTCAATGATCAGCAACTTGAGATTTCTTATCTTAAGGAAAAACTAGCTAGGAGACCTTTAAGAGGAGCTCAACCAGGAACACAAGAACCTGTGGATGTGATTGACTTAACTCCTAGCTCACCTATGAATGAGGGTGATGCTACCAAAAAGGGGGAGAAAGTCATTACAGTCACAGAACCTGGGAGTTCTTCAGGGAGTATGGATATTGAGGACTCACCATCTTCACTTGCAATTGTGCATACTCAGCAACTTCCTCAAATTCACATTGATGTAGACTCAATAGAATCCTACATTCAGAGTCTTTCTGAGGAAGGAATACCAAGGGCAATGTCATTTCCACCATCTTCAAGTCACATTATTGGGTGGATGTATGATGAAAACAAAAGAACCTTATCATTCAAAGTGTTCAAGGGTAGCAAGAAGTCTTCAATTTTCAGACATTGAACTTCTATGAATGTCTTGACCTTGTCAGCATGCCACTTGTCAACCAAAGCCAATCTAGACAAGCTGACAGACTGGCTCAAAGGATTTAAGACAGAATCACTGCAGATTTCAGTTTCAGAAAGAGACTAAGGCAATATCATTTGTCAACTAGATGTTGAGGCAAACCCTAAGATTAGCTTCATAGGGGAAACCTTGACTGAAGGCGCAGTGATAGAACCTGAGAGCCCTGTCTTACTATCAACTGCTACAGAGGTTCATTCCCTTGATGAGACACCTGCTGGTGAAGGTGCATCTCAACCTCTCTCTGGCCAGAGCTTAGAAGCTACACCAAGCAATGAAGTATAAAGCTCTCTCCACCCTGAGTCACAAAGGTCTGTGAGTGACAAAGGGAAAAGAAGAATGACTTCTGAGAAGATTGAAGAGGAGGAGAGAGAGAGGAACTATGATATTGATAATATCATCTCCCTCCCCTTAGATGAATTAACGAACTGGCTGACATGGAATTGTCAAAGGAAAGAAAGGATGCAGAGGATGCAAAGCTACTTCTTTAAATCAAAGAAGAAAGAAGAAAAAAAAGACTATACAAACATGTGCCTACTCTCTCCCCAGTTCAAGAAATCCCTATACATGAGGATGTAGCTCCACAAGAACCTCAGATAGACAAAGAAACTGATAGGATCAACATGATTAACTACCTTAGTGCCATAGGTCTCTATCAGGCTGCTGCACTTTTTCCCTTACCTTTTGACTACATTGAGTTGGAGTATCTCAAACAACTTGAACTTGAGTTAGTCAAAGAAAGAAAGACCACCAAAAGAAAGTTAAGGGAAGAGGCTGCAAAGTCAAGAGCCATCATCCAAAAAGCATGAAGAAGTTTGCTAATAGGCAGAGGATGATGAGCTTCTTGAAGCTGTATGGATTCTCTGGAAGGAGACTTGTCCCTATGTCTCTATCCACTATGGATGAGCATATCAGGGTAATCAAGCAGAAGATCAACAGTGGAGAGCTAATAGACTTACACTCCCCTCCAAGTCAAGCTCCACCTGAAGTGGAGGTTAAGGTTAAACAACCTAAGACAACACAACCTGGACCTCCTGCTGAGCCTCAGCAAGCTTCATCTTCTGATCCACAGCAGGGTCAAACTCCCTCTCCTTCTAAATCTGTGAGAGAGAAACCCTAACTAAGCAAGACAAAGAAGATCAATCAAGTGCTACAGGCTAGTCTTCTCTGTTAAAAGGATCAAAGAGGAGAAAAAGGATGGGTTCCAAACCAAAGCTAAAAAAGAAGAAGAAAGAAGCATCCTTCTCCAAACCTCAGGATGAGTCAGAACATCCTGAGGATGTGCAACCAGAGGATGCTCTATCAACTCCAATTCAAATAGCTCCTCTAGCATTAAGAAGACCCATCTTGTCCTGGACATAGAGTACAAATCCATAAAGATGGCATGTCATCAGAGATCAAGGTATTGATAATGTCTACACATGGCAAGACATGTTTAATTTGCCTCTGCATGATCTCTTTGACATGAGAAGACACTTTGAGAGTCTGACTGATCCTGATCATCTTATGAAGAAAGGGATGGTCATCATCATGATGAGGACTGTAGATATCTAAAGTCTTCAAAGTGTTTTGGCAGCATCAGCCTAGGGAGAGTTTGTAAGGTTTAATATAAGGTTAATGCAACCTAAACACCCAAAGTCTCTCCTGCATGCATGCATAAGTGTACTGAAGTAGAATGCTTCGGAAGTTTCACACCAACATCAGAAAATATTCTAAGTGTGAAATCTTCCGAAGCCAAGACCAATATCTTCCGAAGCCAAAGATGAAGTCTTTTGAAGCTTCAGAGACAAAGTCTTCCGAAGCCAACACTTGAAGACAGATTTCTTTTGAAGACTTCTGAACACATGCTTTATCTGATTTACCTTTTCCATAAAGCTGGACCCCTTTCCGCTGCAACTCTGATAAGACACCAACTTTACATAAGTTGGTGAAAGGTCCATGCTTGGTAACTATACATTGAGGTCTTGAGTCTGTAACTTTTTACTTTATGTACTTTATCCTTTTGTAATATATTAGGATGTGAAGCTATGGCATGTCATAGCCACTAGTCAAAAATCAATCTACCTTTTGACTTTACATTTGATTTTGTAGTTGTCTAGTCAATTGTATCCAGCTAGCCTTCAAAGTATGGCCGGTTGTAGGATGTAGTATATGTATCTCAAATACTTGTAACTTTTTTCAATGCTTTTGTAACATTTGTATAGAACTTGAGAAGCAATATACAACATTCTTGAAAACCAATTACTTGTGTGTTTTGCCATCTTGTTCTATCTCATCTTTATTTGTGTTCTTAGCATCTCTCACTAAAATTTACTAGTTCCCCATTTGAACTGTTAAGTGTTCTAAGCAACTCTCCTTATTGTGTTGTTGTGTTGTAAGTGCATACCTTTCACCGGTCCTGCAGGCTAGCATTAACCTCATGTCTTATACGTTTTTGAAAAGTTGAACTTAGGTAAAGTTAGACCAACCTATTTGAGCATCCAGTTAGGTGATTGTGCTGTTAAATATCCAAGGGGCATCGCAGGAAACCTTTAGGTTAAAATCAATAAATTTTGTATTTACTGTTGATTTTATGATCGTTGACATGGATAATAACAAAATTGTTTTTTATCCTAGCTCGACCATTCCTAGCAATCGCTTGAGCTCTCATTGATGTTTCCACCGATAGAATTACACTTTAAACGGATGAGGAATAAGTAACATTCAACATAAGATGATCCATGAATCATACTTAGCATCATGATGATTCATTCTATTACATTGATGGTTTCTTAAGGTTATTTCTAAACACTAATTGCTCTCAAAGATCAAGAGAAACCAACATTCACATGTCCATATGACACATTTGCTTATCGACATACGCCTTTTGGAATTTGTAATGCTCCTAATACATTTTAAAGATGTATGGTAGCGATCTTTCACGACATGACAGAACATTCCATGGAAGTTTTCATAGATGACTTTTTTGTATTTGTAAATTTCTTTGAAAAATGTTTAGAAAATCTAGAAAAGATGTTAGTAAGATGTGAAGATTCTAACCTTATCAAAAATAAAGATAAATGCCATATCATAATTACCAAAGTAATAGTGTTAAAACATATGATCTCTCAAAGAGGACTCGAGTTTGATCAAGCAAAACTCAACACCATCTCCAAACTTCTACCTCCCACAACCGTGAAAACAGTCAAAAGATTTTTAGACCATGAAGATCATGTATAGGTTGGAATCACCTTAGTTTAGATTGTTTACTTCTACTTGTAATAGGTCTTTTGTTAGTTTCCTTTTATGTAGTTTTTTAGTCCAGCGAAACTATGATTAGTTCGCTCGGCGAAACTACTGTTTCTGTTGGGCGAAACTCAGACTGCTATATATAGATTTGATCTTTTTCATTGTTGGGTAAGCTTGCAAAACCATAATCGTTTATCATTGTTGCAAGTTACCATTTCAAAGCAATTGTTACAAAGAAATATCATTGTGCTTGATGTTATTAATTGTTATCATGTTCATTGTCTTATTTTGAATGAGTTCTTATTGTGTTCAATCTTCTTTGCTCATGTTGTTTCGTTTGTGTGTGTGGATATTGAACGATTCTTCATCTCATTTGCACTATTATACGATCAAATAGACCAACAATATGGTATCAGAGCCTTAGTGCTCATGATTTGTTGAGTTTTTGGTTGTTTTAGTTCAATATCAAGTTTCAATCAATTTTCAGTTCAATATAGTGTGTTTTTTATATGGAAATTGAATGAGTTTTGCTAGTTTTTGGTTAGAGAAGCTCTGCTAATCATCAGATCTCAAATTCATTAAGTTTTTGATGATTTCAGATTGATTTTGGGTCGAAAAATCCTTTAAGTTGGACATGAAGAGACGGGAATTTACCAGACCATGATGCCTACATCTGGCTTTACTCAAAATGTTGCTTTATTATCATCCGCTGCAAGCTCTCAAATACAGAATTCAATTCAAAGAGGAGTTAATACATGTAATTTTTTAGGAGGAAACATTACTGTTGGAAGAGATCAGATTAATTCTAAGGCGAATGTTGAAACTTCAGTTCCATCAGAAACAATGGCTCTTTTTTGAATGTTTGTTCAAAGTTATGAAGCACTTGTAGCAGGAGAGTTGAAAGGAAAAGGAATGACAATGGAAGACATGTATCAGGTAGACCGTGATGATCTTGAAAAACTGACATCCAGTGGCAAATAGAAATGTTGACTCTTAAAGCTTGAAGATTTATGGAGCGCACTGGACGAAAGAACTTCGGCGAACAAACTTCTAATTCAAAACTAGGATTTGATAAGTCAAAACTGAGATGTTTCAACTGTAAGCAATTAGCACATTTCAAACGTGAATGTCCATCACCAATTGTCACCGATTCCAATAATTCAGGAGTTCCAAGATTAACAATTGAGAGGGAGAAGGAAGATGTGAATCACAAAAAGGAGACTACATTGATTTCTAACTTTTATTGGAGTGTAGAGGTTGAGGAAACAAAGACTGAGATAAATCATGCTTTGGTAGTTGAGTTTGTTAAAGAGAAAGGGAAGGAAGTTAGTAAAGATGTATTTGACCCTTTCAAGGAATTCAAAGAGGAGGTTGTGTTGTCTGTGAATGAGATAGAAGAGATGTTAGAATGAGGGCATGTAAATCTGAAGGTCTAAAGCAGGAAGGAAGTTCATCCACTGGGCAAGAAAATAATTATGATGATAATACTGTCATCGTTGAGGAAAGCAAGTCAAGTACTCCAGTGTCCCAATATGATAAGGCCTTAGCAGCTGAAAAGGTGGTGATGGGACTTCCATATGAGGTAATTCAGGATATGTGTTCATCTGCTTGTAAAATAAGATTATTTGGGATTTATAAAGCTAATCGGTTATTAATTGAAAATGAAAAGGATTTAAAACGAATTAATGAGGAACTTAAAATCAATGAATCAAAATATTTTGTTAAATTAAATGAGGCTTTAAAAGAAAATGATCATCTAAAACGAATCGTTTTGGAAAGAAATGTTGAGATTAACACTTTGACTGAAAGAGTTTCCCTTGCTGAATTTGAAACAAGCAAAATTCAGTCAATGTTAGACAAATGGATCATATCAGGAATGAAACATGATGATTTATGTAAATCTCAACGGGGAGCTAGGATTAAAACTGGATTGGGATATGATAATGTAAAGGTTTATCCTCCACCTAGTACATACTGTTATTCTCCTATGCATGTTCATCATCCTTCTAATGATTTAATCAAAACAGATACTGACAGTATGTCTATAGGTTTAGAGGGTGTTAATTCTAAGCACGTTCGTGAATTCTACGACTATGGACCAACTAGTGGGCTTGGATCCACTAGTATTAGTACACATGATTTTCAGCAGTCTGTTTCAGATCATAAGTCTAGTTTAAATTCTGTCTTTGTTTCTAGTTCTCCTGTAATCGACTCTGTTGCATCATGTTCTTATGATGTTTATATTTCATCTTTAAATTCAGTACACTGTGGTGATGTCTTTTGTTCTGGTGATGATAATGGTACATTTGATCTTACTACAAAGCCTAACGAGAAATTTAAAACTAATTGTTTTGATAAATTCTTTTCACATCCAATTTCATCTTTTACTCCACTAAATATTTTTTATCAAATGAAAGAATTGCAACTTCGTCTGAAGCTAGCACTAGTGGAACTAGTTCTCTTGGTACTTCAGATGATCATTCATCCATTTCTATAAATAATAATTCTCGTTCACACAAACTTCGACCTCGTGGCATGTATGAAACATTTAGTGACATTGATTCTAGTGTATCTGAATGTGATGAGGAAATTCACATTGATCATATTCCTATCTTATCATACCACAGACCTAGACGCAAACCACACTGTTTCAGGTGTGGTCAAGAGGATCATCTTGTCAAGAATTGTCCTATATTGCTTCATGGTCATATAAATAAGAACTATTTTGAAATAAATTAACAAAATTAGTTAATAATTTCTTTTGCAAAAAATCTGCTTCTTCTAAAGATAAAGTTGTTCAAACTTGGGTTCTTATTTCACCTGGTTAATCTGTTCTTTATTTAATTTCAGGAGTCATCCACTAAGATTGTAAACAGCATGGGGCATGTAGATAGTGGATGCTCCAGACATATGACGGCGTTAAAAGACTTGCTAACCAATTATCAAATTATAAATGGAGGATATGTTGCTTTTGCTGGTGACAAAAAAGGTGGAAAGATGATTGGTCAAGGAGAAGTTTCTAATGGATCTTTAACTTTGGAGAAAGTCAACTATGTCCCTGAGCTTGCTTTTAATCTCTTGAGTGTCTTTCAAATCTGCGATAAAGACATTCCCATCTTGTTTAAATCCGATGAATGTCTATTTTTAAAATCAGAGATTAATATTCCAGATCACTTGATTCTTATGTGTGCTCCAAGAAAACATGACACATATCTTCTTGATATGAACTCAAGGGAGTCAAAGTCTACTGCAACACGTATTCTTTCAAAAGCTTCAACCTTTGAGTCTCTGTTATGGCATCGCCGATTGGGCCATGTTAATTTTAAAATAATAAAAAAATTAGTCAAAAACAATCTTGTTAGAGGACTTCCTACAAAATATTTCTCGGTAAATGAAAAATGTATGGCCTGTGCCAAGGGCTAACAACATAAAAAACCGCATAAGCCCAAACCTGAAAATAGCATAACATGTCCTCTCGAGTTGTTACATACTGATTTGATTGGCCCAATCAGCGTTAAATCTATTGCTAAAAATCCTTTTGTCTTGTTGTTACAGATGACTTTTCAAGATATTCAAGGGTGAGATTTCTTGCTCACAAGGGAGAGGTTGCTAAAGAATTACAGAAGTTAATACTTTCAATCAAGACAATCAGCAAGAGAAAGGTTCTGGCCCTGAGAAGTGACAACGACATTGAATTCAAAAATCAGATTCTTATTCATTTTGTGCTAAAAAGGGAATTGTGAGACAATTTAGTGCTGCCAGGACACCTCAATAGAATGGTGTAGCTGAACGAAAGAATCGCACTCTCATTGAAGTCGCCCGTAAAATGCTGATAGAATCTTCGTTACCCATTATTTTTTGGGCTGAAGTAGTAAATTGTGCTTCATATGTTCTAAATCGAGTGTTGATTGTCAAGGACAAAATGAAGACTCCTTATGAAATTTTCATAAAAGGAAACCTTTAATTGACTTCTTTCAGCCATTTGGTTGTTCTTGCACTCTTCTGAATACTTAATCACAAAAGACAAAGTTCGGTGTTGTGCCTGACGAGTGTTACTTTGTCGGTTACCCTTCTTCTCAAAAGGTCTATCGAGTATATAACAAGAGAACACGTATCGTTCAAGAGTCGCTCTATGTTGATTGGCAGGAGTCTAATTCTTCTGATGTTCAATCTAAACCAACATGGTTCTTTGACTCCGATACTGTGTTTAATTCTTTTAATCTTCTAGTTTACGATGATGATGTGTCCACTCCAAATGTTCAAACAAATATTATTTCCTCCACCCCATCTGATGCCCATTCCATCTCTTTAGCAAATGATGCCACTTTAGCTGATGTTGGATCATCTTCTCCATCATTTGATTTGTCACCAACACCTGTTTCTACATCACCAACATCTGTTCCACCACCCACATCTCTTCCTTCATCACCTACATCTATCCCATCACAGCCTGTTCCATTTCTCTCACCCTCATCTAATCATTCATATTCTGTGAGCAAAACTTCTCCTAACATCTTCCCTTTAGACACAGACTTCAAAACTCTGAAAGATCATCCTCTTGATAATGTTATTAGATCAATGTTATTGGATCAATCACTGATGGTGTCCAGACGCGGAGTCAATCTGTTTTGATTAATATATGTCTCTTCTCTTGCTTCATCTCTCAAATTGTCCTGAAAAATGTGCATGCCGCTTTACAGGACCTATGCTGGGTGGAGTCAATGCAATTCGAGCTTCAACAATTCAGAAAGCTCAAAGTTTAGACTGTGGTTGACCTACTTCCAAACAAATGCCCAATTGGTACAAAATAGGCGTTCAAGAACAAACCTCACGATCGTGGTGTGGTGGTGCGTAACAAGTCTAGACTGGTTGTCCAAGGATTTGCTCAAGAAGAAGGGATTGACTATACTGAAGTCTTCACTCCGGTCGCCCGTTTTGAAGCAATCAGGATTTTTCTCGCTCATGTTGCTCATAAACAGTTCAAGGTCTATCAGATGGATGTCAAGTGTGCTTTCCTTTACGGAGACATTGATGAGGAGATATATGTGTGTCAACCACCAGGTTTTGAGAATCCTGACTTTCCCGATAAAGTCTTTAACCTTGACAAGTCTCTGTATGGTCTGCATCAAGCACCTAGGATCTGGTATGAGACCCTGACCCAGTATCTCTTAAGCAATGGTTTCTCTCGTGGCACCATCAATATGACTCTTTTCAAGAAAGAAGTGAATGGTGAAATGTTGTTTGTACAAGTTTATGTCGACGATATTAATTTTGGTTCCACCAATTCACTGTTATGTCGGGAGTTCGAAGAAGTGATGCGTAATCGGTTTGAAATGAGTATGATGGGAGAAATATGCTTTTTTTTCTTGGATTACAAGTAGAACAAAAGCATGAAGGCCTTCTAATTCATCGAGAGAAGTATGTTAAAGAAATCTTGAAGAAATTCAAGATGGATGACGTCTCTCCTGAAATGACTCCCTTTACTGCTCAGACGTGTCTTACTCCTGATAAGAGTAGGAAACCTATTGATCCTCATCTCTACAGATCTATGATCAGTTCTCTCATGTATCTTACATCAAGTCGTCCCAATATGAATTTTGCTGTAGGATATTGTGCTCGATATCAGTCGGCCCCAAAGGAGTCTCATGAGAAGGCTATCAAGAGAATTTTTCATTATCTCAAAGGCTCATCTTGTTTAGGTCTATGGTATCCATATGGAGGGAATTTTAATTTACATGCTTATTCTGATAGTGATTCTAATGGTTGCAGGTTAAATAGAAAATCGGTGACTGGGGGTGTCAATACCTGGGCAATTGTCTGGTGTCATGGCAGAGCAAGAAACAGACCACTGTTTCCCTTTCTACAGGGGAAGCAGAATACATTGTTGCCTCTAGTTTTTGTTCCCAAGTACTTTGGATACAACACCAGATGATTGACTATGGAATTGGCTTTCTCCACACGTCGTTGTTTTGTGACAACAAAGCAGCCATCGGGATCGCTAAAAACCCTATTCATCATTCTCGAACCAAGCACATCGAAACACGGATTCATGCAATTCGTGATGCCCAATAAAAGGTTTTATCGATATTATTCCCATTGACACAAAAAATCAAAAGGCAGATCTTTACACAAAAACTTTTGATAAACCTCGCTTTTATGAATTGATCTCTATGCTAGGGTTAATATCCTTTTAAACCTCTTTTCTTTTCTCTTATAAAATTTCGTTATATATATATATATATATATATATATATATATATATATATATATATATATATATATATATACTAATAATAATAATCATCTTAATAATATTATATTTTTAAAATAAAATTTTAGGGGAGTAAATAAGTAATCTGGGTATTGAATTTGAAATGACGAGAAATGGTTTTATATCTTCCGGATATGTTCATTTATGCATGACTGCTATTTAAAATGAGAAATGATAGTAACTGATGTTGCTCTCTGATTTACATCTTATGTTAATTGCAAGTAACTATAAATAAAAAAACACAAAAACAAATAGATTCTTTGATGATATGCTTGGTAGACTCAACCTGAAGAATAAAGTATACAGCTACAATATGATTTAGATTAAAATCTTTGCTTAAGAATGTCTGGATTTACGTGATTATTTTGGCCTGCATGAAAACTGAGTCCCGACGAAAAGTGGATTGAGAATTGAACTTTGACTCATGTCTTGTACATTTGTGTCTTGTACTTGTGCTAATCTCCTTTATTGTATAGTATTACTAACCTGGAGTGATGATCTCCTTTGTTGTACGGTAGTAATAACCTGGAGCTCTCATCGGCACATATTTAAATGGTGATCTCCTCTGTTATACGTGAGTATAGACCTGGAGCTCTCACCATCTTAATCTAAGATGTTTTAAATCATCTAAACGATGAATTCATCACAGAATGAAATATTCTGTTGATTATCTTTTACACTGATCCGTACAAGACTTGTTCTTAAAATCGTATCAAAATTCAAGAAATCCTGAGGTTGGGTGAGCGTTTTTGCCAAATGATTGTGGGGTCCTATCATTTTAAAGCATCTAATCGAAACTTAACAAATCATCTGCTATTTGTAGAAAAAGATAAGGAATGGGTTTAAGTGGACAAACATATCAGTAATCGTTATTGATCTGTTTGAGAATTTCAAAGTCATTCAAAGACTATCATTAGATTCAGTTATCGGTATGATCTCATTGCAGGTCGATGATTAAATTCATCTTTGTGCTAATATATATCTTGAGGATGTGATGTCTGATCATTTTGATCTCAGTAATAGTTGTTTATTGATTGTTAAAAAAATGCAACGAAACTATAATTTCGCTATTTGTTTCGCTAGACGAAATTGCAATTTCACTCAGCATTCTCATCCTATGCGATGTCTTTTTGATCTGAATTTCATCTGACGAAATTGCAACTTCGCTTAGTGAAACTACAGATTTGTCTGGCGAAACTATAGTTTCGCTTGCTACGAAACTATAAGCTATTTAAGTCATTTCGCGAAACTAAAATCTCACTTTCTCACTATCAACCTGTGATGCTCCTTAGGGCTTTTCCGTGTCCCTCTCCTGTGTGATTCTGTGTTGTTGTTACTGATTAAGTGTTGATTCATGTTCGCAAGTGAGTTTCGACCTCAGGACAATCACTTAATCTTGTTAATAATATCACACTGTGGGTACTTTTGATCGAGACTTTTTGGTGACTTCGCTGTTCATCCAACGAAACTACCGACTGTCCAATGAAACTGAACGAAAGTTCTTAACTTCTCAGCAAAACTGTAAGGTTATTCTATCCGAAAAAGTTTCGCTGACTAATCTTCAGTTTCGCAGTGCCGAAACTACATTTTTGGTTGAGCGAATCTGATATGTTCTTGCTAGCGAAACTATTCTTTCGCCTGCCGAAACTAAAATCTCATCCTGTGAAACTATATTTTCGGCTAGCGAATTTATTTTTTTTGATTTTTTTATTATTATTATTTTTATTATTCTTTATTCTTTCTTATGTATTCATTTTTATCACTATATTCTAATTTATTTCACCTGTTTCTCAGGTTTAAATGGCAAATCTAAAGTTCAATGAGAGAAACAACATCACTACTATCTTGGATGATACACATCCGAAAGCCACCGGGTTTAGAGACTGTATTAGATGGCTGCAAAGATCTCCCATATCTTATGCTATATCTCATTCCACCACCATATATGACCTTCATATCATAGATTTCTGGAGATCTGCTGAATATGACACATGAGGAAATACTTAAAGAATTACTGCCAAAGTCTTAGAGCACGAGGTGACCATTACTGCAAAGACAGTTTCGACGATTCTGAGGCTAGAGGAGGATTCTGGTGAAGAGGTTTCTATGTCTGATACACAAGTGTTCGAAGCATTCAGAAGCATGGGTTATGAGGGGCCAGCTTTTGGTTCCCGAAAGGAGATCAAGAAGTCATTTCTCTCCAAGTAATGGAGATTTATTGCTCACGTCTTCATCATGTGCCTAGATCACCATAAAGGTGGATTAGACGGGCTATACATTGACTGGGCTAAAGCAATGGTGTTGTGCTGCAAAGGAGAGAAGGCAAACATAGCCAGACTGATATTCGCCTGCATGGCTGAGAATGTGATGGCCTTGAAGAAAGATTAAATGGTTGTTGTATCCTCGATTTCTTCAAATGATCTTTGACGATCTCATACCAAATGTGCCAAAACACGGGGAGGTGAAAAGGCCGGTACAAATGAATCCTCGTATCTTTGCTGACTGTTGTGCTATTCACCATGATTTTAGTGGGAAGATAACCCATCTCTGGGAAAACATGTACCCACCTGAGAGATGGAACTACATTAGACGGGTGGATGAATCTGAGAGTAAAAGAGCTGAAGAAACCAGGGCACAGCAATTTGATGAAACCAAAAAAAGAAAGAGATATGCTAAAGAGAAAGATTATGATTTTGAAGAAGATATAAATAAAAGAGCTGAAGAGATAAGGATAGAAAATGAGAATAGATCAAAGAAGAAAGCTGATACAGTAGATTCAAAGAGGCGAACTAAACAGAGACATCAAGCATTCACTGAGAGGAGGGAAGAAAGAGGAAACTTAGATGAAGATATGATTCACAACCTTAATAGTTCTCTGGCAAACGAACTGAGTATGATAAATACTAAACTCACCAACCAAGAGATACGAGAAAAGAAAAAAGATGAGATGATAGAGAGAATGAAGAAGATGCTTGTTGATCAAAACTGTCTGTTGAAGAAGTTATTTGAGATTCCCCAACTGAAAGCTGCTGCCGGCCTGCCTAATCAACTAACTCAATCCGAGTTAGATGATTTGACTGATACTACAAAGTACCTGTTCCTGAACATGGGTACTTCATCTAGGGCAGGAGAGGGCACACTGGTGCAGCAACTGCTGATGCTGAAGATTATGAAGTAAGAAATGAAGATGCAAGAAGGGAGAATGAAGAGGAAGTTCTAGAGGCTGGGTTTATAAACATGGGACTTGATGTTGAAAAGGATTTGGTTGGATAAGAAGTGGTGAGGGAGAAGTCGGTGGACCGAGATGGTGAGAAAGAAAAGAGACTAGTTGATGAAGAAGAGGATGATGAAGTTGATGAGAGGCTGCTGATTTATGTAGCCAAGAAGGGAGAGAATGATGAAAAGATGTGTTTGAGATGGATAGAGCTGAATGATTCGTTAAAGAGAAGGAGCCAGAAGAAATAACTCCCTTTTTCCAACATGGAAGGGTTGAGTAAGAAGGAGGCTGATAAGAAGATTATAAGCTGGTGTTATAACCCCGGCCTTAAAATGTTCATGATAAAGAGGAGAGGGGGAGGTATTAGCTACTTGCATAAGAGGAAGGCATTTAAGACCTTCCCTAAATGGGATCTTAGGCGGTTGGCGGCTCTACCACTTCTAAATGCACATCTGAGCGAACGAGCCACACTTCTGGAGAAAGAGATTCACAACGGTCTAAATGACAACTTTGAAGCTTTCGGATATAAGAAGCCTGAGAGGAAACGATCAAAAAGAGATAAGGATTGGGAAACTGGCAAGGGAAGGATTGTACTAAAGGTGAAACCCCCAAAAACTATGAACAGGGTCAGACTGGTAGACCCCCTCCCCCAACAACTATAGAACTTTGAAAAGTGCTTTAATGATAACAATACGAGGGAGGCAATTATTAGAGTGAAGAATGGTGCTGAGTTTAAAGTCTTTGATCCGATGAAACTTTTTAGCTTCTCTGATGAAGACCTGCTGGTTCTTTGCGAGAATCATATCAAAGCAGGTGCAGGTGAGGAACGAGGAAGGAAGCCAGTCTCTTTATGATTGTAGCAAACAAGATCAGAGGGGTGAGGGCAGAGGTGAAGAGATTAGCCGAGAGAGTAAGGGCCCAAGATGACCTAAACGTGGATATACAAGATTTGGCCAAGCAGTTTGAGCGAGCAAGTGCTCATCCCGGAGGGGCTCGTGATGCAGGAGGAAACCATGGAGAATCATGTGTTGAAGCTTCCGAGGACGTTGTTACGGGAGGTGCTGAGGATTAACCAGAGGCAACGAAGGACACTAGAGATGAAAAGACACATCAAGACGAGTGAAGGTGGTGAGTTCCAACCTAGGGGGGGTATTGAAAATCATGTATAGGATGGAATCACCTTAGTTTAGATTGTTTACTTGTGCTTGTAATAGGTCTTTTGTTAGTTTCCTTTTGTATGTATTTAGTTTTATGTAGTTTTGTAGTCCAGCGAAACTGTGAGCGAAACTATAGTTTCGCTCACAGTCAGCTGATTAGTTCGCTCGGCGAAACTACTATTTCTGCCGGGCGAAACTATAGTTTCGGCAGTACAGTTTCGCTAACTGTCTGCGAAACTAAAACTGCTATATATAGATTTGATCTTTTTCATTGTTGGGTAAGCTTGCAAAACCTAATCGTTTATCATTGTTGCAAGTTACCATTTCAAAGCAGTTGTTACACAGAAATATCATTGTGCTTGATGTTATTGATTGTTATCATGTTCATTGTCTTATTTTGAATGAGTTCTTGTTGTGTTTAATCCTCTTTGCTTATGTTGTTTCGTTTGTGTGTTGGATATTAAACAATTCATCTCATTTGCACTGTTATACGATCAAATGGACCAACAAACCATGTAGGATTCTATCATTATTCACCAATGATTTCTTTAAAATCGCATGACCAATGACTTTACTCCTTTACAAGTCAACATACTTGAATATATTATCTTTTAATTGTAGGTGTTATACTATTTAACCTAAACACAACCTCTTTATTTAACAAATTAGAATTATTAAAAAAACTATTTTCATATTCGGTTCATGTTGTAAGCGAATCTAAGACCCCTAATTTATTCAAAATCATTACGCAAAAAATAAATAATACAAAATAAAATATATAAAACAATAACATCAGGGTGATGTATAAAGTTGCACCACGTCCCCACTCAAACATGCCATTACAGAAGAGTTCCAAATTTGTGTGCCCTTTAGATCCCATATATGGTTATTCCGAGTTCTAAGACGCTGAACTACCGCCAACTTAGACAAGTCATGTAACATCAGGTCAGACGTTACTTCATTTGCAGCAACAAGAATGGGACTATGGTTTGGTTTCTTTATAATGCTACATTTTGGGAGTCGTATGCTATCAACTTCGGCCACTAAGGAGCCTGTTATCTGATAACTTCGGGGCCCGCTCCTCTTATAAATTATATGAGATCCCTCAACTCCACAAGACATGGAAGGAGTAGAAAGTGATTGAGAGACAGCCATGTGAGTTGACATTTCAATTTTCGGACGGAATGAAGCAACAATCTCATCACCACCAGAGTGTGCAAGAGATATACAAACATGTCCTTGGTTCTCCGATTCAGGAATCAAATATGGCCTGCAAAAAAATATTTTGAATTGAAATAGTTAGAGCAGAAGAAAGTCAATAAAAAATATCATCCTGTATGCATGAGCTATAACTAGAGGAAGCAAGAACGAGTGAATTTCTGATGCAATAACAATTAACACAAAATTCACAAGTTTGGGATAGGTCTAAATGGGTTCAGATTAGTTTCAAGTCAAATCCACAAACATGAGTAGCTAAATAGGCGTGGTTGACCTACTGGATTTAGGGTAGACCCGTTTAACCCATTTATTTTTATAGTTTTTTTTTAATATGTTTTATGTAATAACTTAAAGTAAAAGGTTTTTTTACCTCAAAACTTAAAACACAAAAAAGAAACCAACACTAAATTCTACATTGTACATTTGTATTTTGGTTGTAAACACATAATTTTAGAGTTATTAATATGCAAAAAAATATCAAGTTAGATATATCATGTTCTTAACCCGCTTCATGTTTAGGTTCATATGTCTATCACGAATCTCAGGTTTTTGTTGTGTTTATGTCCATGTCAGCTTCAAGCGTGAACACGTCCCGTTTTATATCTCCTAGCAAGATGGGAGGAACGGGTAACAATACGGGTTCCAATCTTTTGAAGAAAGATACTTTCTATAGACCAAAAGCTTCAAAAAAGATGATATTATGATTACCTTTCTTCACTGCTACTGATGTTCCACTCACAGATGCCAATTTGAGAGGCAGTGAGAAGGGTTTTTGTACCAGATGATGAATCAGGTGCAATAGATATCAAAGTGTGCACGGGATTGCAGGACAACCCACTCCTGGATTCCAAGGGTGCCTTGGTTTGACGTATGTCAAAACCATAAACCATGCCATTCTGCATCACATGAACACAAACAAACCATGAGCAGTAATCCAACTAGAGAAGACATGGGCAACATCAACCAGATTTTTTACAAATGACTTGATTTGAGTAATGTTTGATTTTCATTTGGGTTTTGTTTTATCCCTAACAAATCAAACATGAAAAAGTAAAAAACGAATAACCAAGAGTACAAGTCTTTCTATTTTTCTTTTTGAACGACGATCACAATTTAGGCTCCGTGGCATGCGTCTAAATACCTAAGACGGGCCCATCAATCGTTAGTTTGATACTCGAGGATGGAGCCAACCCATCCCAGAAGGAGACCGACTAGCTCATAAAACCCCCTAACTTGCATATGCCTAGAGAGATCATTGACGACCCTTATTAATGGTTGAAAGATTTTTGTGCTGAAGCAGGATTCGAACCTGTGACCTTAAGGCCACAGAGCTTTTATCCACACCAGCCGGTGCAAATGGACCAAGAAAAAAGAAAATTATTGTTATTCTGTGTAGTCATATTTGACATATTATATTTATAGCACAAGTTATCTATATAAGAAAAGGTTTGAACGAGATCATTCTGACACATTTAAACTTATGAGAAGTACCTGTAATCCAGTATAAACATGATGTGGACTGTCAACATCCCATGAACATGACCAGGCAGGAGCCTAAAGTAAAAGACAACATCCATGGAGAATTTGTTAGTCAGTAAAAAAGATTACAAATGAAATGATAACAAGTCTAAAAAAACAAAAAGCTACACTAACATATTCAAAACAAAATATCATGGTATGGACACCCTTAATGGCTATTACATATGAAGATATTTATGGAAGATTTTTTATTCAAGCTCTAAAGATTTAGACAAATGTAGCCATGGCCCATAACACATGGGTGACAGCTGAACGATATCTTTTGTGATCATTATTACGCATCATCCGCAGCTACTAATCTCTTGGATTGATTGGCATCAGTCCAATTGTATTTTAATTTGAAAAATATATAGTCCTCCTTATGTAACAAATTTGCATCATATAAGATTAAAGCACACTATTAATTCACAAACAGTATGTGGGAAGGAACTTACCGGCAAATCGTATGTAAGAACAGTGCTGTTGCTTTCTGTGCTGAGACCAACATAAACAAAGAAGGAAGATATTTGTTCAGAAAGAGAAAACAATGTTATATTCAGATTGGGACAGAGGAAACGAAAAAGTAATCACCTGACAATTGATAACTTCTTCCCTAAGGAAGCAAGTAGTGCAAGCCTGGTGCAAGGTCTAACACAAAGGGCCCTGATAGCCTTTGTATTCGAGGGGAGATGAATATTTTCTCTTTCATTAGGAGCTACTAAACTTATCTGCATGTGAAAAGGTAGGTTGTGTTGAAGTAAAGAACCACAAATGCATGTATACAAGACCCTTAAACTCACTTTTGACAATAAACTCGTTCCTCCCATTCCATTTAATCTTCGAGCTACTATCATAAGTTCACCAGAAGCATCCATGTCAAAATACCGACCTCCATCTACCTGGAACTCTCTCTAGGATACAGAAATTATAGTACTTAGAAGTTAGAAGTATCTGAAAAGTTTAGGTACAATAATACTTGGTCAAGATTTTTATCTTGCATCCATAACACCCAATTATATTTGGCACATACTTTGAAGCAGAGAAGAGAGAATAAATGAAACAACCAACAGTGCTCCTAGGAGAGACCAGTCTATAACATCAAATAGCACAGCCCCTTACACTTATCTAGAGTATGCCCCAATTTACTATGTCATAGAGCCAAAAGACAAGTTCCAAATTTCACAACTTATTCCAAAAAAACAAATAACATGATGTGTAATTACAATGTATTTGATACCATTTGCATTGTTCTATTATTTGCGTGGGTGATAGCTCGTGAGAAGGCTGATGACATTCTGTATTTTCTTACATATAGCTGATAAATGTTGGATTCATACCAAAAGCTTTAGCTCGGAAACCATATAACTAGGGAAGACAAAAAAACATATCTATGATATATTAATGATCTAATATAGTATATGATGAATGATATAAGAAACTCAAGTATAGGACTTCATCACCTATTAGCTGGACTCCTAGTCTAGCTCATCTAAAAGAACAACTCTATGATGTTATCCAAACTGAACAAATCAGAAAACTAATAAGGACTTGGACTTCACTTGCATTATCATTTCAAACTGAAAGCACATAGTGTTTACATACTTGTAGCGTGAATACTCCTGAACAAACTTCACTTCCAGACCCATTGCCTATGTTTGTGTCCAGTCATGTAGAACAAATAGCATTCCAGTAAGACCATAAATCTCATAAACAGAAATAAAAGTAGATATGCATTACAATTATTACCATTTGTCACTCTTTTTTGATAACCCAGATTACTGGTGAATGACTCTCTTTGTCTCTCTTTTAACAACCCCTCCAAATATTTTGTTTTCTGCATAAGTTTATGTTTAAACATGCATGAGAAACCTACAAAGCAGCTTAAGACAGGATCATCCTTGTATTCATGTACTCTTCAGAAGAGCAAATGCAAAGAAATACCAACTACTTCTCATGTAATCAACAAGAAACAAATATAGTAACATGCCTCTGATAGCTTCTCCACTTTAAGATGCAAATCAGCTTCTCTTTCCTGGGCTTCAACTTCTTTCTTGCAATACTCAACATTCTGCTAATAATAAGCATACAAATGATACCTTGAGGAAAGGCATCCTGAGTAGGTGAATATGGGATATTATAAATGACCCTTTCCTCCAATAATAGATACAAGGATGAAATATAACCTTATACAAGTAAGCAACATTTTAATAGCTTTGAAAACACTGCCAAACAATGTATCAATTTTCAAGTTTGAAATAATTTTTAATCAATTACTCAGTCAGATTGGACAACGCAGTATTCAAAACTGTTAGGTATTAGCATGAATTCAGATTTGTCTTTATTGTGTGCAAACATTTAACCTATATCAGGTCTGAAATTTTTGGTAAGAAAAATTGATGTACTGAGTCAAAGATACATGTCTATTAAAAGAGAAATGACAGGGAATGTGGGCAGAGATTTTGTAATAGTAGAAATATAGGACACGAGAAATAATGTATTTCTAATGGCCTTACACAAGCAGTCCAAAGCTTGCCTTAGATTGGTTTATACCAAAATCTGCATATAACGAACTGTGGAAATATAAAATATCATCATATCATTTGGACCTTCAATAATACATGCACAAGTGCATAGATTTTATGTGTTACAGAAAATGGGAAAAGAAATAAGAAGCATTCAATCACTTATTGAACTAACACAGAAAAGACAATAACAAGTCAACAGAATTTGCGATGGGTAATTCATAGGGTCATACTACCTTCTGCTGAAGAGAAACATATTTAGCTTCAAGTGACCACACTTTCTGCAAGAAAAAAAGGGTGTTTGTAATAAGAGATGAACTCATAAAGATCCTATTCCCGACTCCGCACACCTAAATATTACCTTTTGTAACTCTGCATCAACAACACAAAGTCGTGTTGCATAAAGTACTCTAACATCTTTAAATGAACATCTTCTCTTGCATTGAGGGCACTGGTGACAATTTCAGATAAAGAAACGTTTAATTGTGATAAGGTATAAAGAATAACACTAGTGACAGCAAAATAAATAAGGAAGGTTTCGAATCAAACTAGGTGAACTTTATCGAATAATATTAACAAGGTTTTAAAAATTAATAACTCTGGGCACCTTTCAACCAATTTCCAATTTAGTTAAACTTTTATTTGACCTATAAACGCTAAATCGACCCATATAATCAAGAAAATGGGCCAAATTGCCAACTCTGGATATAACTATACAGCTGATAGCCGACAAACCTTCCCGGCACCTTTACATTGTCGAATCCACTTCTTTATACATGACAACCCATATATGTGCCCACAAGGAATACAACTGCAGAAAGAAAGAGTTAATGGAAGCCTTTAGTTGGCCCAAACCACATACATTGACAAGTATGGCTATAAATCAACTTAAGCAACAGATCATGCAGTCTCATATACAATTTATAAAACATTAAACATTATACCTTGGATGGGCTATACTGATATACAAACTTTACCCTATTTCAGTGAAGTCTATGAAAATCAAGAGATTCCTTCTCAATAAAGGCAAGTATAATTTCTCAACCACTTAATAGGAGCTGTTATAAAACAGTAAGACAGAAAGAAGACAAGGCATCATGTGTTATCAACTTATCATGCAACATGAGATGCCATGGAAATAAAGAATCTGAAAATTAATGTACCTCTGCCTGTGCAGAAGACTATTTTTAATACTACTGGTAATAATAGCTTCACGAAGATTGAAGAAACATATGCAACACGAAATAGATTTTGTAATGCCTACTTATTTGTGGAGCTTATGACAATAGGTTTATGGCATTTCAAAAAGAATGACTGATCATTAATAAACAAAAGACAACTTACAAAATAATCACAAAATGTGCCCATTGTGGGAGAGAGTGAGAGATCATCAAATAAATTGCTAGGTACTCTAATGTCCTAACATATATTGCTTCTTCAAAGTTAACAGTTCTACTCTATCCTACTACTAATCAAGCATAACTAATACATGTGCTTGAGCATGGTTTGGGTCACCATAAAAACAATGGCATGTTGCAAGAAGTTTCAAGTACACATAGATCTTACTAACATATAATGTTGAATTGTCTATGAGCAAAATATTTCCCATGGATCTTACTAACATATTGGAATTGTGTCTAAGCCACCAATGTATCTGCAAATCATCTTTGTGTGTCATAACTAATTGTACCATATGATTCCACAACTAAGATCACCTATTTCTTAGTTCTTAAATTATACGTGTTCTCAACAGACATAAAATATAAAGGCACGGAAAGATGGCAAGCTGAGGTGAAGGGAAGTTAGGATCCACTCAGTCTCTGGAGTTGTAACCATAGTTTGCGAGGGTCGGAAGAAGAAAGTCGTAGTTTGTGCGTTTCTAGAATCTTGATTAGCTTCATCTTGCAAAGGGACCTTGCCCACGCACGAAAAGCAAACGCCAGTGGCGTTACGACCGAAGCTATCTAGGCAAGAGTATAGTGTATGCCAATAGAGCCTAATATTTTAAAATTTTGTTTCATTTGCTAAAGTTTACAACAAATGATCAACAAAACAAGCCAAGATTCTCTCAACAAGAACGAGTACATGTTGGTTGGTATAACAATATACCACAAGTATTAATAGGGATTGAAATCAAAGAGGGTATAATTGAGAGTAATTGAGGATGACAATGGAATAATCAAATAGAAACATGGATTGTATTGCAAAATATATGATGATAACAAAATGAAGAAGATGATAACAAACTCAATCACCGCCACAAAAGTGGTCCAGGGCTATGCCCTTCTCAATGCTATTGCAAAGAGCCCAAACAAACCTACTAATTCTCCTCCTCTCCTAAGGGTTTACTAATACCTATTTATATAAAATATAAATTGCACTAAACACCCTCCTAGAATAGATAATTGACATTTAAACTATAAAGTAGAAGATTATTCCTATCATTACTTCTCCCTTAACACAAGACTTGTCCTCAAGGCTTGGTAGAAGAACCCTCAATAATGTGAATGACCCCGACTGAAAAACATCCATTTGCTCCGATTGAAAATGCAACCCATCGGAAGAATCGGATTCATCATCGCCAAGTAACATCACACGAAGTTTACCCTCCGGGCATGTATGAGCTATAGACTATATTACTGACCACATTTGTAACATAGCCCCTTCTTCCTGTGTCCCTCCCATTCAGTGCGAGATAAAGAGCGGAGACCCCGATCACGAGGGGAAAGTTGGCCATTATCGTGCAATGGAGAAGAAGGGTTATGATTCAGTACCGAACGAGGAGACTCCAATTTGGGAGTAACGAATCTATCAATGTGATAAGGAGAACCATGCGTGGGCTCCGATCGGCCCAATAAGGAAGATCCGTCTTTCACCCCAAAAAATGGAAGTCCATTAGGGTTCAAATAACGAAAGTGGCCCAACGCGGCCTGACCCGAATCCAGTCGGAGCATCAGCTCAACATCTTTTGCCAAATACATCGCATCCAACCGAGAACGAGGACGATGAAGACGGACCCATTTTTTGACATCGTCCTTCAACCCATCCACAAAATAACCGATTGTTTATGATTCAGGTAATCGAGGAACCAAGGACAACAGGTATTCAAATTCATCAATGTAATCGTAAATAGAATCACCTTGTTTGATCGTCGCCAATTGCTCATACGGATTATGGATTTCTAATCCACTAAACCGTTGAAGCAATTAAAATGGAAAATCAATCCAAGAGATGGTTAGGTGCACTTGAGTGATAATGGTAAACCAATGTTGTGCAACACCACCCAGCTCAGCCGAGCTAATTGAAGACGAGCCTCATCCGAAGTCCGATTCAAATCAAAATACAAATTAGCTTTTTGGATCCAACCTTGTGGATCAAAACCAGTAAATTCAGGAAGTTTTACCTTCTTAATAGCCCATGGAAGAGACAGAGAAGAATCGGAGTTATCTGGCGGTGTGGACTTCGATCAAGAATTCGAAAAAAGAACATCGTCTCCTAAAACCCCTGAACCGGAAGAACCTTCAACAACCTTCTTATCCTGTTTCGCCATCCATGTTAAAACTACCTTTCGAAATTCGCTAGACTCTCCCTTTTCAACCTCTAAGGATTGTAATGAAGTGCGAATTGCAACCACATCAGATTGTAGTTGCTTAATTTAAGACTCATGTGCATCTAATCGGGAATTTGTTCGAGTTTCCATGAAGAACAGAAAGAAGAAGAAACCGGCGGCAGGTACACGGGCAGGTCGGACCAATGATAGGGATTGAAATCAAAGAGGGTATAATTGAGAGTAATTGAGGATGACAATGGAATTATCAAATAGAAACATGGATTGTATTGCAAAATATATTATGATAACAAGATGAAGAAGATGATAACAAACTCAGTCACCACCACAAAAGTGGTCTACGGCTATGCTCTTCTCAATGCTATTGCAAAGAGCCCAAACAAACCTACTAATTCTCCTCCTCTCCTAAGGGTTTACTAATACCTATTTATATAAAATATAAGTTGCACTAAACACCCTCCTAGAATAGATAATTGACATTTAAACTATAAAGTAGAAGATTATTCTATCAAGTATCCTTGCTTTTTGTATACAAAATAGTTTTAGAATAATTGATGTGAACGTAAGATTGAACTAGATTCATGCAAAGCCACACTGATAACATGTTTGTGACACTTTTCCTCACAGCAGTAGTAATTCGCCAATCTCTTCAGCAAGTAAATGTAAACCAAAAGCCTCACCACTTGGCCATTTTTTTTGTTGGATTTACTTAAGAGTTATACCCAAATATATATAAGTGTAAACATTGTTGCAACTTAGGAGGTGTGGACTGCTATGGGGTACACATTTCTAGAACCTCGAACCCAATAGTTAAAGGGGCAAAACCCCCAAGACTTTGAAAGGTCCCAAGAAATTATCACCCTTGGCAAAGGTCCAAGTTAGAGCCCTTAGTGTAGGTCCAAAGAAGCAACACCTGATAGGTGAAATGCAAGAAAACTATTATTTTAACATGTTAGTTGTACACTGCAAATTGCTTTAGATTCACGTGATCAATGAAAGGTTGCTTGAAACTAATTATTAAGTGGGAAGTGTGATAATCAATAACATCATGATTGAAACTTCAAGCATAAAATAATTATACTAGCTAGAGACAGAAAGAAGAATGTGTAAGCAAGCAAACATATTCATACCAAATTTGATGTTCTCCGCCGCTTGTCCAAGCGTCAGTACAAATAGGACAATAGAGGCCATCGATCTCAAAACCCTTAAACTCGTCATCCCCATCTACATTCTCTTGGCTCCCCAACTTCCACTTAGCCGAATTCGATTCAGGTACCAGATGCGAAACCGTAGGTGACGTGTCTACCGACGGAATCACTCCTCCTCGTAATCATCATCATTATCATCATCTTCGTCGTCTTGACTTTCTTCTTCTTCGTCTTCGAAATCTTCTTCATTCTGGTTTTCAAGTTCAATCACTTCAACATCCTCCATCGACTCTACGCAACCACTATGAACAGTGATTATTAATTAGCCTGTAAAAACAGACACCCTCTTTCTTCAATTGCGAAAAATCTTCCAAGTGAAAACCAAAACTCGTAAATGGAGGGAATTTGGAAACCTAAACAATTGAAACGGGGGAAATCATTTTCTACTTTCATATATAGTTTTCTCCGTTTGTTTCATACACCATTAACTTGGTATTTTACATTAGAAAAAGTAAGCGGTCGTTTGTCAATAACTAACTGCAGTTTGAATGACTGTAAACGATCGTAAACGACAGTTTACAGAGTAGAATCATGTTGTTGACCATACTTTATTCTACTGTCATCTTTAGTTGGTGACAAAAGGTAAGTCAGGGACATGTCCTGACTATCAAATCTCAGATAAGATTTTATCCGAGATACCTTAACTATAGTCTTGTAGTATAGGCTTTAGCCAAAGGATCCCAACTGCTATCAAAGTATATTCGGCTGTAGATAATATATATATAGGTTCTCCATGTAACTCATAGTAGTAAGATTATGATTTGCTTGTAAGAGTCTTTGTATCTTGAGTTGAGAATCAATATATAAAAGTATCTTGAAAATTATCTTTCTGTGTTCTTAGTTACTTTTCATATTATGATCAACTCTTATTGATTCTTACCCAAGTGTGATTCTAGGTGAGTTTGAGAGAAAACCTTTGTGTTTAAGTGACAAACACCGATCCTGCAATTGGTATCAGAGCTTCTCAGGCTCTTGATTGCGTGATCTAACCATCCAAATCAACATGTTTTCACTCCCCCCTTCCACCCATTCACTCAATGGCTCTCAACAAATTTGAAGTAGAGATGGGGACGATAACCAAAGCACCTATCATCACCCCTGAAAACTTCAGGTCTTGGAGTAGAAGAATGGAAGGCTTCATTAGATACCAAGACAGTAAAATGTGGAACTCCATTGTCAATGGACCGTACAAGCCAAAGGTGGCTTCACCTGGTGGAAACGGTGCCATGATAGAGAAAGCTGTCGAGGACTATTCTGATGAAGACAGAAAGAAGATGGACATCGATAGCAATGCTATGACTATTCTCATGACTGCAATACCGAACTCTATTATGGTGGGGTTCGAGCATTGCAAGACTGCCAAAGAATTGTTTGATGCACTTGCTTAGATGTATTCTTGCTCCAACGACTCAAAGAATGACTCACTGAAGCAGCAGTTCGAGAACTTCACTCATATTGCTCTTCCAATTGAGTGTGTGAAGATCACTTAGCCAACAGTACTTCAGGTACATGGATCTTATCTCTTCCCTTCAGTCTGTGAAGATCACTCCTGAACTTAGAGATCTCACCAGAAAGTTAATAAGTGCTCTTCCAAATGAGTGGACATTCTACTGTGTCTCTATCAAGAGAACAGAAAACTTGAACACTCTTTCCATGACTGAGCTCTATGGCATCCTTGATGGATATCGTCTAGAGATGGAGAGTAAGAAGGGCCACCAAACAAGCTAACCCATGAGTCTTCCTGCTAGCAACGCTTTAATGGTTGCTGAAGGCTCATTAGCCCCTCAACCTCAGCATTTTCTGACTTATCAGCAGCCATCCTGCTTATCTGGTCCCTACATCACTTATCCTGAGACTCCAAGGTCTCAACAGGCTCAACACAATCCCTTCCAGGAAAGTTGTGCCTTTGTTTCAGGAGGTGGACACTCAGGAGATTTTCAATACTGCTTTGATGATCTTGAGTGTTTTAGCCCAGATGATGTAGAGTACGTGGACATTGTCTAGCAGATGGCTCTCTTAACTTACAGTGCAAAGAAGTTCTTTAAGAGAATTGGAAGGCATGTCCCTCAAAACCCAACTACCAGCAAGTCTCCCAAGACCAATCCGGGAACCCCACAGGCTTCCACACATCCCTCAACCTCAAAGCCCACTAAGAAGTCAACTGAAACAGCCGCAGTGGCTCAAGAAGTTGACTGGAGCTTCATGGTACATGATGTGAATCCTGCTCAAGCTCTCATGACCAGAACAGATGATGCCCAGGTATATGAACATCTTTGCACTCCAGCCTGTATAGCTAAAGTTAAACTCTATCAGGATTACAATATGGAAATCAGATTTGATATTGAGTCTGTAAATATTCTAAAATCTGATTTTAAAAGAGCTGAATCTGACTATCAAAAGAAAATTGATGAGTTAGAGAAAGTTGTATCTCTTTTAAAACACGAACACACCAACTACAAGACTCAAATCAAGGATCTGATATCCAACTTGTCTGAGGCTCAAGCCCAGCTTGTCACTACTGAGGCTCAGGCCAGGAAGCATGCTATCTCTTAGCAAAACTTCCAAGCTATTCTTGCATCATCCTCCCATTCCAAACTCTGTTATCAGAACAAAGAAGGGTTGGGAACCAATAAAATTGCTCCACCATATTTCTATAAGTCTATTAGACAGCCTAGATGTGGTACTGAAGAGCAAGAGGTTCCAACTGCTAACCCTTTCTTTCCAGAGTTAAAGGATGAGGCATCAATAGTGGCCACCACAGGGAAGGAACAGGTAGATATACCCATCGCCTCCTGTGATGATCAAATCCTAACCACTAAAGCCAGAAGAAGGAGAGCTAAAGCTGCTAGGAGAACTGCTAAGAAAGTGCTGAATCCAAACTGAAAAGTGACCCCAAACAGAAGGGTGTCTTTGTCTCAGTTGGATTCCAAGTGTTAGGTACTTCTGATTCAGGAAAGGAATGCAATACCAGCATTCATGTCCTACCAAAGGATCAAAAGTTAAAGGGAAAAGTTGCTGACGAAGAAAAGAAAACCAAGAAACAGCAACCCTCACTTTCACAAAAGACTAACATTGCATGCATCATGTGTGGCCTGCAAAATCACATGGCAAAAGATTGTTACTACAATCCTGCAAGCACTCATTATGCAAATAATGTTAGAAAAGAAGGAGTCGGGGAAGGTTTCACACTTGGACCCTTCCATACGGTTCAAGAGTTGAAGAAGGGAAAGTTGGTTTCCAAAGCCAAGTTGCTTTTGGAAGAAACTCCTTCTTCCGAAGGGAAAATGGCTTTGGAAGCAAAAGCTACTAAGGTTCGAAAGAACAAGAAAGCTCCCTTGAAACCATCCCAGAAGAAGACTGCTTCGGAAGAAAAGGTGGTGAGGACTTCTTCCGAAAAGAAAGAAGCTTCGGAAGAAGACCATGCTGCTAAAGCTTCAACATGCTCATCCTCCAAGATCAGCCAAAGGGTGGACTGGAAGATCAAGGAAGATGCTGCAGCCCAAACCTCTTCTTCAAAGACCTCTGTGAACCCCCATGCATATCATTTGGTTCACTCATGTCATTATCCTTGGAAGAACCCAAGACCAGCAAGGCTTGGGTATCCAAACAAAACTGAAATCTCATCTTATGTGCAAGAACATCCATTTGACAAGAACAACAATGTATGGATTGTAGATAGTGGATGCTCCAGGCACATGACAGGGAACATATCTCTCCTTCAATAATTTCAACATTATGATGGAGGTCCTGTCCAGTTTGGAGGTGAGGCCGGAGGATATATTTCTGGCAGAGGGAGTATATCCAATGGTATGTTAACCGTTGACAAAGTTAACTTTGTCAAGCAGCTTGAACATAACCTGTTAAGTGTTTCTTAATTCTGTGATCAAAAGCACCAAATGCTTTTCACAGAACATGAGTGCATTATCCTTAAACCAGGGATGACAATTCCTCCGGAATTAGTGCTTCTTAGATCTCCTAGGAAAAGGGATATGTACAAGCTTGATATGAACAATGCTTCCCCAATGGGTGAAGTATCATGCTTTCTTTCCAAAGCTGATAGTGATAAGTCAACACTGTGGCATAAACGTATGTGTCATGTAAATTTTAAGACAATGAATAAATTGGCTAAAAATAACTTGGTACATGGTTTGCCTAAAAAGGAGTTTTTCTGCAAAGACAACTGTGTTGCATGCCTGAAAGGGAAACAACACAAGACGTCTCATAAATCCAAATGTGTTAACTCTATCACTACTCCATTGCACTTATTGCACATGGATCTTTTTGGTCCCACAAGTATAATGAGCATTGGAAGGAAATCATATTGCCTTGTGATAGTTGATGATTTTACAAGATTCACATGGGTATTCTTTTTAAGAACTAAAGATGAAACTGCTGAAACATTAAAATCTTTTATTCGTAAAATAGAAAATCAAATTGATCACAAGGTTAAAATAATTAGATGTGATCAAGGGTTGAGTTTAAGAACTTTGTTCTTGACTCATTCTGTAACTCAAAAAGGATCCCAGAACTCCTCAACAAAATGGTGTTGCTGAGAGGAGGAATAGGACACTTATTGAGGCTGCTCGAACTATGTTAGCTGATTCAAAGCTACCTCTAACATTCTGGGCAGAGGCAGTCAGCACTGCATGCTATGTGCAGAACAGAGTTCTTGTAGTTAAGCCCCATGGGAAAACCCCTTATGAGCTATGGAACAAGAGCCTACCGTTCATTGGCTTTCTAAGGTCCTTTGGCAGCAGGTGTACCATACTTAACACAAAGGACAATTTAGCAAAATTTGCTGAAAAGTCAGATGATGCTATCTTTGTTGGATACTCTTCTAGCTCCAAAGCTTACAGAGTATACAACATTAAGAATCAACAATTGAGGAGTCATCCAATATAGTTGTTAATGAGCACATTCCTTGTGTTAGGGGGAATGGACCTGATCACATCTTTGATTTAGAATTGTTTCCAAACTATTCTAAACCCTCTTGTGAGAATGTTTCAGCTGGAATAGGGCTCAAAATGATGCTGATGTTGCTACTAATGATCAATTGTTTGAGCTTCCCAGGCCTAGACCAAATTCTCCAAGTGCTGCAATACATCAAGCTTCCACTATTCACAGATTCGATAGTTTAACTATATCAAGGAATAGTGAAGCTTCAACAAGTGAGTCACCTACTGAGCCTCAAAACTCATCGGGTGATCCATTACAACACCAGGCAGAAGGAGGTAGTATCTTGAAGGAACAGGCAACTGTTAATACTACTTCACAGCCAACTATTGATGATGTTTCTCATTCATTCAATCAGTCCTCATTGAATGACTTTGAAACAACAACTGGACAGAGTGTTCTAGTTCCTGAGCAGAATATGTATAACCTGGATCTATCTCTGCAACTGGAAGTGATTCCTCGTCTTAGGATTCACAACACTCATCCAACTGAGAACATCATAGGAAATGTCTCTAAGGGTGTGAGAACAAGAGGACAGAGTTATCAAGGGAATGTCTGTTTGTACTCATGCTTTCTATCTCAGATGGAACCCAGAAGGTAGAAGATGCCTTGAAAGATAGTAGCTTGATTGAATCGATGCAAGAGGAGCTGCTTTAATTCAAGAGACAGAAGGTATGGAACCTATGTCCGTTACCATCTGGTCAAGTACCTATAGGCACCAAATGGGTTTTCAGAAACATGAGAGATGATAAAGGCTTGATCATCAAGAATAAGGCAAGACTTGTGGTTCAAGAATACACTCAAGAGGAAGGAATCGATTATACTGATGTCTTTGCACCAGTTGCAAGACTTGAGGCGGTTAGGATCTTCCTTTCTTATGCTGCATCCAAGGACTTCACAGTATACCAACTTGATGTTAAGTGTGTTTTTCTATATGGGGATATAGATATGGAAGTCTATGTATGCCAACCTCCAGGATTTGAAGATCCACAGCACCCCAACTATGTGTGCAAATTGGATAAATCTCTATATGGGCTGCACCAAGCACCTAGGTTGTGGTATGAGATTCTGTCTCAGTTTCTTCTGAAGAATGGCTATACTAGAGGTACCATTGACAAGACTCTCTTCATCAGAAAGTCTGGAAAGGACATTTTGCTCGTACAAGTCTATGTTGATGACATTATATTTGGTTCCTCAAATGACCAAATGTGCAAGGACTTTGAAAGCATTATGAAGAAGAAGTTTGAGATGAGCTCCATGGGAAAAATGGACTTTTTCCTTGGAATTCAGGTAAAGAAACTGAAGGAAGGGTTCTTCATTAATCAATCTAAATATGTCTCTGGCATCTTAGAAAGATTTGAAATGAAAGATTGCAAGCCAGCCAAGACACCCATACCCAGAAACCATAATCTATGTCCTGATCTCGAGGGGGAGGATACTGATCAACATCAGTATAGGGAAATTATTGGTTCTCTGATGTATCTTACAGCCAGTAGACCTGATATCATGTTTGCTACTTGCATTTGTGCAAGATATCAGGCTGCTCCTAAGGTGTCGCACTTGGCTGCTGTTAAGAGAATCCTCAGATACCTCAAAGGAGCACCTAAACTAGGTCTCTGGTATCCCAGAAACAAGGATTTCAATCTTTATGGATACTCTGACAGTGACTATGGAGGCTGCAATATTGACAAGAAATCAACATCAGGAGGATGTTAATTTCTTGGTGGAAGGATCATCTCATGGCAATGCAAGAAACAATCCTGTGTCTCTACATCAACTGCTGAAGCTGAATACATTGCTGCTGCTAGCTGTTGTGCTCAACTGCTATGGATTCAAAATCAGATGTTAGACTATGGATTCAACTTTATGAGTACTCCTATCCATATTGACAACAATAGTGCTATCTCCATTACTGAAAATCCGGTGAAGCACTCCAAGACTAAGCACATCGACATCAAGTATCATTTCATTAGAGTCATTCATGAGAAAAATCTAATCAGGTTAATCAAAGTTGATTCAAATGAACAATATGCTGGTCTGTTTACCAAAGCTTTTGATGAACAAAGGTTTAAGTATCTCATAACAGCTATTGGGATGATAAACATTGATTAATCTGATCTCTTTTGAAAACCTTTTTTATATGTAAGTCTTGTGTCAATACAATTTAAGCCCTGTTACAAGAAATTCTCTTGAAATTTTCTAAGTGTAAATTCCTTCTGAAGAGAAATTAACCTTCGAAAGACATTCTCATATCTTCCGAAGCAAAATTTCTCAAAGGATAACTTTCTTCTCGGAAGAATTTTGGTCTCGGAAGAAGCGATTGATTGTATATCAGATCTACTTCCGAAACTTACAAACTCTCTATTCGGAAGCAACTCTAACCTTCGGAAGCAAAGTTTTGGCTTCGGAAGTAAGAATTGCCTTCGGAAGACAAGTTACCTTCGGAAATGTTTTACACTCGGAAGAGAGATTTCACTGTGTAACGTAAATTTCTTGGGCCCCACACTGTAAAAAGCAAAGATTTTGTTAATGATGTCGGATTATTTAACTGATTTTTAACCTTACCGCCACTGTCATTTCATCCACTAAACCATCACATCACCTTATCCTAACCCCATTACCGCCATTCCACAATCTTTTAAATAATCTCGACTATTCACTTTCACTCTTACTTGCAAATTTTGCAGCCCTAGAAATTTCTCCTACTCAACTTTACCCAGCTCAAATCATCCCCATTCCTTTCCAAATGGCCTTCAACCCTCAGCACAACTAAGTCGCACTTCTTGATTCATCAAGAGATGCTGACTTCTCAGATATCATCTCCTTTCTAACCCAATCTTCTTACTACACCGCTCTGACTGTAAACCCCATAATTTACTCAAACCATATGTCTGAATTCTGGGCAAATGGTCAGATTGAAACCCTAAATGGGGTTCGTGTCATTCGGTCGAGCATCTATGGCCAGGAGTTGTTCATTTCTAAACAGATCATCAGGGAGCATCTAGAGCTTCATGATGAGGGCGCTCCAACGGAATTCCCCAAAGCAGATTTGGAAAATTCTTATCTCCAAATGGGATATGGTGGAGAGGTTAGCAGGTCAACTGTCTACAAATTTAACTTCTCATACAAATAGAAGTTCCTGCTACATGTGGTCCTTCATGCTTGTCGAATAAATCTGGGGATGGGATCAAATCCCATATGAACTTGGGTGCCTGTTCATGGGTTGGTGAAAATCTCCGTTTCAACTATTCAAGATTTGTGCTGACTAACCTCATGGGAAATCTTCAAAAGGACACATTCTTCATGTATCCCAGGTTTCTCCAGCACATAATCAACTACGAACTGGAGCAGAGCAAGCTTGTCTGTGCAGCTGCTCTGACTGCTCCTCAAATGAGGCCAACCATCTTCAAGATTTTGAAGAGAGTGTCCACCAACTTCACAGGAAGAGATACTGCACTTCTTCCAGGTATGACTGAGCCAACGGCTCCTGGTGACATCCCTGTTAACCCCATAGGTGATGAACCCACACCAGCAACTACACCCATAATGCCAACACTACCTTCTCCACCTATCACCATTACTTATCAGAGACGCCCCAAACAAACCCTTGTTCAATCTACTCTGATTGAACAAGCCCCTCCTACTCAATCCAAAAAGACTAGAGTGGAAACATGGGCTCCCACTCAGTCAGAGGTCTCTCCATCCTTCTCTTTTGACCTCAATTTGGGTCTTGAGTCCTCTTAGTCTCAGACCCATGAGCCCACAACCCAAGCTGAAAGCCCTCAGGCTGAGTTTCTATACTCCCCTGAGCAGCCAACAAGGGACAGCCCCACTAGAGGCTCAATGCTTGTAGACATTGACCAAAGTCCCGAGTCAGTAGGTTACCCATCCTATCTTTCACTGACCTTTGTTTAAAACTGATGAAGAGATAACATCTCTCCATGCAATGAAGTTGATTTACAACACCCTCTCCAAGATCAACAGAGCCCGGAGAAATCCCTTATCTCTAGCCCCCATCAGCATCCAACAACTGAGGTGAGTCCCACTGATGTGGAAGGGACTCATGTAGATTCAGCTGCCACTACAGAAGGTGCCTCAATGGACCTTGTGGATAGTGGTAACATTTCTCAGACTGAATCTACGGCAACCGAGCCCTTTGATGACTCTGAAAGAGACATCATTGAGCATGGGAAACCAGGGTGCCAAGAAACCACATCTGGTGGTGAGGCTGAACATACTAGGTATGTTACCTCATCTCCCTATGATTCTTGGAAAAAAGATGAGGGAAGCATGCAACTCCTCATTCAAGATCTTCTTTCTAAAGTTTCAAACCTGGAATCTCAGGTTAGGACTTTAGAGGCAAGATCTGCCACTTAGCAACTTGAGATTGACAATCTCAAGGCTCAACTAGCTGAGAAATAGACAGAGAGGTCTATTAGGCATGTACCTATTCAGGTCTCCCTGACTTCCTCCTCCAGCTCATCTAGCTCTCAAGATGATGCTACCAAAAAGGGGGAGAATGTTCAAAGACAATACACAAGGAACCACAGAGCCGGCCTTCACTTCAACATCTTCCTCTCCCATCATCTCTGCGCCTGAAACATCTCAAGTCACTCTTCAGATTGATCCAAGGATGCTCAATGATCTCTATAGACTCTTACCAAGTTTCTGTTAAGATCTTCCTTTGAGCAGCCAAGCCATGATGCTGCAATGATCTACTTTGGAGCAGAAGAGCTTCAAAGGCTGACTGCACCTTCTACCACTGTGGAAGAAGTTGGTCAACCTAAGGTCCTCATGGAACCTAAGATTCAATTCGAAGGGGAAATGGGAACTGATGGCCCATCAACTGAAATAGTTGGGATAGAATCTGCATCTCCTTTAACTTTCGAAGCTGAAGTTAAAGCCTCGGAAGAACAAGCTGAATCTTCCGAAGCTGAAATGGAAGCTGCGGAAGGACTGTTCAAAATGTCCGAGGAACTGATCATCACAGATGCTATCCTGGAAATGGCATTTGAAATGAGCAGTGAGGACTTTCCTATTACACCTCCATCTCAAACACCATCTCTGACTCTCTCACAATCAGAAACCTTTCTCCAAGAACCACCACAGTCAGGATCTTCAAAGGATAAATGAAAAAGGAAGATGATTGCGGAAGAGCTTCAGGAAGAGGAGAAGATTGAGAAACTTAAGAAGAAAGGAAGACTTCAGACTGAGAAGTTGCTAGCTGCCAGCACAAAAGTAGCTGGTCCCAATCAGGAGGTTGTCATCAATAAAAGAAGAGAGCAGATCATTGACCAGCTCATTGAAATGGGAGCTGCCAATGAAGAAACACTCCTGCTACCATTAGAGGAGTTGGTGGATCTGGAGAAGGCAACCAGGCTGAGACTTAAAGAAGAAGCCAGGTTGGCCTTAGAGGTAAAGGAAAAGAAACAGAAGGAGGCTGAATTGCAGCTGAGGAGAGACATGATAAACTTCCTACTCTCTAGAGACTTTGATCTTCAAGAACTCTCTTCACACAATGATGATACGATCCTCTGGCTCTACAACAAAGAGCAGGATCAAATGGAGAAAGGAAGAAGGCTGCAAAAGAAAAGGCCAGAGAGAAGAAGAGGCTAGGGTCACTGCCTCCAAGAAACTTACTGAGAAAGCCTGGATGAAGGACTATCTTCGGGCTCATGGCTTCTCTGGTAGGCAGGTGGGTCCTATGTCTGAAAGGACACTCCAATGGATTGTCAGTGAAATTAAGGCTGACATCCGGATGGGGAAAAGGAAAGAGATGTATAGAAGGGTAAAAAGGATGACCTTCACTGCTTCTACCCAACCACAACCTGAACCTTCACCCTCACCATTCACCATTAAACCTGAACCTTTCATCCCTGAACCCACATCACTACCTACTACTACTCCCTCACCTCAACCACCCAAACTTCCCATTATCCAACCCAAAACACTAGCCAGAAGCTCTAAACCTAAACCTACCCAATTACCATCCAAACCATCCCTTCAGCCTTCTCAACATCTCTCCTTGAGGAGTTTAAGGCAATCAAGATGAAGATCACTGATTGCACTACTTTGAGCGAAGTCTCCTGTGTAGAAGACTCCGTTAACATTACCTATGTAGATGGATTTTCAAGTTCCCTCATAAGAGACAGATTCCTTGATTTGCCTAGAGGAACTTTGGACCAGGCTGCAAGACTTTTGGGCCTCAATTCAGACTCTTTAAATGTGGAAGAAAAGAAGCTCAGAAGGAAACTGGTGACTCTGCTGGATACAAGAAAAGAGGACAAGATTCCTAGTCAGTCTCTTGTGCCTAGAAGGAAGATAATTCAGTGGGGGTTCGATGAACCTTCTCACAACTTTGTTGTGGAAAGAGAGAATGGTGAAGTCAACAGACTCAATGCAATCTCTTTGTTACACTCCGGCAGATTCGACATTGCTGAGTTAGCAGAGAAGCCATTCTCCAACCCCTCCAACTCTGAAACTGCTGCACTCGTCAGAAATCATCTGAGCAGTCTTCATTTAGCTGAGCTAACTGCAAAAGCAAAGATTGAAGAAGAGTTAAAGTTGAGAAGACAGGAAGACAAGGAAAGATCTCCCACAAAGGTGCTGCCTTTCTACAGATGGTGGAAGGTCCTGAATTGGAACCTATAGTTTGATGGGAATATGATTACAGTTCCCATCAACTAACTCTTTTCAGAGGGCAACAACAAAGGGTACATGCTATCCAAGGTGACAGACTAGATTTCCTGTCTACTAAGGATCTATACAAGCTTCTCAGCACCATATCAGGAAAGAACAAGGAGACAGACAAATATTTGCTCTCCTTGGTGCTGAAAGTTTTGAGAAGTCGAGATAAGTGAAGGTTTGCTAGCATCAGCCTAGAGGGAGTTTGTTGGATCAAGAAGAAGGCTAATGCAACCAAAACTAGATCACTTAAGTTATTTTGGTGCTGCATGCAAAGGCTCCGAAGCTTATCATGGAACTTCCGAAGGTTGTAGAGTTCTTCCGAAGACAAAGGGAAAGTCCAACTTCCGAAGACAGAACTCTACTTCCAAAGACAAATGCATACTTCCAAAGTTCAAGACTTAGAAGAATAAAGTAAAGACCACTTCCAAAGTATGATGAAAAGAAGAAGTCTCCGAGCCTTGGAAGAAGCAACCTCTTCCGAAGTATAAAGTGGCTTCAGAAGTACTTACTCTTCCGAAGCCATTTAAGCCTTCGGAAGACACTGCTATAACTAGTGGACACAAGTATGGTCTCTAACACTCCGATGCAGACTACTGATACAGCATGGCTTCTTCCTAAAGAACCATGTTGTTGACCATACTTTATTCCACTGTTTACCTTTTATGATAGTACAGTTGCCATCTTTAGTTGGTGACATAAGGTAAGTCAGGGACATGTCCTGACTACCAAATCTCAGATAAGACTTTATCCGAGATACCTTAACTATATTCTTGTAGTATAGGCTTTAGCCAAAGGATCCTAGCTGGTATCAAAGTATATCCGGCTGTAGATAGTATTATATATAGGTTCTTCTTGTAACTCATAGTAGTAAGATTATGATCTACTTGTAAGAGTCTTTGTATCTTGAGTTGAGAATCAATATATAAAAGTATTTTGAAAATTATCTTTCTGTGTTCTTAGTTACTTTTCATATTGTGACCAACTCTTATTGATTCTTACCCGAGTGTGATTCTAGATGAGTTTGAGAGAAAACCTGTGTTTAAGTGACAAACACCGATCCTGCAGTCCGTTTACTATTTTTAAGATATTTATTAATTTTTGTAATTATAGTTATATTATATTAAATTTATATATTGTTAAGTTTTTAAGATTTTCATATAATTTTTATAATTTTTGAAGTTTAGAAATAACAGTAAAACTTATATAGTTTACAATTTTTAAACTTTATAAAATGAATAATTACAAATGATACTAATCTAATCGATATTTAAACGAGTAATAATTTTATTTTGAAGTATATATTGACTATATCTTTGAAGTCTCTCATTGTACATTCCTTCCCATGCAGCCGCACTATTACTTTTGTGAAAATTCGATAACGGCGTTATGAAAGGCAATAGATATTCACCCTCTAAACACATAGAGACGTAGTGGCAACCATACACATGTGCAATAGTAATGAATTGATGGTATATGAGGTCATCCAGACCTTTCCATAACGGAAAATAAGTTGCGCTTTCAGTGAGAGATAAGCATTGAAGAATCACATTAAATCTGTTTGCAATCAATAATCCTATGTAAGGTATTATCATCCAATGTTGATCAGGAGCTGGACCCGGTTGTAGCAATGATAAAGTACGTTCTGTCTCATCATATGAGCTGGAGAAAAGATTTCTATACAAATTAAAATTGTTATGTAACTCATTTAAAAGCTCATACCTCATATTCAGCCAATATTCTTCACCGAATCCTAAGGAAAATAAAACTGTATGAAACCCACAGTTACCATCACTATTTATGTTCTCTATATGTGTTATATATGGATGAAAAAGTTTTGGAATCTGTGTTAGTAAAGGATGGTGATATAGAGAAGATTGAGTTGTGTTATGCACGTTTGAACTATATTTCGGGAGGCTCAACCCCATAAAACCATAACTAACAAAATCATTTGTCGTGTAGGTATGACCTCGGGTAGGTTGAGCAGGTGAAGAGTCTAGTTTGTTTTGTTTTTGAGATTTGAGTGTTGACCTTCCACGAGTATTTTTTTGCATCGTAAGCTTGTTAAGATTTATGCTGATAGGATCTCTTATTCTTTTTATTCTTTCTAACCAATTCCTTTTCAGCGTGGGTGTGTGAACATAAAATCATAACTAACAAAATCCCTTATGCTTTTTATTCTTCCAAAACGCAATTTATAGGCATCTTCTAATAATTATTATAAATTCTGGCACATTTTCCAATAAATTCTGTAAACGATGGTGTGTGAACAATTATTGATTTTATCTGGCACATTTCCCAATAAGTATTATACAATAAATAAATTCTTTATTACAATAACTCAAACATAAATAAAATTATTATACAAATAAAACCTAAATCACAATTTACATAACTAAAAAAATTATATTACTATACAAAAAAAATAAAATTACAATTTATTGATACGGGTCATTAGGAGGGTCTTGACATGGAGGTATCCACATTTGATTATTAAGTTTAAACCTCCACCTAACTTGTGGATAATCTGCGATCATGTCCATCCGTATAACATGTTCACGATCAACAAATCCGGACAGAAGTACCGGCCCGTTTAAACTAGCCACGTTCTCAGGGGCGAGAATGTGTAAAGACTCGGCGAGTCGAGTAACATATGTACCATCACAAATATGCCTGCTTTTCTTTATACCTGTGGAAGAAGTAAAATAATCAGCAAGCATATATGCCAAATTACAAGGCCTCCTTTTAATCAAACAAAATAAAAAGAACAAATCCTTTTTAGTCACCCCACCACTAGTCATCCTACGTCCAGCTATAGTATGACCAATAACACAACGAAGTATCTATAAAACAGATCGTTCATTCTTGTAGCTTTTGTTTTATTGTTAGGTATATATTGGCCATCACCAATTTTTTGCCAAAATATTTCATCATTATAAACTTCTGGAAATTGCATAAGACCGTTCAAAAAATTAGATTGATGGGTCTCTTGAACTGTATATAAACCCATCAAAACACCAAACTCGGCCACAAAATAATTACGTGACACCGACAAAACTGATAGTATCAGTATCACTGTAAAAAAATATAAGTTCAATTAAATGTAGACACGAAATTATATATAATCCAACTAAATGGTATACCTATAGTTATAATTGTTCGAGTCAAAACTAAATGTAGAGAAAAACTCCAAACAAAGCTCCTTATATCGTGGGCCAGTAATTGCAAAATATCTTCTCCACGGCTCGTAACATCATGTTACGAGCACGAGTAAATTCCCCCACGTCCTGTAACAAACTCCAAGATATCAAACGTGAAGCCTCAAATTCTTTGTCTAAAAGTTTCTGAAGTCTTTTATATTCATTTGACCCTCGACGAAACTGAAGCCAAGGATGATTAGAAACACGAACCGACATTGTATTTGGACGTGAACTTGAGGCCATGACCTAAAATAATTACAATTAGTAACACAACAAAATATATATTAAACTAAATAGTATTATAATAATAATAATAAACTAACCTTTGTTTTAGTAAAAAATAATAAGAAGATAATGGAAGGTAAATTTTGTGGATGTAGCGAAGAAGATGATGTGAATGGTAGTATAAATTGGTGTGAAGAAGATGATGAAGAATGAAGATAATGATGAAGAATGAAGATAATGATGAAGAATGAAGATAATGGTGAAAAACGGTGGTATATATTGAGAGGTGTTCGGATAGGTAGAAAACAAACGAGCTTGGAGTTGTCATGTCTTAAAAGCAAATGACCGTTTAACAAAAAGAAAACGACCGTTTAAAATAAAGCAAACGACCGTTTGCATAAAAACAAATGACCATTTACAGTACTATAAACAGCCGTTTACAGAGGTACTAAACAATCGTTTACTCGGCCATAAACGACCGTTTACAATGCAACAAACTACCGTTTACAGTGTATTGTCAAATCAATGGTGTATGAAAAATACCACCCTTTAAACATATATGGTTGAAATTTTCATTAAAAAAAGCCAACTAAAAATCATGTTGTTTTAACTATGATATGTAAATGTTTAAAGATAATGAGTTTAAATCTTACTTCAAGTAAAATATTTAAAGTTGAGTCAAGAGGTTTTTTTAGTAATAAGTTTTTTCCTGAGAGGGTCGGGGGTGCAGTCCCGACTATGAAACAGATAGATGAGCTCGATTAAAATAACACTTATCCTCCGAAGTTGAGTTGCACATATTCCATTCAAAAATAGTAGTGGTGTCATAATCGAATATCCGAACATTGGATATCCAAAAATTTTAGATAGTGGATTTCACTATCTGAATCCGTATTCGAAATTTCAGATATTCGAAATTTCGAATTCGGATATTGAATGGTATTGTAATTCTAAAAAATATGTATTATTTAATAATTTTTACAAAGAATTAATACTTTTTATTAAAAGGATTTAGGATATCCAAAGGGTTTATAAAATATCCAAAATGTTTGAAAATATATGCAATTTCTAATTAATATTTATTATTTAATAATTTTTAGAAAAATATCTCGGACAATTTAGATATTCAAATATCCAAATATCCTCAAAATAACTATTAATATCCGAAATTTCGAGTATTTTTAAACACCCTAACTAACCGCCACAAATACCTAAGAGAGTAGGAATAGTAATCAAACCCGAACTCTATAGGAATACCAAAAACCCAAGATATTTCGAATGGGTGTGGGGTCGAATAAACAGGTATGGGATACATCTTTATTTTTCTTACGGGTATGGGATTTATATACCTGATTACTCGATTAAGCACACCTATTTACCCTTGATTATATACAATAAATAAATTTTTTAATTTATTTTGCTTAATAATTCTATTTTATATAGTGTAGGAAAATGTTCAAATACAAAGTCTTCTAAAACTAAAAAGTGTAAGAAGTAATCTCAATTATCCATTTCATTAATCAATGGTTAAGATCAAAAATGTAGTGGAAAGTTTGTTAGAGTGGTATTTTAGAAATAGTCACTTTGTTGACTTTTTACAAGTTCACCAATTTTTTAAAGCTTTCATAACTTTTATGTACGACGTTATTTTTTATAAAAATTGCACCAAAAACAAGTGTTCTTTTTTATGTTTAAAATGAGTACAATATTATTATATTAAAAGATTTAAAATGTTTACATTATAAACTTATATCTCGTCATTGTGTCTTTAGTGTATTTCATTGTATCTTTTTGTTAGTCATTGTGTTTTTCTGAATATATTGTTATGGATCTCTAATAGGGTTGTGCATTAAATGGGTTGGCCCATATAAAAACCATGAACCGACCTGTGAAAACCAAGACCGTCCAGTCAAAGGGTTAGCGTTTCTGACCCATGGTTTTGGGGTGTGTGTGTTTAAATGGTGATGGTTGGGTTCGGTCCAAACCCACGGGTATTAAACATGATTTGGTCCAACCCATTAGAGTAAGTAGGTTTAAAAAATAAGGTCGTGAGCTTGTGGATTCTACATAGGAAAAAAAGAATCATGTGGCTTTTGAATTGGAAAAAAAATGTGGATATTAGGTTATTAAGGCTATTGAATATTAATTGTTAACTCCAACATCGACATCATCTTGTTATTCTTTCAACAATATCAATCTTTGATCATCATCATTATTCGGTTCTATCAACATCTCTGATCATTATCATTATTTAGGTTGGTTTTAACTTCTATTATTAATCTTCATGTTTTCAAAAAAATCTCTAAAAAATAACCTCTTCTTTCACAGGTTTAAAATTTCTTTTCACAAGATTAAAATCAATAACTAATAAATAATATCAAGCAACAAAAACTAAGCACTCAGTTCAAGAACAAAGCACTAACTGTTAATTTTACGATATGATACGATTCTATATCAAAAAATGTGTTTTGGGTAGTGAACAAACTTGCTCAAGAAAGTAATAACCAAGATCTTGTATAAAGGTCTGAATATCGCTACGTTCTTTTCTTCGATACTTTCCTACACAACAATCTAGTTATGGATTTTCATATCTAAACCTAATTTATTTGTTAATGAAAGCATGAGAAAGTTATCTCACTTATATTGAATCATAAAAGATATACATAAATATTAAATAATGCTTTAAGAGTGTTATGTGGAAATAAATTTTGTTTTGTTTACTAGTTAATAGATAATGTGGAAGGGAGTTAAACTTTATATAAAATAGAGTAAATTACATGGATGGTTCTTGTGATTATGTTGAAATTTTGGATTTGGTACTTAAAGTTTAAAATCTTTGAATATAGTCTCTAACATTTCTTTCTCTTTCATGTATGGTCCTTAGGTTTGTTAGTTAACAGTTGGTGATGTTAACTATTGTAAAAATTGGCATTTTACTCGTATCAGCCATCTATTTAATTTACCTTTTTGTAGAGATCATATGAAGAGGCTGAAGCAACCAAACACTCAATGTCTTTGTGCATGCATGTACATAAGTACCGAAGAAGAATGCTTTGGAAGTTTTACACAAGAAACACAAATATTCTAAGTGTAAAATCTTCCAAAGCCAAGACCAATATCTTCTGAAACCAAAGACGAAGTCTTTCGAAGCTTCAGAGAAAAAGTCTTTCGAAGCTTCAGAGATAAAGTCTTCCGAAGCTCAACTCTTGAAGACAGATTTCTTCAGAAGACTTTTAACAACATGCTTTATCTGATGTACTTTTCCATAAAGCTGGAACCCTTTCCACTGCAACTCTGTAAAGTCACCAACTTACATGAGTTAGCGAAAAGGTCCATGCTTTTGGTAACTGTACATTGAGGTCTTGAGTCTGTAACTTTCTACTTCATGTACTTTTTGTAATAGATAAGGATGTGAGCTATGGCATGTCATAGTCACAAAGTCAAAAAGGCAATCTGTCTTTTTGACTCTACAATTTATTTTGTGTTGTGTCTAGTCAATTGTATCCAGCTGGCCTTCAAAGTATGGCCGACTATAGGATGTAGTATAAGTATCTCATGTTCTGGTAACTTTCTTTTATGCTTTGTAACACTTGTAATAGAACATTGAGAAAGCAATATACTACAATATTGAAAACCATCTCCTTGTGTATCTTGCTCTTTTGTTCTGTCTCTTAATTACTTGTGTTCTTAGTGTCTTTACTTATGGTTAATCCAGTTCACTGTTTGATTAAGTTACGTTACTTTCCTCTTTGTGTTGTTGTGTTGTAAGTGACCACCCTTCACCGGTCCTGCATTTGGTATCAGAGCTTTCCAGGCTCTTGATATAAGATCTCACCATCTTAAGATCCCTCACACACACAAATACTCAACTTTTCAAATGGCAGCCATTTCCAAAACTTATATGGAAACTGGAACCATGAACAATCCCCACTGATCACTCTTTAAGACTTTGATACCTGGTGCCTAAGAATGGAAGGTTTTATCAGGTCTCTAAACTTAAGAATGTGGGAGTCTGTTGAGAATGGACCTTACATACCATTCACCCCTTCTGCTACTGGTGGTGGTATGATCTCCAAGGCTATGACTGACTACTCAGACAAAGACAGAAAGAGAGTAGAGATTGACCGAAGGCCATGACAACCCTTCAGAACGCTCTTCCTAACTCTGTATACAGAGGTTTCAAGAAATGCAAAACAGCTAAGCAGTTATGGGATGCATTAAAACTAATGTATGAGGGTTCCTCTGAAGCAAAGGAGAACAAGAAGGATCTCCTGAAGTAGCAGTTTGAAAACTTCACCTTCAAAGCAGGTGAAACCATGACTCAACAATACTTTAGGTATGTTGAGATTGTGGATACCCTTGTGGATGGAGGAGTTGCTCTTGAGAACAGAGATATTGTAAGGAAGTTCCTGTCCTCACTTCCTAGGCAATGGACACACTATTGTGTAGTTATCAAGAGGACTGAGAACCTGAAAACTCTTACTCTAACAGAGTTATATAGGATTCTCAATGGCTACCAGATCTGGAACTCCAACAATCAAATAGGTTCAACCCTTTATGTGGTTGAAAGGGATATCATAGAACCCCAACATCATCTCATATGTCATCTTGAAAACTCATCAAAGGGTCCTTTCATCACCTACCCTGACACAACAAGGGAGAACTACACTCAAGGAAGCCTATTCCAAGAGACAAGTTCTTCTCAAGCCTTTGTGTCTTTTGATGAAAGTTGTGGTAGCTTTCTTTTCACTCTTGAAGACCTGGACTGTATCCATCTAGATGATCTAGACTACATGGAGATAGTCCACTAGATGGCTCTTCTCACTCACAGAGCCAAGAAGTTCTACAAGTGGACTAGAAGGAAGTTCCCCAGTAATGCAACCAGTGGAAAGTTTGGGCTGGAGAAAAGCAAAGTCAAGTGTTACAACTGTAACTTGATGGGCCACTTTTCTAGGAGTGTAAGGAACCAAGAACAAATGGTGGCCAAGCATAGTCCAGACCAAACTACACTAATAAAACTTCCCAGAATAACAAGCCAAAATAGCAAGCTATTGTTGCTTTTGAAGAAGGAGGCTTTGACTGGAGCTTTTAGGTGGAAGTTGCTTCTCCAAACCAAGCACTGATGGCAGATCATGATGAAGCCAAGGTATTGGAACATCTTTGTACCCTTGAATGCATTGCTAAAGTTAACATGTACAGGTCCTATAACTTGGAAGTGAGATCTGATCTTGAGTCCTTAAACATTCTAAAGGCTGATTTTAGAAAAACTGAAAATGTGTATAAACTAAAGATAGAGGACTTAGAGGAAACCATTTTAGTTTGATACATGAGCATACAAACTACAGGACTCAGATCAAGGATCTCATAACTAAGCTAACTGAATACCAGGCTGAGCTTGTGATTAGCAACGCCAGGGCAGAAAAATGTGTTCTTGAAGAAGAGACCTTCAAGAACATGATATCCTCATCCCTGCACAACAAAGTGTTCTATCAAAACAAGCAGGGACTAGGATCTAATGAGATATCTCCTCCACACACAATCTTGTCTATAAGATCACCTATGTGTGGAACTTGTGAAGATGAGCTTCCTCTTATAGATCCTTTGAGTGAAGAGGATGATGAAGTGATAATGAAGAATTCCTCTGAGAAGATTGAAGATAAGGATTCTAAGAAGGGCCACTATCCTTCTGAGGAGAAGAAGAAGACTATGATGACCAAGTCAATAAGAAAGAACTTGATCAGAAAAAGCAAAAGAAAAGCTAGGAAGGCTTAAGAGATCAAGGCTACTTTTGACTCTAAGAAGAAACAAGTTTTTATCTCTACAGGGTTTGAAGTAGTAAAGACTTAAGACATCAACCTAAACTCTTCTGCTAAGAGTTCTGGTTCATGTTCAAATCATCTTAGTACCAAGAAGAAGGCTGATCTGTTGTGTACCACTACTACATAGCTTGGACCATCCAACTCCAAGAATAGTCCTCAGCCCAAAAGGACTGTCTCAGCATCTACAAAGATGAGGGTGGAGAAAGGATGTGACCAAAGTCAGTCTTGTTCCCAACAGAAGGCTCTTGGGAAGAAGAAAATAGAGTGTGTTATGTGTGAAAGTACTGCTCATCTTGCTAAGGATTGTCCATACAATCCTATAGGTACTCTTCACATGACCAAGACAAGGACTTCCAAGAGTTCCAAGAAGATTCAAGCTTCGGAAGGAAAACCAGTTTCCTTCAGAAGCTCCAAAACTAAGAAGAAGGAAAGTGGAAAATTGCCTTCGGAAGAAAAGTTGGTCTCGGAAGGAAGGAATACTTTCGAAGCACTGAAGTCTGCTGCAGTGTTTGTAGAATCTTCAAGGTCTAGTCATCAAAACTTCCGAAGTCTCAAAAGCTTCCGAAGTGTTGAAGGTCAAGTCCAAGCTTCCAAAGGTGGTGTGGAAGTCTAAGAAAGACCATGACTGGGGTTGAGTAAGAGTGATATTCTTACTCTGAATCGAATATGGTAATCAAGTCAGTGATTGAATGACGGAAACAAAAAATCAAAGAACATTAAATGCAAGAAAATTACTCATAAATGCTTTTGTATTGTATATATGAAAGTAGATGAATTATAGAGAATAATTACAACAAAAATTCTCTTTCTATCTGCCATCACCTCAAGTACGAGGTAATCTATTCTATTTATAGGCAGACAAGATGCTTTTTACAAAATGACTAAACTACCCCTGAACTATTACATCAGAACTAGTCTAAGTCTTCATCCGTATCTTGCTTGTTCATCCGCATTGACAAATGCAGATGAGTTAACTTGATCAGGATTTCTTCACTTGATCATCCGCATTAGTATGTTGGTCATCCGCATTAGTATGTTGGTCATCCGTATTGGTTAATGCGGATGAACAAATATTATGCGCATTTGTTCGGTCATCCGCATTTGTCAAATGCGGATGAGCAAAGTCTTGTCCGCATTAACTTTTAGTCTTCCGCATTTGTCAATGTAGAAGAGCAAATACTTGTCCGTATTTGGTTTTTGTCTTCCGCATTGACAAATGCGAAAGACAACCCTTGTTCTTTTCCTTAGTAGAATCTTCATCCGCATTCTTCTTGGACTTAATGGATTCCAGCAGAGCAATCATCAAATCACCATAGAGTTGGCATGTATGATCCTTTCAGGGTGCAACAATACTCCCCTAAGGATATACAACCTAGTTTTCTTCAATGTTTGGGAGGTGATTGATGTTGTGATGATTCTGCTGGGTTTTCTGGTGGTGTAAAAGGTGCTGCTTGACTTGGATCCAAAATTGCCTTGATCATGTTAAAAAAATCTTGAGCATCTGACATTTTATCCTTGGTTAGTACATGAATCTTCATTCTGCTCATATTATGAAGGGCTTCAAGTGGTAGTTTCTTTAGTGAGATTGGTTCCCAAATAGACATAATAGATAGTCCATCCCTGTGAATCAAAAGAGAACCATCTACATCAACTTCAAGTTTGACAATGTTGCCTAACTGTAAAGGTGTCTTCTTCTTCTTCCTTTTCTCCCTCTTTGCACTAATCTGATCATAAGCCATCTTCAATATTTTGATACACTTTAGAAAGAAATGTAGATCTTCTTGACCCAATTTGTTTGATATCTCTCTGAAGTGCCTTGTGTATATGTATTGGATATATGATTGATCCAGTAGTCTTACTTCATAGCCACTGAACAATCTGATTTCAGCACCTTCTTTGCCTCCCCATTCCCTCTCAATCACCAATTCATAGGTCTTCTCATCATAATAAACATTTGAGATTGGTGTTGAGGAATGTGTACCAGCCACCATTTTTCTTTTCAATGATTTAGTAGGTTTCACTCTAAGTTCTGGAAACACTACTTCTTTAGCTGGTTTTGTTTGTTTCATCTCCAGAGGGTTCTTGAAAGTTTTGTCTTTTACCATACATGTTGCTTTTAATGTATTGAAGTTGTTGGTTCTCTTGAAAATTCTAAGTATACCTTCAAATTCATATCCTCTAAACATGGCATTATGGTTGATCAGCTCCAGATTAGCCAGTTCTTTCAGGTCATGAATCTCAAGTGCATTTACCAGAGCAGAGTACTCTGTAAAAAATTGCACTAGACCAGAGTCCTTTTAACCATAAACATATTCCATGAACTATCATACTTCCAAGCAATGATTTTCTGGTCTATTTTGCCTTTTGGAGTAGATACACCTCTGATCATCTCAGCAGTGGTCAACCCTTCCTGAAGTTTCAGTTGGGAGGGTTCAGCAAACCACTTCTTTAACTTTTCTTTCTTTTTATTTATTAACCTAAGTATTGCAACTTTTAGTGAGTTAGTCTTCATGGTTTGCCAATTTTCTTTTGGTGAAGCCTTGACTGGTGAGGTAATCCTTCATTTTCTTATCTGACATACTATAAGGATCAGGAAATAGTGGTTCAGGAGTTGGTGATGATTTCTTCATAGATGACATTTTAGGTAAGGGAACCTTTCTTGACAATCGTATTTCATGCACACATGTGGTTGATTTCTTCATAGAAGACTCTTTATGTACTGAAACATCTTTGGTGATTGCTTTTTCATATTCTGTTTCAACACTTGGATCCAGCAGCTTTTTCACTTTTTCTTCCTCTTCCTTCATTCCTTCATAGGTCATCCCAAAGGCTTCATCTGGATCATATCCTTCATTGATCAAAAACATTGCGTTTATCATTAAGTCATCAGTTGGGCTTTTGATACCATTTCTTCCACTGGTTGTTCTGTTTTCATAGGACTATTCATATGAACATCCTCTTCACCATCATATCCTCCTGCTATCTCTCCTTCTTCTAGATTAATGGTAATAACTTGTTTCTTTAATTGAGCTTCAGCCTGCTCATGTTCTTCAAGAAATTCAACTATTGCTGCCAGGCTTCTTGGATCATCTTTCTGTTTCTTAACACTTTCTTCTTCAACCACTGGTCTTTTACCCTTAGCCTTTTCAGCTAGATATTTTCTCTTTCTTGAGTATGTTTGAAGTTGTGGACTTGAAGTTTCAGCCTTTTCAATCCTTTTAGACATTTTTTCAGGTGTGGTTTGTTCTTGAACATTAACTTCTATTTCCTCCTTCTCTTTTTCCTTTTCTTTTTCTGTCTCTTTTTCTTTTTCTTTTTCTTTTCACACATTTCTCTTATATTTTCTTTCTGTTCTTCGGTCAGTGACACAACAGGGACAATCTGCATGCTCAATTCTTTCTCTAAAGGAACATGAGATTGGGAATGACTACAATAGGTTCAGAAGTGGTCTTTTGGTCTGCAACAAAGTCCCAAAAATCTTCATCTATTGTGAATTCTTCTAAAGAAAAACTATCCATAGATTGATCAATTCTCAAATTCATTTTTTTTCAGTCTGAGTGGCCTCTGATTGCCCAGAATAAAGCACCATTTCTAGACTTTGTTCCTCATGCTTGTTTGACTTGTAACTTTTTCTTGTTCTTCATTGTCAGAGACAGACTGGTTCTCATCATTATCAACCTTTTCTTGTGTATCTTTCCTTTCATTAGCCACAACACTTCTTTGAATCTCAATTATCAGCTCAAGTTCAGAGATCCTTTTAATTTTGCTATGAATTTTAGTTTCAAGATTAGAAATGATTTCAGCTTGTTCTTTATAATGTTCTCTTGTTCTTCCATTGCTATGGTTTGAATGGCAAGAATGTCAACATGTCCACTCACTTCTTCTCTTGAATGATTGAGTGTAGCTTTTAAGTTTTCAATTTCTTTCTCTTTCTCATTCTTTTCAGCTTCATGTTTTTCTTTAAGCTCTTTCAACTCCCGCTCCTTTTCATCAAGCTCTAGAATCCTGTCATCAATGATTCTAGCTCTCCTATTTAAAATCCTTTCCATTCTTTCCACCTTTTGTAGGAGCTCAGATATAAGTTCATCTTTTTCATCAGGCCTGTTTTCATTAGATTCAGCAAAGCTTTCTGAGGGGGCAGTCTCAGAAGTTGCTCTCTTTGCAGGCATTTGAGTATGATGATCCTCCTCATCTGAAGATGATTTGGATGCTTTAGAAACACTAGTTTATCCTCCAATTTCAGCAGGGTAATCATAGGTGGGCAAAGGTTGGTATGGTGATGTTGGTGATTGATGATATGGTGATATTGGAGAGTGATGATGTGGTGATATTGGTGAGTGATGATGAGGTGATATTGGTGATGGTTGTGGGGTTGTTTGTGGTGTTCGTTATGGTGTTGTTTGTGGTGTTGGTTGTGGTGTTGGTTGTGGTGTTGGTTGTGGTGATGGTTGTGGTGTTGGTTGTGGTGATGGTTGTGCAACAGCTTGTTCTTGTCCTTGAACTTCTGGATTTATCTGCTGAATCATCCATGGAAGAAGAGGTGAGTGAGCCCCACTATAAAAGTTTCTTGGATCCCTCTTCTTAATGTATTTGTAAGATCTTGCATCATAGTGAGGAGTATCAAGCACTGGTCCTTCATTAGAAATATCAGGGAATGATTCATTAATCAGGCATTGAATGAATCTTGGATACATCAAGAACTTGTATCTTCTCCCTTCTTGAATGTTTAAAATCAGGCCATTGAAAACATAGGCAGACATATTGAATGGCCTGTTAGTGCAGAGAGCACAGATTGCTGATAATGTGGTGACAGGAATATCATTCCATCCTGTCTTTCTCTTGGATAGGCAGTGCTGAAACATGTGAATTAGGAATCTCCAAGGTAGATCAACTAATCCTTTAATAATCTGTTTAGCTTCATATCCTCCTTCATAACCAATTTCAGCAAAGAATGTGGTTATTTCATCATCCTCTAGCTCTAAAGGTGCATCGGCATCATCACCAAAATGTAAGCATCTTCTAACTGAATCTTTAGTGATGCTCAGAGTGTGATCATTGGTGATTCTCCCAGTTAATGTTCTAACACCATCAGCTTCAATTACCTCATCAGACTTCTAGAAGGACCTGATGAGATTCTCAAAGATAGTGGGTCTCACAGTGATAACATAGGCTACCTTATGGTAGATAAGAATCTGATCATATCTCTAAGTCCTTCAGCTTCAGGCACATCAGGGTTTTAATAACCGCTAACATTATGGAGCTTGCTCCATGAAAGATTTGCCATGTAATCTGCACAAAAGACATGTGTGTCAGTTATCAGTTTGACTTTAAATGGTCAAGGATAAACATTTGTCATTTCTGTTTTATTGTTGTCATAGCAAATGGTGAGTTTGTTATTCAACAATCATAGTTTCTATGTTTGAACCATTAATGAGATATTGTTCATTGATTTGTTACACATGTTTCATTTTTTTCATCATGCTCTGTTCTTACAACAAACATGAATATCAAGGTTTTCATGATGAGAAGAATTTCTGTTGGTTTGCATGCTCATTGAAGTCGAATAGGTGTATTATGTTTCATCAATAAGACATGTTTTTGTGTTCTTCGTTATCAGTTAGTTCATTGTTTGATTTAGGTTTAACAGTCTGAAACTTAGGTCATGATTAAAATTTTTATGGAAATTTCACCTTGTTTCAGATATAAATGTGGTTTCAGAATCGATAACAAGAGCAGATTGAGTTGAATCACACGAAAATATTTGGTTGTTATGATGAATATAATCGAAGTGGGTGTATTGTGCGTTTGCGCTCGTCTCACTATAAAGTCTCTCAAATTTGAAAAGTATTAAATGACCCGTTTAAATTCCTTTAAATAGTTAGATAATAGCTTTTACAAGATTTTACAAGTTTAAGAGCAAATGCGGTCACCACTGTAGCAAATGCGGAAGGGTAAATTTTTTTGACTTTTGGTCATCCGCATTTGTTAACTGTAGCAAATACGGAAGAGAAACTTTGGACTTTGACTATCCGCATTTGGTCATAGTTGTAAATACGAATGTTTTGTTACTGTTGATTTATTCTATCCACATTTGTTTACTGTTGCAAATGCGGAAGTTAAAATTTGAAAACATTGACTCCGTATTTGTGTACTGTAGTAAATGCGAATAAATTGTGATTTTGTTCATCAGCATTAACACACTGTGGCAAATGCGGTAGTGTTGTTACTTGTTTCATGCTATCCGTATTTGTACAATGTAGCAAATGTGATAGAACAAAGTCAATTAGCATTTGTACGACTACACCAAATGCGGTTGACAACACTTGGTCAGCATTGCATTGTAGCAAATGCGAGAGAGAGAGATGTTCATCCGCATTTGACTATTGTAGCAAATGCGGTAGAGTAAAATCCACATTTACTTATCACACTAATGCGGTAGAGTACAATCTTTGTCCGCATTAGTTTCTCTTTGGAATAAAAAGATACTCGCATTGGTAAATGCATGGGTTACCTTCATCCGCATTAACCAATGCACTTACCTGCATTAACTTTGAACTTAATCAAAAGTTAATGTGTCTGTCTTGATGTTTCTTGTTATGAAGAAAAGTCTTTGAGCGAGTTTTCTTATGAAGTTGTTGACTGTTGAGATTGTCAATTCTTGCTTGGATTGACTTGTATGTCATAAGTGATACAAGTTTCCCAATTTTGACTCATCTTGGACTTTTAATGTTTCCAAGAGTTTGCATAGACTAAGATACTATGGTATAACTTTTGCAACCAAACCATTATTTTCTTTTTGTTTTGTTTTGAATATATTAAGACAATACTTTAAGCAAGAAAAGAAAATTTGTATAGACTTACTATTTTTTTTAAATTATTCCCCCTAAAGTTTATATCCACATATGGATAGAAACTTTAAATATTTAAAAGCTTTTGAATATTATTTTGATTTTTAATAATGAAGATAAGAATATCTTTTGTTGGGATCATATCAATCTTGCATTACACATGTGCATACTTTATGATAAATTGTAGACATGTTTATGAACTTGAAGATTGAAGGTATGTTTGTCCTTTTAAACTCATACAAGGTTGATATTTTGATGCGAATGATATTTACCATGTTTTTGGTTGATTTAATTATTCAATATGTACCTCACACACAAGCATGGAATGATCAACCATCCTTGTACAATGTATGGTAGAACTTTTTCATAGCTTTTCTTACCGGGTCACTTAAGCTATAACATCTCATTTTCACTGATCCTCATTGGGATTCTTTTACTTTGATCCTTTTTCATGATGATCCATATTGGGATTCTTTTCACTTCACTTTGGAAGGTGATCCATGATAGGATTCTTTTGTTCATTCACTTGGAATGTATTACTTTTGTTGATTCATCCAATTTTGGATGTGTTCCATATTGGGAATCTTTTGGATCATAACATCTGCACTATGTGCAAGTTTCATAAGGTCTTTGCTCAACCAAACAAAGATGGAACATGGTGTGGTGAAAGAGATTCATAAAGTATCATTACCTAGTGTGTTTAGATTACTACACACATGCATTCAGATAAGCCAATACATACCTGTACTTTGTGATGAGTGTTTCCCAATTGAATAAGTCTTTAATTTATCACTGCATGTATCTTTTCTTCCAAGTTAAGCCTACCAACATATCTGGTAAGTCATTTCAGTCTTTTACATTTTGAAATTAAGCACAGTGAATGATATGACGAATGTAATTATATCATTCCCATAGAATTCTTTTCTTCATCAAACTTGATTTCTTTTTGTGGTTTTTGATGTTTTTAATTGTTTTTTGATGTTTTCATGGTTTTTACTCAAGGTTAATCATGCCAATTGACTTAACCTGGAATTCAAACCTACTAGGTTCGAATACCTTAGTAAAAAAATCAGCTAATTGATTTTCAGTTGGTACTTGAATCAATTTGATTAAACCTTTTTCAGCACAGTCTCTCAAAAAGTGATATCTAATTTCAATATGTTTTGTTTTGAGTGCTGAACTGGATTATTAGTTATAAAAACAGCTGCTGTGTTGTCAATAGAAATTGGTGTGTGCAAGAAGTTAAAACCATAATCAAGCATCTGGCTTTGAATCCAGAGAATTTGAGAGCAACAAGCTGATGCTGCAATATACTCAGCTTCTACTGTGGACACTGATACATTGGTCTATTTCTTGCATTGCCAAGATACTAGTCTTGGACCAAGAAATTGACAACCGCCAGAGGTGGATTTCTATTGAAGTTGCATCCTCCATAATCACTGTCTGTGAAGGCATAGAGATTAAATTCTCCTTCCTTTGGATACCATAACCCAAGAGCTGGTTTGCCCTTCTGATATCTGAATATCCTATCGACTGCATTCACAAGTGATTCTTTTGGACCAGCTTGATATCTGGCACACACACAAACACCAAACATAATGTCAGGCCTACTGGCTGTTAGATACATAAGTGAACCGATCATTGATCGATAATGAGTCTGATCCACTGATTTGCCTTCAAGGTCAGGTCCAATCTTCACTTTAGTATCCACAGGAGTTCTGATAGACTAACAGTCAGCAAAGTGGAATTTCTTCAACATGGTTTCCACGTATTTTGATTGATTGATGAAGATTCCATCTGCTGTCTGTTGGACTTGCACCCCTAAAAAGAAGGTGAGTTCCCCCATAGCCCTCATTTGGAAATTTTAAGTGCATAAGGTCTTCAAATTCTTTGCAGAGTTGCTTGTTTGAAGAGCCAAATATAATGTCATCCATATAGATCTGGACTAACAACATATCTTTTCCTCTTTTTCTTCTGAAGAGAGTCTGATCAATCTTTCCTCTTTTATACCCATGTTCAAGAACAAAGGATGATAGAGTCTTATACCACTTTCTTGGGTCTTGATGAAGACCATACAGAGCTTTGTCAAGCTTGTAAACTTTGTGAGGGAAGTATGGATCTTCAAAGCCATGTGGTTGACTCACATAGACCTCCTCAGCAATCTTTCCATACAGGAAGGCACACTTTACATCCATTTGATAAACAATAAATTTCATGGATACAAAATATGCAAGAAAGATTCCGATTGCTTCTAGTCTGGCAACAGGTGCAAGCACTTCGTCATAGTCAATTCCTTCTTCCTAAGTGTATCCTTGTGCTACTAGTCTTGCTTTGTTTCTGATGACGATCCCTCTATCATCAGTTTTGTTCCTGCACAGCCATCTGGTACCGATAGGGTATTGTCCTTCAGGAAGATCTACCATTTGCCATACTTCTTGCTTCTTGAATTGGAGCAATTCTTCCTGCATTGCTTCAATCCAGCTATTGTCTTGAAGTGCCTCTTTGATGTTCTTAGGTACTGTTTGACACAGAAAGCATGAGAACAAACATATGCTTGCAATACTGGACTTGCTTTTTTTCACCCTCTCACTAAGATTACCAATAATGGTTTCAACTGGATGATTCTTGTGTATTCTTGTGGATGGAATGGAGTCACCAGCAATAGTTACATCAAGATTGGAGACATTCAGTTCATTATGGTCAGAGGCAAATTCATCTAGTACTGTTATTGAATTATGAATATTGTCAACTTCTGTTTCAGTTACTGCTACATCTTCAGCAGCACTGAGATTGCTTGCATCATTTGATGTACCTTGTGTTTCAACTAGAGGAGAAGCCTGTTTTTGATTTCTGATCTCATTAGACAAGTCATCTGAGTGAGATAGTACCAGACTTGGACCTCCTTCAGTAGAAACACTAAAGTATTGTGATGGTTGTCTGATGGGATCAACTTGAAGAGGAACATCTTCATTCATGTGTTCATCAAATGTAGGAGGAATCAAGGGAAAATCATCTCTTCTTTCTACAGCTGATGAAGTATCATTTGAGTGTAGATTTCCTGCATCAGACAAGTGAAATTGACCAAATGACTTTGTAAATGTGTCAATATCAAACAACCAGTCTGGACCATTTGTAGATTTGGGAAATGAATGTTCCTTGAATTGAACATTTTTTGATTCATCAATAATGTTTAATCTGGGATTAAACACTCTGTAAGCCTTTGAAACAGAAGAATAACCTACAAAGAATCCTTCATCTGACTTGGATGAAAAATTTCCCAAATAGTCTCGGGTGTTTAATATTAAGACAGGACTACCAAATGATTTGAGGAATCCAATAAATGGTTTCCTATGAAAGAGCAGTTCATATGGTGTCATTTTACTTTCTTTAACAATCAGAGTTCGATTTTGTACAAAGCACGATGTGTTAACTGCTTCTGCCCAGAAGGTGATTGGCAGTTTAGCATCGGCTAGCATCGTTCTTGCTGCTTCAATCAGTGTTCTATTTCGCCTTTCAGCTACCCCATTTTGTTAGGAGTTCTAGCTGCACTGAATTGATGAGCAATGCCTTTGGTTGTACAAAAGGAACTCATACTTTCATTTCTGAACTCAGTACCATTATCACTTCTTATTATTTTAACCTTAAGATCAAGTTGATTTTCAATTTTAGTGATAAATTTTTGTATGTTTGGGATGCCTCATTTTTATGAAGTAGGAAGAACACCCATGTGAATCATGAAAAGTCATCAATGATCACTAAACAATACTGTTTCTTTCCCATACTCATTACATGAGTTGGTCCAAATAGATCCATATGATGTAGCTTCAATGGAGTATTGTTAGTGTTCACAAGCTTGGTTTTGTGAGACGATTTGTGTTGTTTTCCTTTGAGGCACGCTGAACATTGATCAATAAAATTAAATTCTTTTTGAGGAAGACCAATGACATGGTTTCCTTTGACCAACTTGTTCATGTTTTTGAAATTAGTGTGCCCCAAACGTCTATGCCAAAGCTGTGACTCATCAAATGATGCTTTTGACAAAAGACATGTTTCTTCTTTGGGTGATGCAAAACACATGTTTAAGACATATGTATTATTCTTCCTTGGTGTCTTTAAGACAACCCATTCTTCAGAGATCTGAAATCCATGTTTCAAAATGTAGCAATGAGTGTCTATAAAGTGAGTGGAATATTTCTTGTCACAGATTAGAGACACGCTTAGTAGATTGAAATTAAGTTGTTCACAGTAGTTCTCTCTGTTAAAGCTCAGCATCTCATTTGTCACAGATACTTCTCCTGTAATTCGACCACCCTTTGAATCTCCACTAAATGCCACAGTGGTTCTTGTATGTGCTTGAAGTCATGAAGGAGGGAACGATCTCCAGTCATGTGTCGGGAGCATCCACTGTCTACGTACCATAGGCTATTAGACTTGTGTGGATGAACCTGCAAGCAAAAAGAACTAATTAGAATAAGGAACCCAAGCCATGATGGTCTTGGGTTTCCTATTCCTATTCATGATGGTGACCTCCTGGTATTTCTCACTAAATTGTGGTTTAGATGGAGTGTCCTGGGAGAATTTTGGTAACGAATGGGTTGAGTCATCTCATCAACATATATTGAGGATTCAGATGAGTAATGAAATCATTGGTCTCTGTTTCTTTGTAGAAATTTAGTCCGTTTTTCATTATCAAAAGTAGGTTTTTGTTTTGGAAGGTCAAGTTGGTGTTTCATTGTGAGATGATTTCTTTGACCCTTCCTCAATTCCTTTAAATTATTCCTGTCATTTGTTGATCTAGGTGTCCTAGATTGAGTATTGTGAAAATGAGGTCTGACAGAATGCATCACAGTGGATGTTTTTGAGATGGGCTTGTGTTAGGGAACTCTCAAACCCTTTTGATTGAAGTAACAATCAGATGTATTATGATTGTTCATGTCGCAGATTGAACAATACTTGTTGAAATAGCAGTTTTTGGTAGAGTGATTGTTCATCTCATAGATAGAGCAATATTGATTAAAAAAGCATTTATCTGTTTTGTGATTGAACATTTCACAAATGTCACAATACATTTGTTTGTTTCTTGAGTTAGTTTTTTCCTTGTGTGACTCAACTGATATTTTCTTTTGATGAGTCACTTTCTTTTCTTTAGGTGATGAATCAGAATCAACCCTTTTAGTAGTTTGCTTCACAACACTAACTTTGTTTAATTGTCTGGGTTGTTTCCATTTCTTCAACCTATTTCTTACTTCTTTCTCAAGCTGGTCAACATGTTCCTTGTTGCATATATCAAACCCAACTCCCTGCCTTAATCTTGAAGACTAAGGGTCTGATAATGTTTTATGTGTTGAACACAGAGTTACTGTTTGTTTCTTTTGCAGTGAAACCTTTACTGATTTGCTTGAATTTTTGGGAGATATAATCTCATTATCAGAACTACTCTCAGTAGTGGGCTTCACTGTCTTCACATATTTCTTTTTATCTTGTAAAACAAATGGTATGAATTTTATAAAAGGGACTATTTCTTTTACAGGGCTTGATGGTTTCATGACACTCACTGTCTTGTCGGAACACTCTTTGATTTTGATCGGGTGACCTAACTTGATTTTATCCTCATTTGTTTCAATATAAACATCAGGTTTATTTTGAGGATTGATCACCTGTTTTACTACAGATTTAGGTTCCATAGTTTTAGTTTCAATTGCTTCAGTGAGTAAGACAAATTTAGGCATGACAGTGTAGTTGTCATTGTATGGTGGAGGACATGAATTATACCCAATCCCTGACATGTCCTTTGGATCCTTTTGAGAATCAATCATCTCTTGCAGCTTGACTGAAGACATTTGAAACTTTTCAAGTTTCACTTCAGTCATAGATTGTTGAGCCTTAGATTGAGCTAACTTTTCAGTACGTAGTTCATTCTCAGCTGCAAGAGTGTACTTCTCACCATGTAGTTTTTCTATGTCAGAGATGAGAGATTTAATTTTGATTTCAAATTTTTTTATTTCTCTCTTCATCATCTCTGACTTTACCTTTTCTTCTTTGATTTTATCAGCCAGTTTATGGTTATGCTCCCTATAACCTTGCAATTCATTAATGCATTTTTCACTACAAAGGTTAGATTTTACCTCAGTAGGCATTGGAGATGGTCCATCATTGATGTGAGCCATAAGAGCATGATTTTGAAATTGAGGCTTGACTTCCTCTGCATACACCCTCCAGTCACATACTCCATCTTGTTTTATCACTAGGGCACTAGCAGAAGACTGACTGCTTCCATGAGCTTGATTTGTCAGTTGGGGTGGATTCTGATATGATTGGTGTTGATGATACCGCTGCTGTTGGTTGTTGGAGTGAAAGCTTGAGTTAGGCTGTGAGGATGACTGGCCTTGAGAGTTCCTTTGATAGTTGTTTCTCTTGGGGGCATTGCACTCTCTTGAGAAGTGACCAGCCATGCCACAGTTGAAGCATTTCACCTTGGATTTATCATATCCAAGTTTTGTATTTTCATTTAGGCTCAGCTTTCTTCTTTTTCTGAAGAATTTCTTGGCTCTCATGGCAATCATGGCCATTGGCCATTGTAGATCCATTTCCTCCACATCATTAGGATCCATTTCCTCCATATCATTAGGATCCATTTCCTCCAAATCTTCCTAAATTAGATGAGCAGAAGTGAGTCTTCCTCCCAAGTAGGCTTCAAAGCTTGCAACAAAGGCATTGTAAGTTGCCTTTTGTTCTTCTGATCTTGAGTCTTCAGGAGTGGTTTGAGGAGCAACAATGACTCTGGAAGTTTGAGGAGTAGTAGTGACTTTGGATGTTTGAGAAGATGTAGATGGATGATTGATTGGTGGAGTTGCAATGAATCCAGTTTTGTTCATTTGATCTCTTGATGAGATGAAGTCATCCTCCTCAGTGATGAAGGCATTTTCCACAGAATGAGATTCTGATGGAAATTTGTAGGCCTCAATCACTCTTGGTCCACCAAGATTTCTGCTTCTTTCATCAAGTTCTAAAGCTTCAATTTTGGCTATCATGATGTCTAAAGTAGTACTCTCAAGATCAAGAGTATTTTTCAGCATGGTTACATTTTGTTTCTAGCTTTCAGGGAGACTGTGAAGCATTTTCTTGTTTAATTCTTTAATCTTGTAAGTGACTCCCATGATTTCCAAGTCATTTACTAACTATACAAATCTGTGCAGTTGTTTAGATAGTGATTCTCCCTTGGTGTGGTGGAATGTTTCATACTGATTAACAAGCTTATCCTTGTTGATTTCAGCCACCTCACTGCTTCCTTCACACATGATTTTGAGTGCATCCCACACAGCTTTTGCAGTTCCATACTTCTCCAATCTTTTCAGCACATCATCTTGAGTGCTTGAGTCAGAATTGAGTAAGCTTTGAGGTCAATCTTGATTTTCTTGTAGTCTTCATCATCTAGAGTTAAATCTTCAATGGGTATTCTAGCAGTTCTGTAAATTGCAGCTTGATCTGCAGACAGAGTGACAGGGATGTGTGGCCCCTTGCATATTGAAATCCAGAAATCAGGATCTACACCTGTGATGTAATTCCTAAACCTGATTTTCCACTGTTTAAACTCAGATTTATGTTTAAGCATAGGAGGTTTAGGTGTATGACCAAGTTCTGAGTAGCTGTTAGAATCCATTTTAACTAAGTGTTTAACTGGTATAATATAGATTTTGATGATTTTTAGGATTGATTAGTCTAACTAGTCCAAACAGTTCAAGCAGATTTCAAAACCAGATCTGTGATTGTTTAAAGTTTCTTGCTGTTGTGAATATTTTGGTGAGAGAGTGTTGACAGGGGTATTTTTTGCAGTTTACTAAGTAGAGATGTTGATATACTCTATTAGCAACTTGATTACCAGATCAATCGAACTCTATTCAGTTCTTGTGCAGATCTGAAAGAGAATCGAGAGCCAAAGCTCTGATACCAATTGACTGGAGTTGAGTAAGAGTGATATTCTTACTATGAATCGAATATGGTAATCAAGTCAGTGATTGAATGGCGGAAACAAACAATCAAAGAACATTAAATGCAAGAAAATTACTCATAAATGCTTTTGTATTGTATATATGAAAGTAGATGAATTACAGAGAATAATTACAACAAAAATTCTTTATCTATTTGCCGTCACCTCAAGTAAGAGGTAATCTATTCTATTTATAGGCAGACAAGATGCCTTTTACAAAAGGACTAAACTACCCCTGAACTATTCCATCAGAACTAGTCTAAGTGTTCATCCGCATCTTTGCTTGTTCATCCGCATTAACAAATGCGGATGAGTTAACTTGATCAACATTTCTTCACTTGATCATCCGCATTAGTATATTGGTCATCCGCATGGTTAATGCGGATGAACAAATACTTACGCGCATTTGTTCGGTCATCCGCATTTGTCAAATATGGATGAGCAAAGTCTTGTCTACATTAACTTTGAGTCTTCCGCATTTATCAATGCGGAAGAGCAAATACTTTTCTGTATTTGCTTTTTGTCTTCCGCATTGACAAATGCGGAAGAAAACCTTTGTTCTTTTCCTTATTAGAATCTTCATCCGCATTTCTTCTTGGACTTAATGGATTCCAGCAGAGCAATCATCAAATCACCCATTGAGTTGGCATGTATGATCCTTTCAGGGTGCAACAAACCAAGTGACTGAAAATTCTCCATTAACAATAGCTCAAGATCCTTAAAGCACAACCATAGGATCTGATACTGTTGCATTACCTTCTATTTACCTTAGTGAGTCCAAGACAAGTAAGGATTGGGTTTCCAAATGTAACTAATCATTTTCTTTGTGTAGGGACAACTCAAGACAAACAAGAATGTCAGGATCATTGACAGTGGTTGTTCCAGGCAATTGACAGGTAATAGGTCACTACTTCATAACTTTGAAAGGATTGATGAAGGGCCAGTTGCTTTAGGAGGAGATGAAGGTGGTTACAGTTCTGGAAGGGGCAAGGTCAGAATTGGTAAGCTCAGCATTGAAAAGGTAAACTTTGTCAAGGAACTTTGGTACAATCTTCTGAGTGTTACCCAATTTTGTGATTAGAGTCATAACATGCTCTTTATTGATCATGAGTGCATTGTTCTCAAGCCCGGGGTTGTCATTCCTCATGAGCATATTCCGCTTAGAGCCCCCACGAAAGGGAACGTATACAAGATGGTTTTGCAAGAAACATCTCCCTCTGGAGAAGTTTCATGCTTTCTGTCTAAAGCCAATAGTGATGAATCTTTCCTATGGCATAAAAGAATGTGCCTTGTAAACTTTAAGAACATGAATAAATTGATTAAGAATGATTTGGTAACTAGAATGCCAAAGAAAGAGTTTACAAGTGATGACCATTGTGTTGCATGCCTGAAAGGGAAGCAACATAAGGTATCTCACAAGCCTAAGGAAAGGAACTCCATCACTACTCTCATACACTTATTACATATGGATCTCTTGGCCCTACCAGTGTAATGAGTCTAGGAAGGACCTCATATTGTCTGGTGATCACAGATGACTTTATAAGATTCACTTGGGTCTTTTTCCTTAGAACTAAGGATGGGACTCCTAAGATTCTTAAGAATTTCATCTTAAAGATTGAAAATCAATCTGATCACTAGGTCAAAATCATAAGATATGATCAGGGAACTGAATTCAAGAACCAAATCCTTGACACATTTTGTGATGAAAAGGTATTACAAGACAATACAGTGCTCCCAGGACTCCTCAGCAGAATGGCGTTATTGAGAGGAGAAACAGGACACTGATTGAAGCTGCAAGAACCATGCTGTCTGACTCTAAGCTGCCCATCACCTTCTGGGCAGAGGCAGTCAACACTGCCTGCTATGAGTTGTATAGAGTTTTAGTAGTTAAGGCTCATGGCAAGACTCCTTATGAACTTTGGCACAAGAGGAAACCTTTCATTGGTTTTCTCAAGTCATTTGGATGTCCTTGCACCATCTTGAATACCAAGGATCAAATTGCCAAATTTGCTGAGAAATCAGATGATGGACACTTCATTGGATACTCTTCCCAAGCTAAGGCTTACAAAGTATACAATCTCAGAACTAGAATTGTTGAGGAGTCAGCCAATGTGACTTTCAATGAACACACACCCTGTGTGGCTGGTTCTGGTCTTGATTGGCTTTTTGATCTTGATTTAGTTACCAACTGTTTTAACAAACCTTGTGAGACCTGTTTCAGGATTTGCAAAAATATTACCTACAGGTGATCTTGATCCAAGATTTGAGCTTAGAAGACCTTCAAGACATAACTCTTCAGCTCTAGTTGGAACTACTTCTGCAAATGAAGTTTCTGTTAGCACCACAATGACAAACTCAGCTGATACATCTGGTATGCCTTCAAATTCCAGCTCAAAGGTCCACAACCAGACAAAGATACTTCAAATGTAGAAGACAATGATGGTAGTGGTGATAGTGATCAAGACTTTCTTGATGCTGATAACCACTCCATAGATGACAACATCAATGATGTCACACACTCCTTGGATCAAGTCTCTCTTGATAAGTGTGCTAATGTGATGGGAGAAACATCTATGCTAGATCTAAATTTTTCTAATTTAGATCTTTCTCAGCAACTTGTTGTGATCCCTCAGCTAAGGATCCACAAGTCTCATCCCACTACAAACATCATTAGAGATGTTGTCTCCAAGGTAAGAACAAGAGGACAAACTCATGAAGCAAATGTTTTTCTTCACTCTTGTTTCTTGTCCCAAATAGAGCCAAAGAAAGTTTATGAGGCTCTAAAGGATGGAAGTTGGGTTGAAGCTATGCAAGAGGAGCTTCTTCAATTCAAAAGACAGAAAGTTTGGAACCTTTGTCCTCTTCCTCATGGGAAGACTACCATTGGAACCAAATGGGTGTTTAGGAACAAGAACGATGATAGAGGCTTTATCATCAAGAACAAAGCTCTACTAGTTGTTCAAGGATACATACAAGAAGAAGGGATTGACTACATTGATGTCTTTGCTCCTGTTGCAAGACTGGAAGCTGTTAGGATATTCCTGGCATTTGCTGCATCAAAGGACTTCAAGGTCTATCAACTTGATGTGAAGTGTGCTTTTATTTATAGAGTGATTGATGAAGAGGTGTATGTCAAATAGCCACCTGGTTTTGTAGATCCTGATCATCCTAATTATGTCTTCAAGCTTGACAAAGCTATTTATGGGCTGCATCAGGCACCCAGGAAGTGGTATGAGACTCTATCTCAGTATATTTGCAAACATGGATACAGGAGAGGTACTATAGATGGAACTTTCTTCATCAAAGGACATGGAAATGACATATTGCTAGTTCAAGTGTATGTGGATGACATCGTCTTTGGTTTAATTAATCGAAAGCTCTGCAAGACTTTGAGAAGCTGATGAAGGACAGATTTGAAATGAGTGCCATGGGGGAACTCAATTTCTTTATGGGAATTCAAGTGAAGCAAGTTGAAGATGGCATCTTCATTAGTCATTCAAAGTATGTTCAAGACATACTTAAGAGGTTCAGCATGACTTATTGTAAGATTGCTAAGACACCCATAGCAAGAAACCACTCCCTTGGACCTGATCTTGAGGGGGAGTGTGTGGATGAACACCTTTACAGGGCTATGATTGGGTCTCTTATGTATCTTACAACTAGCAGGCCTGATATCATGTTTGCTACATGTAATTGTGCAAGATATCAAGCCAAACCTAAACTGTCTCATCTTATCACTGTCAAAAGGATTCTAAGATACCTTAAAGGTACTTCAACACTTGGTCTATGGTATCCTAAGAATTCTGACTTTAATCTGTATGCATATACAGATAGTGATTATGGTGGTTGCAACATGACTACAAAGTCTACATTCGGGGGATGTCAGTTTCTTGGTGGAAGGGTTGTCTCATGGCAATGCAAGAAACAATCTTGTGTCTCTGCATAAATTGCTGAAGTTGAATACATTGCTGCTACAAGCTGCTGTGCTCAAGTGCTTTGGATTTAGAATCAAATGCTGGACTATGGGTTAAACTTCAAGGAGACTCCTATTCACATAGACAACAACAGTGTTATCTCAATCACAAAGAATCCTGTGTAGCACTCAAGGACCAAACACATCAACATCAGGTATCATTTAATAAGAGATAACTATGAAAATGGATTAATTAAACTAGCCAAAGTTCACACAGATGAACAATATGTTAAGTTTACAAAGACTTTTATGAACAGAGATTTAAATATCTAATATCAGCTATTGGGATGATCAACTTTGAGTAGGTTTTTCTTAAAACTAATTCTTATTATTTCTAAAAATATGTGTGTCCTAAGTTGTCTAGTTCATTACTTCCATAAGTTCTTGTTTTCTTTGGATAAAAATCTTTTTGAAGACTTTCCTTAGATTTCTAAAAAACTTTGATCCTTCGGAAGATATATTTTTATCTTTGGAAGAAAAACATGCCTTCAAAACAAATAACTGTCTAAGAAATTTACCTTTGGAAGAAATTTCTGAAATATCTTTTGAAGCTTAAATACTTGTCTGAGAAACTTATCTGTTTTCAAGGACCATTTTCTTTCGAAGAAAATTAACTCTCAAAAGCTTTGTTGTTCTAGACAAAGCATTCAAGTCTTAATTTTTCTTCCGAAGCAAAATTTTCACAACTCTTAGGAAAACCTTCCAAAGTCATTTTAGCTTCAGAAGCTTTTTCATTAAAACTTCCGAGGATAATTTACCTTCGAAGCTTTTTGACTTCCAAGAAAACTACTTTTTGAGCAAAAGTAAACTACTTCTTCAGAGGTGGGACCGATATTCGGATTTTAACGTTTATCCTCTTTCATTAAACTCTATCTGAAATCCTTTTTCACATATAAACCTAACAGTTTCCCCCTCTTTCTATCATCTACTTCTTTCCTCCAGACCTAAAAACCCAAATTTCTCTCTGAAATCACTTTCTTTCATCTTTCTTCATCCTTAAGCTCTCCCTAAATGGCTAACCCTCATCACATAATTGACCCGAACTTTACCATGCAGTTACACATGCAACATAACCAGGTTGCTCTGTTAAGCATTGAGAAAGATCCTCATTTCTAACAGGTTTGCTGTTTCTTAGCCCTGTCAAACTAATTCACCTCCCTAACCATTAATCCTCCACTTTATGAGGATCATTTGCTAGAATTCTGGAAGAGGTGCCAAGAGGTCGTAATAGATGGGGAGAAGCCACTGTCTAACACAGTGCGGGGGAGAACAATCTTCATCACTCCGGACATCATCAACATGCATCTTCAGCTGGATGATGAAGAAGGTGAGTGTTCTTTCCCAAAGAAGCTGTTAACCAGTCCTTCGCATAGATGGGCTATGAGGGAGACTACTCTGTCAAGACCTTCAGGAAAGGGAAGGTCTCATCCCAATAGAAATTCCTGCTTCATGTGGTTATCCATAGCTTATCAAACAAGCATGGTGGATGGAACCAGATTCCTGAGTATCTCTCCTTCATTGTTCATGGAATGGTTTTGGGAGTCAAGTTTAGGTATTCTCAATTTGTTTATACTAATCTACTTGCAAACTTGGACTCCTTAGAGTATTACATGTTCCCTAGATATGTTTAATACATTCTTAACTATGAACTGGGCTCACAGTTAAAGGGAACAAGTAATATTATTAAATTGGGACAGATAAAGCCCGACATCTTTAAAATACTAAGAAAGCCTACCATTGGCTTCTCTGGGTAGAAACAGCCCTCCCAAAAATGTTAGAGCTCACTGCTCAAGGTGACAACCTAGCAGCACCAGCTAGTGTTATACCCATGCCTTCTACATCCCAACCACCTCAACAGCCACAAATCACCCTCACCTACCAAAGAAAATACAAACAAACCCCCACTTAGGCTATTCAGTCTATGCAGGCCCCTATACACTCACCCACACAGGAAGAAGTGGACACTTGATCTCCCACTTCTCCCGAGGAGCAGACCACTCCCATTACTTCAATGATCAATGCTGAGGTTCCTCATGCTCAGCCTGATGAGCTCATAAGCCAAACTGCCTTAAGCCTTCACTCTGAGTCTCAACACTCAAGTGATCAACCTTCAAGGGACAGTTACCATTCCCAGCCTTTAAATCTAAACCAACCAATCCTTAACCTTGACTTCTATACCGATGAAGATCTAGGTTTCAGTGAGTATCATGACTCTCTCTTCTTTTCCCCTACTCAAAGAGAGATGAATGCTCCCGAGTCTCCTATTTCTGTCCCACATCAGTCACCTACTACAGAGGTGGACACTTCTGAACCTGTTTAGGATGTCCATATGGAAGAGGCTCTCACTTTTGAAAGTGATTCCATCATTAAGACCTCAACCATGACAACTCAGCCCATTGACATCTCAACTAAGACTGCCAGTGAGGAGAGGAAATCCAATAGCCAAGAACCTGAAGCTGGTGATGAGAGAGTGGACTCTGGTCCAATCATCTCATCCCCCAATGATTCTTCAGATGAAGATGAGGGGAATCTAAGACTAAAGGTGCAAAAACTGTCTAAAACTTGCACTTATTTAGTCTCCAAGGTTAGTCACCTTGAATCAAAACTAACAATCTCATCATTGGAAGAACCCAAGACCAACAAGGCTTGGGTTTCTAATCAAAACTAACAATCTCATCTTATGTACAGGGACATCCATATGACAGGAACAACAATGTCTGGATTATGGATAGTGGATGCTCCAGGCACATGACAGGGAACAGATCTCTCCTTCAACAGTTTCAACACTATGATGGAGGTCCTATCCAATTTGGAGGTGAGATCGGAGGATATATTTCTGGCAGAGGGAGTATATCCAATGGTAAGTTAAAAGTTGACAAAGTTAACTTTGTCAAACAGCTTGAACACAATATGTTAAGTGTTTCTCAATTCTGTGATCAAAAGCACTAGATGCTTTTCACAGAGCATGAGTGCATTATCCTCAAACCAGGGATGAAAATTCCTCCAGAATTGGTGCTTCTTAGATCTCCCAGGATAGGGGATATGTACAAGCTGGATATGAACAATGCTTCCCCAATGGGTGAAGTATCATGCTTTCTTTCCAAAGCTAATAGTGATGAGTCAACACTTTGGCATAAACGTATGTGTCATGTAAATTTTAAGACAATGAATAAATTGGCTTAAAATAACTTGGTACATGGTTTGTCTAAAAAGGAATTTTCTGCAAAGACAACTGTGTTGCATGCCTAAAAGGAAAGCAACACATGAACTCTCATAAATCCAAAAGTGTTAACTCCATCACTACACCATTACACTTATTGCACATGGATCTCTTTGGTCCAACAAGTATAATGAGCATTGGAAGGAAATCATACTGCCTTGTGATAGTTGATAATTTTACAAGATTTACATGGTATTCTTTTTAAGAACTAAAGATTATTAGAAGTGATTATTAGAAGTGATCAAGGGACTGAGTTTAAGAACTTTGTTCTTGACTCATTCTGTAACTCAAAAGGGATTTCTAGACAATATAGTGCTCCTAGAACTCCTCAACAAAATGGTGTTGCTGAGAGGAGGAACAAGACACTTATTGAGGCTGCTCAAACTATGTTAGCTGATTCCAAACTACCTCTAACATTCTGGGTAGAGGCAGTCAGCACTGCATGCTATGTGCAGAAAAAAGTTCTTGTAGTTAAGCCATATGGAAAAACCCCTTATGAGCTATGGAACAAGAGGCCACTGTTCATTGGCTTTCTAAGGTCCTTTGGCAGTAGGTGTACCATACTTAACACAAAGGACAATTTAGCAAAATTTGCTGAAAAGTTGGATGATGCTATCTTTGTTGGATACTCTTCTAGCTCCAAAGCTTATAGAGTATACAACATAAAGAATAAAAAATTTGAGGAGTCATCCAATATAGTTGTTAATGAGCACACTCCTTGTGTTAGGGGGAATGGCCCTGATCATATCTTTGATTTAGAATTTTTTCCAAACTATTCTAAACCTTCTTGTGAGAATGTTAAGTTGGAACAAGTACTTAAAATGATGTTGATGCTGCTGCTGATGATCAACTGTTTGAGCTACCCAGACTTCTTCCAAGTTCTCCAAGAGCTATAACAAATCAAGCTTCCACTATTCATAGATCAGACAACATATCCATATCAAGGAATAGTAAAGCTTCAACTAGTGAATCACCTGCTGATCCTCAAAACTCATCAGGCAATCCTACACAACACCTAGCTAATGGATGTAGCATCTTGAAGGAACAGGCAACTGTTGATGCTACTCTACAGCCAACATTGATGATGTTTCTTATTCATTCAATCAGTCCTCATTGAATGACTTTGAAACAACAAATGGACAAAGTGTTCCAGTTCCTGAGTAGAATATGTCCAACCTAGATCTATCTCTGCAACTGGAAGTGATTCCTCGTCTTAGGATTCATAACACTCATCCAACTGAGAACATCATAGGGGATGTCTCAGAAGGTGTGAGAACAAGAGGGCAAACACATCATGGGAATGTCTGTCTGTACTCATGCTTTTTATCCCAGATGGAACCCAAGAAGGTAGTAGATGGCTTGAATCGATGTAAGAGGAGCTGCTTCAATTCAAGAGACAGAAGGTTTGGAACCTATGTCCGCTACCATCTGGTCAAGTACCAATAGGAACTAAATGATTTTTCAGGAACAAGAGAGATGACAAAGGCTTGATCATCAAGAACAAGGCAAGACTGGTAGTTCAAGAATACACTCAAGAGGAAGGAATTGATTATACTGATGTCTTTGAACCTGTTGCAAGACTTGAGGCAGTTAGGATCTTCCTTGCTTATGCTGCTTCCAAGAACTTTACTGTCTACCAGCTTGATGTAAAGTGTGCCTTTCTATATGGGGATATTGATAGGGAAGTGTATGTGTGCCAACCTCCAAGATTTGAAGACCCACAACATCCTCACTATGTGTACAAATTGGATAAAGCTCTATATGGCCTGCACCAAGCACCAAGGCTGTGTATGAGACTTTGTCTTAATTTCTTCTTAAGAATGGCTACACCAGAGGAACTATTGACAAGACTTTATGCATAAGGAAGTCTGGTCAGGACATTTTGCTTGTTCAAGTCTATGTTGATGACATCATATTTGGTTCTTCAAATGACCAAATGTGTAAGGACTTTGAAAGCATTATGAAGAAGAAGTTTGAGATGAGTTCCATGGGAAAATGAACTTTTTCCTTGGAATTCAGGTGAAGGAATTGAAGGAAGGCTTCTTCATCAATCAATCCAAGTATGTCAATGACATCTTAGAAAGATTTGAGATGAAGGATTACAAGCCATCCAAGACACCCATATCAAGAAACCATAATCTTTGTCCTGACCTTGAGGGGGAGGATACTGATCAACATCAGTATAGGGCGATTATTGGTTCTCTGATGTATGTTACAGCCAGTAGACCTGATATTATGTTTGCAACTTGCATCTGTGCAAGATATCAGGCTGCTCCAAAGGTGTCTCACCTAGCAGTTGCAAAGAGAATCCTCAGATACCTCAAAGGAGCACCTAAATTAGGTCTCTGGTATCCAAGAAATAGTGATTTTAATCTCTATGGATACTCTGACAGTGACTATGGTGGCTGTAACATTAACAAGAAACCAACATCAGGAGGATGTCAATTTCTTGGTAGAAGGATCATCTCATGCCAATGAGAGAAACAATCTTCTGTCTCTACATCAACTGCTGATGCGAGAATACATTGCTGCTGCTAGTTGCTGTGCTTAGTTGCTGTGGATTCAAAACCAGATGTTAGACTATGGATTCAACTTTATGAGTACTCCTATCCATATTGACAACAACAGTGCTATCTTCATTACTGAAAATCTGGTGAAGCGCTCCAGACAAAGCATATTCACATCAGGTACCATTTCATTAGAGATATTCATGAGAAAAATCTGATTAAGCTAGTCAAAGTTGATTCAAATGAACAATATGCTGATCTGTTCACCAAAGCTTTTGACAAACAAAGATTTAAGTATCTTATAACAACTATTGGGACGATAAAAATTGATTAAATTACCTATTTTGAAAACCTTTTAATATGTAATCTCTTATGTCAATACAATTTAAGCCCTGTTACAAAAGATCTCTCTGAAATTTTCTAAGTATGAATTTCTTTCGAAGCGAAATTAACCCTCGGAAGTTATCTTCATATCTTCTGAAGCAAAATTTCTGCAAGGATAAATTTCTTCTCAGAAGAGTTTTTAGTCTCGGAAGAAGCGATTGATTTCATATCAGATCTACTTCGAAGCTTACAAAATCTCTCCCTTCGGAAAGCAATCTCTACTCTCGGAAGTAAACTTTACCTTCAGAAGTAGTTCGGAAGTAGGAATTGCCTTCGGAAGACATATTACCTTCGGAAATTGTTGGACCAAAAGAACCAATGAGCCAAGATCAGAAAACCTCTAAGTCCCACATGGTATCACAACAACTGCTGAAAGCTTCATCAGCAGTTTGACAAGTGCTGAAGACTTCAACAGCTGAAGATCAAGTGCTGAAGACTTCAACAACTGAAGAACTAAAGTGCTAAAGTACAACAGCTGAAGAACACAAGTACTAAAGCTGAACAGCTGAAGAACACAAGTACTAAAGCTGAACAGCTGAAGAACACAAGTGCTGAAGCTGAAAGACCAAAGTACTGAAGTACAACAACTGAAGAGTTTACAAGTGCTAAAGATCAACAACTGATGTACAAAGTCTGAAGACAAAGACTGAAGACATCAGCTGATGATATCTACTGAAGTCATCAGCTGATGAAACATATGAAGGTCAAAGTTTGAAGATCAAGTACTGAAGCCTCAGTAGTTTGTCACAACTGCTGAAGAGTACTTCTTCAGTAGTTTGTCACAACTGCTGAAGAGTACTTCTTCAGTAGTTGTGATATCAGTAGTTTTATATTTCTAGTTTCAGTAGTTTTGCAAAACGACTGAAGAGCTTGTTCTTCAGTCGTTGTAGTTTCAGTAGATATTTCTCAGTAGTTGTAAACAACTGATAACACTTAGAACTTTTTGTAAGAAGATGTCAGTTGTTTTGACATCTTCAGTAGTTGTGTTTCAGTTGTAATAAATCTGTTAGATGTCACTATCAAGTGACATCAGCAGACGTCACATCTCTTATATAAGAGGTGTCGACCTAATCTTAATGGTGACATTCTGTTACCACGAAAGCGAATATTGAATGAAATATATTTGCAGATATTCTCTCTCTCTATAACCGTCTTTGTTCTTCATTGAATATCATTTTGTTCTTGTGAATCGACTAATTCATTGTTTGAATTCCGCTGCAATACTCGTCAATCAATCAAACATAGATCACTGATCCTAACAAGTGGTATCAGAGCGAGGTTAATCATTGATCGATCTAACAATTGATCATTGAAACTGCTAATTGATATCTGTGTTTGATTGAATTAGCGTATTTGCAAGAACTGGTTATAGATTATTGAATCTCTGCTGCTTTCGTTCATTTTGAGATCTTCTGGTTCAATTGGTTGTTGCGTTTTTGTTCTAAATCTGTTTTAGCTTAACTGAATTTGATTGAATCCGAGATGACGACTCCTTCTAATGACCCTCACAATACCGGTTCCTCAACCAAGCCTCCGATGCTGGTTAGGATCGAGTATAACATATGGCAACGTAGAATGCTTCATCACCTGTCTGTTAACAGTTCAGGTTGTTGGACATCCGTGGTACATGGACCACATAAGCCTATGGTGAACAATCCGGAAACCAATCAAATGGTTCCGAAGAAGAAGGAACAATACTTGATGAAGATCGGAAACTATTTGAGATTGATGCTAAAGCCCATGGAATTCTGGCCATGGCACTGCCTAATGAAATCTATTCAGGGCTTATGCATCATGAAACTGCTCATGATCTCTGGAATGCCCTGAAGGAACAATTCGGTGGCACTGATGAGGTCTTAGCAAACAATAAGAGATCCTTGCCCAACAATATGAGACATTCTCTCATAGAAAGGGTGAGACACTGACTCAACAGTTTGAGCGCTTTTCCTGCTTGATATCTGAGCTAAAAATGGTGAAACAGGAATACACCAATAGCCAGATGAACAACAGATTCCTCAGATCACTGCTGAGAGATGGGACACATACACTATTGTCCTACGCTCCAGTGCAAATCTAGAAGGCCTATCTCTCACCCAACTTCATGGGAAACTGCTTACATTTGAAAGAGAGATAGAGCAGAAGAGGAAACTGTCCTCATCAGGAAAGCTCACTGATGACTTTGTACCAGGCAATACTGCCTTGGTTGGTCATGACTTTGTACCAGGCAATATGCTGCATCTGAGAGCAATTATGATGAGCATATAGATTTCTCTTCAAATAGTTCTGATCATGCATTTGTTGGTATTGAGAGTCATTCTGGCAGTAATAGTGACAACTTATGCTTTATCATGGATGATCTGAAAGGAGTTGCTGATGATGATCTAGAAGAGATGGATATTCTGAGCCAGATGGCACTGATTAATATCAGATCTCAGAAGTTCTACAAGAGAACTGGCAAGAAATTTCCTGGACTCTCTGGCAAAACCAAAGTTGGTTTTGACAAGAGTAAGTTGAGGTGTCACAAATGCCAAAGGCTAGGACACTTTGCAAGAGAGTGTAGATCAACTGGATCTAACTCTTCTGCACCCTTTGTGACTTTTCCTAGTACTAGTCCACAAAACAGAGGGCAACAACCTGCTGGTTCTGGTCATTATTCACATCCTAGATCTCCTGCATACTTTGTTCCCCAGGGTCAAATGTCATATCCTTATCCCTGCTATTATGTGCCTCAACCAAATTCTATTCAAGCTCCAATTGCACAACAACCACAAGCATTACCTGAACCACAGCCTTCCCATCTCATCAACAAACTCAACATCAACAACACAGCTTCTTCACCCTAGGAGTTGTTGACTGGAGCAGTTTACCAGATGACATGTCTGGTCATGAACAACTGTTCTCAGGTACTGGTCAACATGGTGGTGACAGTCCATTTGGAAATCTAGCTCTTATGGCTTTGGATTCTGCTGATACTTCATCCTCTAATGCCTCTACACCAAAGGTATCACAGGTATCCTCTGAGGCAAAAGCCAAATTATGTTCTGACACATGCATAGCAGCATTTGCATCTATTAGAGAAGCAAATGTAGCTTTAAACAATAAGAACATTGAGCTAGAACAAATAATTTCCAAAAAACAAAGCTGAATTTGAGTCTGTGCTTAATGATAAAAATGATGAGATTTACAAACTGAAGTGCCAAATAACTGATATAAGGCTAGGGAAGAGATACTTCTAGAGAAGTATAAAGATCTCAAAGAAACCCTTGCAGTTACCCAGGTAGAGTGTGATAGATGGGTACAATCATGCAGAGGTTTTGAAATGCTTCTTAGTAAGCAATCTGCTTCAAATGTGAAGTTTGGCATTGGTTACAATCACACTGCTCCACCTACAGATTTTACCCCAAGAGCAGAGGTAGAATCTGATGGTGAGAGTGATAACCAATCCATCTCATCATGTGATCTACTTTCTGATACAGCACAATCAGAAGTAGAAGTCAGCATCAAGCCCTCTCTGAACCTATCAGCTGATGTTGATGGTTCAAATGCTGACACTCACATGATCAATGAGTTGATCAACTCAGGAGTTAATTCTGAAAGTCCTGAAAGGACTAGAGAGCAGGATTTAACACCTGAAGTTCAAACTCCAACTGCTGTCAGTACTGAAGAGAAGAAAACTGTCAGTAGAAAGAGTTTGAAGACTACTAAAGAGGCAGTCAAGAAGCAAACAATGCTTCCAAAGCATCGAAGAGCAGTCTTCAGTTGCTTCACCCTCTTTAGTTGATGATCAACCTAAGATGAAGAAGAAACCATGTGAAGTATGTGGTTTGTTCAATCATCTTACAGATTGCTGGTACAAAAGAGGTTCCAAACTCAAACAAAAAGAAGAATTAAAGAGAAAATGGTAAAAATGAAAACTGAGTTTGAGACCACATTTGTATCAGCAACATCAAATCCTGTAACCCTTAAGTCCTCAAAGAAATCCAAAAAGGAAAGGGTTAAACAGGTGACAGCTGAGAGTGCTCAGAAGAAGAAGGTGCAACATAGGAACTTATCAAACTCCACTGGCAATGTGTCTGATGAGCTGAAAGCTTTATCACAAAATCAGACACAGCTGGTTATGATGGTTCAACATGTTGGGTAGAGTTAACCAACTAGATGCTCCTATGTTGAAGCCACAGAAAAGGAGATCCAAGCCAAAGGATTCCTCTTCTTCACCATCTTCTTCCTCTCAGGCTGTTGTTTCAAATAAACCTGTTAGTTTACCATCTATTGATGAGACCAGGCCCAAAACAAAAAGGTTTGGGTCTCTAAAACTAACTGATTGTTTATTTTGCAGGGTTCTCCAACATGCCAAAGTAGCATCTGGTATGTAGACAGTGGGGGATCTATGCACATGACTGGGAACAGCTCTCTTCTTCATGACTACTCTCAAGGAAAGAAGGGATTTGTTTCTTTTGGCAATGATGCTAGGGGTTACATCATGGTAAGGGCTTTGTCTCCAATGGAGAAATCAAATTGATGATGTTAATCATGTGGAAAATCTCAAGTACAATCTCTTGAGTGTCAGTCAAATGTGTGATAAAGGCCATGTTGCTCTTTTCACCAGTCAAAACTGTAGGATTCTGTCATCCAAAGTTTTGCACTTGATTGACAAGGTGTTGGATGATCACACTCTCCTGAGAGCCAACAGGACAGGAAGAGTGTATGCCTTAGATCTTTCCAAGAAAATAGATCTCAAAGGCAATCCTTGCCTATTTTCCAAAGCCTCTTCTCAAGAATCTAAACTGTGGCACAGAAGGCTGGGTCATGTTAATTTCAAAAACATGAATCAGCTTATCCACAATAGTTTAGTCAGAGGCTTACCAATAAAGGAGTTCCACTGTGATGAAACCTGCACTACTTGTGTAAAAGGAAAACAGCACAAAGTCTCATTCCCTCCTATTGAAGAGCCTAAGTCCACTGCCTGCTTGCAATTACTGCATATGGATCTATTTGGTCCTGTGAGAGTGATGAGCATGGAAAAGAAGAAATACTGTCTGGTAATTACGGATGATTACTCCAGATTTGTATGGACTTTCTTTCTACATTCAAAGGATGAGGTTGCTCAGAAGGTTATTAACTCTGTGTGTATATTGAGAAGCAGTATTCCCTTCCAGTCAAGTGTATCAGGAGTGATAATGGTACTGAATTCAGGAATCATACACTTGATGAATTCTATCTCTCAAAGGAGAATCAAAAGGCAGTTTAGCATCCCAAGGACTCCAGAACAAAATGGAGTAGTGGAGAGAAAGAACAGGACCCTCATTGAAGCTGCAAGGTCCATGCTGGCTGACTCTGGTTTGCCACTGACCTTTTGGGCTGAAGCTGTTAACACAGCTTGCTATATGCAGAATAGAGTTTTAGTAAATCAGAGGTTGATGAAGACTCCATATGAAGTTCTCCATCATTTGGCTCCTCTGATTTCATTTTCAAAGCATTTGGATGTCCCTGTTTTATTCTCAACACAAAGGATCAACTCCATAAATTTGATCCTAAGGTGGATGCTGGGTATTTCGTTGGTTATTCATCTACTTGCAAGGCATACAGAGTCTTCAACTGCAGAAAAAGATAGTTGAAGAGACTCTGCATGTGAAGTTTAATGAATCTCCTTTGGACAAGATTCCACAAAACCCTGTGGAGTTGTTTGATTTGGACATACTGCAATATGTTCCTTATCAACCTCCAGCTGTTGCAGATCCTGTGGCTCAATCATCTTCTGCAGCATGTCTTCCACCTGGTGGTATTGATGATGATGATGACAATATCAATACTCACTTATTCAAGTTTAGTGACCAACTGCCTGTGTCTGCTAAACTTGATGTTCCTGTAGCTTCAGCAGTTCCATCCACAACAAATGCTGATGAGATCTCTGTTTCCTCTACATCGTTTGAGTTACCATCAAATTCTTGGTTTCAAGAGTCTACATCAACATCTGCTGCTGCTGAAGGTTCTACAAACACTTGCACAGATCTCATTGTTTATCAAGAACTGAAGAATCACCCCATGACTCAGATTATTGGTGATATCAATGCTGGTGTTTCAACCAGAAGTCAATTGTCTAACTTCTGCTTCTATGCTCTCTTCATCAGTCAGCTAGAGCCAAAGAACTATCATGTTGCTTTGAGAGACAATGGATGGGTTGAAGCTATGCAGCTTGAGCTACTTCAGTTCAAGAAACAGCAAGTGTGGGAACTTGTTCCTCTTCCCCCAGGTAAGTGTGCAATAGGCACTAAATGGGTGTTTAGGAATAAAACCGATGAAAATGGGCTTATTGTTAAGAACAAGGCTAGACTGTTGTACAGGGGTTTTCACAAGAAGAAGGTATTGACTATGATGAAACCTTTGCCCCTGTAGCCAGACTAGAGGCAATCAGATTGTTCTTAGCCTATGCTGCATTCCACAATCTTAAAGTTTTTCAAATGGATGTTAAAAGTGCATTTTTATATGGTAAAATAAAGGAAGAAGTTTATGTGTGTCAACCACCAGGCTTTGAGGATAATAAACATCCTGAATGGGTGTACAAACTTGATAAGGCTCTTTATGGGTTGAAACAAGCTCCTAGAGCCTGGTATGAGACACTCTCTACTTTTCTTCTTAAGAATAATTTCACTAGAGGCTCCATTGATAAAACTTGTTTATTAGAAGGTGGATCAGCATAAGCTACTTGTTCAGATTTATGTTGATGATATTATTTTTGCATCCTCTGATCCCCAGTTGTGTGATGATTTTACAACATTAATGAAAAAGAGGTTTGAAATGAGTGCAATGGGAGAATTACAGTTCTTTCTAGGCTTGCAAATCAAACAAAAGGCTGATGGAACTTTTATTCATCAGTCAAAATATACAAAAGATCTTTTGAATAAGTTTGATTTACAAAACTGTAAGCCCTGTTCTACTCTCATGTGCAACACCACACACACTGGATGCTGATCAAAAAGGTAAAGCTGTTGATGAAACGCTTTACAGATGTATGATTGGGTCCTTGATGTATCTAACAGCTTCTAGACCAGATATTATGTTTGCTACATGTGTTTGTGCTAGATTTCAGGCTGCTCCTAAAGAGTCTCATTTGATTGCAGTCAAGAGAATCTTTAGATATTTGCAAGGTACACAATCTCTAGGTTTATGGTATTCCACTGGACACTCTTGAAAATTAGTTGCTTTTTCAGATAGTGACTATGCAGGGTGCAAGTTAACTAGAAAGTCAACTTCTGGTGGTTGTCAATTCCTAGGCAACTGTTTGATTTCTTGGCAGAGTAAGAAACAAACATCTGTTGCTACATCAACTGCTGAGGCCGAGTACATTGCTGCTGCAAGTTGCACCTCTCAGGTACTCTGGCTTCAAAACCAACTTCTGGATTATGGCATTACAGAGACTAAGACTCCATTGTTAATGGATAGTGCTTCAGCTCTGTGTATTGTCAAAAATCCAGTCCAGCACTCTAGGACCAAACATATAGAGATCAGACATCATTTTATTCGGGATTGTTTTAAAAAAGGTCTGATTGATCCTAAGTTTGTGCCTAGTGCTGATGAGCTTGCAGATATTTTTACTAAGCCTTGGATAGTTCTACTTTCAAAACCTTGTGTTAAGGCTTGGTATGCTGCAGCTAGAATAAGTGACAACTACTGATGATTTCAGTAGTAATTACTGATGATCATTGGTACCCATGTCACATATAAGTACTGATGAGTCCTTTTCCCTTCAGTAGTTTTATAACTACTGATGGCTAAATGCCTCACAAGTACTGAAGTACTTTATCTGTTCCAAACTACTGATGTAGTTAAAACTACTGATGTAGTTACAACTACTGAAATCAGTATAAAAGATAAGTACTAATGTCCTATGAAACACCTGAAAATCCGATGCAAAGTCTGATGAGTAAGTGTTGAGGACAGCTTGAAACAGCTGAAAGGCTATGAATTGACGACAACTACTAAAGAGAACTTTCTCTTCAGTTGTTTCAACAACTGCTGTTTCATTCTAAACAACTGAAGCAAAACCATGTCTTCAGTAGTTTTATAACTACTGATGACTAATACCAAGTCTTCAGTTGTTTACGACAGCTGATGACAAAACCACTGTCTTCAGTAGTTTCACAACTACTGATGACAAACACCAAGTCCTCAGTTGTTTCAATCATCTGAAGTCAAAACCACGGTCTTCAGTAGTTTTCTAACTTCTGATGCCTACACCACACGACTTCAGCTGTTTCAACGTCTGAAAGGATAATACCATGTCAACAGTCGTTTAAAACTACTGATGACTAACACCATATCCTTCAGTCGTTTTCTTACCCGTACCCTATAAATATCCCTGACCTAATCCTTCAATGCTTCATCTTCTTCAAACCTAACGTTCCTCTTCAAAACTTCTCTCTTCTCAATGGCGTCCATGCAAATTAAACCGCGACACAACTGTGTTGCCTACCTTACTAAATCGCCTGTCTGGGCTAAGTTCGATACTGCTATCGATCTTATGGTTCAGTCCCAATACAAAACGGCATTTCTTTTGAATCCCATTCTACATGCCGAATCCCTCCAACAGTTTTGGATGAACGTTACTATTACCACTGGGGAGAATAACACACCATCTCTCCAGTCGGTCGTCAACAATAAAGAAGTAGTCATCACTCCTGCAATAATCCGCCAAATTCTTCATCTAGATGATGCTATTTCTCCTGCTGGATACGAAGGGCACCACAGATCTATCCTTTGCCCAACATGGATATCAAGGCAATCTCAGTGCCTCACATATCATGAAGAAACACTTCCATGACGCCGAACGCCTAATTTTTCACATGGTGAATGTATGTTTGGCTCCTAAGACTTCATCTTGGGATCAAATGTCGTCAAAGTGGCAGCAGGTAATGTACTCTATTCTTGAGCAACAACCGTTAAACTTTTCAGAAATAATATTTTCGGAGCTCAAGGATATGGCTCAAAAACTAACTGTTAACCGTTGGATACTATATCCACGGTTCATAATGGCCATCATTACAAACCATCTTAATGCTGAGGGACTTGTTGGCTTGGGAGTCCCTGCTACGGCTGTTCTGCCGGAAGTATACTCCCGGCACAACTCTGACCAGACACTCAAATTGGCTGCCAAGCTGCGCAAACCCACGTAGCTGGAACCACAGCCACCACCTCCAAATCAAAAGTCCCCACCAAACCCACCAAAAAGAAACCCAAAACGGCTACTCAGGAATTGAGTCCCCTGAGGATGCCCCTGCAACACAAACGCAGGAGATATCCACTGGTCCAAACCCCCTAGTGGATATAAGGACTCTTCCAGCCATAGCCGCTCAGGATTCCTCTCAACAGGAGCCTGCAGCAACCACAAAAGGGGTACCTACACATCTGGGATCTTCCTCACTTGAGGGGATTGCCATTGAAGAGCACCAACCTCCCCAGGTGCACACTGCTTCTATCCCTTCAACCCATACAACCGCCCCTCACAGCCCAACTTTAATAGTTGCACAAGTGCTGACTCAACTGCACTCCTCAACCCCTCCCCAGAAACCACTTACTACTGGGAACACCTCTACAATTGAGGGGGAGGAACACAGTGCACTTGAGAACCCACAGCACAAGGGTTTACCACTTCTATCTCCTGGTGTAGATAAGGAGCTTAAAATATCTAGTGAGGCTGCCACCTCTTCTGAATCAGCACATGATCAGAATGAGGCTGGTAACATTGCTAAGACCTCACTAGAGGCAACAGCTGATGATGGACATTGTCCTGAGGCTGGAAGTCCCCAGTACCAAGCACAAGGGGCACATGCAACAACTGGTCTACACCCAGTGCATAAAATCCTGCTCTACGCAGGAGGTCAGATGATTCAGCTTCGGCTGATGATGACCTGGGCTTTTTCTACGATGTTCTTGCCCAGAACACAATCCTTGAAGAGAAAGTCAGTAGGCTACAAAACCTACTTGACCATCTCTCACAAGGAGAAAGACCATCTGCCTCCACCACCCACAGATGGCACCTTCAGTTGAAGGTTCCCCAAACACTGAGCCACTCCAAACTCAGCCACCTGCCTCTGCTTCAGGCCCTATTTCTCAGGAACAGAACCCTCCTGAGCAAATAGGTGTTATACTTCAAAATTCCCTCCCTCTCATCACACCTATAATCACTGATATTGTGACTAAAGCCATTGATGAGAGGCTTACCTCAACTTTACAACCCTTGATTGATGCTGCTGTGCAAAAGACACTTTCTGCGGTACAAACCCCTTCCACCAATGCATCCAAAAAGGGGGAGAGTACTGCAGTGAAAGAAAAGAAGAGGAAAAGAACAGGGGAAGAGAAGGAAGAGAAGCAAGCCCAAGAGGAGGAGAAAGAAATGCAACCACTGCTCACTTACAAGCGAAAGAAAAGTGCTGATGATCGACTGCTGAAGACAAATCCTTGGAAGAGCTGGTAAAAGAAGCTGATACTACACACGCAGCCGATCCATGGATAAAATAATTGAACAACTCTTCAGGCAAGGGTTTGATACAGCCACTTTGGATAGTGAGATCAGAAGGTTGGAAGTGCAAGAGATTCAACCCGATGGGCTGGGTATGATGCTCTTGAAAAAGAAAGATTGGAGATAATGATCCGCTTCATTGCAAAATACTTAGGAAGATCGTTAATGGAGATTCGCGCGTGGACCAGGGACAGTATTCTGGCTATAACCACCAGAATCTGTCTGTCTGAGCAATTCCACAAGGGGATTATTGTTGAAGCCCTTGATGAGGCTGGGGCTGGTAAAAGGTTGGAAATGGCTAAACTTACAAAGGCGAAACTTACTACAAAGATGCTGGATCAACCTTCCCTTCTACCCACTCAAACGCTGCCTACCCCTCAAATCTCCAAACCAATCTCTAAGCCCAAAACCAAACATCCTCTTTCTTCAACACCAATTCCTTTACCAACCCAACCATCATCCAGTGATGCACCTAGAAGGAGGAGAAGGGTGCTGAGGATGGAAGAAGAAGAAGAAGAAGAGGATGAAGATGATAGTCTGCCACTCTCTACTGTTCTAAAGCTACCAAAACCCAGAAGTCAACCCACGATCACACCAGACTCTCAAAGGGAAATGGTCAGAGTCAAGATAGAAGATGAAGAACAGCAGAAACACATGATGAGCAACTACTGAAGATGGTTGACAAGGAATTTCCTCAGTCATCATCTATTCAAGCCATGAAAGGGCATGCTCAGAGGCTGTACACTCTCAGGCACACTTTTCAGTATCAGAAGGAGAGAGTGAGAGTATGGCCGGACCCCAGGGTGAGTTCTAGAATCCATAAAAGAACTATTCCACACAGATACAATGGCCAGGTTAGAAAAACAATAGATTCTACCATCATGTTGCCATTGTAGTCACCCCTGGGAAATCGTTGATGAATTCAAGAAAGCTCATCAAGCAAAGATGACCCCTCAAGCCTTACTAGAAAACAAGATGATTAAAAAGGGGTTGTTATATAAAAAGCTTGAAGACATCAGAAGAATGAGCTCCAGTTACTCCTTGAAGGCACCCATCCTGATGAATTTGTATATAGGGAGGTAACTACTGTGGAGCTGAAAAATGGCAGGACCATGAAGTACTTATCTGAGTACTATGGTCCAGAGTTCTTCTTCGAAGGTGGAGTAGAAGAACTCTCCAAGGAGGAACAAGTTGTTCTCCTTGAGGCCTATGTTCGAGAGTCATACAGACTCATTATGGGGAAGTAAATCTCATGAATGGGATAACAACTCTGTGTCCAGTTCCCCAAAACAGAGTTCCCATTCATACCTTGCCAAACAAATATCTGAGATTTCTTCCTAGGCCGGAGCTTACATGGGTCATCTTCTCTACTGATCAAGAAGGAAAAAGACCAACATTTGCCAACAATAAGTGGGATAATAAATAATTTAGAGGTTTTGGCTGCATTGGTTCAGGGGGAGTTTGTTGGACCAAAAGAACCAATGAGCCAAGATCAGAAAACCTCTAAGTCCCACATGGTATCACAACAACTGCTGAAAGCTTCATCAGCAGTTGACAAGTGCTGAAGACTTCAACAGCTGAAGATCAAGTGCTGAAGACTTCAACAGCTGAAGAACTAAAGTGCTGAAGTACAACAGCTGAAGAACACAAGTACTGAAGCTGAACAGCTGAAGAACACAAGTACTGAAGCTGAACAGCTGAAGAACACAAGTGCTGAAGCTGAAAGACCAAAGTACTGAAGTACAACAGCTGAAGAGTTTACAAGTGCTGAAGATCAACAACTGATGTACAAAGTCTGAAGACAAAGACTGAAGACATCAGCTGATGATATCTACTGAAGTCATCAGCTGATGAAACATCTGAAGGCCAAGTCTGAAGATCAAGTATTGAAGCCTCAGTAGTTTGTCACAACTGCTGAAGAGTACTTCTTCAGTAGTTGTGATATCAGTAGTTTTATATTTCTAGTTTCAGTAGTTTTGCAAAACGACTGAAGAGCTTGTTCTTCAGTCGTTGTAGTTTCAGTAGTTTTATATTTCTCAGTAGTTGTAAACAACTGATAACACTTAGAACTTTTTGTAAGAAGATGTCAGCTGTTTTGACATCTTCAGTAGTTGTGTTTCAGTTGTAATAAATCTGTTAGATGTCACTATCAAGTGACATCAGCAGACGTCACATCTCTTAAATAAGAGGTGTCGACCTAATCTTAATGGTGACATTCTGTTACCACGAAAGCGAATATTGAATGAAATATATTTGCAGATATTCTCTCTCTCTATAACCGTCTTTGTTCTTCATTGAATATCGTTTTGTTCTTGTGAATCGACTAATTCATTGTTTGAATTCCGCTGCAATACTCGTCAATCAATCAAACATAGATCACTGATCCTAACAGAAATGTTTTATATTTGGAAGAGAGATTTTACTGTGTAGCGGAAATCTCTTGGGCCCCACACTATAAAAAGCAAAGATTTTGTTAATGATGTCGGATTATTTAACTGAATTAAACCTTACCGCCCCTGTCACTTCATGCACTAAACTATCATTTCACCTTATCCTAACACTTTACCGCCATTCCACCCTCTTTTAAATACTCCCGACTGTTCACTCTCATCTTCTTACCACAAATTTTACAGGCCCAAAAGTTTCCCTGCTTCAAAATTCACCCATACTCAAACTGCTTTACCTTCACTTTTAACATGGCCTTAAATCCTCAACACAACCAAGTCGCTCTTCTTGATTCTTCAAGAGATGCGGACTTCTCTAAAATCATCTCCTTCCTCACCCAATCATCCTACTACACAGCCTTGACTATTAATCCCACGGTTTACCTCAACCACATGACTGAATTTTGGGGAAACAGTCAGGTCGAAACCCTAAATGAGGTTCGTGTAATACGATCCCGCGTTTGTGGCCAAGAGTTGGTCATCTCTGAACAACTCATCTGGGAGCATCTGGAGCTTTATGATGAAGGTGCCCCTACTGAGTTCGCCAAGGCAGATTTAGACAACATATACATCCTCATGGGATACGGTGGAGATGTGAGCAGGTCGACTGTCTACAAATACAACTTCTCCTACAACTGGAAGTTCCTCATGCACATTGTTCTTCACTGCTTGTTAAACAAATCTAGGGGATGGGATTAAATCCCATATGAACAAGGGTGCCTAGTTCATGGATTCGTGTGAGGCCTACGCTTCAACTACTTAAGACTTGTGCTGCTCAATCTCATTGGAAATCTTCAGTAGGAAACATTCTTTATGTATCCTAGATTTCTTCAGCACATCATTAACTGCGAGCTGGACTAGAGTCGGCTTGTCTATGCAACCACTCCGTCTGTCCCTTACATGAGGCCAACCAACTTCAAGACATTGAAGAGGGTATCCACCAACTTCACTGGCAGGTACACTTCTTTACCTACTAGTATGACTGCACATCGCTCCTGGTGACATCCATGTTCACCCCACAGGTGATGAACCCACACTAGCAACTACAACCACAATGCCAACACTACCTTCTCCTCCCATCACCATTACCTACACAAAACGCCCCAAACAAACCCTTGTTCAATCTACTCTGATTGAACAAGCTCCTCTTGTTCAACCTAAAAAGGCTAGAGTGGAACATTAGGCTCCCACTCAGTCTGAGGTCTCACCTTCCTTCACTATTGACCTCAATATGGGTCTTGAGTCTCCTCCATCTCAAACCCATGTGCCCATTACCCAAACTGAAAGCCCTCAGGGTAAGTCATTACACTCCTCTGAGCAGCCAACAAGGAATAACCCCATCAGAGGCTTAATGCCTGTAGACATTGACCAAGGTCCCGGGTCAGTAGGTTTAACCTCCTTATCTTTCACTGACCTTCTCTTTAAAACTGATGAAGAGATAACATCTCTCCATGGCAATGATGTTGATCTACAACACCCTTTCCAAGATCAGCAGAGCCTAGAGAGACCTCTTATCTCTAGCCCCCATCAGAAAACCATTACTGAGGTAAGTCCCACTGATGTGGAGGGGAGTCATGCAGATTCAGCTGCCATTACAGAAGGTGCCTCAATGGACCTTATGGATAGTTGTAACAATTCTGAGACTGAATCTGCGGCAACGATGCCTTTTGATGACTCTGCAAGAGACATCACTAAGAAAGGGAAACTAGGGTGCCAAGAAACCATATCTGCTGGTGAGGCTGAACTACTAGGTATGTTACCTCATCTCCCCGTGATTCTTCAAAAGAAGATGAGGGAAGAATGAAACTCTTCATTATAGACCAACTATCTAAAGTCTCAAACCTTGAATCCAAGGTTAGGACTTTAGAAGAAAGGTCCGCCACTCAGCAACTTGAGATTGACAATCTTAAGGCTCAACTAGCTGAGAAACAGATTGAGAGATCTGTTAGGCATGTACCTGTTCAGGTCTCCTTGACCTCTTCCTCCAGCTCATCTACCTCTCAAGATGATGCTACCAAAAAAGGGGAGAGTGTTCAGAGACAAACATATGAGCACCCACAGAGCCAATCTTCAACTTCTAAATATTCGGCTCCTATCACAACTTCTTCTGAGCCTTCTCAAGTCACTCTAACAATTGTTCAAGGATGCTCAAAGATCTCTATAGCTTCTTTTCTCAGTTCTTGTTGAGATCTGCTCATGATCAACCAAGTCTTGATGCTGCCATGATTTACTTTAGAGCCGAAGAGCTTCAAAGGCTTACTTCACCTTCTACCACTGTGGAAGAAGTTGGTCAACTTAAGGTCCACATGGAACCTTAGATTTAATTCGAATGGGAAATGGGGACTAATGGCCCAGCAACAGAAACAGTTGGGATAGAATCTGTATTCCTCTTACTTCTGAAGCTGAAGTTAAAGCCTCGGAAGAACAAGCTGAATCTTCCGAAGCTTAAATGGAAGCTGCAGAAGGACTATTCAAAATGCCCAAGGAACTGATCATCACAGATGCAATCCTGGAAATGGCATCTAAGGTGAACAGTGAGGACTTTCTGGATCAACCTTCTATCTAGACGCCATCTCTACCTCTCACACAGTCAGTATCCACTCTCCAAGAACCACCAAAGTCAAGTTCTTCAAAAGATACCAAAGGAAAACGGAAGATGACTGTGGAAGAGTTTCAAGAAGAGGAGAAGATTGAAAAGCTAAAAAGAAAAGGGAGACTTCTAACTGGGAAGCTGTTGGCTGCTAGTACAAAAGCAGCTACAGCCAACCAGGAGGCTGTTGACAACAAAAAGAGAGAAGAGATCATTGAACGGATCATTCAGCTCGGAGCTGCCAATGAAGAAACACTCCTGCTACCATTAGAGGAGTTGGTGAAACTAGAAAAGGCAACCAAGCTGCAGCAGGAAGCAACAAGGTTGGCCTCAGAGGAAGAGAAGGAAAAGGAACAAAAGGAAGCTGACATGCATCTAAGGAGGGAAATGATAGATTTCCTAACCTCTAGAAGCTTCTCTGTTCAAGAACTTTCTCCACACAATGATGAAATGATCCTTTGGCTCGTCAACAAAGAGCAGGATCAAATGGAGAAAGAAAGAAAAAGAGTTGCAAGAGAAAAGTTGAAGGAGAAGAAGAAGAAAAAGGAAGAAGCAAAGGCATTTGCAACCAGGAAGATAGGTGACAAAGTCTGGATGAAAGACTATCTCCGGGCTCACGGCTTCTCTGGAAGGCAGGTGGGTCCCATGTCTGAAAGGACACTCCAATGAATTGTCAGTGAGATCAAAGCTAACATTCATTCAAGGAAAAAAAGAGAGATGTACAGAAGGGTACAGGGATAACCTTCACTCTAACCACACTACCCCAACCTGAACCAATTCCCTCTCCCTTCACCATCAAAACTGAACCTTACACTCCTGAACCCACACCTTTACCTTCATCTACTTCTTCACCTCAACCACCAAAACTGCCTATCCTTCAACCCAAAACTCTAACCCGAACCACCTCACCACATCCTACCCCACAACCTTCTCAACTATCCCCTCAGCCTTCTAAACATCTCTCTCTGGAAAAGTTTAAAAGCATCAAGAATAGGCTCATCAACTGCACAACCCTGAGCGACATCTCCTATGAGGAAGACTCCATCAAGCTAAATTATGTTGATCGATCTTCACGTTCCCTCACAAGAGATCAATTTCTTGATCTACCCAGAGCAACACTGGACCAGGCTGCAGTACTTCTAGGAATCAACTCAGAATCATTAAATGATGAAGAGAAGAAACTAAAAAGGAAGCTAGTGACTCTACTAGATACAAAGAAAGAGGACAAGATTCCTAGTCAGTCTCTTGTTCCTAGAAAGAATATACTCCGGTGGAGGTTCGATGAAGCTACTCACAACTTTGTTGTGGAAAGAGAGAATGGTGAAGTTAATAGACTGAATGCCACCTCTCTGCTACACTCTAGCAGGTTTGATATCGTTGAGTTACCAGAGAAACCATTCTCTAACCCCTCCAACTCTAAAACTGATGCTCATATCAAGAATCTTCTCAGCAGTCTTCATCTAGCTGAGTTAACAACAAAAGCCAAGATTGAGGAAGAATTAAGATTGAGAAGAAAGGAAGACAAGGATAGATCTCCCACCAAGGGCACAACCTTTCTACAGATGGTGGAAGGTCCTGAATTGGGGCCTATAGTTCTATGGGAATATGATTATAGCTCCCATAAACTAACTCTTTTCAGAGGGCCACAACAAAGGGTACATATCATTCAGGGAGACAGACTGGAGATCCTGTCAACCAAAGATTTGTACAACCTTCTCAGCGCCACATTAGGAAGAACAAATAGACTGATAAGTATTTACTCTCCCTGGTGCTGAAAGTTTTGAGGAGCAGAAACAAGTGAGGTTTTGGTAGAATCAGCCTAGGGGGAGTTTGTTGGATCAAGAAGAAGGCTGGTGCAAGCAAAACCAAATCGCTTAGACAAATTTTGGTGCTGCGTACAAAGGCTTCCGAAACCAAGTGTGGAACTTCCGAAGGAAGTAAAGTTCTTCCGAAGACAAAGTAAAAGTTCCACTTCCAAAGGCAAAGCTCTACTTCCGAAGATAAAGTATTCAATTCCGAAGATAAAGTCTCAAAGGAAGAAATCAGAAGACTACTTGCGAAGTATGAAGAAAGAAGAAGTTCTCAAGCCTCGAAAGAAGCAGCCTCTTCCAAAGTATAAGTGGCTTCGGAAGTACTTGTTCTTCCGAAGCCATTTAACCTTCGGAAGACACTGCTATGAACCAGTGGATATAAGTATGGTCTCTGACACTCCGCTGCAGACCTCTGATACTACATGGTGTTTTCTTAAAGAGCCATGTAGTTGACCATACTTTATTCCACTATTCACCTTTTTATGTTAGTACATATTACCAACTTTAGTTGGTGTCAAAAGTAAGCCAGGGACATGTCTTGACTACCATATCTCAGATAAAGTCTTATACGAGATACCTTAAACTATAGCTTTGTAGTATTTTCTTTAGTTAGAGGATTCCAGCTGGTATCAAAGTATATCCAGCTGTAGGTAGTATTATATATAGTCTGTCATTGTAACTCATAAGAACATGCTTGTAAGAGTCTTGTAATATTTGAGTTGAGAAGCAATATATGCAAGTACCTTGAAAATTACTTCTTGTGTCCTGTTATTACTTATTATATTGTTATCAACTCTTAAAGATTCTTCTTTCATCGAGAGTGTTGTTTAAGTGAGTTTGAGAGAAAACCAAGTGTTTAGTGACAAAACCGATCCTGCAGGTCTTTAGCTCATATAATTAATTTAATTGTCAAGGATTGACTAAAGGCACATGATGGAACAATCAACCGTGTGCGTAACATGGTTAAATATATTAGAGGATCAACCCATATATTTCAAAACTTTAAAGCTTGTGCTATTGAGAAAAGTTATAGACTTCCAAGCTTTGTTATCTCTTGACATTTTCACTAGATGGAAGAGCACATGTGAAATGTTAGAAATATTTGTTGTGTTTGAGAAAGCTTTTGAGTTATATGATCGGAGGTATAAGAGTTACCGAAATGATTTGGGTGAAGTCCTAATCGTGTATAAAACTAAGATGGCTAAATTACTAGGAATCTGTAAACGAAAAAAGGGAAAAAAAATTTGTTCAACATATGCTATAACACATAAGTTCTTTTAGAGGCGATGGATGTGAGTGATGTTAGACCGTTTTCGTATGAAGTACTAATGGATTTCTACATTACCAAATAAAATAGTGCGGAATCCTATTTGATTGGCGATCCAATCAGTGAGAACGATAACGATAACCTGATCGATATAAGAATGAATTAAACGTTAAGAATGACTAGGAATCGATCAGGAACGAACTATGAAGTTGGACAGGCTCTTAGGGACGCTCTGGATGGCTAGGGTTTATGTGTATCCGAAGTATCTCTCAAAGTCTTTTTTTCACGAATTAGGTGGTATTTATAGGTTAGTAGTTTCCATTCGTATGATTGAATCATGCGATTGAGTCATATGCACGACTGAAGGTTCAGTCATGCGACTGAGTCAATCTTATGTCTCAATCATAGACTGATCCAGTCTCCTGGTTCAGTCATACGTCTGGTCCATAAGTATGATCCATTAGCATGAATAATCATCTAACTAGGTTGAACACATTACTCAATCATTACTAACCTAGAATTATGTACAACAACTTCAAACCTATATAAGAAGTTCATACATATGAATAAAAGATAAATAAACATCAAAGCATATATCATATTTCATTACTTTGTCACATTACGCATATATAAGACATGAAAGACATTTACATTTAAGCATATAAACTAGGAACATCATGTATCTACAAACTCCCCCTTGGACCTAGTTTACCCTATTGTCTAACATTCTTCACATGCTTTTGAAATTTCTTGTACTTCTCTTCTCTTGTGACTCCTTCATGTATCTCAAATGCAAAGCAGAGCCGTATAACGTGTTGGAATTAAAGAGCTTATACAATGTCTTGTGTGTCATAGAACAGTGTCCACTTGTATAAAGTGTAGACATCTTCAGCAGACAAGTTGGTAAGCCATACTGGGTCGAATACCCTGATAGTCTCTATCTTCCCATCTCTGTTCAGAACTATGACCGCTTCCCCTGTCCTCCAATCATAGTACCACAATTTGAAGTGTGGAGTAAAGTCCTGAGGCATTTTCCGTAAGGCAATCTTGGACATTATGCATGGAGGACTCCACTTCAACACTACTTTAGGCTTTCCAGATATAGGATCAACTTTAGACTTGTGAATGAACCTCTTAGGTTGTTGAGGTCTAAAGTTTACCTATCTGTTATGGTATTCCGTCTTTAATGCAGCCTCAAACCATCCTGACATCTTTCTTGGGTTGGCATACAACAGATCTAAGCATGCTAGTTAGTTGAGCTCTAAACCAGGAAGAGTCTTCAGATCATGTGGATATCTAAAGTACTCAATCCTTTTCTCCCTTTTAACATCATAGAAAGTCTTCAAAATATGCCCACGTGATAATCTTGCCTAACACTTTCTGATGTCTCTTGACTCTGTAAAGTTTGGTATAGGTATTTTGCTTTGGGGGTGCGTGCTGGGCTTTCATCTCAGCAAAACAAGCTGCCCATTCAGCTTTCTTAAAATCAACATTTGCATCTGAAGCTTGGGCTGTACTTTCATCATTCTCTTTTTCTTTTTCTATCTCCTCCAACTTATCAAAAGTACCACTACCAAAGGTTTCACCCAAGTTGAGGATAACGTTGCCCTTAGGGCCAGTGTACTCAGGATAGTGATCAACTGTTACATCCTCAATCTCTCTTTCATTGGCATCCAGTAGCTCCTCATCACTTAGAACATTGACTTTGGGAGCATCTTTGACTAGCTCATCTGGATTCAGTCTAAACATCTCAGCGAGCTGCTCGTCAGTCAGGTCATGGATGATCTCTCCTTCTTCAGGAGTATAGCTCACAAACCTTCTTACAATCCCTTGCAAGTTCTCTTATGCTTTTCTCCAAGTTCTTCTGTCTTTCTTTTGCTATGTCTCTCGTAGCATGAAATTGCTCCAACTTCAAGGTCATCACCTTCAAGTTCATCAACTTCAAGACTGACTTTATCAAACTGCAAATGAACCAGGAGCTTAGTTTCAACTTCAAGGTCATCACCTTCTTCTAGGATCTTTAGTACTTCTTCAGCAAGCTTTTGGCTCTATTATGGATCAATTTGTTTTCCATAAGCTTGGAAGATCTTTCTCTGAATCCAATAAGCATCAACGTCCTGTACATTAAGTGACATAACCTCATTAGCTTCTTGTGAGTCTACGTCATCCATACCACCACCCATTTGCATAGCATTATTCCCATCTCTATCCAAAACATCATCTTCTTCCTCTCCATCAAGTAGGAGAAGATCATGTGAGAGCACTTGAACGGGTGGTTTAACATCAGTGCAATGTATGCATTCTGGATTTGGTCGGACATCTCATTGAATCCTCCATGCTTGGAGGCTATGCACTTTAGGATAACATGAACCAAGTACTTGAACTGGGGGCACATGTTGCTCTTGTTCAGTATGCCGACATTGATGTCTCCGGCGTACTTGATCCTCAGAAAGCAACCACGAACAGTCAGAGGATGCAACTTGGTTGGGTAGGCACCATCCTCACCTAGATCCAAGACATGCCTTAGATCTACTGCAGTAATCCTAATCTCTTGTCCAAAGATTGAGCTCCAAATACTGTGGGGCTCATAGGACCTGTCAACTGAAGCATCTTCCTAGAAGGCCTGCTGGATAGATCGGTAGGGTGTGCATGGAGCAGAGATAGCCTTGTAGATCCTCGATCTACGCAGAAAGGCTATAATCCCAGCAAACTCGGAAGCATTTTGAGAGGTAGCATCTAAGTGAGCATAGATATTGTGCTTGGTGCTTATCATCCATCTATCAGCCATGTTGTTGAAACACAAATATACTTTAGATTTGTGCATACCTGAAGATAGTTGGAACTTAAATTGTTTTGATTAAACTGATTCTCCAGGAGAAACAAATCGGAAGGACCAATCTTGCCCTTCATCACCTTGAGCAGTCAGAACCTTTGTCTCTTTACTTGAGGAAGCAGTTCCAGTCATGTCTTTGTCTTCATGGTTGAACGTGGGAAATGGGTTTCCATTTCCAGTTTTCTTGGGCTTTACACATTCACGTCTAAAATGCCCCTTTTCACCACAGTTGAAACATGTTACTTTGGTTTTGTCAAAACCAAAAGTTGTATCTTTAGTGGCTACTAGATTTTGTCCCGTCTTTTTAAAAACTTCTTAGCTCTTCTGACTACACTCACCAGTGCCTAGATGAGGTCCATTCTTTCTAGCTCATTCTCATCAACTTGCTCATAATCTTCATCTACAAGATGACAATTGACAGGTTGGTGATAATGAGAATCTCACTTAGGATCGACTATGGTAATCAAGTCAGAGATTGAATGGCGGAAACAATCAATCAATAAACAGTTAGTGCAAGAATATACTCATAAATGCTTTGTATATATTGATGAAGGTGATTGATTACAATAAATGCTAGGGTTTAGCAAGAACAGTAATAATGCACCTATAGAATACACAATATTCTAATTGTCTATATTGTATCACCTCAGGTACAAGGTTTTCTATTCTATTTATAGGAAAACAAGTTGCCTTTTTACAAAATGACTAAACTACCCCTGACCTATACATCAGAACTAGTCTAAGTCTTCAGTCGCATTTCTTCTTGTTTATCCTCATTGGCAATGCGTATGAGTTGACTTGATCAGCATTTCTTTACTTGATCTTCCGCATTAGTATGTTGGTTATCCGCATTGGGTAATGTGGATGAACAAATACTTATGCACATTTCTCTAGTCATCCACATTGGCAAATGCAGATGAACAAAATCTTGTCCGCATCTCTTCTGATCTTTCGCATTTGTTAATGCAGAAGAACAAACACTTGTCAACATTTGTTCTTTGCCTTCCACGTAAACAAATGCGGTAAGCCAATGTTCTTCCACTATAGGGTCTTCATCCGCGTTGACACTTGGACTTATGGGAATTCCAGCAGAACAACCACCAACTAACTAATTGAATTGGCATGTATAATCCTTTTAGGGTCCAACAATACTCCCCCTAAGGATTATACAGCATGTGTTCTTCAATACTTTTGTGGCGGTTGAGGTTGTGATGATTCTGCTGGATCTTGTTGTGGCACCAGAGGTTCAGCTTGGGATGGGTCCAGTATAGCCTTTATCATGTTGACAAAGTCTTTAGCATCAACCATCTTTTCTCTATTAAGCACGTGTATCTTCATTTGACTCATTGCATGAATGGCTTCTAATAGCAGTTTCTTGAGTGAAACTGATTCCTAAATTGATACTGTAGATAGCCCATCCCTGTGAATCAACAAAGCACCATCTATATCAACCTCTAGTTTTACAATGTTGCCCAACTACAGAGGTGTTCTTTTTTTCTTTCTTTTCTCCCTCTTGGCAATGATCTTGTCATATGCCATCTTTAATATCTTGACGCACTTTAAGAAGAAGTGCATATCTTCTTCTCCAAGTTTATTGGATATCTCTCTGAAGTGCTTTGTGAAGATGTAGTGGATGTAAGATTGATCTAACAGTCTCACTTCATAACCACTGAATAATTTGATTTCTACACCTTCTTTACCTCCCCACTTCCTCTCAATCATCATCTCATAGGTTTTTTCATCATAGTAAACATTTGAGATTGGTATTGTTGAATGAGTACCAGAAACCATTTTTTTAATGACTCTATAGGTTTCACTTTCAGTTTAGGAAACACTACTTCTTCTGCTGGTTTTGTTTGTCTCTTCTCTAAATGGTTTTTGAATGATTTGTCTTTCCTCAGGCATATGGCTTCCAGAGACTTGAAGTTGTCGGTCCTCTTGAACATTCTAAGTATTTCTTCAAATTCATAGCCTCTGAACATTCTAAAGCATTTACTAGAGCAGTGTACTCTGTAAAGAATTGGACCAGCCCGAAGATCCTCTTGACCATGAACATGTTCCAATCACTATCATATTTCCAGATAATGATTTTCTGATCAGTTTTGCCTTTTGGAGTTGATACACCTCTAATCATCTCTGCAGTGGGCCTTCTTGTAGCTTCAGTTATGAAGGCTTAGCAAACCGCTCAGGGTATTTATGAAGCACGAGTGCCAAAGAGTCTTGATCTCTAAGGGTGAGTGGCATGTCTTGAGCAGACATTCTTGACCTTGGCTTCTTGCTAATGATCTCTTCTTCCAAGGCTTTAAGTCTTTCTTTCTTTTCAGTAATCAGTCTTAGAATGGCAGCCCTCAATGAGTTAGTCTTCATGTTGCTCAATTTCCTCTTTGTAAATCCTTGGCTTGATAAATAATCCTTCATTTCCCTATCAGTCATGGTATAGGGATCAGGATATAAAGATTGAGGAAGGGGAGTTTGCTTTTTCATGAAAGATAGTTTTGGCTTATCAGCTTTAGGAGAAAGAGTTTTCTCATATTCAGTCTCTATTGTAGGGTCCAGCAGCTTGTTTAATTTTTATGTTTCTGCCTTCATCCCGTCATGAGTCATGCTGAAAACTTCGTCAGGATCATATCCATGCTTAATTAAAAACATGGCTTTCACCATCAGAGTGTCTGTTTGAGCTTTGGCCACCATCTCCTCTACGAACTTTTCTTCTTTCACAGGACTCTCACTAGCCATTTGTTCATCAATTTTATATCCTCCTTCAATCTCACCTTCTTCCAGATCTACAAAATCAATTTCCTCTTCATTTGAGCCTTAACTAATTCAAGTTCTTCTAAAAACTCAATTATAGCTGCCAGGCTTCTTGGATCATCTTGTTTGCTTTTCTTTATAGTATGTTCCTCTACTATGGGTCTTTTACCCTTTGCTTTCTTAGATAAATACTCTCTTTCTGGTATAGGTTTGGAGTGAGGGACCAGAAGTGGTTTTAGGTATTTCAGCTTTAATTGGCATTTTTTCAGCCTTTTGTGGTGCTTGATCATGGATAACAGTAGCTGATTCTTCTTGTTGTTTTTGTTCTTCAGACAATCTTCTAATAATCTCATTTTGTTCATCAGATAGAGAGACAACTGGGACTATTTGCAGGTTCAACTCCTTCTCCAGAGGAACAGGGGATTAAGGGATAACCACTATGGGTTCAGTGAATGTCCTTCGATCAGCTATAAAATCCAAGAACTCATCATCAATAATGAACTTTTCTGATGTGAAATTGTCTAGTGCATTGATCATGTCATTAAAATCAGCCTCTTCAGTGTGTGTAGGAGCTGATTTTCCAGAATAGACCACCATTTCTAGGCTTGACTCTTCATTCTTTGACTTACTTGTATCTTCTTCTTTTTCATCACTTTCAGAGGAAGTTTTTATCTCATCAGCTCCAAGTTTTTCTTCATCCTTTTCACTTGCTTCAGCCTTAGCTTTTCTCTTGATTTCAATCAGCATCTCAAGCTCAAAAATTCTTTTGTTTTGACTTTCATTTTGTTTTTGCAACTCAGTGATAATCTCTGCTTGTTCTTCAATAATTTCCTCTTGCTCTTCCATGGCAATGGTTTGAATAGTAAGAGTATCAACATGACTACTAATTTCTTCTCTAGATTGATTAAGAGCAGCTGTTAACTTCTCAATCTGCTTATCTTTTTCTTTCATCTCTGAATCATAATTTTATTTTAATGATTTCAGCTCATCCTCCTTCTCATCTAGTTCCAACAATCTGTCTTGAATGATACTTGATCTCCTATTTAGCAGTCTTTCCATCTTAGCTACTTTCTGCAAAAGTTCAGAGATCATCTCTTCTTTCTCATCTGGTCTATTGATACCAGATTCAGCAAAACTCTCAGAAGGAGCAGCTTCAGAGACAACTTTCTTGACAAGCATTTGGTTGGGGTAATCCTCATTATGAGAAGATGATTTGGATCTTTTTGAAGAATTGGTAGAGTCACCATGCTCAACAGGTTCTGTAGAAATTGGAGATGGTTGGGCTGATTGGATAGGTGAATGGTGAATAGGAGAGAAATGAGGAGAAGTAATAGACTGTGTTTGGGGAGATTGTATTTGTGGGTTGTGAGGTGTTGGGGTTCTTTTTGGAGATGGAATTTGTGAGGAGTGAGGTGTTTGCATTAGGGTTCTTTGTGGAGATGGATTTGGTAGAGGTACAAAGGGAGATGCAGAATCATGAATTTCAGGTTCAGTGTGAGAATCACCCCCTGCATCAACCTGGGGTGACAATGACCTTGGCCTATCAATGTCTTCAGCTTGCTTATCAGTAGTGTGCTGAATATGAGTAGATTGTTCTTCAATTTGCTCAGCAGCAGGAGCATGTTGTTATTCACCTTGTTTATCAGGATTAATCTGCTGAAGCATCCAAGGTAGAACAGGAGAGTGAGCTCCATTATAAAAATTTCTAGGATCCCTTTTCTTAATGTACTTATATGACTTAGCATCATAGTGTGGAATATCTAGAACTGGTCCATCAACTACTAGATTGGGGAAGGCTTCATTTATCAGACATTAGATGAACCTTGGGTACATTAAGAACTTGTACCTTCTTCGTTCTTGCATGTTGGAGACTAGGCCATTGAAGACATAAGCTGACATATTGAATGGCCTATTTGTGTACAAAGCATAGATTGCTGATGAAGTAGTAACAAGGATATCATTCCATCCTGTTTTCCTTTTAGACAAACAGTGCTGAAAGATATGGATCAGAAACCTTCAAGGCAAATCTACCAATCCTTTCACAATCTATTTTCCTTCAAAACCTCCTTCATATCCAATCTCTGCAAAGAAATTAGTGATATCATCATCTTCTAGCTCAATTGGTGCATCATCATTATCATCATCACCAAACTACAGACACCGTCTCACAGTTTCTTCGATAATGACTAGTATATGCTCATCATCAATCCTTCCAGATAAAGACCTAACACCATCAGCCTCTATCACTTCTGTAGAGTTCCAAAATGACCTTATGAGTCTCTCATATATGATAGGTCTGACAGTGATAGCATAAGCCACTCTAGTTGTGGAGATGAATCTGATCATGTCTCTGAGCCCCTCTGCCTCGGGTACATCAGGGTCTAGAAAACCACTGATGTTATGGAGCTTGCTCCATGAGATATCAGCCATGTACCCTGCATTAGAGGCATATGAGTTAGATTTATGATAATATATGCACTACTTTAAGTAGCATTCATCATTTTGACTTTTGAGGGTCAAATGTGAACATTTAAGGATACTGTTCCATAGGAATTATTTTCATGAATACTCATTGTTATTTGATTTTTTTTCATGTTTGAAGACCAAATTTTGATGTTTTTGACTGTTAGTTGGATTTTATTTCAAGTTTTGATTTCAACATTTTTGGTTTCATGATGCTCTGTTCATGCGATAAACATAACTTTGAGATTTTCAGATTGAATCAGATTTTACTAGGTTTGCATGTTCATTGAAGTCGAAAATGTTCATTTTCTATGGAATAAATCTGATTTTGGGTGTTCTTTGTTAACCTAGGGTTCTAAGTTCATTATTAGTTCAAATGTCCAAAACATTAGGTTAACTCATTGTAATTTTCACCTTTTGTTTGATAATACAATTGTGTAGTATCTAATACGATGACAGATTGGGTGAAATGAACTTGAATCTTTGATTGTTAAAGAAGTAGATGATTGATGAAGAAGAACAATGTTTTCACTCATCGCACTATAGAGTCTCTCAAATTTGAAAAGTATTAACTGACCTTTTGAACTTGCTTTAAATAGTCAAAAATTGGCTTTTACAAAATTTTTCAAGTCTCAGAACAAATGCGGTTGGAGTTTTAATTCACACCGTAGCAAATGCGGATGGTTTTTATACATCCATATTTGTTTACTGTTGTAAATGCGGAAGAGTTGAATTTATGATTTTAGACATCCGCATTTGCACACCGTGGCAAATGCGGAAGTTTGAATACTTAAAGTTTTCTTCTATCCGTATTTGTGCACTGTGGCAAATGCAGAAGTTTGAATACTTAAAATTTCCACATTTACATGATCATCATTCATTATGATAGAAGAGATTAAGCATTTATTTATTTCTGTTTGAAAATGCAAGATCGTTGAAGGGTGAAGAGTTACAACAAAACAACACAAAGATGAGATAAACTAAACTTAGATCAAACAGTAAACTGGATTAACCAAGTGGTGACACTAAGAACACAAGTAATATATGAGACAGAATACAAAAAACACAAGTGTTTGGTTTTCAAGAATGCAGTATATTGCCTTCTCTATGTTCTATTACAAGTGTTACAAAAGCATATTCGAAAGATACAAGAACATGAGATACTTATACAACATCCTACAGCCGGCTATACTTTGAAAGCCAGCTGGATACAATGGACTAGACACACATAAAATGAATTGTAGAGTCAAAAGGCAAATTGCCTTTTGACTAGTGACTATGACATGCCATAGCTCACATCCTTATCTATTACAAAAAGGATAAAGTACATAAAGTAGAAAGTTACAGACTCAAGACCTCAATGTACAGTTACCAAAAGCATGGACCTTTTCACCAAAGCATGTTAGTTGGTGACTTGCAGAGTTGCAGCGGAAAGGTGTCCAGCTTTATGGAAAAGTACATTAGATAAAGCATGTTACTAAAAGTCTTCGGAAGAAATCTGTCTTCATGAACTTGAAGCTTCGGAAGACTTTGTCTCTGAGGCTTCGGAGATGTTGGTCTTGGCTTCGGAAGATTTCACACTTAGAGTATTTCTGTTGCACATGTGAAACTTCCGAAGCATTCCACTTCAATGTACTTGTGTAGCATGCAGGAAAGATTAAAGATGTTTAGGTTGCATCAGCCTCTTCATTAATCTCTACAAACTCCCCCTAGGCTGATGCTACCAAAACATTTAGAAAACTTCAGATATTAATAGTCCTCATTAGGATGATCACTATTCCTTTCTTCATAAGATGATCAGGATCCTTCAGGCTGTCAAAGTGTCTTCTCATGTCAAAGAGATCATGCAGAGGCAACTATGTATAGATGTCTTCAATTCCTTGATCTCTAATAACATGCCACCTTTCTGGATTTGTGGTGTATGTCCAAGACAAATGGGTCTTCCTGATACTAGAGGAGCTACTGAAGTTGGAGTTGATTGAGCATCCTTTGGCTACACATCCTTAGGCTGTTCTGATTCATCATGAGGTTCAGAAGGGGATTCAGGCTTCTTCTTCTTAGACTTTGGTTTGGAAGCCATCATTTTCCTTCTCTTTCCAAATTTTAACTGAGAAGACTGGCCTGCAACACCAGATTGATCTTCATTGTCTTTCTTAGTTGGGACTTCCTCTCTCTTAGGTTCAGATGGAGAAGGAGGTTGACCCTGCTGTGGATCAGAAGATGAAGCTTGCTAAGCATTAGCAGGAGGTCCAAGTTGTGTTGTGTCTGTTTGTTCAACCTTAACCTCCACTTCAGGTGGGGCCTGACTTGGAGTGGAGTGTAAGTTAGTGAGCACTCCACTCTTAATCTTCTGCTTGATTACCTTGATATGCTCATCCATAATGGATAGAGACATGGGTCCAAGTCTCCTTCTGGAGAATCCATACAGCTTCAAGAAGCTCATCATCCTCTGCCTATCAGCAGACTTCTTCATGCTCTTTTGGATGATGGCTCTTGACTTTGCAGCTTCTTCCCTCAGCTTCTTCTTTGTTGTCTTTCTTTCCTTGACTAACTCAAGCTCAAGTTGTTTCAAATACTCAAACTCAACATAGTCATAAGGTAAGGGAAGGAGTGCATCTGCCCGATAGAGGCCTGTGGCACTTAGGTAGTTAATCATCTTGATTCTGTCTTCTTCCTTATCTACCTGAGGTTCTTGTTTAACCACATCCTCTTGTTCAGGACTTTCTTGAACTGGTGAGAGGGTAGGCATACCTTTGTATAGTCTTTTTCTTCTTCTCTCTTCTTTGACTTATACTAGGAGTTCTGTATCTTCTGCCTCTTTCTTCTCTCTTGACCTTTCCAAATCAACCAGCTCATTCAATTCATCCAAGGGGAGAGAGATGACACTATCTATGTCATAGTTCCTAGTCTGCAGATAGTTAATCCTGACTGCCCTTAACTCATCATTCTGAGTATCTGGTCTGGGGGCAACCCTGATTGCAGACTCCATGAGTCTTGGAGACTCAGTAGAGGAACTTTCTCCCCTTAGCCTCCTTTTCCTCTCTCTCTCCTCCTCCTCAATCTCCTCAGATGTCATCTTTCTTTTCCCTTTGTCACTCTCAGACCTTTGTGACTCAGGGTGGAGAGAGCTTTGGCCTTCATTGCTCGTTGCAGCATCTGAGCTCAGGCCAGAGAGAGGTTGAGAAACACCTTCACCAGTAGGTGTCTCAAAAGGAATATGGATATCTGCAGCAGTTGGAGATGATGAGACAGGGCTCTCAGGTTCTGTCACTGGGCCTTCAGTCCAGGTTTCCCCTATGAAGCTAATCTTAGGGTACCTCAACATCCAGTTGACCGATGACATTGCCTGATTGCCTTAGTCTCCTTCTTAGACTGAACTCTGCAATGATCCTATCTTGGATTCTTTTAGCCAGTCTGTCAGCTTGTCTTGATTGGCTTGGGTTGACAAGTGGCATGTTGACTAGATCCAGACCTTCATAGTAGTCCAAGTTCTGAAAATTAAAGACTTCTTGCTGTCCTTGAACTCTTATGATAATAGGCTTCCTGTTGTTGTCATACCTCCACCCAATAATGTGATTGAAGGATGATGAAGGTGACATAGCCCTTGTTATCCCATCCTCAAACAGACTCTGTATGAAGGATTCTATGTAGTCCACATCAATGTGAACTAGAGGAGGTTGCTGAGAATGCACAGTTGCAAGTGAGGATGGTGAGTCCTCAATGTCCATTCTCTCGGAGGAACTCCCAGGTTCTATGGCTGGAATGACTTTCTCCCCTTTTTGGTAGCATCACCCACTTGCATAGGTGAGCTGGAGGATAGGTCAATCACATCCACAGGTTCTTGTGTTCCTGGTTGAGCTCTCCTTAAGGGTCTCCCAGCTAGTTTTTCCTTAAGATATGAGATCTCAAGTTGCTGATCATTGATCCTGTTTTGTAAGGTAGTCACCTGAGATTCAAGGTGATTGACCTTTGAGACTAGGTAAGTGCATGTTTTAGACAGTTTTTGCACTTTTAGTCTCAGATCCCCCTCATCTTCATCAGAAGAATCACTAGGGGTGGAGAAGATGGACCAGAGTCCTTTCTCTCATGACCAGTTCTAAGTTCTTGGCTACTGGATTTCCTTGCTCACTGCCAGTCTCAGTTGAGATGTTAGTGGGCTGAGTTGCCATGGTTGAGGTCTTAATGATGTAATCACTTTCAGAAGTGAGAGCCTCTTCCATATGGACATCCTGAACATGTTCAGTAGTGTCCACCTCAGTTGTAGGTGATGATGTGGGATAGATGTAGGAGACTCGGTAGTACTCATCTCTCTTTGAGTAGAGGGAAAGAAGAGAGATTCATTATACTCACTGAACCTATATCTTCATCAGTATAGAAGTCAAGGTTGGGAATGGGTTGGTTAAGATCTATAGGCTAGGGATGGTAACTGTCCCCTGAAGGTTGATCACTTGAGTGTTGAGACTCAGAGTGATGGCTTAAGGCAGTAGGGCTAATGAGCTCATCAGGCTGAGCATGAGGAACCTCAACACTGATTCTTGAAGAGATGGGAGTGGTCTGCTCCTCAGGAGAAATGGGAGCTCCAGTGTCCATTCTTCCTGTATGGTGAGTATATGGGGACCTCCACAGACTGAATAGTCTGAGCAGGGGTTCGTTTGTATTTTCTTTGGTAGGTTATGGATATTTGAGGCTGTGTGGGTGGTTGGGAAGTAGCAGGTGTGGGTTCAACACTAGCTTGTGTTACTAGGTTGTCACCTTGAGCAATGAGCTCTAACATTTTTGGGACTAGGGCTGTTTCTACTCCTGAGAATCCAACGGTGGACTTTCTCAAATTTTAAAGATGTCGGGTTCATCTGTCCCAATTTAAGAATGTTATCTGTTTCCCTTACTGTGAGCCCAATTCATAGTTAAGAATGTACTGGACATATCTAGGAAACATGTAATATTCTAAGGAGTCTAAATTAGCAAGCAAATTTGTATAAACAAACTGAGAGTACCTGAATTTGACCCCTTGAACCATTCCTGGACTATGAAGGAGAGATCTTCAGGAATCTGGTCCCATCCACCATGCTTGTTTGATAAGCTGTGGATGACCACATGGAGCAGGAATCTCCATTGGGATGAGACCTTCTCTTTCCTGAAGGTCTTTACAGAGAAATCTCCCTCATACCCCATCTGCTCAAAGGAATGATTAACAGCTTCCTTTGGGAAGAAACACACCTTCTTCATCATCCAGCTGAAGGTGTCTGTTGATGATGGCCGAAGTGATGAAGATTGTTCTCCCCTGCACTGTGGCAGACAGTGCCTCTCCCATCATAATGACCTCTTGGCAGGCCTTCCAAATTCAAGCAACTGCTCCTCATAGAGTGGAGGATTAATGGTGAGGGAGGTGAAGTAGTTCGACAAGACAAGAAATGGCAAACCTCGAGAAAATGAGGATCTTTCTCAGAGCACAACAAAGCAACTTGATTGTGTTGTCTGTGTAGCTGCATGGTAAAGTTGGGATCATTTCTGTGAGCAAGGTTGGCCATTTTGAAGTAGCTAAGAACGAAGGAAGAAGAAAGAAAGAAATTTCAGAGAGAAATTTGGGTTTTTAGGTTTGGAGGAAGAAAGATGATAGAAAGAGGGTGAAACCGTTGGGTTTATAGTGTGAGAGGGATTTCAGATAAAGTTTAATGAAAGAGGATAAACTTTGAAATCCGGGATGTTGGTCCCACCTCTGAAAAAGTAGCTTACTTTTTGCTCAAAAAGTAGTTTTCTTGGAAGTCAAAAAGCTTCCGAAGGTTAATTATCTTCGGAAGTTTTTAATAAAAGCTTCCGAAGCTAAAATGACTTCGGAAGAATTTCCTGAGAGATTTGAAAATTTTGCTTCAAAAGAAAAATTAAAGCTTGAGTGCTTTGTGTGTAAACAGACAAAGCTTGAGAGTTAATTTTGCTTCGGAAGTAAAGGTCCTTAAAATTTAGTAAGTGTTTGAGACAAATATTTAAGCTTCGGAAGATGAATTTTGAAAACCCTCCGAAGGTAAACTTCTTAGATAGTTATTTAATTGAATGCATGATTTACTTCCGAAGTTAAAAACAAAACTTCCGAAGTATCAAAAATTTTAAAAAATCTAAGGAAAGTCTTCAAAAATAAATTTTTCATCCAAAGAAACATGAGCTTATGAAAGTGATGAACTAGACAACTTAGGACACACCTATTTAAGAAATAATAAGAATTAGTTTTAAGAAAAGCTTACTCAAGGTTTATCATCCAATAGCTAATAAGATATTTAAGTCTCTATTCATCAAAAGCCTTTGTAAACAGATCAACATATTGTTCATGTGGTGAACCTTGACTAGTTTAATTAATCCCTTTTCATAGTTATCTCTTATAAATGATACTGATATTGATGTGCTTTGTCCTTGAGTGCTGCACAGGGTTCTCTGTGATTGAGATAGCACTATTGTTGTCTATGTGAATGGGAGTCTCCTTGAAGTTAAACCATAGTCCAGCATCTGATTTTGAATCCAAAGTACTTGAGCACAACAGCTTGCAACAGCAATGTATTCAGCTTCAGCAGTTGATGCAGAGACACAGGATTGTTTCTTACATTGCCATGAGACAACCCTTCCACCAAGAAATTGACATCCCCCAGATGTAGACTTTGCAGTCATATTGCAACCACCATAATCACTATCTAGATAGGCATACAGATTGAAGTCAGAATTCTTGGGATACCATAGGCCAAGTGTTGATGCACCCTTGAGGTATCTTAAATCCTCTTGACAATGATAAGGTGAGAAATCTTAGGGTTGGCTTGATATCTTGCACAAATACATGTAGCAAACATGATATCAGGCTGCTAGCAGTAAGATACATAAGAGACCCAATCATAGCCCTGTATAAATGCTCATCTACACACTCCCCCTCAAGATAGGACCAAGGGAGTGGTTTCTGGCTATGGGTGTCTTAGGAATCTTACAATCAGTCATATTAAACTCTTGAGTATGTCCTGTACATACTTTGACTGACTTATGAAGATGTCATCCTCAACTTGCTTCACTTGAATTCCCAGAAAGAAATTGAGTTCCTCCATGGCACTCATTTCAAATCTGTCTTTCATCAGCTTCTCAAAGTCTTTGCAGAGCTTTGGATTAGTTGAACCAAAGATGATGTCATCCACATATACCTGAACTAGCAATATGTCTTTTCCTTGTCCTTTGATGAAGAGAGTTCCATCTATAGTACCCCTCCTGTATCCATGTTTACAGAGATACTCAGACAGTGTCTCATACCACTTCCTGGGTGCCTGATGAACCCATAGAGAGCTTTGTCAAGCTTGTAGACATGATCAGGATGATCAGGATCTACAAAAGCAGGTGGCTGTTTGACATAAACCTCTTCATCTATCACTCCATACAAAAAGGCACACTTCACATCAAGTTGAAAAACCTTGAAGTTCTTGGATGCAGCAGATGCCAGGAATATCCTAACAGCTTCTAATCTTGCCACTGGAGCAAAGACATCAGTGTAGTCAATCCCTTCTTTTTGTGTGTATCCTTGAACAACCAGTCTAGCTTTGTTCTTGATGATGATGCCTCTATCATCTTTCTTGTTCCTAAACACCCATTTGGTTCCAATGGTAGTCTTCCCAGAAGGAAGAGGACAAAGGTTCCAAACTTTCTGCCTTTTGAATTGAAGCAGCTCTTGTTGCATAGCTTAACCCAACTTCCATCCTTTAGAGCTTCATCAACTTTCTTTGGCTCTATTTGGGATAGAAAACAAGAGTGAAGACAAACATTTGCTTCATGGGTTTGTCCTCTTGTGTTACCCCTAAGAGAAACATCTCCAATGATGTTTGTGGTAGGGTGAGACTTGTGGATCCTAAGCTGAGGGATCACAACAAGTTGTTGAGAAAGATCTAAATTTGGCATAGATGTTTCTCCCACCACATCAGCACACTTTTCAAGTGAAACTTGACCCAAGCAGTGTGTGACATCATTGATGTTTCCATCCACAGTGTGGTTAGTGGCATCAAGAAATTCTTGGTCACTGTCACCATCACCATTGTTGTCTTCCATAGTTGAGGTGTTCTTATCTGGTTGTAGAGCCTCTAAGCTAGAATTGAAGGCATACTAGATGTATCAGCTGAATTTGTCATTGTAGGGCTGATAGAAACCTCATTTGCAGAAATGGTTCCAACTTGAGCTGAAGATATGTGTCTTGAAGATCTTCCTAGCTCAAATCTTGGATCAGGATCATTGTATTCAAATTTTCTGTAGATACTGAAACATTCTCACAAGATTTGTTAAAACAGTTGGTAACCAAATCAAGATCAAACACCAATCCGGACCAAAACCAGTAACACAAGGTGTGTGTTCATTGAAAGTCACATTGGCTGACTCCTCAAATTCTAGTTCTGAGATTGTATACTCTATAAGCCTTAGCTTGGGAAGAGTATCCAATAAAGTGTCCATCATCTGATTTCTTAGCAAACTTGGCAATTTGATCTTGGTATTCAAGATGGTGCAAGGACATCCAATGACCTGAGAAAACCAATGAAAGGTCTCCTCTTGTGCCAAAGTTCATAAGGAGTCTTGCCATGAGTCTTAACTACTAAAACTCTGTTCTGCATATAGCAGGCAGTGTTAACTGCCTCTGCCCAGAAGGTGATGGGCAGTTTAGAGTCAGACAACATGGTTCTTGCAGCTTCAATCAGTGTCCTGTTTCTCCTCTCAGCAACACGTTTTGCAGAGGAGTCCTGGGAGCACTAAATTGTCTTTTAATACCCTTTTCATCATAGAATGTGTCAAGGATATGGTTCTTAAATTTGGTTCCTTGATCACATCTTATGATCTTGACATTGTGATCAGATTGATTCTCAATCTTTAAGATGAAATTCTTCAGAATCTCAGGAGTTTCATCCTAGTTCTAAGGAAGAAAACCCAAGTGAATCTTGTAAAGTCATCTGTGATCTCTAGATAGTATGAGGTCCTTCCTAAACTCATTACACTGGTGGGGCCAAAGAGATCATATGTAACAAGTGTAAGGGAGTAGTGATTGAGTTCTTTTCTTAGGCTTGTGAGATACCTTATGTGCTTCCCTTTCAGGCATGCAACATAGTGGTCATCACTTGTAAACTCTTTCTTTGGCATTCAAGTTACCAAGTCATGTTAATTAACTTATCATGTTCTTAAAGTTTACATGGCACATTTTTTATGCCATAGGAAAGACTCATCATTGTTGCTTTAGACAGAAAGCATGAAACTTCTCTAGAGGGAGAGGTTTCTTGCGAATCCATCTTGTACATGTTTCCTTTCCTGGGGGCTCTAAGCAGGATATGCTCATGAGGAATGATCACACAAGGCTTAGAACAATGCACTCATGCTTAGTAAAGAGCATGTTATGACTCTGATCACAAAATTAAGATACACTCAGAAGATTGTATCCAAGCTCCTTTACAAAGTTTAACTTTTCTATGCTGAGCTTACCATTTGTGACTTGCCCCTACCAGAAATGTAACCAGCTTCATCTCCTCCAAAAGCAACAGGTCCTCTATCAATCCTTTCAAAGTTCTGGAGTAGTGACCTATTACCAGTGATGTGCCTGGAGCAGCCACTGTCTATGATCCAGACATTTCTGTCTGTCTTCAGCTATCCCTGCACAAAAGAGAATGATTAGTTACATCTGGAAACCCAAGCCTAGCTTGTCTTGGGCTCACTTACAGAAGGTAAATTAACATTAATAGATCCTATGGTTGTACTAAGAGGATCTTGAGCTGTTTTTGATGGAGAAATCTCAGTCACTTGGTCTTTCTTAGACGTCCACACAACCTTTGGAGTGTTGTACTTGACCTTCAAAACTTTAGCAGCTTTTGGAGCTTCAGAAGTTTTGATGACCGAGCCTTCGAAAGATTCTGCAAACACTAAGCAGACTTTAGTACTTCGGAAGAACTCTTTCTTCCGAGACCAAATATTCTTCCGAAGAGAATTTTCCACTTCCCTTCTTGTTAGATTTGGAACTTCCAAAGGAAACTTGTTTTCCTTTCGAAGCCTGAATCTTCTTAGAACTCTTTGAAGCCTTTGTTTTGGCCATATGGACAGTACCTTTAGGATTGAAGGGACAATCCTTTGCAATGTGAGTCATGCTGTCACACATGACACAATTCATTTTCTTCTTACAAGAGCCTTGTCTTGAGAGTAAGACTGTCTTTGGTCACTTCCCTTCTCCACCTTCATCTTCGCAGATGCTGAGACAGTTCTCTTGGGCTGAGAACTGTGCTTGGAGTTTGATGGACCAGGCTATGCAGCAGTGGTACACAGCAGATCAGTCTTCTTCTTGCTGCTGAGATGAGTTGAGCAAGAACCAGAACTCTTAGCAGAGTTTTGGTTGATGTCTTCAGTCCCTACCACTTTAAACCCTGCAGAAATAAAAACTTGTTTATGCTTAGAGTCGAAAGTAGCCTTGATCTCTTGAGCCTTCCTAGCCTTTCTTTTGCTCTTTCTGATCAAGTTCTTTCTCATGGACTTGGTCATCACAGTCTTCACTTCTCCTCAGAAAGATAGTGGCCCTTCTTGGAATTCTCCTCTTCACTCTTTGTAGAGGGATTCTTCACTATCTCTTCTTCATCCTCCTCACTCATAGGATCTAGGAGAGGAAGCTCATCTTCACAAGTTCCACACCTAGGAGATCTTACTGACAAGATTGTGTGTGGAGGAGCTATCTCATTGGATCCCAGTCCCTGTCTTTTTGATAGCACACTTTTGTGCAGGGATGATGATATCATGTTCTTGAAGGTCTCTTCTTCAAGAACACTCTTTTCTGCCATGGATTTGCTGATCACAAGCTCACCCTGGCACTCAGTTAACTTGGTTATGAGATCTTTAATTTGAGTCCTAAAATCTATGTGTTCATGTTTTAGAACTGAAATGATTTTCTAAGTCCTCAATTTTTAGCTTATAATCATTTTCAGACTTTCTAAAATCAAATTTTAAAATATTTAAGGACTCAATATCAGATCTCAGTCCCAGGTTATAGGACCTGTACCTGTTAACTTTAGCAATGCATTTAGGATTACAGAGATGTTCCAATACCTTGGCTTCATCATGGTCAGCCATCAGTGCTTGGTTTGGAGAGGCATCTTCAACCTGAAAGCTCTAGTCCAAGCCTCCTTCCTCAACAGCAACAACAGCGTGCTGCTTTGACTTCTCATTATGGAGAGCTTTGTCAATGTAGTTTGGTCTAGATTGTGTTTGGCCACCATTTGTTCTAGGTGCCTTACACTCTCTGGCAAAGTGGCCCATCAGGTTACAGTTGTAACACTTGACTTTGCCTTTGTCCAGTCCAAACTTTCCACTGGTTGTATTTCTTGGAAACTTCCTTCCAGTCCTTGTAGAACTTCTTGGCTCTGTGAGTGAGAAGAGCCATCTGCTGGACTATTTCCATGTATTCCAGATCATCTGGATGGATACAATCCAGGTCTTCAAGAGTGAAAAGAGAGTTGCCATAACTTTCATCAGAAGACACAAAAGCTTGAGAAGAGCTTGTCTCTTGGAATGGGCTTCCTTGAGTGTAGTTCTCCTTGGTGTCTCTGGGAAGGTGATGAAAGGACCCTTGGGTGAGTTGTCAGGGTAGCAAGAGATGATGTTTGGGTTTATGCTATCCCTTTCAACCACATGTAGGGCTGAACCCATTTGATTGTTGGAGTTTCCAGATGAACCTTGCACCCATTTGATTTTTGGAGTTTCCAGATGAACCTTGCATGTTCATCTCCATCTGGTATCCATTGAGAATCCCATATAACTCTGTCAGAGTAAGAGTTTTGAGATTTTCAGTTCTCTTGATCACCACATAGTGTGTCCACTGCCTAAGAAGTGAGGACATGAACTTCCTTACAATGTCTCTGTTTTCAAGAGAAACTCCTCCATCACTAGGGTATCCACAATCTCAACATACCTGAAGTACTGCTGAGTCATGGTTTCACCTGTTTTAAAGGTGAAGTTTTCAAACTACTGCTTCAGGAGATCCTTCTTGTTCTCCTTGGCTTCAGAAGAACCCTCATACATCAGTTTCAGTGCATCCCACAGCTGCTTGGCTGTTTTGCACTTCTTGAAACCTCTATACACAGAGTTTGGAAGGTCAGTTTGAAGAGCTGTCATGGATTTTCTGTCTATCTCTACTCTCTTCCTATCTTCATCAGAGTAGTTAGCCACATCTTTGGGGATCATACCAGCACCAGTAGCAGAAGGTGTGATGGGTATGAAAGGTCCATTCTCAATAGACTCCCACATTCTTGAATCAAGAGACCTGATGAAACCTTCCATTCTTAAACACCAGGTGTCAAACTCATCAAGAGTGATCAGTGGGGACTTGTTCATGGTTCCAGTTTCTATCAGTTTTGGAAATGGCTGCCATTTGAAAAGTTTAGTTTGTGTGTGTGAGGGATCTAAAGATGGTGAGATCTTATATCAAGAGCCTGGAATGCTCTGATACCAAATGCAGGATCGTTAAAGGGTGAAGAGTTACAACACAACAACATAAAGTGGAGATAACTAAACTTAGATCAAACAGTAAACTGGATTAACCAAGTGGTGACACTAAGAACACAACTAATATATGAGACTAACACAAAGAACATAAGTGTTTGGTTTTCAAGAATGCAGTATATTGCCTTCTCTATGTTCTATTACAAGTGTTACAAAAGCATATCCGAAAGATACAAGAATATGAGATACTTATACAACATCCTACAGCCGGCTACACTTTGAAAGCCAGCTGGATACAATTGACTAGACACACATAAAATCAATTGTAAAGTCAAAAGGCAGATTGCCTTTTAACTAGTGACTATGACATGCCATAGCTCACATCCTTATCTATTACAATAAGGATAAAGTACATAAAGTAGAAAGTTACAGAGTCAAGACCTCAATGTACACTTAACAAAATCATGGACCTTTTCACCAAACCATGTTAGTTGGTGACTTGCAGAGTTGCAGCGGGAAAGTGTCCAGCTTTATGGAACAATGCATCAAATAAAGCATGTTACTAAAAGTCTTCGGAAGAAATCTGTCTTCATGAACTTGAAGCTTCGGAAGACTTGTCTCTGAGGCTTCGGAAGACTTCATCTTTGGCTTCGGAAGATGGTTTCTTGGCTTCGGAAGATTTCACACTTAGAGTATTTCTGTGCACATGTGAAACTTCCGAAGCATTCCACTTCAATGTACTTGTACAACATGCAGGAAAGACTAAAGATGTTTAGGTTGCATCAGCCTCTTCATTAATCTCTACAAAAAATACATGAAAATTGAAGATACACATCCACAAATGCGGATGATGATAAAATCAACAAATTCGGATGAGTAAAACAAATGCGGAAGTGTGAATTTCATCCGTATTGACAAATGCAGTTGAACACTTGAAAAACATTTTATCTGCATTGACAAATGTGGTAGAGCACTTCTGTTCTGCATAGGTTTTAGCACATCAAAATTTTCATGTAAACTTTTAGACCCATTTAGACTATTGAGTTAACATTATGAACACTTGATCATCTCAGACATCATCATTTTAGCTTGAAAAACTTTTGATCACCTCAGTCGTGATCCTTTTAAACAATTTGTCGCCTCAGATGTGACCCAATTGTTGTTTGAAAGCACTTGTGGTCATCTCAGACATGACCTTTTAGATGATAAGGAACCTTATCAACTTCCATGTCATAGTCCGATACTAACATACAGAATATGACAAACTTTGTACATAAATAAAAGAGATAATGCTGAAAGCTTAAAAAATCAAGACATGTTTTTGTGTTTTTGTGAGAGTTAATTCCCAAGATGTAGTACTAAGGAATAATTATTCTAAGAGAGCAGCCACAATCATTTAAATGATACATGGATCAAGTCAAGTTGGAATCATACAAGATATTCAAATCATTCAGGACAAGTTATTAAAAACAGCTTTGATGCTCTTTCCTTGTTTTTCATCTGGAGTCATTTAGCAAATTTAGGAAATCATACTAGTACGCTTAGGTCTCCACACTGATTTGAACTTTGAAGAATTGTAGCCACAGTGATTGTCAGTATACTTGTCCTCTTAAATCCATACACAGACTTTCAACACAGTTTGGTGAACATTTTAAGGTTTGTTTATTTCAACAAGCATTTGTGGATCCCACACTCATATGGCAATCAATATTCCTCAGGAGATTTTTGAGCGGTCTTAGGGTCGTTTTCAAGAAGCGAATATTCATAGAATTTTCAAAGAGAAGCCAATCCTCAGGTCAGTGCCACCGCACAGCAGAGAGGCGGCAAACAACAATGAGTTCTAGAATATATAGGTTATGCTTATCTCATGTCAGTGCACCGCACAGTAGAGAAGCACATAACCTATCTTCTTTTTTGAGAAATTTTTTCTTTTAGCACAAATCTCACCAACAACCTAGGTTATCAGTTTGATTGTATTTTCATTTTCATGTGCTTTTGCTCATGCTTTGGTCTTACGCACACTTTTGTGGCGTTTATTTTGCTTGCTTGGAATCCTGTGATTGTGTTAACCAGGGATAAGGTGTTTCCCATAGCTTGTCAAACATTTTAGTTTAATCTTGAGATCACCAACCGGTCTAGTCATCTATTGTGTTGAATCTACCAACATATCAGCTGTGGTCTAGCAACCTCTAGGTCTACTTTCTTTGTGTTACCTTAGTAGTAGCTAGCTTAACTACCATATTTCCTTTTATGTTGCTCAGAATCCTCAGACTTATACTTGAACTTTGCATCTTTTTCAATTTTGATTTTTAAAGTCCCAAATGGTTTGTACCTGTGTACTATCATATTCCACACGTTAAATCGGTATCACACGTACGATCTTATTTATTATCGGCTTGCCTCTCCTTTTCCCTCGTTTTTTATACCTTATTCTCCCCCTAAAATACTAAAAACTCTAAGGATTTGCGTTTTAGGATTTTAATGAGCAAGAACCGACACTAAGTGTAATTAACGAAATAACATTAAACAAAACAAGAGAATTAAACTTAAGGAACATTATAAGTTCAGAAATTTTAAAAGACACTAGACGCGACGCATCGGACTATACATGGTCATCTTCAGGAATGACCTCACTCTTCTTTATAACACCATTGACCTCTAACAGATATAGAAAACGTGGTTTATCAAAAGCCTTTGTATAGAGGTCCGCGCGTTGAAAATAATTGTTTATTTTTATCACATCGATTAAATTCTTTTCAAAACAGTCACGTATGAAGTGATATTTTATTCCGATGTGTTTGGTCTTAGGATGTTGGACCGGGTTCTTAGTAACTGTAGTCGCAGCAGAGTTATCAACAAATATAGGAGTAGAAGTGAAATGAAAACCGTAATCCCGCATTTGCTGTTGAATCCATATGATTTAGGAACAGCAGCTTGCAGCAGCAACATATTCTGCTTCATAGGTTGACAAGGCAACCGAGGTCTGCTTCTTACACTGCCAGGTTACCAATCTTCTCCCAAAGAACTGATACCTTGCTGATGTAGACTTGTAGTTCATCTTGCAGCCGCTGTAATCCGAATCACTATACGCAGTAAGTTCAAAGTCATCATCATGAGGATACCACAATCCAAGTGTGGGTGTGCCCTTCAGATTACGAAATATCCTTTTGACCCCAATTAGATGATTCATCTTAGGCTTTGCCTGATATCGCGAGCATAAACAGTGTCGCATACATGATATCTGGTCCGGAGGCAGTGAGATACATGAGAGATCCAATCATCCCTCAGTACATAGTGGCATCTACTAGATCACCATTCTCATCGGGTGCTATATCATGATTTGTAGCCAATGGAGTGCCAGCTATGGAAGCATTCTCCATGTCAAACCGACTGAGAATATCTCCTACATACTTGGTCTGATGTAAGAAGATTCCATTTGGTGTCTGATCTACTTGTAACCAGAGAAAGAACTTCATCTCCCCCATTGCACTCATCTCAAACTCTGCATTCATTACTGCTTCAAATTCTTTGCATAATTCTTCGTTCTTTGAACGAAGATTATGTCATCTACGTAGATCTGTACTAGCAGTAAGTCTCCATCTTTTTCTTTGATAAACATGTGCAGTCAATGACTCCCCTGCGAAATCTGTGTTTCACAAGATGAGTCGAGAGTTTCTCATACCAAGCTAGTGGAGCTTGATGAAGCTCGTATAGAGCCTTGTCGAGTTTGTAAACTCTATCCGATGATATGGATCCTCAAATACCTCAGGTTGACTGACATACACTGTTTCTCTGATTTCATCGTGAAGGAATGGACTCTTAACATCTAGCTGATAGACTTTGATTTTCATATAAGATGCATAGGCAAGGAAGATGCGGATGGCTTCCATCCTTGCCACTGGTGCAAATACTTCATTGTAGTTGATACCTTCAACTTGTTGAAAACCATGAACAACAAGCCGAGCCTTGTTTATGATGATCACTCCTGATCATCTTTCTTACATTTCAAGACCCATTTGGTGCCAATGAGTTTAGCACCTTTAGGTCTATCCACTAGTGTCCATACACCTAACTTCTTAAACTGAAGAAGTTCCTCTTGCATGGCACTAACCCAAGCCTCATCATTTAGTGCTTCACTAACATACTTTGGCTCAAACTGAGACACAAAGCAGCGGTATGCACCGTCGTGAAAGTATCCTTTTTCCATCACAGAGGCATAATCAGCGGAGTACAACTGATTTCTAGTCTGAACCCCTGATCTCACATCTCCTATAATATTATCCAAAGGATGATAGACGTTTAGACGTGATCCAGGGGTTGTCGGAACAACCACCTCAGAGTCAAGATTATGAACATTTGGTTCTGGATCTGAGACAGTCAGAGTATGAGGTTCTGATGGTTCAGAAGCATCACTAGCCGATGCTTATGAACTTGTGGTAGTTGGAACCTGTACATCCTGGTTGATTTGATCATTTTCTTCATTTTCTTCATCAGAGGAAGAATCACTCACATCAACTGCTCTCCCTGAGTTGGTAGTTTCATGACTTGTTGAATCTAGAGACAGTGTGTTCAAGACATCGTACATCATCTTGTTTGCCAACTCGTCTTCTGAAGAGGAAAGAGGTATGTTGAAGGACTTGAAGAATCCATCATAGTCGAAGAAGTAGGCATGCCCTTTTCCAGCAGGCGGTGTGATATATCTCTGAACATCAACATTACACCACACCTCTACTTGACCCGTTGAGTTGTTGTAAACTCTCTCACTGAATTTTCCATCCTGAGTCTTTTTCAGCAGGGTGCACGGAGCGCCAAATGGCTCGAGATATTCCAAGTTAGGTTTACGTCGCTGTAATAACTCGTAGCACGTTTTTCCATGGCGTTTTACTACCAGAACTCGATTGAGAGTATAGCATGCATTTGCCACTGCTTCATTCCAAAATTGTATAGGCAGTTTCGAGTCTCCAAGCATTGTTTGTGCCGTCTCTATCAAGCTGCGGTTCTTCGTTCAGCAACGCCGTTCATCTGAGGGGTATAAGCCGAGGTAAATTGATGCACAATTCCCTTTTCTTTGCAATAGTCCTCCATCCTCTCATTCTTGAACTCGGTTCCATTATCTGAGCGCACCTGTCTTACCTTCAGCTTGTATAGGGATTCCAGTGTAGTCACCAATTCCTTGAAAGATTCAAACGTTTCTGATTTGGATTTCTATCATCAGTTGAAGGTGAAGGAGCAAGATAACCTTGAGTAGTCATCAGTAACTACATAGCAATACAAGTCACCTGCGATGCTTCTTGTACTGACTGGATCAAACAGATCCATGTGAAAAAGCTCAAGTGGAAGTTCTATAGATTTAACTTTCTTTACCTTATGAGATTTCTTCGCCTGTTTGCCTTTTTTGCACACAACACAAAAATCCGGGAGTTGAATGTTTTTGACATTTACTCCTCTCACAAGATCATTCTGGATCCAGTGATTCATTTCCTCGGATTTATGTGTCCCATTCTCCTATGCTAGGAGATGGATTCCTTCTCAGTAGCTTTGGACAAGAAACATTGTACTTCACTATCCGTTGTGGATGCCTTTGAGAGATCCAAAACATAAAGATCATTATATCTAGAAGCTGACATTAGGATCTGATCCTCCGGAATCACGTAGTCCTTCTTTAGAACGTAACACTTCTTGTTGTCAAAAACTACCTTGAATCCTTTATCATAGATTTGAGAAACGGAAAGTAAGTTATTTTGTAAGTTGGGACATAGTTTACTTTATCAAACTTAACTTTCTCATTTCCCACTTGTCCTTGGACTGTGATGTACCCCCCTTGTTTCCAGCAAATGAAACATGCCCTCCTTTAATTTGTCTAACATTTGATAAGAGAGCTCTATTCCCTGTCTTGTGCCTGGATGCTCCTTTATCAACAATCCACGTGTTAGTCTCAGAACTATAGCGAACACCCTGCACAGTCAATGAAAACATTAGTTCATGTTAGGAACCCAAGCCTTAACCGGCTTGGGTTCCCTAAGGCATCACATATCACAAACTCAACCCATGACCCTTTGAGGTTAAGGATTGATCAGAATTTTGTGTGTTCTTATTTTCAGGCACTGAGGAGGTTTTTTCTTTCCATAATCCAGATTTGTGTAAGGCCTGTTTGTGATAAACAGACGACTGGTTGATGGATTGAACTTTGGGTTCGCAATTTCTTTTAGGAGGCGTCACTGAGTTCCTCTTAAAAGATCTTGATGTAGATGTAGAAAGTTCAACTTTCTTCCTTGGTGTCTGGTAATAAGGACAGTGAGATGCTATGTGACCATACTCTCCATAATTATAGCAGGATCTGCTTTCAACTTTATGTATTTGTTTTGGTGGAGATATACTCGTCACATGGTCAACCTTGTTGTGTTTGGACTGAGGCACTACTTTGTTAGATGTATGAGTTGGTTTTACAAAATTAATTGTTTTACCTGGTTTTACATCTTTAAGCTCGTGTTTCCCTGGATTGTGACATGATGCACATGATTAAGTAGATTTTATAGTCTTTTTAGGCTCTTGTTTGACTTTGTTTGACCTTAACTTTAAACTAACCCTTTCGAATTCTTTCTCCAGATTAACACAAGGCATCTTTCCTATTGCCTTTGAAGTGGCCTCCTTTTGTTTAGGGTCGGATTCACTTGATTTACTTATGGAATCCGGATCGCTAACAAGAGGAGTAGACACCATGTGATCCTTGATGGGGTTATTGTTAATTGGTTTACTTTTGGTGTTCATCAAGGTCTCAGGTGGTGGTGGAACCACTTTGTATCCCAGTCCCTCCCCATTATTTCTCTCTCTTACTAAGTGTTGGACAATGTGTGATGAGCTTGTCCAACTATGCAGTTTTTGTTTTAATGAATTGACTTCTACTTCTAAAACTGCTTTTTTCTTCTTAGTGTCCTCAAGAGAGTTTAGATAGTACCTAATGTCATTTGCTTGGTTAAAGGCAACTACCTCAGTTTCCCTAAGCTATTTATTTAATAGGTCTATCTTTTCCTTGTAACTGTGCTTGTTTTGTTTCAATACTCTATTAGCTTCTGTGCACAGTTCCAGATCTTTTACTAAGCAATCATTATGATCTAATAGCCTAGCAAATTTTGAATCTATAACTTCTCTATATTTATTACATTCTAAGCAAGCATGATTATTAAACAGTTGGTCAGTAGTACTTACCTGGGATGTAGAAGAAGAATCAGCCATGAGTGCTGACTCGGTTGTCTCTGGTTCTGTGGTTCAGATGATGATGCATTTGTAGATTTTTCTTCTTTAGGCAGGAAGTTGACCACATTTGCAGTATCTTCAGAATTTGACATTGCAAGCTCTACTGCTATATCTCCTTCACTTGCAGAATGGTCATCAATATCCTCCACACTAGCTATATTTGACTCTCCTGGTGAGACGAAACGAAAGCTCCAGTCCTGTCCTTCATCATCGTTAGCAGTCAAAGCTTTTGGATCCTTACTTGATGAGTCAGCATTACTAGCTGTGGACTTGTCTTGAAGGTTAAATGACGAGAAGGGATTTCCATTACCTGTCTTGTTTGGTTTTGTACACTCCCTCTTGAAGTGTCCCTTCTCACCATAGTTGAAACATGTAACCTTTGACTTATCAAACCCAAAGGTTGTGTCTTTTGTTGCAACCAGGTTCTGTCCAGTTTTTTTTACAAACTTTTTAGCTCGTCGGAACACTCGCCAGAGCCCACATTATGTCCATGCATTCCAACTCCATTTCATCCACCTGCTCATAATCTTCATCTGCCAGGTGGTAGTTACCTATCTTTCTAGAAATTAATCTATCATAGGATTGAACCACCACAACTAAAAGGTCCATATGTTCTCTGGCCACCTCTACAGTTACATTCCCAAGGTTGTCGATTTTCAGCTTTGCTGCAATAGCTTCAGGTACTATATATTGGGTGTTAGACGACCCTGACATTTCTGATCCTGAAGTTGACGGTTGTGCTGGAACTCCTGCGCTTGAGATGAAGGCGATTTGCAATGGTGCTCCAGATGTCTTGACTGAAGGAGTAGCATTACAGAGTGCAGGATTCTGATCGTAGTTGGCTTTTTGGGCTCGATACTTCATTCTCAGCTCTTCTTCTCTCAGTTTCAAAATGAAGTCATTTATGTCTAACTTCGAGAGCATTCCATTCTATCTGAGATTTGAAACAAATGAACCCCATTTTTCTGGTAATCCATCAGCAAAGTTGGATACTTATCTTCCATCGAAGTAACCACTCCATGAGTGTGCATCTCACTCATCAAGTGGTAGAATCTATCGATCACATCATCAAGGCCTTCTTTTCCCATTGAAGAAAAGTTGTCAAACTCCTTCTTCAATGCTTTTGCCTTGATAGCCTTCAGTGAGGCATTTCCGTCATACCTCTGCTCCAACGCATCCCAAAGTTTCTTGGCTTGAGTATACTCCGAATACTGACGGAAAATATCCTTCAGAATAGACTGAGTAAGCAAGGCGTAGACTTTCTTCTCAGCGTTGTGTTTTACCTTCTGTGCATCCGACATGCCACTTAGAGTAAGTTTTACTCCGTCAGCTCCAACAGGCATGCGGTACCCCGACTCTATTGCCTCCCACAAATTTGTATCCACTCCATTTAAGTAGATTTTGAAACGTTGCTTCCATTGTGGGTAGTCGTCTAACGTAATAAGTTTTGGGGGTTTATTGTGAAACCCCACTTCGTTCTCCAACAGTAGTAGGTTCTGAATACGTGTATCTTTACTTGCTTGTATGCTGAAAACTGATCCTCCATTTCACTTCACTTTACTATTTAACAAGCTGCTAATGGATGCGAATGAAGGTATGCGATTGAGCTTATTCGGGCGATTGAACAAGTGCGAATGATGGGTTAATCTTGCGACTAAGCCTATGCGGATGAGTCAGTCGTCCAAATAGACTAATGCGGTTGAGCGGTCCGAATGAAGATCTCAATCGTACGAATGAGAGTATGAATGAGTTCAATGTGCGGTTGAAGGACGCGTATGAACTTAGTCGTGCGATTGAGTCAATCGTGCGGCTGAACCGGAAGTTTGATATTCGTAGGTTAAACTTGTTTTGGCCGTAAAAACTCGAATTTTATCAAACCCTAATAGTCGTATGCCGCAAAAACTACATTTTTCGTTCAGGAAACTTCCAAGACTCCATTAGACACAAAAGATTGCGTTTTTGATGCAAAAACACAATTTGTATCAAAACGATTGAATCAACACGCAATCAAGAGCCTAGAGCTCTGATACCACTTGTTAGAATCTGTATTTGACTAAACACCAACTGATTAACGTGTTAACCAAACCAAATAGTGCGGAATCCTATTTGATTGGTGATCCAATCAGTGAGAACGCACGTAGACACAATAACCAATTGAATCTAACATCAAGAATCAACTGAGAATCGATCTACAACGTTCTATGAACTTGGAGTACAAACTTAGAGGCTTCTGGATGGCTAGGGTACGTCTGGAGTCGAAGTGGATTCAATGCTTATGTTTTTCCACGAATTAGGTGGTATTTATAGGTTAGGGTTGCTTATTCGTGCTACTGAACCATTAGCATGGTTCATTCGTGCGATTGAGCCATGCGGTTGATCCATTCGCACAACTGAGTGTTCAGTCGTGCGATTGAGTCAGACGCATGAAGTTCTTCAGGCGTATGAACTATTTAGGCGCATGGACACTCAGTCGCATGGCCATTTGGATGCATGACCACTGTTGGGGCGCATGGTCCAGTCGGACGCATGAGAACTTCACTTCACCAAGTTTGAGTGTATTCAATATTCTAACATTATGCATAACACTTCAAACAATCACAAACCTATATAATTAAGTCAATATGCGTTAAACAACTCATTAATGAAATATTAAACATTATAAACACAACCAAACATTTTGTATTTCTATATGCATTAAGTACCCAATAGTTACATAAGTGTAAGACATATTACATTCAGATCAGGATCTAGGTACATATATGTATCAACAAAGCATATATCATATTTCATTACTTCGTCATATTACACATATGTAAGACATGAAAGACTTTCACATTTAAGCATATAAACTAGGAACATCATGTATCTACAAGTGATAACCTTGATCGGTTAGTAAACGAAAAGATCAAATATACACGTTTATGGGATGACGGAAATGATGAGACATAGATTTGATAAATATTTTGAAGATGAAACAAAGAAAAAACATGTTGTTTGAATTAGTTGTCATCTTGGATCCTTTTCTTGTGAAAAAACATGTATATTGATTAGTCAAGAAAGAGATAAATGTCAATATAACAAAAGACAAATGATGAATTTAAAAAGATAGTTGACACATTGGTTGATGATGCTAAAAATAAGATGTAGTTGTTGGTAAAAGAGTATTAACATTTAACGTAACAAGTTTAAGTGATCCCCAAGAACATAAAACAATTTTGAAAATTAGTGAGGTGGTGAAAACTCTTTTCTTGATTCTTTCCAACAATATAGGGGTGGTGGCATTCGTTCTTTTGATAATAAAACTGAATTAGAGAAATATTTTAAGGATGACATTGAAGAGAGTACAAGCTGTGACAACCCTAAAAATAAGGTTAGGCAAATTAATATATAAATAAAATTCTCATACATATTAATCATTATTTGACTAACCCCATATATTATATGTGTTTATATATATATATATATATATTGTACGTATGCATGTTTGCATGCATGCACTAAAATTACGTGTGCATGTATCCGAATACATAATCTTTTAACACCAAACATCATATGATCAAATATCACAACTATGTAACATCAAATCATACACCAAATGAACCAAGGTACAAACCAACCAAACACCACAACATAATACAACATCAAAGAAAACTTGGCATAAAAACAAAACTAAGTAAACTATAAACATCTTAACACTAAACCATGCTCTTGTTTTGGATCATTAGAAGTTTAACTAACTGAATTAAGAGGTGATTAACACCATAATCAGTTAGTCACACCTCACCATTGCCACGTTGCACCAATACTCTAAGAATATAACACCTAAAGCTCTATACTAGCTTACTCACTAAAGCTAGGTGTGGATGTAATGATTGTTGCCATTTATGGCATCGACTGAGACCCCATAAAAACACACAACCGGTCACTTCCATGCTTACCATGTTCTCAAACAATATTACCATCTTAACTCTCTAGCTCAAACTCTCGGTCATCACTTCACCAGTACAACCACTTCGACCACCATCACCTTCACACCTTGAACCCAGTCACAATATCACCACCACAGTTCTCTCTCAAAACTGTAACACCCAGTTATTTTTAGAAGACTCAAACAAATGAATAAAGTGAAGAAAAAGAAGGAAAATATATTTTACCAAAGTTAAGGGGTAAAAAGTGTAAAAAGGACAAAATCTTTGAAAAGTTGGTGAATAAAGGTGATGGCCGCCCATGACCCTCTCTTCACCCATATCAATCAGATTTTAGAGAAAGAAAAGCGAAGAGAGCAGGAAGCATTCGGGTTTCGAAGAGCAGAAGGAAGAAGTTCGAATTCAAGGTAAGAATTCATGTGTTTATGATGTTCTTAACTGGTTTTATCCTCAGTTGTATGCTTATGCATGTTGTATGTGTTCGGGTGTGTGTTTTGGTGGGTTTCTAGGCGGTTGAACTCAACTTGCAAATGGGTTTTGAAGAAGTCATAACCAATGGCAGCTAAGGTGAGTTCTAGGACCCCCTTTTTACTTGTTTTAAACTATTTTGGGGCTGGAAATGCATGTACAAACTTTTTATAAAAGTTGGGTTTCATACCCGTATGTGTTTATGTGTGTATGCTGCGGGTGGGGTTTAATTCTGGGCTATGTATGTGTTTGATGTTGTTATGCTTGTGCTTCTAAGGCCTAGAATGTATGATTTAAGCTTAGAACATGATAGGTGATATTTGGGGACTGAATTATGATGTTTAAGTGTGATATATCCTGCTCATGCACCCAAATAGTAGCTCATACGACCAACTGTAGATAACTACCTAAGTGTTCCCATGCGCCCGAAACCTCATGCACCCAAATAGTACTCATACGTCTAGAAATAGGCTGAAATTGACTAAGTGTTCATGCGCCCAGATAGCTCATGCGCCTAGGCACTCATGCGCCTGCATAGTGCCCATGCCCCTAGAATTGCCTAGAATAGACTAAGTATTGTTCATGCACTCCAATAGTGCCAATGCGCTTGAAAGTTTCCATGCGCCTATGTGTTCCTCATGCGTCCGAAAGGCCATGCGCTTGCATAGTGCTCATGCACCTCCATAGTGTTCATGCGCCTAAAAACTTAGAATATTTTCTGATTTTTGGGGGAAAATGTGTAATGTAGGTTTTGACTTGGGAGGTTCCTAGGGGCTATGTAAGTTGACTTTTTGGAGTCATAGATGATGTGATGGGCGATGTATGATGATGTATGATTGATGCTTATGCATGATGGTGATGTTTGTATGTTCATATTGATGTTCCTTATTATGTATGATTATTTTCCCGTGGCTTTACGTTGAATGTTAATGAATGAAATGAAAAGTATTATGTAACGTAAAGTGGAAGATAATGAAAAGAGGAACACGTAACACCCGTTTATTTATTTTCTTTGAATCCGACGAAAGAGAAGAAAAGAAATAAAGTCCAAAGTCGAGGGACCAAACTCGCCAACGAGAGAAAGTCGGGCGAATTGAAGTATTTGAAGGGAGAGGGCAGCCCTTACCCTCTCCCCACACCCAAAATTCAGCAAAGAGAAAGAGAGGAGAAAGAAAGGGAGAAAAGAGAGAATAGTTGGTTCGAGTAGATTAAAGCGAGCAAAATCATCATGTAGCGGGTCCAAACGAAGCTCTACTTCTTGGTGTGGTTTGTGTGAGTTCTAGGACCCTCTTTTAAACAATTTTGGTCGATTTTGGGGCTGGAACACATCTGAAAACCCATTTTTGTATGTGTGTGTGTTTGACCCATCTGTATGTGTTTGCGTGTATTGCGTTTGGAGTTTGTTTCCAGGCTTGTGCGTGCTTGAATGGTGTTATGGTATGCATTCCTAAGGTTTAGCATGGTTGATTTGGGCTTAGAATGGGTTTGGATGAGCTTGGAGGTCGAAAATGGTAGATTGGGTTCGGGAGGAACTGCATTCTGCATAAGCTAGGGCTAGGCGACCGAATGGAGGCCATACGGCCGATTGAGGTGCGATTGAGGTTCATTCGCATGATTGAGGGTTCATTCGCACGATTGAGGGTTCATTCTCACGATTGAAGTTCATTCGCACGACTGAGAGCCCATTCGCATAAGTGCTCATCTGCATTAGTTTCATCGCACAAGTGTTCATTCACATTAGTTCCATTCGCATGAGACTCATCCGCATTAAGTCTATCCGCATTAGGTCCATTCGCATGGGTGTCCATTCGCATAGGTGTTCGCCGCATTAGGTCCATACGTATGATGTTCAGTCACTTGGAGGCCATGCGACTAAAGGGTGCCCATACGTCCAAGTAGGGCTGGTGTACCCGAGGAAAGCGTAGTTTATGTATTGACTTTCGGGGGAAAGTGCAGATGTAAGTTTTGACGTGGAAGAATCCCATAAGTTCATGTAAGATGACTGTTGAGATCATAGAGGTTATGTTGGGCATGATGACGATGTTGCATGTTTATGCATGATGCATGTTATGTATGTATGATGATGCCCTGTATGATGATGTTATTGATTGTGTATGTTGTTGTTCCTTATTATGTTGTATGTTTATCTTTGTAGATACATGTGTCCCCTAGTTTCTGAACTTAATGTAATATGTCTTTACTGTCATACACATATGTAATTGAATGGATACTTAATGAAATACAATGTGTGGTTGTGCTTATAATGTTTATTACTTCATTGATTAGTAGGTTAACGCTTATTGAACTAATTATATAGGTTTGTGGTTGTTTGAATAGATAAAAGTCATATAATGATTGTGAAACATATTCAAACTTAATCATATAAAGTTCTCATGCGATTGGCCCATGCAAATGCACCATACGCATGAACAACTTCATGCTAATGAACCAATCGTACAAATGAACCAGGAGACTGCATCAGTCGCATGATTGTAACATGAGATTGACTCAGTTGCACGACTGAACACTCAGTCATGCGAATGGATCAACCGCATGACTCAATCGCACGACTAAACCATGCAAATGGTCCAGTCGCACGATTGATAAACCCAAACCTACAAATACCACTTAAATCATGGAAAAATGAGACACTTTGAATAATTCGATACCCACACGTACCCTAGCCATCCAGAGACCTCTAGCAACCTGTTCCAACTTCATAGATCACAGTAGATCAATTGCTAATAGTTCTTAACATTTAGATTCAATCTTAATTGATTCTACGTGCGTTCTCACTGATTGGATCGCCAATCAAATAGGATTCCGCACTATTTGATTCAGTACACGTGTAAATCTGTTAGTATTCGTCCAGTACACGATCCTAACAAGTGGTATCAGTGCTTTGGCTCTAGATTTACGTGTGATTCAATCGTTTTGATATAAAATTGTGTTTTTACACTCAAAATCGCAAGTTTTTTTGTCAAATTGGGTTTTAGACGTCTCCTGATCGTAAAGTTTAGTTTTTCCGGCATACGGCAATTAGGGTTAGCAAGAAATTCGTGTTTTTGCATCCAAACACCTTAAACCTACAAATTTTCAAAATCCAGCAGGTTCAGTCGCACGATTAACTCAATCACATGACTGATTTCATACGCATCCCCCAAACGCACGATTGGACTCATTCGTACTCCTATTCGTATGACTGAGCAGTCTATTCGCATTGTTCAACCGCATTAGTTCATTCACCTGACTGAGCCATCTGCATTAGTTCAGTCGCACGATTGAACCATCCGCATAGTTCAATCGCCCGAATAGCCCAATCGCACACCTTCATTCGCATAAATAAAATAGTTTAAATTAAAGTTAAAGTTTATAGCAATGGAGGACCAATACTCAGCATTCACAGTAGGGAGAGACTCACGTATTCAGAACTTACTGCTACTGGAGAATGAAGTGGGAAATCACAACAAACCCCCAAAGCTAATCACGTTAGACGAATACCCACAATGGAAGCAACGTTTCGAGATCTACTTAAATGGAGTAGATCCCAATATGTGGGAATCTATAGAGACGGGGTACAACATGCCAGTAGGAGCTGATGGTGTCAAACTTACACTAGGTGGCATAACTGATGGACAAAAACTCAAGTACAATGCTGAAAAGAATGTTTATGCTTTGCTTACACAATCAATTCTGAAGGATATTTTCCATCATTTCTCAGAGTATGCGCAAGCAAAGAAACTATGGGATGCATTGGAGAGAAGGTATGACGGAAACACATCATTGAAGGCCATAAAGGCTAAGGCTTTAAAGAAGGAGTTTGAAAACTTCTCCTCGATGGGAAAAGAAAGCCTGAATAATGTTATCAATAGGTTCTACCACTTGATGAGTGAGATGCACACTCATGGAGTAACGACGTCAATGGAGGACAAAGTGTCTAACTTTGCAGATGGGCTGCCGGAGAAATGGGTTTCATTTGTCTCCAACCTTAGACAGAATGGTATGCTAACGAAGTTAGATATCAATGACTTCATTCTGAAACTGAGAGAAGAAGAACCGAGGATGAAGTAAGAGCCCAAAAGTCTTCCTATGATCAGAACCTAGCATTGTACAACGCGATTCCACAAGCCAAAACGTCTGGAGCACCTCTTCAGATAGCTTTTGTATCAAGTTCAGCTGGTCCTTCTCAAGCCTCTACTTTAGGGTCAGAAACGTCAGGGTCGTCTGGTACCCAATACATCGTACCTCAAGCCAATGCAGCAAAACTAAAATCGAGAATTTCGGTAATGTGATAGTTAAGGTAGCTAAAGAGCACATGGATCTCTTAGCTGCGGTAGTCCACTCCTATGATGGATTAATTGCTGGTAAAATTGGGAAATGCCATATGGCAGATGAGGAATACGAGCAGGTTGACGAGACAGAGCTGGAAATGATGGACATAATGTGGGCCTTAGCAAGTGCTGTTCGGAGAGCTAAGAAGTTTGTCAAGAAAACCGGACAGAACTTGATTGCAACTAAGGACACTACCTTTGGTTTCGACAAGACCAAGGTGACCTGTTTCAACTATGGCGAGAAAGGGCACTTCAAACGGGAGTGTGTGAAGCCAAAGAAGACTGGCAATAGGAATCCTTTCTCCTCCTTCAATCGCCAGGATAAACCCACTAGCAGTCCTACTTCGTCAAGAAAGGATCCTAAAGCCTTGACTGCTCATGATGATGAAGGACAGGACTGGAGCTTTCGGTTTGTCTCACTAGGAGAATCAAATATCGATAGTGTGGAGGATATAGATGATGATTCTGCTGGTGAAGGAGATATTGCAGTCGAACTCACGATGTCACACACAAAAGACACTGCACCAGTGGTCAATTACCTACCTGAAGAAGGGAAAACTACGACAATGTTAGAATCACCAGAACCAGAAACACCAGACTCTGCATTGATGGTTGATTCATCAGAACCCTCTCATGTAAGTACTACTGACCAAATTTTCAATAATCATGCTTGTCCTGATTGTAATAAATTTAGGGAAAGCATTGATTTAAAATTTGCTAGGTTATTAGATCATAATGATAACTTAGTAAAAGACTTGGAACTGTGCACTGAAGCTAACAGAATTCTTAGACAGAATGAGCACATTTCTAAAGAAAAGATAGAGCTATTGAATAAACAACTTTGGGAAACAGAAGTTGTAGCTTTTAACCAATCAAATGACATTAAGTTATATCTTAACTCCCTAGAGGACACTAAGAAACAAAAGGTAGTTTTAGAAGTAGAAGTTAATTCCTTAAAACAAAAACTGCATAGTTGGACAAGTTCTTCACACATAGTTCAACACTTAGTGAGAGAGCATAATAATGGGGAGGGATTGGGTTATAAAGTGGTTCCACCATCATATGAGACCTTGATGAATACTAAAAGTAAACCAGTTAATAACAATCCAATCAAGGATCATGTGGTGTCCAATCCTTTTGTAAGTGATCCAGATTCCATATGTACATCAAATGAATCTGGTACTAAACAAAAGGAGGCTACTTCAAAAAGGTAAAAGGCCTTGTGTTAATCTAGACAAACAATTTGAACAGGTTAAGGTAAAGTCTGGGTCAACCACAGTCAAATCTGAATCTAAAAAGACTAGTAATGTTAACCAATCACGGGTTTCATGTTAAAGTCTGGTAAACTAAATGGAAGAGATGTTAAAAATGTTAAAGCAATTAACTTTGTTAAACCAGACAAAACATCTAAACAAGCAGAGTCAAAACCCAAACAGAGTAAGGTTACCCGTGTGTCACATACATCTCCACAAAAACAGTTAAATCGTAAAGTCAAAAGTAGATCATGCTACAGCTGTGAATAGTATGGACACATTGCGTCTCATTGTCCTTATTATCAGACACCAAGGAGGAAAGTTGAACTTCCGGAACCAAAACCGAGATCTTTTAAGAGGAACTCAGTGACACCACCTAAAAGGGATAATGAACCTACAGTTCAACACATTAGACAGTTGTCTATTTATCACAAACAGGCCTTACACAAAGCTGGCTTATAGAAGGAGAAATCAACCTCATTGTATGATAATTAGAACAAGAAGACATCTGAGCTTCCCTCACCCTCGAACGGTCAATGGGTTACATTTATGATGTGTGATGCCACTAGGACACCCAAGCTGGTAAAGGCTTGGGTCCCTAACCTGAATAATGTTTTCAATTGAATGTGTAGGGTGTTCACTATAGTGCTGAAACCAACACGTGGATTATAGATAGCGGAGCATCCAGGCACATGACAGGGAACAGGGCTCTCTTATCAAACGTCAAACAAATAAAAGGAGGCCATGTTTCATTTGCTGGAAACAAGGAGGGTATATCACAGCTTAAGGGGAAGTAGGTAATCAGAAAGTGAAGTTTGACAAGGTAAACTATGTTCAACAACTTCAAAATAACTTCCTTTCTGTTTCTCAAATTTGTGATAAAGGTTTTAAGGTAGTATTTGACAACAAGAAGTGCTATGTCCTGAAAAAGGACTATGTGATCCCAGAGGATCAAGTCTTAATGTCTGCCTCAAGATATAAGGACCTTTATGTCTTGGATCTATCAAAGGCCTCCATAACGGATCATGAAGTTCAGTGCTTCTTGTCAAAAGCTACTGAGAAGGATTCCATCTCCTGGCATAGGAGAATGGGCACCTTAATCCACGGAAGATGAATCACTTGATCCAGAATAATCTAGTGAGAGGAGTTAACATAAAAAACTTCCAACTTCCAGATTTCTGTGTTGCATGCAAGAAGGGCAAACAGACGAAGAAGTCTCATAAGGAAAAGAAAGTTCATTCCATCGAACTTCCTCTTGAACTTCTTCACATGGATCTGTTTGGTCCAGTCAGTACAAGAAGCATCGCAGGCGACTTGTACTGCTATGTAGTTACTGACAACTACTCAATATTCTCTTGGGTGATGTTTTGAAATCCAAATCAGAAACATTTGAGTCATTTAAGGAATTAGTAACTACTCTGGAGTCCCTATACAAGTTAAAGGTATGTCAAGTGCACTTAGACAACGAAACCGAGTTCAAGAATCAATGGATGGAGGCTTACTGCAAGGAAAAGGGAATTGTGCATTAGTTCACTTCTGCCTACACTCCTCAGATGAACGGCGTTGCTGAAAGGAAGAATCACAGCTTGATAGAGACAGCACGGACAATGCTAGCATATTCAAAACTGCCTATCCAATTCTGGAATGAAGCAGTTGCAAATGTGTGTTATACGCTAAATTCGACTTCTCGTAGTTAAAAGCCATGGAAAGACGTGTTACGAGTTACTACAACAATGTAAACCTAATCTAGAGTATCTCGAGCCGTTGGTGCTCCGTGCACACTACTAAAGAAGACTAAGGAGGGAAAATTCAGCGAGAAGGCGACTGATGAAGGCATATTTCTAGGATAAAACATACCGAACAAGAGAGTTTACAACAACTCAAAGGGTCAAGTAGAAGTGTGGTGTAATGTTGATGTTAAGAGATACACCACGCCACCTGCTGGAAAAGGACCCGCCTTCTTTTTCGACTATGATGGATTCTTTAAGTCCTTCAACATTCCACTCTACACGTCTGATGATGAGTTAGCAACAAAGATGATGTATGATGTTCTAAACACACCATCTCAGGAATCTACATCATCCGACTTACAAGGTGATTCATCTACCAACTCAGGGGGAGCACTCGAGGGAAGTGACTCTTCCTCTGATGATGAAGACATGGAGAATGATCAGCCCACTTAGGAACAATAGATTCCTCCTATGGCAAGTCCACAAGCATCTGACATTGATGCCTCTGAGCCTTCGGAACTTGAGACTCCTACTGCCTTAGATACTGAACCAAATGTTCATAATCTTGACTCTGAGGTAGTTGTTCCAACCATTCTTGGATCACACCTAAATGTCTGTCATCCTTTGGATAATGTCATTGGGGATGTGAGATCAGGAGTTCAGACCAGAAATCAGCTATACTCAGCTGATTATGTCTCGGTGATGGAAAAGGGATATCTTCACGAAGGTGCATATCATTGCTTTGTGTCTCAGTTTGAGCCAAAGTATGTTAGTGAAGCCCTGAATGATGAGGCATGGGTGAGTGCCATGCAAGAAGAACTTCTTCAGTTCAAGAAGTTAGGTGTATGGACTCTGGTGGATAGACCTAAAGGTGCTAAGGTCATTTGCACCAAATGGGTCTTGAAATGCAAGAAAGATGATCAAGGTGTGATCATCAGAAACAAGGCTCGACTTGTTGTTCAAGGATTTCGATAAGTCGAGGGCATAGACTACAATGAAGTGTTTGCACCCGTGGCAAAAATGGAAGCAATCCGTATCTTCCTTGCCTATGCATCGTACATGAAGATTAAAGTTTATCAACTGGATGTGAAGAGTGCATTCCTTCATGGTGAAATCTGAGAGACAGTGTACATCAGTCAACCCGAGGGATTTAAGGATCCATATCATCGGGACGGAGTTTACAAACTCGACAAGGCTTTATATGGGCTTCATCAAGCTCCTAGAGCCTGGTATGAGAAAGTCTCCACTCATCTTGTGAAACATGGGTTTCACAGAGGTATTATTGACTACACACTGTTCATTAAAGAAAAGGATGGTGATTTACTGCTGGTCCAAATTTATGTAGGTGACATAATCTTCAGTTCAAAGAACGAAGATCTATGTAAAGAGTTTGAAGCAGTAATGAAGGTTGAGTTTAAATTAGTGCTATGGGAGAGATGAAATTCTTTCTCGGGTTACAAGTGGATCAGACACCAAAAGGGACTTTCCTATATCAGACCAAGTATGTAGGAGATATTCTCAGTCGGTTTGAAATGGAGAATGCTTTCGCAGCTGGGACTCCACTTGCTACAAACCATGATGTAGCACCTGACGAGAATGGTGATCTGGTTGATGCCACCATGTACCGAGGAATGATTGGATCTCTCATGTACCTCACCGACTCAAGAGCTGATATCATGTACGCTACATGTTTATGTTCAAGATATTAGGCAAAGCCAAAAGTTAACCATTTTATAGGGGTCAAAAGGATCTTCCGTTATATGAAGGGTACTCCAACACTTGGGTTGTGGTATCCTCATGATGATGACTTTGAGCTAACAATGTATAGTGACTCGGATTACGGTGGCTGCAAGATGAACTACAAGTCTACATCAGCGGGATGTCAATTCTTTAGGAGGAGATTAGTGTAAGGCAGTGTAAGAAGCAGACCTCGGTTGTTTGTCAACCTGTGAAGCCGAATACGTTGCTGCTGCAAGTTGCTTTTCACAAATCATATGGTTTCAACAACAATTGTGGGACTATGATTTGAATTTCTCTTCTACTCCTATTTTTGTTGATAACTCTGCTGCAATTGCAGTAACTAATCGATGTGATTAAAATAAATACTGATTTTCAACATCCTAAGACCAAACACATCGGCATAAAATATCACTTTATACGTGATTGTTTTGAAAAGAACCTAATCGATGTGATTAAAATAAATACTGATTTTCAACGCGCTGACCTCTATACAAAGGCTTTTGATAAACCACATTTTCTATACTTGTTAGAGGTCAACGGCGTTAAAAAGAAAAGTGATGTAATTCCTGAAGATGACCATGTGTAGTCCGATGCGTATAGTCCATATTTCTTGTAATTTTTATTTTCTTTATTTATTTGTTTGATTTTAAGTAGTTTAATTAAATTGGTGTTATTTTGTCGCCTATGAAAATCCTAAAAAGTGTAAATCGGTTACAGTTTTAGAATTTTAGGGGGAGAATAGGTTTAGTTAGTAACATTATTAAAAAGAACGAGGGAGGCGGAGAGGCTAGCTGATAGAAACTAGATTGTGTCTGTGATACCGATTCAATGACTTTGGAATGATAGTACACAGGAACAAACCACTTGGGATGTTAAAAGTTTAAATTAAATAAGATGAAATGTTCAAAGTATAAGTCTATGAAGTCTGAGTAATATAAGAGGAAAAATGATAGTAAAACTAGCTACTACTAAGGTAACACAAAGAAAGTAGACCTAGAGGTTGCTAGACCACAGATGATATGCCGGTAGATTCAACACAATAGATGATTAGACCTTGTTGTTGATCTCAAGAACAACTAAGATGTTATCATCTTATCCCAGGTTAACACAATCAAAAAAATTCCAATAAGGGGTGATTAGCAGAATAAACACCACAAATATGAGCGTAAGACCAAAATATGAGCAAAATCACATGAAAAAAACAAAAGCAATAAAACTAATAACTTATGTTGTTGGTGAGATCTGTGCAAAAAGATTAAAATTGCTCAAACAAGAAGATAGGTTATGTGCCTCTCTGCTGTGCGGTGGCACTGACCTGAGGATAAGCATAACCTATATATTCTAGAATTCATTATTGTTTGTCGCCTCTTTATTGTGCGATGGCATTGACCTGAGGCTTGGCTTCTCTTTGAAAGTTCTAAGAATAGTTTATTCTTGAAAACTACCCTGAGACCGCTCAAACATCTCCTGAGGAATGTTGATTACCATATAAGTGTGGGATCCACAAATGCTTGTTGAAATAATCAAACCGTAAACTATCACCAATCTGTGTCAAAAGTCTGTGTATGTATTTAAGAGGACCAGTATACTGATAATAATCGTGGCTACAATTCTTGAAAGTCCAAATCAATATGGGGATCTAATACTACTAGTATGATTTCCTAAACTTGCTAACGACTCTAGATGAAAAACAAGAATTAAGCATCAAAAGGTGTTGATAACATGTCCCAAATGATTTGACTTGCCTGTATGATTCCAACTTGAATCAGTCCATTTATGGTCAAAATGAATTGAAGCTGCCTTTTCAGGAATCGAATCCATTAGATTTCTAACTTAGGATTTACACCTCACACAAAACCTCAAAAACAAGTTTTAGTTTTGTATTTCAGTTTTTAGTCTTTTATTTTGTTTAAAATTTCGTCAATTCAGTTTGTTAGAAATCAGACTACGCCATTGAATTCAATAGGGGATTTAATCACCTAAAAGGGTCACGTCTGAGGTGACCACACGTGTTTTCAAATATAAAATCAGTCACGTCTGAGGTGACAAATTGTTTAAAAGGATCACGTCTGAGGTGATCAAAAGTTTCCAAGTTAAAATGATCATGTCTGATATGATTGAATGCTCATAAAGTTTAATCAAAAGTTAAAAGGGATTAAGTGTGAAATGGTCATAAAGTCAAAATCATGAGTATGATCCAATCGCACGACTGGACCATGAGTATGGACCAACCGTATGAATGGACCATATTCATGCACTAGAAAACCGAATGGCACATGAGTATGAACCATTCACCCGAATGGCATATCAGAATGAGCCAGTCGACCGAATGGATCTGTGCGAATGAGTCAGTCGCCCGACTGAAATCCAGTAGACCGACTGAATGTGATCGATTGAACTAATCGCATGGCTAAGGTCCAATCGCCCGAATGAACAGAGCGAATGGGTCCAGTCGGACGATTGAAACCAGATTCAGTATAAATAGGGCAATAGTCGATCGCATAACCTCATCACCCCCTAATCGCCCTAAAATCGCACACAGTACCGTTACTCTGCCGAAATTTTCACTGACCGATTTTCACCCCTAATTTCGACATTCTGACTAGTTCTACTTGTTATACATGTACAAGGTGTTGTTGTGTAACCAAAGTTGGTTTGATTTGAGCCCTAATTTGTGATTCTCGGCCTTTACAAGAACTAGAACTGAAAATGGACAAATAACCTAACTAAACTATGCAAAATGTTAAAATCAAGGTTATTAGGTTATTAGTATAATGATTGCGAGTCTAAGGAACCATTACATGATGTCTAATTTCAATATTTGGCTCAAATTCGAATTTCAGTCCACCGAACAGTGGGTCATGCGACTGGACACTAGGATGAACTCTAATCGCACGATTGAGCTGGTCGAATGACTCAATCGGCCGAATGGATAATACAAATGAGCTCAGTCGGCCGACTAAACCAATCGCAGACTCAGTCACCCCATTTGAAATCAGTCGCCTGCTCAGTCACCTGCTCAGTCACCCGATTGAACCCAGTCGCAGGCCAGGTCAACCGACTAAACACAGTCACATGGTTCAATTGCATGATTGAACCAACCTGAATTCAACCAAGCTAATTAGAATTGTTTTTTGATATGTGGCGATCTAACGTTTATGTGTCTTGTATTACAGATCTATGACTGACAGGTGGTCCATCAACCCCAAGCACAACATATGTGCTCATTAGATGCCACTACTCGGAATGGTGCCAAGTTTGCGGGGATTATCGCATTCCTTAAGAGATCCATGATCTACAGGGCTATATCCACACAATGTACTCCCTATAGGTCTATTCAGCAGGCCTTCTGGGAGGGGGCATCGGTTGACCGTACCCATGAGCCATACAACATCCGCAGTATTATTTTTGGCTAGGCTATCAAGGTCACTGCTGAGGATATTTGATGTGTACTTGCTTTGGGTGATGATGCTGATCACTCTACCAGACTTCACCCTCTGACAGTGCGAGGGTGCTTCTTAAGGATAAAGTACGTTGGGGATATTAATGTAGGTGTTCTCAACAAGAGCAACCTGTGTCCCCAGTACAAGTACTTAGCACATGTCATCCTTAAGTGCTTGGCTTCGAGAATGGGTAGGCTTGATGATCTTTCAGACTAGATTCAAAATGCCTACATGGCATTGGTTTTGAACCACCCTTTCAGCTTCTCGAGCATGATATTCTCTTATCTCATAGAGAATCTAAAGGCTAAGGGTAAAGAGGGTTTCTGCATGTACCCTAGGTTTCTCCAGATGATCATTGATGAGAAGTTGCCCTCTCTGCCCAAGGAGAGCCACGATGCTGTGGCGTTGGAGATTATGGATGATACAACCTTGGGCCGCATGAAGGTCTACAGGGGAAAGCAAGTCAAGCCCCCTGTGAAGAGACTCTTCAGCATCTGGCCAAGGTTGATTACGTGGGCTAGGGAGGCGTAAATGGCACCACGCAGACAGTGATTCTGATGTTGAGCAACTCTGTATGCCTTGCAAGTAGATGAATACCCAACAAAGTACCCTGCATCCACCCTTGATTCAAACTTCTGAAGTGGATCCTTTGTGTTAAGAATATAACAGGGATACCCAAATGCTCTAAAGAAGGAAATCAGAGGAGCTAAATAATGTAACACTTCATAAGGAGTCATCATTAATCTCTGATTTACTAACACTCTATTTTGCACATAGCAAGCTGTGTTGACAACTTCAGCCCAAAAGGTTAGTGGCAAACCAGAATCAGCCAACATTGACCTTGCAGCTTCAATAAGGGTCCTGTTCTTCCTCTCCACCACTTCATTTTGTTCAGGAGTTCTTGGAATGCTATACTATCTCTTGATTCCCTTAGAGAAATAGAATTCATTAAGTGTGTGGTTTCTAAATTCTATGCCATTATCACTCCTCACTGTCAGGACCTGGTATTTGAATGAAATACCTAGTGATTAGCGTGTAAACCAGATCAAATAGTGCGGAATCCTATTTGATCGGCGAGCCAATCAGTGAGAACACACGAAGAATCAATCAAGAATTGAAACTAACGTTGGAAATCGATTGGGAATCGATCTAATGTGTTCTATGAACTTGGAGAACGAATTAGGAGGTTTCTGGATGGCTAGGGTACGTCTGGAATCGTAATTGATCGAGAGTCTCCACTTTTGGCTTGTAACTAACCTCGGTTGCAGTTGCTTCTTCACTATGTGACATTGCTATCTCAACTGCTAGATCTCCTTCACTAGTGGAATCACTGTCAAAGTCTTCTACACTTGCAATGTTTGATTCCCCTGGTGAGACAAACCTAAAGCTCCAATCCTATCCTTCATCATCATGAGCAGTCAAGGCTTTTGAGTCCTTGTTGGAGGAAGTAGAACTGGTAGTTTGCTTGTCTAGACGAGTGAAGGATGAGAACGGGTTCCCGTCACATTCTCTCTTCAAGTGCCCCTTTTCACCACAGTTAAAGCAGGTCACTTTACTCTTGTCGAAGCCAAAGGTGGTATCCTTAGTAGCAACCAAGTTCTGTCCAGTCTTTTTCACAAACTTCTTCGCCCTCCGGACAGCACTTGCTAAGGCCCACATTATATCCATTCTCTCAAGCTCCATTTCGTTCACCTGCTCGTAGTCCTCGTCTGCCAGATGCCAGTTTCCAATCTTTCCAGCAACAAGTTCATCATAGGAATGGACCATTGCTGCTAATAGATCCATGTGCTCTCGAGCTACTTCCACAGTCACATTACCGAGGTTCTCGGTCTTCAGTCTAGTAGCATTTGCTTCAGATCCAATGTATTGGGTACAAGAAGACCCTAACATTCTGAACCTGTAGAAGGTGCATGTGTAGGACTCGATGAGCTAGACACAAATGTAGTCTGGAGGGGTGCTCCAGATGTCTTAGCTTGAGGAGTGGCATTGTATAAAGCTGGATTTTGATTGTACGTAGACTTCTGAGCTCTGTACTTCATTCTAAGTGATTTTTCTCGCAACTTAAGAATGAAGTCATTAATATCCAGTTTTGACAGCATTCCATTCTGTCTAAGATTAAACACGAATGAAACCCATTTTTCAGGCAATCCGTCTGCAAAATTATTAACTTTCTCTTCCATGGTAGTAGCCACTCCATGTGTATGCAGTTCACTCATCAGATGGTAGAATCTATCTATAACATCGTCCAACCTCTCGTTTCCATCGATGAGAAGTTGTCGAATTCCTTCTTTAACTCCTAGCCTTGATTGCCTTCAATGAGGCATTCCTGTCGTACCTCTTCTCTAGCTCATCCCATAGTTTCTTGGACTGCTTATTCTCTGAGTACTGTGGTGGAATATCTCTTTAGGGATAGACTGTGTAATCAATGCATAGACCCTTCTCTGCATTATATTGATTTTCTGCGCGTCTGTCATCCCTCCTAAGGTTAACTTTGAAAGTATTGATCTGCCCAAGATTCATATTAAATTGATGTGGCTAGTGTAATATGATCCAAGTCGGGTCATACCCAATAACAAGCCAAACAAACACCAAAAGGTAATTTATTGTTGATAAGATCACACAAATAAATAATGACACCAATTTAGAAAATTGGATTTTCTAAATATTGCTTTTGTAGATGAACATCATTATATAGATAATTTGTTCATAGAAGATTATTTGTACATTATTTAATATGGTTAAGCAATGGCAAATATAGTGTGTGTTAGTGATATAAAATTAAAATGGTTTTAATTTTATAAAACATGGGATGTGATTGTTTATTTTATAAAAGTTTTGAATTGAGAGGGAAACATAAGGGGACCATTTTCGGCCGCCCCTTTTGTTTCTTGGATGCCCCATTTTTAGTTCCAAGACATGCAAGTCTTGGACACTTGAACACACATTCAATCTATCACATCCAAGAACACACACCACCCAAAAAAAGCTCTCTCAAACTCTCTCTTTCTCTCACGGTTTGAAGGATAGTTAGAGCTGAAATTTCAGCATACAAAAGAGGATTTTGTTGCTGAAAATTTGTGTCAAGAAGCCTAGCAATCAAAGGTGTTTGTACAAGCTTGGGGTATCACCTCTTGAGGACTTCTATTTTGAAGTTTCAGCCACGATTTCATCTTCTCTCCTCTTGATTTCGTCTTTGATCTGCTCCAAAGGTTGTGTTCTTTACATCCTATGTTTTCTCCTTTGTATGTATTTCGTATATTGATCCATGGCTTTGGGGTTTGCTTATTAAAATGGTTTTAATAATCAACATATTAACATGTTTTAAAACTATATTCCGCTGCGTTTTTTCATATAAATGAAGATGATATGAACTTTGATAAACATGTTGAATCCCAACAATGGCATCAAGAGCCACATATACGAAAGCATACATGTTTTTTTCTTGTTTGTTTGTATGGACTTACCCCATTTGTTCTTGGTTTATGTTGGCCAAGAACATGGGTTAAAAAGGGCTGCCCCATTTCGTGACATAGGAATTTTGGATATGTTGTTTTGGTTATGCAACAAAGTCTAGACCATTTGGATTGTTTGATGGTTGTTTAGTTATATTCATTTGGGCATGTAATGTTTTATTTTGGGTTTCAAGTTTTGTTTGTAATCTATTCATTCATATGATTGTAATAAATAGATTAGGAGTTTTTCTTTACTAGAAACATGTATTAGGATACATATTTTGTAAAGGATGCTCAAGATCAAGACTTGAAGAAAGATAAGACAAAGAGGATGCTTGAAGATGTGGATTCAAGTGGGAGTCCCTTGATCAACCATGTATCATGATTCTTAACCCTTAGGACAAGACCATTTGACACACTTGTTTTGGCTAAACAAGTGTGCTCAACTTAGTATGCTTTGTTATGCATATATGGATGTTTTGTTTATGTTTGGTTGATTGCATATGATGATGTTTGTTTTGATTATTTGGATGTGATTAACAAATCGTCTACTAATACAAACTATAAACAAGAAAATTGGTTCTCAAATCATTAAGCAAATAGAATGGTTCTGTAAAAGGAATTAATGGTTGTAAAATAAAATGAGTTTTATTTAAAAGAATCGATAGAGTACCATATGGTTGAATGCATACAATCATATGATACATAGACTTTTCTAAAACTAGAATTGTATCATTTTAAATCCCTTTTGAAAACAAGTTAAGCACCATCCTTTTACACAACACTTAGGTTACTTGCAAACTCTTAGTGGGATAAAGGTCACCTAACCACTTTGAGGGAACTTGTGACTTGAGGTGAGAATACCATGTTTGTGGGATAAAGGTCACCTAACCACTCATGTAGTAAACTCACACGTGTGTGTAAGTAGGATGACTTGATTTATAAAATATATGAATGGATCACCTAAAATGTGTTTTATAAAGGGTGTTGATGGGGTAAACATGCCGTTATAAACAAAAGATGTTCAAACGATCCCATACCACTAGAAGTTGCAATAGGTTGCAATTGTCATTTATGACTACCTTGTTTATTTAAATAATGGATAAAGGTCACCTAACCAATATTTAAATATAACGTTGGATTCTAAAATATTATTTATTAATAAGTCTATGAGACATAAAGGGTGTTAATAAATAAAATATAATATATCAACGATTACTAAAATGGAACTTTGTAAAATCTTGTAGATGGCCGACCACACCAACGCTAATAACGATGTACCAAACCAAAACAACCAATCTCTTAGGGCGATCCTTCAAAGGGATCGTCTAACACCTAAAAACTTCATGGATTGGTACCGCAACTTGAGAATTGTTCTCAAGCAAGAAAAGCGGGCCTACATTCTTGATGATCCCATCCCTGATGAACCTAGCGAGGAGGATGTGGAGGCCTATAATAATTGGGTAAAGTATGTAGAGGACTCCATCCAAGTCTCTTGCCTTATGTTGGCAAGTATGACACCTGAACTCCAAAAGGAGTATGAGCTCCATGGAGCCTATGACATGATCACTCAGTTGCGGGAAACGTTCCAGCAACAAGCTAGAGTGGAGCGCTTTGAAACGGTTCGCGCGCTTCATGCATGTCGGATGAAGGAAACCCAATCAGTTTCATCTTATGTTCTTAAGATGAAAAGCCACATCGACCGCCTTCAAAGGCTAAATTGTCCTGTCTCAAAAGAATGGCCACGGATTTGATCCTTAATGGCCTAACTAAAAGGTTTGAGGCATTCGTCATGAATTACAACATGAACGGATGGGACAAGAGCATAAATGAACTTCATTCGATGCTCAAATCAGCTGAGGCGGGAATGGGTAAAAGGGTTTTACCCGTTCTCACCATTAATGAAGGTGGGAGAAGAAAAAGGTCTCTACCCCCTCCTAAGGCAAATGTTGCCAAAGGAAAGGGGCACGTTAAGGGAAGGGGAAGATGGTTTTTAGGGCGGAACCTCCGAAGCCCAAGGAGAAGAAGCAAAAGGTTGCTGTAAACGACCCATGCTTCAAGTGTGGTGAGATAGGACATTGGATGAGAAATTGTCCAGTCTATCTCAAAGAGTTGAGAGAGAAGAGGGATGCGGGGCAAACCTCAGGTATAATTTATATGATACATGTTGAGCTAAATGTTATTTCTTCTAACACATGGTATTAGATACCGGATGTGGAACTCACATTTGCAATTTGTTGCAGGGGTTCAAAAGAAATGAACATTATGCAAAAGGGAAAATAAGTCTCTTCATGGGCAATGGTGCAAAGGTTCACGTGGAAGCCCAAGGAGACTACATTTTGAAGCTTCCAAGTGGTTTGGAAGTTATTTTATATAATGTATTATATGCTCCTAGTTGACTAGGAACATAATTTCTGTTTCCCGTTTAAGACAATATGATTATGATTTCAAGTTTGTTGACAATGATATTCATGTTTCTTTAAATCATGTATTTTATTTTAAGGCTATACCTTGTAATGGTATTTATGAATTGGTTCATGAAAACACAACATATGATAGCTCAATATACCAAGCAACCACCAAAAGACTCAAACAAGATTTGAGTGATACCTACCTTGGCATTGTCGTCTTGGTCATATAAACAAGAAACGTATACAAACACTTCAAAAGAATGGTCTTTTAAAAACAAACGAATGTGATTCATTTGATGTATGTGAATCTTGTTTACAAGGTAAATTGACTAAGGCACCCTTTAGTGGAACTAACGAAAGGGCAAAATATTTACTAAGTATCATACATTCGGATGTATGTGGTCCCTTTAAGCCAGTGGCTAGGAATGGTGAAAGATACTTCATTACCTTTACCGACGATTACAATCGCTATGGGTATATGTACTTATTAAGGCACAAAGATGAAGCTTTTGAAATGTTCAAAATCTTCAAAAATGAAGTAGAAAATCAACTCAACAGGTCAATTAAAATTCTCCGCACCGATAGAGGTGGCGAATACCTAAGTGATGTTTTTCAAGATCATCTTAGGAGTTGTGGGATTGTCTCACAACTCACTCCACCTGGAACACCACAACATAATGGTGTGTCTGAGAGGAGGAATCGAACCTTATTGGATATGGTCCGATCTATGATGGCTAGAAGCACATTACCTCTATCATTTTGGGGTTTTGCTTTGCTATCCGCAGCCCGTATTCTGAATATGGCTCCAACCAAAAAGGTGGAAAAGACACCTTTTGAGATATGGCATGGAAGAGTTCCATCCTTATCGTACTTAAGGGTCTGGGGTTGTGAGGCTTATGTTAAGACACCCACCCCAAACAAATTAGATGTCCGATCCACCAAGTGTATCTTTGTTGGATATCCTAGAGATTCTATGGGATATATTTCTATAATCCACTGGAACAAAAGGTATTTGTTGCCAGAAAGGGTGAGTTCTTAGAAGCCAAGTTCCTTATGGAAGGAGCTAGCAGTAGAACAGTGGATCTTGAAGAGGATCAAAACCTGCAAGAACCACAGCCCGATACACGTTTGGTTGAAACTAGCACTCAACATGAGGATGTTGAGGATGATCAAGCGGTTGATCGATACACACAAAACGTTCGCAGAAGTGGTAGAACTAGTAATTCACCTGACAGATACGGATTTTTCATGGATGGATGCTATGTGGTGGATTCAGATGAACCAACCACATATCATGATGCAATATCCAATTTGGATTGTGACAATGGCTTGAGGCCATGAACGTTGAGATGCAATCCATGTATGACAATCAAGTTTGGGAACTTGTTGTGCCACCTCTAATTCCAAAATAGTTGGAAGTAAGTGGGTTTTCAAGAAGAAAACCGATATGCATGGAAACTTGGATACTTACAAAGCTAGACTTGTAGCAAAAGGTTTCACTCAAACTCAAGGGGTTGATTATGATGAAACCTTCTCACCTGTTGCAATGCTTAAGTCTATAAGGATATTATTTGCCATAGCAGCTCATTATGATTATGAGATTTGGCAAATGGATGTCAAAACCGCTTTCCTAAATGGATATCTTGAGGAAGATGTCTATATGGTTCAGCCTGAAGGTTTTGTCGATCCAAAACATCCTAACAAAGTATGCAAGTTAAAGAAATCAATCTATGGATTGAAACAAGCATCGAGAAGTTGGAATCACCGTTTTGATGATGAAGTAAAGAAATTTGGCTTCATCAAAAACGCTGACGAGGCTTGTGTGTATATAAAAGGCTAGTGGGAGCACAATAACCTTCCTAGTATTGTATGTTGATGACATACTACTATTGGAAACGACATTCCAACCATGGAAGGTGTAAAAACCTAGCTTGGAAGTTGTTTTTCCATCAAGGATCTTGGTGAAGCTGCCTATATTCTGGGAATAAAGATCTATAGGGATAGATCAAAACGGCTAATTGGTTTGAATCAAAGTGCATACATTGACAAAATCTTGAAAAGGTTCAAGATGGAAAACTCTAAGAAAGGTACCGTACCTATTCAAAGAGGGACAATATGAGTACGACTCAATGTCCAAGCTCCAAGGAGGAGCAAACTAGGATGAAGGCGATCCCATATGCATCTGCTATAGGATCCATCATGTATGCAATGATATGCACTAGACCAGACGTGTCATGCGCTTTAAGCATGACAAGTAGATACCAGCAAAATCCTGGTGATAGTCATTGGATGGCTGTCAAAAACATTCTGAAGTACCTAAGGAGGACTAAGGACATGTTCTTGATCTACGGGTCTGGTGAAGAGGACTCGTTGTAACAGGTTACACGGATGCGAGTTTCCAAACCGATCGAGATGATTCACGATCTCAATCGGGTACATCTTTATTCTGAATGGGGGAGCTATTTCTTGGAAAAGCTCAAAGCAAGAAGTCGTAGCGTTGTCCACTACAGAGTCAGAATACGTCGCCGCTTCAATGGCAGCGCAGGAAGCTGCATGGCTGAAGAAATTCATAGCCGATCTAGGGGTAGTCCCTTCCATTCAGGATCCCCTAGAGATCTTTTGTGACAACGAGGGTGCGATTGCTCAAATCAAGGAACCTCGTGCTCATCAAAAGACTCGGCACATTGAACGGAGATTCAACTACATAAGGGATGAAGTTGAAAAGGGAAAGATATGTATTCGCAAAGTTCACACTGATAAAAATGTTGCGGATCCACTCACAAAGCTCCTCGAAAAGGCAAAGCATGAGGGTCATGTTTGTGCCATGGGACTTAGATATTCAAGTGACTGGGTTTGATGTTGTATTTTGCATATAGATATTGGAACTAATGTTATTTGACTTAATTATATAGTTATAATTTCATTTGTTCTTCTATTTTCGCATGTTTAAATCCATGAATAAATAAGTTATTCTAAACGTCCGCAGTCGATTATACTTGTGGGAACAACTATAAATATAAGACTATAATGAACTTGGATTGGTTAATATTCATATGATATGAATATACAGCAAGAGGTTGCTACCAAGGTTCATTGATATCTATGGGATATAGATATTGGACTGACCCGCTCTCAATTATTTCTGCATGGAATCTTGCTGATTTGTCATAAGAGATTTTGAGTAAAGGCGAATATCATATATCCTCAGACCTGAGATACATATGGGTCTTGATATTCACCAAGTATTGTACTTTGACTTAGTTCTTAGCTGTTCTGAAAAGGCAGTACATAAGGTTGAGTTCAGGTATAACATGAGGTGATTGTGAGAGACGTATGTAATCGAGATGGAATTTGTTCCTCTTATTCGTTGAGAGTTAGATGTCTAAGGCCTGCTAAAGTTAAATCATCAGAGAATGACAATTCTGTGTCTCTTGGATTTAACATGACATCTGCAACAAAAGGATAGATGATTAATTCACCTAAAACATATTCAAGTAAGGTACTTGAAAAGAATAATGTTATTGAATGGCACTTAGTCATATACATTAGGGGTAGCAAACCGTTGCTAGGCGTTATTTGCTGCTTGCATCAATCTTCTATAAATCTTGTGCAAGTGGGAGATTGAAAGTATTGATCTGCCTAAGATTCATATAAATTGATGTGGCTAGTGTAATATGATCCAAGTCGGGTCATACCAATAACAAGCCAAACAAACACCAAAAGGTAATTTATTTGTTGATAAGATCACACAAATAAATAATGACACCAATTTAGAAAATTGGATTTTCTAAATTATTGCTTTTGTAGATGAACATCATTATATACATAATTGTTCATAGAAGATTATTTGTACATTATTTAATATGGTTAAGCAATGGCAAATAATAGTGTGTGTTAGTGATATAAAATTAAAATGGTTTTAATTTTATAAAACATGGGATGTGATTGTTTATTTTAAAAGTTTTGAATTGAGAGGGAAACATAAGGGGACCATTTTCGGCCGCCCCTTTTGTTTCTTGGATGCCCCATTTTTAGTTCCAAGACATGCAAGTCTTGGACACTTGAACACACATTCAATCTATCACATCCAAGAACACACACCACCCAAAAAGCTCTCTCTCAAACTCTCTCTTTCTCTCACGGTTTGAAGATAGTAGAGCTGAAATTTCAGCATACAAAAGAGGATTTTGTTGCTGAAAATTTGTGTCAAGAAGCCTAGCAATCAAAGGTGTTTGTACAAGCTTGGGGTATCACCTCTTGAGGACTTCTATTTTGAAGTTTCAGCCACGATTTCATCTTCTTTCTCCTCTTGAATTTCGTCTTTGATCTGCTCCAAAGGTTGTGTTCTTTACATCCTATGTTTTCTCCTTGTATGTATTTCGTATATTGATCCATGGCTTTGGGGTTTGCTTATTAAAATGGGTTTAATAATCACATATTAACATGTTTTAAAACTATATTCCGCTGCGTTTTTCATATAAATGAAGATGATATGAACTTTGATAAACATGTTGAATCCCAACAAACTTTACTCCATCGGCTCCCACCGGTGTACTATATCCAATCTCGATGGCCTCCCATAGATTCGGATCCACTCCATTGAGGTAGATCTCAAAACGTTGTTTCCAGTGGGGAAACTCATCTAACGTTAAAAGATTTGGTGGTTTATTATGATTACCCACCTCACTCTCAAGTAGCAGCAGGTTCTGGATCCTAGAGTCCTTCCCAGCAGTAAAGGCTGACATTTGATCTTTCATTGTAAATAACTTTAAGTCTAATAAGCAATTTTCACTCGGCCGACTGAAGGGTACGAATGGACTAGGCGTGCGTATGAACACTCAGTCGTGCGTATGAACTCTACGACTGGTTCAATCGTGCGGCTGAACTAAGTGATTAGCTCAGTCGTGTGAATGAATCTGATGCGTATGAACCGTGCGACCGAACGGTTCAATCGTACGAATGGAGATACGACCATGTCCAATCGTGTGACTGAGCAATGCGAAATGCGAATGAGTCCAGTCGTGCGAATGGCTCACTAGTGCGACTGAAGCTGCTGTTATGCAAAAATTTCTAGGTTAAACGTGTTTTAGCCGTAAAAATTCAAACTTTCGCAAGGTTGAATTGCCTAAGTCCGTAGAAACCAAACTTTGATGAGCAGGGAACGTCCAAGATCACTTTTGACACAAAAGATGGCGTTTCTAGTGCAAAAACACAAACTTTTTATCAATCTTGATTGAATCACACTTAATCAAGAGCCAATGGCTCTGATACCAATTATGAATTCGCTTGTTTGATACCAATTGTGAAGTCACTTGATCGGTAAAACATCCGAGCATGTTCTTGACGGAAGGATAAACAACAACACAAACCAAAAGTCAAACAATAACACGAACTATAATTGAATGGTTTCATTGATATAATTGTCAGGACCTGGTATTTGAACGAAATACCTAGTGATTAGCGTGTAAACCAGATCAAATAGTGCGGAATCCTATTTGATCGGCGATCCAATCAGTGAGAACACACGAAGAATCAATCAAGAATTGAAACTAACGTTGGAAATCGATTGAGAATCGATCTAATGTGTTCTATGAACTTGGAGAACGAATTGGGAGGTTTCTGGACGGCTAGGGTACGTCTGGAATCGTAATTGATCGAGAGTCTCCCCGTTTTTCACGAATTGAGTTGTATTTATAGGTTGGTACTATTCAATCGTGCGACTGAACCATTAGTATGGTTCAGTCGTGTGATTGAGCCATGCGGTTGATTCATTCGTACGACTGAGTGTTCAGTCGTGCAACTGAGCCAATCTTATGTTACAATCGTACGACTGATCCAGTCTCCTGGTTCAGTCGTGCGACTGATTCAATCGTGTGAAGTTATTCATGCGTATGGTTCATTCACATCAGCCATTTGCATGAGAACTTCATTATGTTAAGTTTGAATGTATTATTTAATAAACATATGTGTAATCATTCAAGCAATCACTAACCTAATTAACCAATTCAATGTCGACTCATTAATGAAACATTAAACATTATAACTAACAAACAATCAGTATTATTTCATCAATCATACCAAACAAGATCTATTACATTACATATCATGATCTAGGGACATACATGTATCAACAAACCGGAATCGAAAGCTTCAACTTAGATTGACCACACCTGGACCAATTCAATTTTAGAATCATACAGGAACATCAAATCATTTGGGACTTGTTATTAAAATCTTTCGATGCTCAATTCTTGGTGTTCATCCAGAGTCATCAGCAGCTTTAGGGAATCATACTGGAACTCTTAGATTACCACATTTATTTGAACTTTCAAGAATTGCAGCCACAATAATTGTCAATATGTTTGTCCACTTAAATCCATACACAGACTCTTGACTCAAACGGTGATTGTTTTTGGTTTATTTAATTCAATGAACATTTGTGGATCCCACACTTATATGGTAATCAACATCCCTCAGGAGCTTTTGAGCGGTCTACGGGTATTGTTACAAGAAGAGACTATTCTTAGAGCTTTCATAGAGAAACCAGTCCTCAGGTCAGTGCCATCGCACAGCAAAGAGGCGGCAAACAACAATGAATTCTAGAATATCTAGGTTATGCTTATCCTCAGGTCAGTGCCATCGCACAGCAGAGAGGCACACAACCTATCTCCTTGTTAGAGCAGCTTTTATTTTGCACCAAATGCACCAACAACATAGGTCATTAGCTTGATAGCATTTTTCTTTCATTTTTTTCGTGCTTTGCTCTATTTATGGTCATCCACACACATTTGTGGCGTTTACATGCTCATTACCCCTTATTAGAATATTATTGATTGTGTTAACCAGTGATAAGATGGAAGCCCACAGTCAGTTGAACAACTTAGTTTGATCTTGAGATCACCAGTCCGGTCTAATCATCTATTGTGTTGAATCTACCGACATATCAATTGTGGTCTAGCAACCTCTAGGTCTACTCTCATTGTGTTACCTTAGGAGTTACCAGTTTTTCTATCATCTTCCCTTTTATATTGCTTAGACTACACAGACTTATACTTTGAATTTTTTTTCATCTTTTCTAAATTAGGATTTTAAAGTCCCTCTTGACTTGTTCCTGTGTACTATCATATTCCAAAGGGTTTGAATCGGTATCACAAATACGATCTACCTTATATCAGCTTTCCACTTCTTCTCCCTCGTTTTTTAATGTTACTTGTTGACTTATTCTCCCCTTAAAATACTAAAATCAAACCTGGTTTAATTATTTTAGGATTTTAATAAACAGCAAAATAACATGAGTTTAATTTAAACAGACTAAAATAAACAAATAAAATAAAATAAAAAAGAAAAATTAACTAAACTACATCGGACTACACATGATCATCATCAGGAATAACATCACTTCTCTTTTTAACGCCGTTGACCTCTAGCAGATATTGAAAACGTGGTTTATCAAAGGCTTTAGTATAGAGGGCAGCGCGTTGAAAATCAGTATTAATTTTTACCACATCAATTAAGTTCTTTTCGAAACAATCTCGTATGAAGTGATATTTAATACCGATATGTTTGGTCTTAGGATGTTGGACCAGATTTGTAGTTACTGCAATTGCAGCAGAGTTATCTGCAAAAATAGGAGTAGAATGGAACGTTAAACCGTAATCCCGCATTTGCTGTTGAATCCAGATGATTTATGAACAGCAACTTGCAGCAGCAACATATTCGGCTTCACAGGTTGACAATGCAACCGATGTCTGCTTCTTACACTGCCAGGTAATTAATCTTCTCCCAAGAATTGACACCCTGCTGATGTAGACTTGTAGTTCATCTTGCAGCCTCCGTAGTCCGAGTCACTATACGCCGTGAGCTCAAAATCATCATCATGAGGATACCACAACCCAAGTGTGGGGTACCCTTTAGATAGCGAAAAATCCTTTTGACCCCGATCAGATGATTGACCTTAGGTTTAGCTTGATATCTAGAACATAAACATGTCACATACATGATATCAGGTCTAGAGGCAGTGAGATACATGAGGGATCCAATCATTCCTCGGTACATTCTGGCATCCACCAGATCTCCATTTTCATCAGGGGCTATGTCGTGATTCGTAGCCAGTGGAGTACCAGCAGCAGATGCATTCTCCATGTCAAAGCGATTGAGAATGTCTCTTACGTACTTGGTCTGATGTAGAAAGATCCCATTTGGTGTTTGATCCACCTGTAGCCCGAGAAAGAATTCATCTCCCCCATAGCACTCATCTCAAACTCTTTCTGCATAACTGCTTCAAATTCTTTGCATAACTCTTCGTTCTTTGAACCAAAAATTATGTCATCAACATAGATTTGTACGAGCAGTAGGTCGCCATCTTTTTCTTTAATGAATAGCGTGCAGTCAATGACTCCCCTACAAAAGCCGTGTTTCACAAGATGAGTTGAGAGTTTCTCATACCAAGCTCTTGGAGCTTGATGAAGCCTGTATAAAGCCTTGTCGAGTTTGTAGACTCTATCTCGATGATAAGGATCTTCAAATCCCTTGGGTTGACTGACATAGACTGTTTCTCGAATTTCCCCATGAAGAAATGCACTCTTCACATCTAATTGATAGACTTTAATCTTCATGTACGATGCATAGGCAAGGAAGATACGAATGGCTTCCATCCTTGCCACGGGTGAAAACACCTTATTGTAATCAATTCCCTCGACTTGGCGAAATCCCTGAACAACCAGTCGAGCCTTGTTCCTGATAATGACCCCTTGGTCATCTTTCTTGCATTTTAAAACCCATTTGGTGCCAATGACCTTAGCACCTTTAGGTCTATCCACCAGAGACCATACACCTAACTTCTTGAACTGAAGAAGTTCTTCTTGCATTGCACTCACCCATGCCTCATCATTTAGTGCTTCACTGACATATTTTGGCTCAACCTGTGAGACAAAACACCGATAGGCACCATCATGAATATATCCCTTTTCCATAACAGAGGCATAATCAGCTGAGTACAACTGATTTCGGGGTTGTACTCCTGATCGGGCATCCCCAATGACATTATCTAAGGGATGATAAACGTTTAGACGTGATCCTGGAGTAGTAGGAACAGTTACCTCAGAGCCAAGATGATGAACATTTGGTTCTTCATCTGAGGTAGTTGGAGTTTGAGGCTCTGACGTCGAAGGTGCACCACTGGTAGATGCATGTGGACTTGCAGGGACTGGAACCGGTTCCTCCTGACTGTTCTGGGTATCTTCTTCAGCTTTATTTTCAGAGGAGGTGTCACTGTCGTCGATTACTCCCCCTGAATGAGTAGATGATTCTCCCTGTGAGCTAGATGTTGGTGGATTCAAGCTATCATACATCATTCGTGTAGCTAATTCGTCATCCGAGGGAGAGAGAGGAATGTTGAAGGACTTGAAGAATCCATCATAGTCAAAGAAGTAGGCGGGTCCTTTGCCAATAGGTGGTGTGGTGAATCGCTGAACATCAACATTACACCAAACTTCTACTAGACCTGTTGAGTTATTGTAAACGCGCTTGTTAGGTATGTTGTATCCTAGAAAGATGCCTTCATCTGCCTTCTCGCTGAATTTACCCTCTTGTGTCTTCTTCAGAAGTGTGCACGGCGCCCCAAATGGTTCGAGATACTCCAAGTTCGGTTTGCGTCTTTGTAGTAGCTCGTAACATGTTTTTCCGTGGCACTTGACTATCAGGACTCGATTTAGTGTATAACATGCATTTGCCACTGCCTCATTCCAGAATTGGATAGGCAGTTTCGAGTCTGCCAGCATAGTCCGTGCTGTCTCTATCAAGCTCCTGTTCTTTCTCTCAGCAACGCCATTCATCTGAGGTGTGTAAGCAAAAGTGAATTGATGCACAATCCCCTTTTCCTTGCAGTATTCCTCCATCCAATGGTTCTTGAATTCCGTTCCGTTGTCTGAGCGTACTTGTCTAACTTTCAGCTTGTAGAGAGATTCCAGTGTGGTTACTAACTCCTTGAATGATTCAAATGTTTCTGATTTGGATTTCAGAAACATTACCCAAGTGAACCTTGAGTAGTCATCGGTGACCACAAAACAGTACAAGTCGCCTGCAATGCTCTTTGTACTGACTGGACCGAACAGATCCATGTGAAGAAGTTCAAGAGGAAGTTCTATTGAATTAACATTCTTTTCCATATGAGACTTCTTTGTCTGTTTACCTTTCTTGCAAGCTATACAGAAATCAGGAAGCTGAAAGTTCTTGACATTAACACCTCTCACCAGATGCTTCTGTATCAAGTGATTCATCTTCCTTTGACTGATGTGTCCCATTCTCCTATGCCAGGAGATGGAGTCTTTTTCAGTAGCTTTGGATAGAAAACACTGAACCTCATGATCCATTGTATAAGCTGTTGACAGATCCAAGACATAAAGATCTTTATATCTTGAAGCAGTCATTAAAACTTCGTCCTCTGGAATCACGTAGTCTTTCTTCAGTACGTAACACCTCTTGTTGTCGAAGATGACTTTAAATTCCTTATCACATATTTGAGAAACAGAGAGTAAGTTGTTTTGAAGTTGCTGGACATAGTTGACCCTATCAAACTTAACTTTCTGATTTCCAACTTCTCCCTAAGCGGTGATATATCCTCCCTTGTTTCCAGCAAACGAAACATGCCCTCCTTTTATTTGTTTGACATTTGATAAAAGAGCTCTGTTTCCTGTCATGTGCCTGGATGCTCCGCTGTCTACTATTCACAAGCAACATACAAGGGGGAGTTTGTTGGAGCATATATAGTCATATATAGTGTGTCCGTCGCTTGTCGAATAGTCTAGGCTTAATGTTATACACCTGATATGGTGTAAACACATGAAACTGGGTCATTCGCAGGAGCATATGCGAATGAGACTCAGTCGTACGACTGAGCCATACTAATGGACCAGCCGTGCGACTGAGAGATGCGATTGGACATTCGTAAGACTGAACCATAAGAATGGTCCAGTCGTACGATTGAACCATACGCATGGTCCAGTCGTACGATTGAACCATACGCATGGTCTAGTCGTACGATTGGACCATACGCATGGTCCAATCGCACGAATGGGCCCAGTCGCATCTAATATGGGCCGAGGCCTATATATACCAGTTTTAATGTGTAGAAGGGTGAAGGGTTGAGATAGGAGTCTGCCCGGGAGCCTAGGGCTACCGGATGAGAGGGGAGATCATGCTCGATCTCCCTTTGCCAAGAGTCTTGATTCTTATGTTGTAACGAACTTGTAATCGTTAGCTTTTATCAATGAAACCATTAAATTATAGTTCGTGTTATTGTTTGACTTTTGGTTTGTGCTGTTGTTTATCCTTCCGTCAAGAACATGTTCGGATGTTTTACCGATCAAGGACTTCACAATTGGTATCAAACAAGCGAATTCACAATTGGTATCAGAGCAGGTTACTGCTGGAATGATCTAACAATCATTCTAGCAACCCGAGCTCTTGATTTCTGGATTGAATTTCAGATCTTGACGTTAAACCCACTTCGTGTTCTTCGTGTTTTGCTCAGATCTTGTTACGTGTGTTGCTTCTATGTCGAAATCAAATTCGAAACCACGTTCCTGTCACCCTTTCGAATCTGATGATGTCTACTTTGTTTCGGTTCATGTTGAATTCGTCAGATTAGGGTTTTGGCCAGCCCTGACGGTTGCAGATCTGAAAATTTGCGTGCAGACCCGTTCATGCGACTGGGCCATGCGAATGGACCATTCGTACGACTGGGCCATGCGAATGGACCATTCGTACGACTGGACCATGCCAATGAGCCATTCATACGACTGGACCAGTCGTATGTTCAGTCATGCGACTGGACCAGTCGTATGTAAAGTCGTGCGACTGGACCAGTCGTATGTTCAGTCGTGCGACTGGACTAGTCGTATGTTCAATCACACGAATGAGCCATCCGCATTGACTCATTCGCATTTGTTCCAGACCAAAAAAAAAGAGTCTGGAACAGCTCCTTGCACGGATTTGAAGATGAGCAAAGCATATTCACCCAGAGGTTCGTTTGTCAAATAAGTTCGATGTGTACCCCATTATTCGTCGGATTTCCAGAATAGGTGAATGTAATTGGAACACGAAAGAGAGAAGAGAAGATGTCAGCAGTTGGTGCTGATTTTGTGGGGTAGTCAGGAACATCTGACTACTTATGGGCCAATGAAGTTATATTTATCCGCACAAAAAGGATTCTGCTTCTTAGGGGGAATCCTTGTATATAGAAAGTGAAGACGCAATCAGAAAGTGATGATGTGAACCGGTTTCCTATGATGAATCTTCATGCATGCTGATTTGGTTGATATTGTCAGCTATGGATTGGAACCTTCAACCTTTTGCCCAATACACCGTGTCAAGACGCAAGGAGAGCACAATGTCTATATATTGGGATGTGCTGAATGTGAGGGGGAATTTCTGCAGGTGTTAATGTTAATCAAGTTAGCCTGTGTGAAGATTGAAGCAATGGAAAACTGTTCATGTCATTATCTGGAAAAATCAGTCATATGGGGAATCTTGCTGCTATGATAGTGTTCTACAAAGTAAACGAAAGTTGTTGTGTCTAAATTCATTTTTAGGGATGTGTGTAACCTGACGGATCAGCAACGTTGGCTAATATGGTTTTCGTTTGATTCTATTAGCAACCAGAGCAAAGATTGACTAAAGATTGTAGGAGGTGTTATCTACTATTCGCAAGCAACGTCCAAGGGGGAATTTGTTGGAGCATATATAGTCATATATAGTGTGTCCGTCGCTTGTCGAATAGTCTAGGCTTAATGTAATACACCTGATATGTTGTAAACACATGAAACTGGGTCATTCGTAGGAGCATATACGAATGAGACTCAATCGTACGACTGAGCCATGTAATGGACCAGCCGTGCGACTGAGAGATGCGATTGGGACATTCGTAAGACTGAACCATAAGAATGGTCCAGTCGTACGATTGGACCATACGCATGGTCCAGTCGTACGATTGGACCATACGCATGGTCCACTAGCACGAATGGGCCCAGTCGCATCTAATATGGGCCGATGCCTATATATACCAGTTTTAATATGTAGAGAGAAGGAGGGTTGAGATAGGAGTCTGCCCGGGAGCCTAGGGCTACCGGATGAGAGGGGAGATCATGCTCGATCTCCCCTTGCCAAGAGTCTTGATTCTTATGTTGTAATGAACTTGTAATCGTTAGGTTTTATCAATAAAACCATTCAATTATAGTTCATGCTCGATCTCCCCTTCCAATCCTGTTGGCCTTCAGGAGAGTATGTTCATCCAATATCTTGTCAATCATTCTCAGAACATTGGAAGACAGAATCTGACAGTTTTGACTGGTGAAAACTGCAACATGCCCTTTATCACACATTTGACTCATACTCAACAAGTTGTACTTGAGATTCTCCACATGGTTAACATCATCAAATCTTATCTCATCATTTGACACAAAGCCTTTGCCGATGATGTAACCCTTAGCATTATTACCAAAAGATACAAATCCCTTCTTTCCTTGAGAGTAGTCATGGAGAAGAGAACTGCTCCCTGTCATATGCGTAGATCCTTCACTGTCCACATACCAGATGCTTCTATGGCATGCTGAAGAACCCTGCATTTGCCACAACAAACTCGTTAGCTTTTGAGACCCAAACCATTTTGGTTTTGGGTCTGTTCTCATCAACTGATTTTATAGTAACTGATTTGTCATGATTAACAGCCTTTGAAGGTGGAGATGGTGCTGAAAAGGATTCCTTGGATTTTGGCTTAGTTTTCCTTTTTAGTGGTTTAATCACAGGTACATGTATTTGGTTAACTCTCCCCAACAAATGTTGAACCATCATAACAAGTTATGTCTGATTGGTTGTTAAAGCCTTCAATTCAGTAGACACATCATTACTTGTTTTTGATTGGTTCATGTGACTCACCATGTCCTCCTTTTTGAAAGATACAGACTTAGTCTGGTGTTTTGATACTCCATGAGGAATATTTGCAGCTGTTTTATGATAAACCCCTTCCTTCTTTTTAGATTTTTATAAGAACTTTAGGTTATTAGTTTGAGATGTTTGTGGAACAAACTTGGTTTCAAATTCATCTTTCATTTTATTAATTTTCTTTTTAATGATTTTATCTTTGTTGAATTTGGAACCCTTTCTGTACCAACATTCATTAGTGAGATGATTGAATAGACCACATATTTCACATGGCTTTTTCTTCATCTTCTGTTGTTCAACTGCTGAGGAAGATGAAACTACTGAAGGTGTGTTCTTCAGTACTTTCTTCATCTCAGTACTTATGTTAAGTACTGAAGGATTTGTAACAACTGAAGACTTGTTCTTCAGAAGTTTTCTATCAGTATTTTTGGATTTCCTGATAGACTCTTCAGCAATTGTCAAACCATGTTTGTTTTCATTTAGTTTGAAATTTTCTTCAGGTGTTGTTACTTGGTCTTCAGTACTTTGAATACTTTATGAGACAGCACCTGAAGTGCTCAGCTTTTCTTGATCATGTGTTTATCAGCAGTGAAACCATTAGCAGATTGATTAGCTGAGGTACTATTAGTGACTTCATCCTCTGATTTTGCATTATCACTTGAGGATGAGACACATGATGATGTGGTTTGGGAATTGCTTTCACCATCAGATTTTACTTCTGTCTTGGGAGTAAAATCTGTGGGAGGTACAGTGTGATTATACCCAATCCCAAACTTCACATTTGAAGCTGTTTGCTTACCGAGAAGCATTTCAAACCCCTTGCAGGATGTTAGCCAGCGTTCACACTCTACTTGAGTAGCTGCAAATGTTTCTTTGAGATTCTTATGATTCTCTAAAATGACCTCTACCTTTGCCTTTTCATCAGTGATTGGCATTTTAATTTGTTAATCTCATCATCTTTTTCTTTTAAGACAGACTCAAACTCAGCTTTTCTTTTGGAAATCACTTTCTCTAGGTCAAGATTTTGATTAATTAAAGCTACATTTGCTTCTCTAATTGAGACAAATGCAGCTATGCATGACTCAGAACACAACTTGGCCTTAGCCTCAGAAGATACCTATTGTACCTGTGATGATGAAGCATTTGAGCATGAACCATCAGTAGACTCCAGGGCCATAAGAGCAAGATTTCCAAAAGGATTTTCACCACCATGTTGACCAGCACCAGAAAACACTTGTTCAGAATAACCAGAAAGATCATCTGGTAAGCTACTCTAGTCAACAACTCCAGGAGTGAAAAAGCTTTGATGTGATTGAGATTGAGATTGTTGATTTGATTGAGATGGTTGAGGCTCAGGTAGGGCATGTGGTTGTTGAGCTATGGGTACTGGAACCTGATTGGACTGAGGCATGTAAAAACAGGGATAAGGATATGGCATTTGACCTTGAGGGACAAAATATGCAGGAGATAATTGAATTTGTGAATGATGACCAGAACTGGTAGAATGTTGCCCTTTGTTTTGTGAGCTATTGCATGGAAAGGTCACAAAGGGTGCAGAAGAGTTCGATCCAGATGATCTACACTATCTTGCAAAATGTCCAAGTCTATGGCACTTATGACACCTCAACTTGCTCTTGTCAAAACCAACTTTGGTTTTTCCAGAGAGACCAGGAAATTTTCTACCTGTCCTTTTGTAAAATTTTGTGATCTGATATTGATTAATGCCATTTGGATCAAAATATCCATCTCTTCCAAATCATCATCAGCAATTCCTTTCAAATCATCCATCAAAAAGCACAAATTATCACTACTACACCCTGAATTACTATCAATACCAACAAAAGCAGGATCCCCACTATTTGAAGAGAAATCTATATGCTCATCATAAGAACTTTCTGATGCAGCATATTCTGACTCATGACCAACCAGAGTAGTATTCCCTAGTACAAAATCATCAGTGAGCTTCCCAGATGAAGCTAGTTTCCTTTTCTATTCTATCTCTCTTTCAAATGTTAATAGTTTCCCATGAAGTTGGGTGAGAGATAGATTGTCCGGATTTGCACTGGAGCGTAGGAAAATAGTGTATGTGTCCCATCTCTCAAGCAGGGATCTGAGGAATCTATTGTTCATCTAACTGTTTGTACATTCATGTTTAACCATTTTCAGCTCAGATATCAAACAGGAAAATCGCTCAAACTGTTGAGTTAGTGACTCACCCTTTCTATGAGAGAATGTCTCATATTGCTGGGCAAGGACCTCTTTATTGTTTGCCAAGACCTCATCATTTCCTCCAAATTGTTCTTTCAGAGCAACCCAGAGGTCATGAGCAGTTTCATGATGCATATGTCCAGAATAGATTTCATTTGGCAGTGCCATGGCCAGAATTCCATGGGCTTTAGCATCAATTTCAAACAGTTTCAGATCTTCATCTGTGTATTGCTCTTTCTTCTTCGGAACCATCTCATTGGTTTCCGGATTACTCACCATAGGCTTATATGGTCCATGAACCACAAATTTCCAACAACCTGAACTGTTGACAGACAGGTGATGGAGCATTCGGCATTGCCATATATTATACTCACTCCTAACAAGCATCGGAGGCTTTGTTGAGGAGCCAGTATTGTGAGGATCATTGATTGATGTAGCCATTTTCACCAATTCAAACAGGTTCAATGAGATTTTAACAGATCTAGCTCCAAACCTCAACAACACAGTTTGAAACAAGAAGAAGCTCAAATTAATTCACTGGAAGCAACAGAAAATCAAACTCTATAACCAATTCTTGCAAATTTGCTAATTCGATCAAACTTAGATATCAAAAGAGCAGTTTCAATGATCAATTGTTAAGTCGATCAACGATTACCTGCTCTGATACCATTTGAAAGGATCGGGATCTAGTTTGATCAATTAGATTACGATTTGCAGCGGAATAGCACAAGAATTAGATGAAAGTTTAGCAAGAATAATATGAATATTCAACCAAACAGTAACGGTTATAGAGAGAGAAATTTTTCTGCAAAGAAAATGTTTTCATTCATGCACATGCTTCGGTTACAAGGAAATTAGGTTAACATTCCTTTTTTAAAGGAATATGACATCAGCTGACGTCACTTGATAGTGATAGCTAACTGATTTATACAAACAACTGAAAGTAAACTAAACTACTGAAGATGTCCACAACAACTAAGGACACCATCACAAAAAGCTAAGTACAAGCTAACATTACAACTACTGAAGTTATAACATCTAAAGTGTAAGAACTTCAGATGTTTTACATAATATAAAACTACTGATTACAAACTACTGAAAAGTAAAACCATCACAACTACTGAAGAGAACTACTTCAGCTGTTGTGACAACTTCTGAGAACTTTGTCTTCAGCTGTTGTCTTCAGACTTTGTCTTCAGGCTTTGTCTTCAGACTTTGTCTTCAGAATTGTCTTCAGACTTTGTCTTCTGACTTTGTCTTCAGACTTTGTCTTCAGCTGTTGTCTTCAGACTTTGTCTTCAGACTTTGTCTTCAACTATTGTAGACCACTTCAGTTGTTTTGATGTTTGTGGGACTTAAAGGTTTTTCTGACCTGGCTTATTGGTTCTTTTGGTCCAACAATTCCCCTCATCTTCATCAGAAAAATCAGTGGGGGATGAGATCATTGGACCAAATTCCTCACTCTCACCACCAGCTTCAGGTTCTTGGCTGTTGGATTTCCTCTGCTCATTGGCAATCTCAGTTGAGATGACAGTGGGCTGAGTTGCCATGGTTGAGGTCTTAGTGATGTAATCACTTTCAAAAGTGAAAGCATCTTCCATATGGACATCCTAAACAGGTTCAGAAGTGTCCATCTCAGTTGTAGGTGACTGATATGGGCTAGAAGTAGGAGACTCAGGAGCACTCATCTCTCTTTGAGTTGGGGAAAAGAAGAGAGAATCATGGTACTCACTGAAACCTAAATCTTCATCAGTATAGAAGTCAAGGTTGGGGATTGGTCGGTTAAGATCTAAAGGCTGGGGATGATAACTTTCCCATGAAGGTTGATCACTTGAGTGTTGAGACTTAGAGTGATGGCTTAAGGCAGTTTGGCTTATGATCTCATCAGGCTGAGCATGAGGAATCTCAGCACTGATCCATGAAGAGATGGGAATGGTCTACTCCTCAGGCGAAGTGGGAGCTCTAGTTTCCATTTCCTCCTATATGGTTGAGTGTATGGGGGCCTCCATAGACTGAATAGTCTGAGCAGGGGTTCGTTTGGATTTTCTTTGGTTGGTGATGGTGATTTGTGGCTGTGTAGGTGGTTGGGATATAGTAGGTGTGGGTTCAACACTAGTTGGTGCTGGAGGTTGTCACCTTGAGCAATGAGCTCTAACGTTTTTGGGACTGGGGTTATTTCTACCCCAGAGAAGCCAACAGTGGGCTTTCTAGAATTTTAAAGATGTCGGGCTTCATCTGTCCCAGTTAAAAATGTTACCTGTTTCCCTTAACCGTGAGTCCAGTTCACAGTTAAGAATGTATTAGACATATCTAGGAAACATGTAACATTCTAAGGAGTCTAAGTTGGCAAGTAAATTAGTATAAACAAATTGAGAATACCTGAAGTTGACCCCCTGAATCATTCTATGGATAATGAAGGAGAGATCCTCAGAAATCTGGTCCCATCCACCATGCTTGTTTGATAAGCTATAGATAACACATAGAGCAGGAATCTCCACTAGGATGAGACCTTTTCTTCCTGAAGGTCTTGACAGAGTAATCTCCCTCATACCTATCTGCTCAAAACAATGATTAACAACTTCCTTGGGAAGAACACCTCACCTTGTTCATCATTGACAGGATCAGTGATCACAAGTTTGATGTTATCAGAATGTAAAGCAGCGGAATACACAAACGAATTAGACAAATTGTAGCAAGCAAACAATATATGTAAGCGTTAAGATCGCATACGGTTATAGGGAGAGAATATGATTTTCTGATTTCTAGGAATGTTATAGATGGAGAATTTCTAATCAAATCAATCAAACATTCCATTCAATTGCTCATATCGCTCATAATTACAATGGGTTGTCACTCCTTATATAGAGTGCAACAGTCACTGCTGTTATCACGGAAAGTGACAACTGGCAGATCCAATACATAACTAAATCTTAACAAACTACTGAAATGTTCACAACTACTGAGAACATATCAGCAAGTTAAGTACAAAATATAAAACTACTGAAACTACAACGACTGAAGAACAAGCTCTTCAGTCGTTTTACAAAACTACTGAAACATAAAAATAAAACTACTGATATCACAACTACTGAAGAAGTACTCTTCAGCAGTTGTGACAAACTACTGAGGCTTCAGTACTTGATCTTCAGACTTTGACTTCAGGCGTTTCATCAGCTGATGACTTCAGTAGATATCATCAGCTGATGTCTTCAGTTTTGTCTTCAGACTTTGTACATCAGTTGTTGATCTTCAGCACTTGTGAACTCTTCAGCTGTGTGTTGTGCTTCAGTACTTTGGTCTTTCAGCTTCAGCACTTGTGTTCTTCAGCTGTTGTACTTCAGCACTTTGGTTCTTCAGCTGTTAAGGTCTTCAGCACTTGATCTTCAGCTGTTGAAGTCTTCAGCACTTGTCAAACTACTGATGAGTCTTTCAGCAGTTGTTGTGATACCGTGTGGGACTTAGAGATTTTCTGATCTTGGCTCATTGGTTCTTTTGGTCCAACAAACTCCCCCTGAACCAATGCAGCCAAAACCTCTAACTTATTTAAACTCCCACTTATTGATGGCAAAATTGTTGGTCTTTTTCCTTCTTGATCAGTAGAGAAGATGACCCATGTACGCTCCGGCTGGGAAGAACCTCAAATATTTGTTTGGCAGAGTATGAATGGGAACTCTGTTTTGGGGAACTGGACACAGAGTTGTTATCCCATTCATGAGATTCACTTCCCCATAATGAGTCTGTATGACTCACGGATATAGGCCTCAAGGAGAACAATTTGTTCCTCTTGAGAGAGTTCTTCAGCTCCTCCTTCGAAGAAGAACTGGACCATAGTACTCTGATAAGTACTTCATGGTCCTGCCATTTTTCAGCTCCACCGTAGTTACCTCCCTGTATACAAATTCAATTGGATGGTTGCCTTCAAGGAGTAACTGGAGCTCATTCTTTTGGATGTCTTCAAGCTTTTTGTATAACAACCCCTTCTTAATCATCTTGTTTTCTAGTAAGGCTTGAGGTGTCTTCTTTGCTTGGTGAGCTTTCTTGAATTCATCAATGATTTCCCAAGGTGAGACTACAACGGCCAGCATGATGGTAGATTCTATTGTTTTTCGTACTTGGCCGTTGTATCTGTGTGGGATAGTTCTTTTATGGATTCTAGAACTCACCCTGGGGTCTGGCCATACTCTCACTCTCTCCTCTGATACTGAAAGGTGTGTCTGAGAGTGTACAGCCTTTGAGCATGCCCTTTCATGGCTTGAATAGATGATGACTGAGGAAATTCCTTGTCAACCATCTTCAACAGTTGCTCATCGTGCTGTTTCTGCTGTTCTTCTTCTTCTATCTTTACTCTGACCATTTCCCTTTGAGAGTCGGGTGTGATCATGGATTGACTCTGGGGCTTTGGTAGCTTCAGAACAGCAGAGAGTGGCAGACTATCATCTTCATCCTCTTCTTCTGCTTCTTCTTCCATCCTCAGCACCCTTCTCCTTCTACGGGGTGCATCACTGGATGATGGTTGGGTTGGTGAAGGGATTGGTTTTGAAGAGAGAGGATGTTTGGATTTTGGCTTAGAGGTTGGTTGGGAGATTTGAGGGATAGGATCTGTTTGAGTGAGTGGAAGGGAAGGTTGATCTAGCATCCTTGTAGTTAATTTTGCTTTGTAAGTTTAGCCATCTCTAACTTTTGTGCCCAGCCCTCATCAAGGGCTTCCACAATGATCCCTTTGTTGAATTGCTCAGACAGACAGATTCTGGTGGCTATAGCCAGAATGCTGTCCCTGGACCATGCGCGGATCTCCATTAATGATCTTCCCAAGTATTTTGCAATGAAGCGGATCATTATTTCCAACCTCTCTTCTCAAGAGCATCGTACCCTGCCCATCGGGTTTGTATCTCTTGTACCTCTAACCTTCTGATCTCACTATCCAGTGTAGCTGTGTCAAACCCCTGCCTGAATAGTTGGTCAATTATCTTATCCATGGAGCGGCTGTGTGTGGTGTCAGCTTCTTGACCAGCTCCTCCAAGGATTTTTCTTCAGCAGTATGATCATCAGCACTTCTCTTTCTTTTGTACGTGAGCAGAGGTTGCTTTTCTTGTTTCTCCTCTTCCTCAGATCTCTTCCTCTTTCTATCTTTCACTGCAGTACCCTCCCCCTTTTTGGTTGCATTGGAGGAAGGGGTTGGTACCGCAGAAAGAGTCTTGTGGACAGCAGCATCAACCAGTGGCTGTAATGTTGAGGAAAGCCTCTCATCAAGGGCTTTGATCACTATATCAGTGATTATGGGGGTGATGAGAGGGAGGGAATTTTGTAGGATAGCACCTATTTGCTCAGGAGGGTTCTGTTCCTGAGAAGTAGGGCCTGAAGCAGAGGCGGGTGGTTGATTTTGGGGTGGCTCAGTGTTTGGGAAACCTTCAAGGGAAGGTGCCATCTGTGGGTGTATGAGGTGGCAGATGGACTTGCATCCTGAGACATCTTGGCCAGCAGCTCTTTGAGTCTGCTAACCTCATCCTCTAGAATGGTGTTGTGAGCAACGACATCGAAGAAGAAGCTCAGGTCATCATCAGTTGATACTGAATCACCTGACCTCCTGCTTAGTGCAGGATTTACATGCACTGGGTGTAGACCAGTTGGTGCATGTGCCCCTTGTGCTTGGTACTGGGGACTTCCAGCCTCAGGACAATGTCCATCATCAGCTGTTGCCTCTAGGGAGGTCTTAGCAATGTTACCAGCCTCACTCTGGTCATGTGCTGAGTCAGAGGAGGTGGCAGCCTCACTAGATATTCTAATCTCCTTCTCTACACCAGGAGATAGAATTGGTAAACCCCTGTGCTGTGGGTTCTCAAATACACTGTGTTCCTCCCCCTCAATTGTAGAGGCATTCCCAGTAAGAAGTGGTTTCTGGGGAGGGGGTGAGGAGTGCAATTGAGTCAGCACTTGAGCAACTATTAAAGTTGGGCTGTGAGGGGCGGTTGTGTGGGGTACAGGTGTAGAAGCAGTGTGCACCTGGGGTGGATGGTGCTCTTCAATGGCAATCTCCTCAAGTGAGGAAGATCCCAGATAAGTAGGTGCCCCTTGGGTTGCTGCAGGCTCCTGTTGAGAGGAAGCCTGAGCGGCTGTAGCTGGAGGAGTCATGGTATCCACTAGGGGGTTTGGACTAGTGGATATATCCTGCGTTTGTTGTGCAGGAGCATCCTCAGGGGACTCAATTCCCTGAGTAGCCTTTTGAGTTTCTTTTTGGTGGGTTTGGTGGGGACATTGGATTTGGAGGGGTGGCTGTGGGTTCCAGCTGCGTGGGTTTTCGCAGCTTGGCAGCCAATTTGAGTGTCCGGTCGGAGTTGTGCCGGGAGTATACTTCTGGCAAAACAGCCGTAGCAGGGACTCCCACGCCAACAAGTCCCTCAGCATTAAGCTGGTCTATTATAATGGCCATGATGAACCGTGGATAGAGTATCCAACGGTTGGCAGTTAATTTTGAGCCATATCTTTGAGCTCTGAAAATATTAATTCGGAAAAGTTCAGTGGTTGTTGCTCAAGGATAGAATACACTACCTGCTGCCATTTGGTGGACATTTGATCCCAAGACGATGTCTTAGGGGCCAAACATACATTGACCATATGAAAGATCAGGCGCTCAGCGTCATTAAAATGTTTCTTCATGATGGTGGTGGCACTGAGATCACCTTGATATCCATGCTGAGCAAATGAGAGATCTATAGTGCCCTTCGGATATCCAGCAGGAGAGGTAGCATCACTCAGTTGAAGAATTTTACGGATTGTTGCAGGAGTAATCACTACTTCGTTGTTGTTGACGACTGACCGGAGGGATAAGGTGTTGCTCTCCTCAGTAGTAACATTAACGTTCATCCAAAATTGGTTCAAGGATTCGGCATGTAAAACGGGGTTCAGAAGGAATGCCTTGTTGTATTGGGACTGGACCATAAGATCGATAGCAGTATCGAACTTAGTCCAGATCGGCGATTTTGTGAGGTAGGCAACACAGTTGTGTCGTGGTTTAATTTGCAAAGACGCCATGGAAATTTGTTGGAGAGGAACGTTAGGTTTGAAGAAGATGAAGTATGGAGAGCTCAGGTTAAGGGTATTTATAGGGTACGGGTGAGGATACGACTGAAGGATGTGGTGTTAGTCATCAGTAGTTTTAAACGACCGTTGACATGGTATTATCCTTTCAGACGTTGAAACAGCTGAAGTCGCGGTGTTAGGCATCAGTAGTTTAGAAAACTACTGAAGACCGTGGTTTTGACTTCAGGTGATTGAAACAACTGAGGACATGGTGTTTGTCATCAGTAGTCATCAGCTGTTGTAAACAACTGAAGACTTGGTATTGGTCATCAGTAGTTATAAAACTACTGAAGACGTGGTTTTGCTTCAGTTGTTTAAAATGAAACAGCAGTGGTACAAACGACTGAGGAGAAAGTTCTCTTCAGTTGTTTTCGTCAATTCTTAGCTTTTCAGCTGTTTCAAACTGTCCTCAACACATTCATCAGTCTTTATGGCTGATTTCAGTGTTTCATAGGACATCAGTACTTATCTGTTTTTACTGATTTCAGTAGTTATGACTGCATCAGTAGTTGTAACTACTTCAGTAGTTTAGACAGATGAAGTACTTCAGTACTTGTGAGAACTTTTAGCCTTCAGTAGTTATAAAAACTAGTGAGGTTAAAAGAGCTCATCAGTACTTATATGTGACAGACACTCATGATCATCAATATGAATTACTGAGATCATCAGTAGTTGTCACCTATTCTAGCTAGCACATACCACACCAGCTTAACCAGGTTTTGGAAAGTTGAACTATCCAAAGGCTTAGTAAAGATGTCTGCAAGCTCATCAGCACTGGGCACAAACTTAGGATCAATCAGACCTTTTTCAAAACAATCTCTTATAAAATGATGTCTGATCTCTATATGTTTGGTCCTAGAGTGCTGGACTGGATTTTTGACAATGCAAAGAGCTGAAGCACTATCCATTAACAATGGAGTCTTAGTCTCTGTAATGCCATAATCCAAAAGTTGGTTTTGAAGCCAGAGTACCTGAGATGTACAGCTTGCAGCAGCAATGTACTCTGCTTCCGCAGTGGATGTAGCAACTGAGGTCTGTTTCTTGCTCTGCCAAGAAATTAAGCAGTTGCCTAGGAATTGGCATCCACCAGAAGTTGATTTCCTGGTCAACTTACACCCTGCATAGTCACTGTCAGAAAAAGCAACTAATTTACCAGAATGGTGGTAGAATACCATAAACCTAGAGATGGAGTGCCTTGCAGATATCTAAAGATCCTCTTGACTGCAATCAGATGAGACTTTAGGTGCAGCCTGAAATCTAGCACAAACACATGTAGCAAACATAATATCTGGTCTAGAAGCTGTTAAATACATCAAGGACCCAATCATACATCTGTAAAGTGTTTCATCAACCACTTTACCTTTCTGATCTGAGTCCAGTTGTGTGGTGCTGCTCATGGGAGTAGAACAGGGCTTACAGTTTTGTAAATCAAACTTTTGCAAAAGATCTTTTGTATATTTGGATTGATGAATAAAAATTCCATCAGCCTTTTGTTTGATTTGCAACCCCAGAAAGAACTGTAATTCTCCCATGGCACTCATTTCAAACTTCTGTTGCATCAACTTTGTAAAGGCATCACACAACTTTGGATCAGAGGATGCAAAAATGATATCATCTACATAAATTTGAACAAGTAGATTATGCTGCCCAGCTTTCTTAATAAATAAAGTCTTGTCTATGGAGCCTCTAGTGAAATGTTTTCCAGAAGAAAGTTTGATAATGTCTCATACCAGGCTCTGGGAGCTTGTTTTAACCCATAAAGAGCTTTATCAAGCTTATACACCCAATTAGGATGTTTGTTGTCCTCAAAGCCTGGAGGTTGACATACATAAACCTCTTCTTTAACTTTTCCATACAAAAATGCACTTTTGACATCCATTTGAAAAACTTTAAGTTTTTGATAAGCAGCATAAGCTAAAAACAATCGAATTGCTTCCAGTCTGGCTACAGGGGCAAAGGTTTCATCATAATCAATACCTTCTTCTTGTGCAAACCCCTGAACAACCAGTCTGGCCTTGTTCTTAACAATAAGCCCATTTTCATCAGTTTTGTTCCTAAACACCCATTTAGTGCCTATTGCACACTTACCTGGAGGTAGAGGAACCAGTTCCCACACTTGCTGTTTCTTGAACTGAAGAAGCTCAAGCTGCATGGCATCAACCATCCATTGTCCTTTAAAGCAATGTGATAATTCTTTGGCTCTTGCTGACTGATGAAGAGAGCATAGAAGCAGAAATTGGACAATTGACTTCTTGTTGATACTCCAGCAGTGATATCACCAATGATTTGAGACATGGGGTGATTCTTCAGATCTTGATACACAATGAGATCTGTGCAAGTGTTTGTAGCCGGTTCAGCAGCAACAGATGGTGATGGTGAATCATTTCCTTGAAACCAATCAGTGGATGGTAATTCAAAGGAAGTTGAATTCGAAGAAATCTCATCAGCATTTGTTGTGGATGGTGCTACTGGCGCTACAGGAACATCAGGTCTAGTTGAATCAGGCAGCTGATCACTAAACCTGAAGAGGTGAGTACTACAATCATCATCATCATCAGCAGTACCACCAGGTGGTGAACTGTTGACAGGAGCAACAGCAGGAGTTTGATAAGGAACATATTGCAGTATGTCCAGATCAAATAACTCCACAGGACTTTGTGGAATCTTGTCCTTTGGAGATTCATTAAACTTAACATGTAGAGTTTCTTCAACCATCTTTGTTCTGCAGTTGAAGACTCTGTATGCTTTGCAAGTAGATGAATAACCAACAAAGTATCCTGCATCCACCTTAGGATCAAATTTGTGGAGTTGATCCTTTGTGTTGAGAATAAAACAGGGACACCCAAATGCTTTGAAAAATGAAATCAGTGGAGCCAAATGATGGAGAACTTCATATGGAGTCTTCATCAACCTCTGATTTACTAAAACTCTATTTTGCACATAACAAGCTGTGTTGACAGCTTCGGCCCAAAAGGTCAATGGCAAACCTGAGTCAGCCAGCATGGACCTTGCAGCTTCAATGAGGGTCCTGTTCTTTCTCTCCACTACTCCATTTTGTTCCGGAGTCCTTGGAATGCTGAACTGCCTTTTGATTCCCTTTGAGAGATAGAAGTCATCAAGTGTATGATTTCTGAACTCAGTTCCATTATCACTCCTAATACACTTGACTGGAAGGGAATACTGCTTCTCAATGTACAGCACAAAGTGGATAATCTTCTGAGCAGCCTCATCCTTTGAGTGTAGAAAGAAAGTCCATACAAATCTGGAGTAATCATCCACAATTACCAGACAGTATTTCTTCTTTGCCATGCTCATTACTCTCACAGGACCAAATAGATCCATATGCAGTAATTGCAAGCAGGCAGTGGACTTGGACACTTCAATAGGAGGAAATGAGACCTTGTGCTGTTTTCCTTTTAAACAAGCAGTGCAAGTTTCATCACAGTGGAACTCCTTTATTGGTAAGCCTCTGACTAAACTATTGTGGCTAAGCTGATTCATGTTTTTGAGATTAACATGACCAAGCCTCCTGTGCCATAGTTTAGATTCTTGAAAAGAGGCTTTGGAAAATAGGCAAGGATTACCTTTGAGATCTATCTTCTTAGAGAGATCTAAGGCATACACTCTTCCTGTCCTGTTGGCTTTCAGGAGAGTGTGATCATCCAACGCCTTGTCAATCAAGGGCAAAACTTTGGATGACAGAATCCTACAGTTTTGACTTGTGAAAAGGGCAACATGGCCTTTATCACACATTTGACTGACACTCAAGAGGTTGTACTTGAGATTTTCCACATGATTAACATCATCAAATTTGATTTCTCCATTGGAGACAAAGCCCTTACCGATGATGTAACCCCTAGCATCATTGCCAAAAGAGACAAATCCCTTCTTTCCTTGAGAGTAGTCATGAAGAAGAGAGATGTTCCCAGTCATGTGCATGGATCCCCCACTGTCTACATACCAGATGCTATTTTGGCATGTTGAAGAACCCTGCAATAATAAACAATCAGTTAGTTTTAGAGACCCAAACCTTTTTGGTTTTGGGCCTGGTCTCATCAATAGATGGTAAACTAGCATGTTTATTGTAACAACAGCCTGAGAGGAAGAAGATGGTGCAGAAGAGGAGTCCTTTGGCTTAGACCTCCTTTTCTGTGGTTTCAACATAGGAGAATCTAGTTGGTTAACTCTACCCAACAGATGTTGTACCATCATCACCAGCTGTGTCTGATTTTGTGATAAAGCTTTCAGCTCATCAGACACATTGCTAGTGGAGTTAGATAAGGTCCTATGTTGCACCTTCTTCTTTTGAGCACCCTCAGCTGTCACCTGTTTAACTCCTTCCTTTTGGATTGCTTTAAGGACTTAAGGGTTACAGGATTTGATGTTGCTGATACAAATGTGGTCTCAAACTCAGTTTTCATTTTTACCATTTTCTCATTAATTTCTTCTTTTTGTTTGAGTTTGGAACCTCTTTTGTACCAACAATCATCTGTAAGATGATTGAACAAACCACATACTTCACATGGTTTCTTCTTCATCTTAGGTTGATCATCAACTAAAGATGGTGAAGCAACAGAAGACTTGTTCTTCAATGCTTTGGAAGCATTGGTTGCTTTCTTGACAGCATCTTTAGTAGTCTTCAAACTCTTTCTACTGCCAGTTTTCTTCTCTTCAGTACTGACAGCAGTTGAAGTTTGAACTTCAGGAGTTGAATCCTGCTCTCCAGTCCTTTCAGGACCTTCAGGATTGACTCCTGAGTTGATCAACTTATTGATCATGTGAATGTCAGCATTTGGACCATCAACATCAGCTGATAGGTTCAAAGAGGACTTGATACTGACTGCTACTTCTGATTGTGCTGTAGCAGAAGGTAGATCACATGACTTGATGGATTGGTTATCACTCTCACCATCAAATTCTACCTCTGCTCTTGGGGTAAAATCTGTAGGTGGAGCAGTGTGATTGTAACCAATTCCAAACTTCACATTTGAAGCAGATTGCTTACTAAGAAGCATTTCCAAACCTTTGCATGATTGTACCCATCTATCACACTCGACCTGGGTAACTGCAAGGGTTTCTTTGAGATCTTTGTACTTCTCTAGAAGTACATCTTCTCTAGCCTTAATCAATTATTTTGCAATTCAGTTTATAAACCTCATCATTTTTATCTTTGAGCACAAACTCAAACTCAGCTTTGTTTTTGGAAATTTCTTGTTCTAGCTCATTGTTCTTATTAATTAAAGCTACATTTGCTCTAATGGAAGCAAATGCTGCTATGCATTGTTCAGAACATAATTTGGCTTTTGCCTCAGAGGATACCTGTGATACCTGAGGTGTAGAGGCATTGGAAGATGAAGTATCAGCAGACTCCAAAGCCATAAGAGCTAGATTCCCAAAGGGACTGTCACCACCATGTTGACCAGCACCTGAGAACAGTTGATCATGACCAGACAAGTCATCTGGTAAACTGCTCCAGTCAACAACTCCTGGGGTGAAGAAGCTGTGTTGTTGAGATGAAGGTTGTTGATGAGATAGGGAAGGCTGAGGTTCTGGTAATGCATGAGGTTGTGGTGTCATAGGAACTTGAACTTGACTTGACTGTGGCATGTAATAACAAGGGTACTGATAAGGCATTTGACCCTGAGGAACAAAATATGCCGGAGATTGTTGTTGAGGATGATGACTAGATGTGACAGGATGTTGCCCTCTGTTTTGTTGACTGTTGCCAGGAAAAGTCACAAAGGGTGCAGTAGAGTTTGATCCAGTTGATCTACACTCTCTTGCAAAGTGTCCAAGCCGTTGGCATTTGTGACACCTCAACTTGCTCTTGTCAAAACCAACTTTGGTTTTGCCAGAGAGTCCTGGGAATTTTCTTCCAGTTCTTTTGTAGAACTTCTGAGATCTGATATTTATCAAGGCCATTTGGCTCAAAATATCCATCTCTTCTAAGTCATCATCAGCAATCCCCTTGAGATCATCCATAATGAAACATAAATTGTCATTATTACCTCCAGTAAACTGACCATCAACACTTACAAATGCAGAATTAGAAGTGCTCGAAGAGAAATTAATATGCTCATCATACTGGCATTCAGATGCAGCATATTCTGACTCATGACCCACCAAGGCAGTGTTGCCTTGAATAAAGTCTTCAGTGAGCTTTCCAGATGAAGACAGCTTTCTCTTCTGTTCTATCTCTCTCTCAAAAGTGAGCAATTCCCATGGAGTTGGGTGAGAGATAGTTTGTCCAAACTTGCACTGGAGCGTAGGACAATAGTATATGTGTCCCATCTCTCAGGCAGTGATCTGAGAAATCTGTTATTCATCTGAATATTGGTGTATTCAAGTTTGACCATTTTTAGTTCAGAGATCAAACAAGAAAACCGCTCATATTGTTGAGTCAGTGTCTCACCCTTTCTATGAGAGAATGTCTCATATTGTTGGGCAAGAATTTCTCTATTATTTGCCAAGACCTCATCAGTTCCTCCAAATTGTTCTTTCAAAGCAATCCAGAGGTCATGGGCAGTTTCATGATGCATTAGCCCAGAATAGATTTCATTGGGCAAAGCCATGGCCAGAATTCCATGGGCTTTTGCATCAATCTCAAGCAACTTTTTATCCTCATCTGAGTATTGCTCCCTCCTCTTCGGAACCATTTGATTGGTTTCCGGGTTATTCACCATAGGCTTGTGTGGACCATGTACCACTGATGTCCAACACCCTGCGCTGTTAACAGACAGGTGATGGAGCATACGTCTTTGCCATATGTTATACTCATTCCTAACCAGCATAGGAGGCTTGGTTGAGGAACCAGTATTGTGAGGATCATTGGAGGGAGTGGTCATTTTCAGTTCAAAAACAGTTTAGTTCAAGTTTTAAAAAGTTTTAGACAAACCACAACAAACTCAATGAGAACCAAGAATAAGATCTCAGGATGAATGAGCAGAAATACAGAAAATTCAATCTCTATAACCGTTTCTTGCAAAAACAAAAGCTAATTCAATCAAACTTGGATCTTGAATAGCAGTTTCAATGATCAATTATTAGATCGATCAATGATTAACCTGCTCTGATACCAATTGACAGGATCAGTGATCACAAGTTTGATGTTTATCAGAATATAAAGCAGCGGAATACACAAACGAATAGACAAATTGTAGCAAGCAAACAATATATGTAAGCGTTAAGATCGCATACGGTTATAGGGAGAGAATATGAATTTCTGATTTCTAGGAATGTTTATAGATGGAGAATATTTCTAATCAAATCAATCAAACATTCCATTCAATTGCTCATATCGCTCCATAATTACAATGGGTTGTCACTCCTTATATAGAGTGCAACAGTCACTGCTGTTATCACGGAAAGTGACAACTGGCAGATCCAATACAGAAATAACTAAATCTTAACAAACTACTGAAATGTTCACAACTACTGAGAACATATCAGCAAGTTAAGTACAAAATATAAAACTACTGAAACTACAACGACTGAAGAACAAGCTCTTCAGTCGTTTTACAAAACTACTGAAACATAAAACATAAAACTACTGATATCACAACTACTGAAGAAGTACTCTTCAGCAGTTGTGACAAACTACTGAGGCTTCAGTACTTGATCTTCAGACTTTGACCTTCAGGCGTTTCATCAGCTGATGACTTCAGTAGATATCATCAGCTGATGTCTTCAGTCTTTGTCTTCAGACTTTGTACATCAGTTGTTGATCTTCAGCACTTGTGAACTCTTCAGCTGTTGTGCTTCAGTACTTTGGTCTTTCAGCTTCAGCACTTGTGTTCTTCAGCTGTTGTACTTCAGCACTTTGGTTCTTCAGCTGTTAAGGTCTTCAGCACTTGATTCAGCTGTTGAAGTCTTCAGCACTTGTCAAACTACTGATGAGTCTTTCAGCAGTTGTTGTGATACCGTGTGGGACTTAGAGATTTTCTGATCTTGGCTCATTGGTTCTTTTGGTCCAACAATCATCCAGCTGAAGATGCATGTTGATGATGGCCGAAGTGATGAAGATGTTCTCCCCTACACTGAGTCAGATAGTGCCTTCTCCCCATCAATTAACCTCTTGGCAAGTCTTCCAAAATTCAAGCAAATGATCCTCATAGAGTGGAGGATCAATGGTTAGGAAGGTGAAGTAGTTAGACAAAATAAGAAGCAACAAACCTCTAAGAAATAAGGATCTTCTCAGAGCCTAACAGAGCAACCTGATTATGTTGTATGTGGATTGCATGGTAAAGTTTGGATCATTTCTGTGAGTAGGGTTGGCCATTGTGAGGTAGCTTAAGGATGAAGAAAAACAAAAGAAAGAAATTTCAGAGAGAAATTTGGGGTTTTAGGTTTGGAGGAAGAAGCAGATGATAGAAAGAGGGGGAAACCATTAGGTTTATATGTGAAAAGGATTTCAGACAAAGTTTAATGAAAGAGGATAAACTTTGAAATCCGGATGTCTGTCCCACCTCTAAAAAAGTAGTTTGCTTTTGCTCAAAACGTAGTTTTCTTGGAAGTTAAAAAGCTTCCAAAGGTAAGTTATCTTTGGAAGTTTTTAATGAAAAAGCTTTCAAAGCTAAAATGACTTCGGAAGAATTTCCTAAGAGTTTTGAAAATTTTGCTTCGGAAGCGAAATTAAGACTTGAAAGCTTTGTACACTGAAGCATAGAGCTTCCGATGGTTAATTTTGCTTCGGAAGGAAAAGGTCTTTGAAAACATATAAGTGCCACGAAGAATTTTAAGCTTGAGAAGATATTTAGAAATTTCTTCCGAAGGTAAAATACTTGGGCAGTTATTTGTTTTAAAAGCATAAATTTCTTCCGAAGTTAAAAACATAACTTCCGAAGGATTAAAATTTTAATAAATCTAAGGAAAGTCTTCAAAAAGATTCTCATTCAATGAAAAACAAGAGCTTATGAAAGTGATGAACTAGACAACTTAGGACACACATATTTTAAGAAATAATAAGAATTAGTTTTAAGAAAAACCTACTCAAAGTTGATCATCCCAGTAGCTGATACAAGATATCTAAATCTCTGTTCATCAAAAGCCTTTGTAAACAGATCAGCATATTGTTCATCTGTGTGACCTTTGACTATTTTAATTAACCCCTTTTCATAATTATCTCTTGTTAAATGATACCTGATATTGATGTGTTTGGTCCTTGAGTGCTGGACATGGTTCTTTATGATTGAGATAGCACTATTGTTATCTATATGAATAGGAGTCTCCTTGAAGTTGAACCCATAGTCCAGTATCTGATTCTGAATCTAAAGCACTTGAGCACACCAGCTTGCAACAGTAATGTATTCAGCTTTAGCAGTTGATGCAGAGACATAGGATTGTTTCTTGCATTGCCATGAGACAACCCTTCCACCAAGAAACTGACATCCCCTAGATGTAGACTTTGCAGTCATGTTGCAACCACCATAATCACTATCTGTGTATGCATACAGATTGAAGTCAGGATTCTGGGATACCACAGACCAAGTGTTGAAGCACCCACCCTTAAGGTATCTTAAAATCCTCTTGACAGTGATAAGGTGAGACATCTTAGGGTGGCTTGATATCTTGCATAGATGCAAGTGGCAAACATAATATCAGGCCTGCTAGCTATAAGATACATAAGAGACCCAATCATAGCCCTGTATAAGTGTTCATCTACACACTCGGCCTCAAGATCAGGTCAAAGGGAGTGGTTTCTAGCTATGGGTGTCTTAGCAATCTTACAATCAGTCATGTTGAACCTCTTGAGTATGTCCTGAACATACTTTGACTGACTAATGAAGATTCCATCTTGAACTTGCTTCACTTGAATTCCCAAAAAGAATTGAGTTCCCCCATGGTACTCATTTCAAATTTGTCCTTCACCAGCCTCTCAAAGTCTTTGCAAAGCTTTGGATTAGTTGAACCAAAGATGATGTCATCCACGTATACTTGTAAAAGAAGTATGTTATTTCCCTGTCCTTTGATGAAGAGAGTTCCATCTATAGTACCTCTCCTATATCCATGTTTACAAAGATACTCAGATAGTGTCTCATACCACTTCTTGGGTGCCTGATGCAGCCCATAAAGAGCTTTTTCAAGCTTGCAGACATAACCAGGATGATCAAGATCTACAAAACCATGTGGCTGTTTGACATACACCTCCTTATCAATCACTCCATAAAGAAAAGCACACTTCACATCAAGTTGAAAGACCTTGAAGTTCTTAGATGCAGCAAATGCCAGGAATATCCTAACAGCTTACAGTCTTGCTACATGAGCAAAGACATCTGTATAGTTAACTCCTTCTTCTTGTGTATATCCTTGAATAACTAGTCTAGCTTTGTTCTTGATGATAATGCCTCTATCATCCTTCTTGTTCCTAAACACCCATCTGGTTCCAATGGTAGTCTTCCCATGAAGAAGAGGACAAAGGTTGCAAACTTTCTATCTTTAGAATTGAAGTAGCTCATCCTGCATAGCTTCAATCTAACTTCCATCCTTTAGAGCCTCATCAACTTTCTTTGGCTCTATCTGGGATAAGAAATAAGAGTGGAGATAAACATTTGCTTTATGAGTTTGTCCTCTTGTTTTTACCCCTGTGAAAACATCTCCAATGATGTTTGTGGTAGGGTGGGACTTGTGGATCCTTAGCTGAGGGATCATAGCAAGTTGCTGAGAAAGATCTAAATAAGAGAAATTTAGATCTGGCATAGAAATTTCACCCACCATATTAGCACACTTATCAAGAGAGACTTTATCCAAGGAGTGTGTGACATCATTGATGTTATCATCTATGGAGTGATTATCAGTATCAAGAAAGTCTTAATCACTTTCACCACTATCATGATTGTCTTCTGCAATTGAAGCATCCTTATCTGATAGGAACCTCATTTGCAAAAGTAGTTCCAATTGGAGCTGAAGATGTGTTACTTGAAGGTCTTCTCACCTCAAATGTTGGATCAGGATCACCTGTATTTAAATTTTCTGCAGATCCTGAAACAGTCTCACAAGATTTGTTAAAACAGTTAGTAACTAAATGAAGATCAAAGAGCCAATCAGGACCAGAACCAGCCACACAAGGTGTGTGTTCATTGAAAGTCACATTGGCTGGCTCCTCAACAATTCTAGTTCTGAGATTGTATACTCTGTAAGCCTTAGCTTGGGAAGAGTATCCAATAAAGTGTCCATCATCTGATTTCTCAGCAAATTTGGTAATTTGATCCTTGGTATTCAAGATGGTGGAAGGACATCCAAATGACCTGAGAAAACTAATGAAAGGTTTCCTCTTGTGCCAAAGTTCATAAGGAATCTTGCCATGAGTCTTAACTACTAAAACTCTATTCTGCACATAGGAGGCAGTGTTGACTGCCTCTGCCCAGAAGGTGATAGGCAGCTTAGAGTCAGATAGCATGGTTCTTGCAGCTTCAATCAGTGTCCTGTTTCTCCTCTCAACAACACCATTCTGTTGAGGAGTCCTGGGAGCACTGTATGTCTTGTAATACCTTTTTCATCATAGAATGCATCAAGGATTGGTTCTTGAATTCGGTTCCCTGATCACATCTTATGATTTTGACTTTATGATCATATTGATTCTCAATCTTCAAGATGAACTCTTCAGAATCTCAGGAGTCTCATCCTTAGTCCTAAGGAAAAAGACACAAGTGAATCTTGTAAAGTCATCTGTGATCACTAAATAGTAAGAGGTCCTTCCTAGACTCATTACATTGGTGCGGCCAAAGAGATCCACATTTAACAAGTGTAGGGGTGTAGTGATGGAGTTCCTTTCCTTATGCTTGTGAGATGCCTTATGTTGCTTCCCTTTTAGGCATGAAACACAATGGTCATCACTTGTAAACTCTTTCTTTGGCATTCCAGTTACCAAATCATTCTTAATAAGTTTATTCATGTTTTTAAAGTTTACATGGCACATTCTTTTATGCCATAGGAAAGACTCATCACTATTGGGTTTAGACAGAAAAATGAAACTTCTCCAGAGGGAGATGTTTCTTGCAAATCCATCTTGTACATGTTCCCTTTCCTGGGGCTCTAAGAAGAATATGCTTATGCGGAATGACCACCCTGGGCTTGAGAACAATGCACTCATACTTAGTAAAGAGCATGTTATGATTCTAATCACAAAATTGGCATACACTCAGAAGATTGTACCCAAGCTCCTTGAAAAAGTTTACCTTTTCAATGCTAAGCTTACCATTTGTGACCTTGCCCCTTCCTGAAATGTAACCACCTTCATTTCCTCCAAAGGCAACTGGCCCTCCATCAATCTTTTCAAAGTTCTACAGTAGTGACATATTGCTTGTCATGTGGCTGGAATAACCACTGTCAATGATCCAAACATTTTTGTTTGTCTTTAGCAGTCCCTGCACAAAGAAAATGATTAGTTACATTTGGAAACCCAAGCCTTACTTGTCTTGGGCTCATTAAGAGAAATTAAAGGTAATGCAACAGTAATAGATCCTATGGTTGTGCTAGGAGGATCTTGAGCTATTGTTGATGGAGAATTTTCAGTCACTTGGTCTTTCTTAGACTTCCACACCACCTTTGGAGTCTTGGAGTTGACCTTCAATACTTCGGAAGCTTTTGATACTTTGAAGTTTTGAAGACTGAGCCTTCAAAAGATCCTGTAGACACTGTAGCAAACCTCAGTGCTTCAGAAGTATTCCTTCCGAGACCAACTTTTCTTCCGAAGGCAATTTTCCACTTTCCTTCTTCTTAGATTTGAAGCTTCCGAAGGAAATAGATTTTCCTTCCAAAGCTTGAATCTTCTTGGAACTCTTGGAAGTCTTTCTCTTAGTCATGTTAAGAGTACCTTTAGGATTGTATGGACAATCCTTAGCAAGATGAGCAGTACTTTCACACATGACACACTCTATTTTCTTCTTCCCAAGAGCCTTATATTGGGAACAAGACTGACTTTGGTCACATCCCTTCTCCACCTTCATCTTTGCAGATGTTGAGACAGTCCTTTTAGGCTGGGAACTGTTCTTGGAGTTTGATGGTCTAGGCTATGCAGTAGTGGTACATAGCAGATGAGTCTTCTTCTTGGTACTAAGATGATTTGAACAAGAACCAGAACTCTTAGCAGAAGAGTTTAGGTTGATGTCTTTAGTCTTTACTCCTTCAAACCCTGTAGAGATAAACACTTGTTTCTGCTTGGAGTCAAAAGTAGCCTTGATCTCTTGAGCCTTCCTTGCTTTTCTTTTGCTCTTTCTGATTAAGTTCTTCCTCATTGACTTGGCCATCACATTCTTTTTCTTCTCCTCAGAAGGATAGTGGCCCTTCTTAGAATCCTCCTCTTCACTCTTCTCATAGGAATTCTTCACTATCACTTCTTCATGCTCTTCACTCAAAGGATCTATGAGAGGAATCTCATCTTCACAAGTTCCACACCTAGGTGATCTTACAGACAAGATTGTGTGTGGAGGAGCTATCTCATTTGATCCTAGTCCCTGCTTGTTTTGATAGCACACTTTGTTGTGCAGGGATGAGGATATCATGTTCTTGAAGGTCTCTTCTTCAAGTATACACTTGTCTGCCTTGGCTTTGCTAATCGCAAGCTCAGTCTGGCACTCAGTTAGCTTGGTTATGAGATCCTTGATTTGAGTCGTAAAATATGTATGCTCATGTTTTAGAACTGAAATTTTTTTCTCTAAGTCCTCTATCTTTAGTTTATAGTCATTTTCAGACTTTCTAAAATTAGCTTTTAAAATGTTTAAGGACTCAAGATCAGATCTCATCTCCAAGTTATAGGACCCGTATCTATTTACTTTAGCAATGCATTTAGGGGTACAGAGATGTACCAATACCTTGGCTTCATCATGATCTGCCATCAGTGCTTGGTTTAGAGAAGCATCTTCCACTAGAAAGCTCCAGTCAAAGCTTCCTTCTTCAACAGCAACAGCAGCCTGCTGCTTGGCTTCTCATTTTGGGGAGCTTTGTCAATGTAGTTGGGTCTGGACTGTGTTTGGCCACCATTTGTTCTAGGTGCCTTACACTCCTTGGCAAAGTGGCCCATCAAGTTGTAGTTGTAACACTTGACTTTGCCTTTGTCCAGGCCAAACTTTCCACTAGTTGCATTGCTTGGATACTTCCTTCCAGTTTGCTTGTAGAATTTCTTGGCTCTGTGAGTGAGAAGAGCCATGTGCTGGACTATCTCCATGTACTCCAGATCATCTGGATGGATACAGTCCAGGTCTTCAAGGGTGAACAGAAAGCTGCCACAACTTTCATCAGAAGACACAAATGCTTGAGAAGAACTTGTCTCTTCAAATGGGCTTCCTTGGGTGTAGTTCTCCCTTGGTGTCTCTGGGAAGGTGATGAAAGGACCCTTTGGTGAGTTGTCAGGGTGGCATATGAGATGATGTTGGGGTTCTATGATATCCATTTCAACCACATACAGGGCTGAACCTATTTGATTGTTGGAGTTGCAAGATGAACCTTGCATGTTCATCTCCATTTGGTATCGACTGAGAATCCCATATAACTCTGTTAGAGTAAGAGTTTTTAAATTCTCAGTCCTCTTGATCACCACACAGTAGTGTGTCCACTACCTAGGAAGTGAGGACATGAACTTCCTTATAATGTCCCTGTTCTCAAGAGGAACTCCTCCATCCACAAGGGTATCCACAATCTCAACATACCTGAAGTATTGCTGAGTCATGGTTTCACCTGTTTTGAAGGTGAAGTTTTTAAACAGCTGCTTTAGGATATCCTTCTTGTTCTCCTTGGGTTCAGAGGAACCCTCATACATTAGTTTTAGTGCATCCCACAGCTGCTTGGCTATTTTGCACTTCTTGAAACCTCTGTATATAGTGTTTGGAAGAGCAGTCTGAAGGGCTGTCATGGCTTTTTTATCAATCTTTACTCCCTTCATGTCTTCATCAGAGTAGTTTGCCATAGCCTTGGGGATCATACCAGCACCAGTAGTATAGGGGGTGCTAGGTATGTAAGGTCCATTCTCAACAGACTCCCACATTCTTGAGTCTAGAGACCTGATGAAACCTTCCATTTTGAGGCACGAGGTATCAAAGTCATCAAGAGTGATCAGTGGGGACTTGTTCATGGTTCTAATTTCCTTATCAGCCTTAGAAATGGCTGCCATTTGAAAGGTTTAGTATTTGTGTGTGTGAGGGATCTTAAGATGGTGAGATCTTATATCAAGAGCCTGGATAGCTCTGATACCAAATGCACGACCGGTGAAAGGGGTCACTTACAACACAACAACACAAAGAGGAGATTAACCAAAACTTAATAAAATAGTGAACTGTATTAATCACAAGTAAGACACTAAGAACACAGGTAATGTAAGAGACAAAACACAAGAGCACAAGTATATGGTTTTCAAGAATGCAATATATTGCTTTCTCTATGTTCTTTTACAAGTGTTACAAAGCATACAGGAAAGATACAAGAACACGAGATACTTATACTATATCCTATAGTCGGCCATACTATGACAGCCAGCTGGATACAATTGACTAGACTCAAAACAAAATCAATTGTAGAGTTAAAAAGGCAGATTGCCTTTTGACTTTGTGACTATGACATGCCATAGCTCATATCCTTATCTATTACAAAAAGGATAAAGTACATGAAGTAGAAAGTTACAGACTCAAGACCTCAATGTACAGTTACCAAAAGCATGGACCTTTTCACCAACTCATGCAAGTTGGTGACATTACAAAGATGCACCGGAAAGGTGTCTTGCTTTATGGAAAAGTACATCAGATAAAGGATGTTACTAAAAGTCTTCGGAAGAAATCAGTCTTGAAGAGTTGAGGCTTCGGAAGAATTCGTCTTTGAAGCTTTGGAAGACTTCATCTTTGGCTTCGGAAAATATTGGCCTTGGCTTCAGAAGATTTCACACTTAGAATATTTCTGTTGCATGTGTGAAACTTCCAAAGCATTCTTCTTCAGTACTTGTGTAGCATGCATGCAGAAGGACTTTGGTTGCTTCAGCCTTTATGCATATTATCTACAATCATGTTGATGGTCTCACCTTGGTAAGGTATCATTTAGTTCAGAAAGCAGGGCAAGTTGAGCCTGAGATACATAGGGCCTTTCCTAATCATTGCTCGAGTAGGAGAGGCGGCCTATAGACTAGAATTACCAGATGAGTTAAGTGGGATTCACCTGGCATTCCATGTATCTCATCTGAGAAATTTCTAAGCAGACGAGGATATGATTGTACCACTGGAGGATATCGAGGTAGATGAACGGCTCAATTATGTGGAGCAACCTGTGGTGATCATTGATCGAAAGGTAAGAGGTTAAAGAATAAGGAGGTTCCTCTTGTGCGTGTACAGTGAAGCACGGGAAGGGATTCGAGTCTACGTGGGAGACGGAAGAAGAGATGAAACAGCATTACCCACGATTGTTAGAGGAATAACAGGTTTTAGGGATGAAACCTATATAAGTGGGTGGACTTGTAACACCATATTATTTTTAGAATACTCAAACGAATGAATAAAGTGAAGAAAAAGAAGGATAAGATATTTTACCAAGTTAAGGGGTAAAAAGTGTAAAAAGGACAAAATCTTTGAAAAGTTATTGAATAAAGGTGATGGTCGCCCATCACCCTCTCTTCACCCATATCAATCGGATTTTAGAGAAAGAAAAGCGAAGAGAGAAGGAAGCATTCGGGTTTAGAAGAGCAGAAGGAAGAAGTTCGAATTCAAGGTAAGAATTAATGTCATTATGATGTTCTTAACTGGTTTTATCCTCGGTTGTATGCTTATGTATGTTGTATGTGTTTGGGTGTGTGTTTTGGTGGGTTTCTAGGTGGTTAAACTCAACTTGCAAACGGGTTTTGAAGAAGTCATAACCAAAGGCAGCTAAGGTGAGTTCTAGGACCCCCGCTTTACTTGTTTTAAACTATTTTGGGGCTGGAAATGCATCTACAAACTTTTTATAAAAGTTGGGTTTCATACTCGTATGTGTTTATGTGTTATGTTGTGGGTGGGGTTTGATTATGGCTATGCATGTGTTTGATGTTGTTATGCTTGTGTTTCTAAGGCCTAGAATGTATGATTTAAGCTTAGAACATGATAGGTGATGTTTGGGGACTGAATTATGATGTTTAAGTGTGATATAGCCTGCTCATGCACCCAAACAGTAACTCATACGCCCAACTGTAGATAACTACCTAAGTGTTCCCATGTGCCCGAAACCTCATGTGCCCAAATAGTACTCATGCCCCTAGAAATAGGCTGAAATTGACTAAGTGTTCATGCGCCCAGATAGCTAATGCGCCTAGGCACTCATGCGCCTGCATAGTGCCCATGCACCTAGAATTTCCCAGAATAGATTAAGTGTTGCTCATGCACCGCAATAGTGCCAATGCGCCTGAAAGTTGCGCATGCGCCTAGGTGTTCCTCATGCGTCTGAAAGGCCATGCGCCTGCATAGTGCTCATGCGCCTGCATAGTGTTCATGCGCCTAAAGAGTTAGAATATTTTATGATTTTTGGGGGAAAATGTGTAATGTAGGCTTTGACTTGGGAGGTTCCCGGGGGATATGTAATTTGACTTTTTAGAGTCATAGAAGATGTGATGGGCGATGTATGATTGATGCTTATGCATGATCGTGATGTTTGTATGTTCATGTTGATGTTCCTTATTATGTATGATTATTTTCCTGTGGCTTTACGTTGAATCTTAATGAATGAATGAAAAGTATTATGTAACGTGAAGTGGAAGATAATGAAAAGAGGAACGTAATGACAAAATGCATGCATTATCGAATGAATGAAAGTAAGAAAGTCTTGCAAGCAATGTATGGAGGTTCACACCTAATGAAGGGTGTTAGCTCAACTGTGTGCGGGTTAGCTACCTTAGAAGGATGCACACTGGGGTCTAATCCTTGTGATTAACCATATGTATAGGATCCTTGCAGTTTGCCCTAGGTATTGGAGTCAGCTTCATGCATAATGTTCGAGATCTATGAAAGACCTTTCGCCCAGTAACCAGCTTCGTGCACAACGTTCCGGGTATATCATATGGCATTGGTCCGGAATGAAGAGAAAAGATAAGCGGTGAATGTACTTGCCCTAGGTACTGGAGTCAGCTTCGTGCATAATGTTCAAGGTCTATGAAAGACCTCAGGCCCGGTAATCAGCTTCGTGCATAATGTTCCGGGTATTGTACATGTCATCGGAAAGTAATGAACGTACGAATGAAAGTAAGAAAGTATGAATGAAAGTGAATGAAACTAACGAAAGTGAATGATAATGACGTACGAGGAATGAATGAAAGTTAAGGAACGAATGATGAAGATAATAATGTTATTATCTATGTGTACGTACGATGTGTGATCATGTGCAAAAGTATAGTATGATTTTGAAAGAAAGTAAAGAACGGTTTTAATGAAAGTATAGTATGTTTTATTATAAAACTAGAACTCACTCTGCAACGCTGACTTTTATATGTTTCCAGTTGGCAGGTAACAATTGCTGAGGAAGGCACATGGCGGCTACTCGGTTCATTTTGGATGGTATCCATTTTATAATGCTTTTGTGATGTAATGCAACATGTATTTTGTAATTTGATAACGATGTATTATTTTACAAAAGCTTTATAATGAAATGAAACGTCTGTTTTAATGATTCCACTACGATGTTTTATTTAAGTTAATAAAAATATATGTTTTATGTGCAATGACTGACCACTAGTGAGCGTCGCGGGAACGGGGCCTTTCAAAAACTCTCAGTCACCACCATAACACCACCACAACCGAACACCATCATCTTCCAAAATGTTATTGCAAGGAGATCAAGACTTTGAAGCTCAAGACAATCATTCAACTCGGTTCATCAAAGAAAGAAGCTACCATAAGCTACCCTTGCCCTTTCTCATTATCAAAAACAAGGTTTCAAACTCTTAAACTAACCAAAACTATAAGTTATGTGTTATAAACAATACATATAAAAAACCCTTGTGATTAAAACATGAAAAGTTTCATCAAACACCACAAATATTTCATCTTATTCAGAAATCAATAAGAAAGGTTTGAAAATCTAACAAATATGATGAATTATGAAATTAAACAATAAGATTATAAATAAGGGTTGAAATTATGCATGAACATTGTTAGAACTCTAGAAAGATTAACGTGTTGTCTTTATATGTCTTTACTATTTGTAATAGTATAGGAACTAGATTTGTAATTTGTTAGTTCCTTGTGTTTCATTATAAATAGCTTAGATTTGTAGCAGTTATATAGTGGAGAACAACAGTTTTAGAACAGATTTTAGAACTGCTTATTTACTTTGTAATTGTCTTTACTTGATATTAATGAAACTATTAATTTTGTTGATATCTTGCTTGATTTAATTACTCTGTTTGTATTTCTTTGAATTGTGTTCATACATCATCACAGATTGGTACATTTGATCCTATCAAATGGTATCAGAGCTATTGGTTGAGTGATTTTTGAGGTTTGTCGAACTTTCAAACTCAAAAAGTTCACTGAATTTGTGATTGATAGACAATTCAATTGAAATTTTGTGGATTTCAGATGTGTTTCATCATCAGAAACATGTTTTAAACCATAATCAGCAGTTAAATTCATCAAATTCGTGATAATTTGTTGAATTTGTGTTCGAAAAGTTAATTATTTTTCGAACTGAAAATTAAAAAATTGATTGATTTGTTGTTGGTATTGAAAGAAATTGATGTTATAAGAATGATTATCGATATAAAACCTATCTATTTGGAAAGTTTCAATCCAATTCATCAACTTTTGAAGAATTTCAGAATATTTGAGTTAGTTCATTCATATGAACATGATGAATGTGATGCATTAGAGTTGACGTTTGCTGAAAAATTAAGTGTTAGGCGTTTGACTACTGTTTAGTCCATTAACACTGTTTACGCATTTTTAGTTCAGACGTTTGACTACTGTTAAGAGTAAAAGTCCATACATATCATCACTGTGAGGGTATTAGAACTGTTTAGATGGTTGACAACTGTTGAGGCGCATTATAACTGTGTAGGCGCATTATAATTGTTCAGCGTTTTACTACTGTTTAGACGCATCAACTTAGGCATTTTGGAAAATTTTTCTAAGGCATTCCCTTAGACGTCTCTCAAGTTAGGCGCATTAACTGTTTGGGAGTTTGAATACTGTTTAGGCGCATCACCCTTGATACTTAAAATTTTTTTTAAGAAATTTTTTCAAAATCTTTCTCATTTCTTTTCTTAATTCAAACTCTTAGAAAAAAACAAAAATATAAGAATGGTGAAATCAAAAGATTCTGAAAATAGAGTTCCAAAACTTAAAATAGAGCTGATTTCAAAAATTGGTCTCTTAGGTGAAAACATCATTTAAATTCCATTGACACTGATCTTGGAAATCTATAGAGAAAGGACCATACATTCCTATAATCACTGATGAGCCTAACAGAGGGTTTGTTTATACTAAAGATTCTCAAGAACCCTATCCTGAAGATGGTCATCAAGGAGATGATTGAGAAGAGTAAAAAATGATATCAAAGCATATTCCTTGATGTGTAACGGACTACCTCTGGAAGTTCTTGCAAGGCTTGGTGGATATCAAACTGGATACACCATGTATAAAGCCTTAAAGACCATTTGTGAAGGAGGCAAGGAGAGGCAAAATCTCAAGAAACAAAAGTTAATAAGGCAATTAGAATTGTTTCAACATTTGTTTGGAGAAACCATAAATCAGATGATGAACAGATTTGTTCAACTTACAACTGAGATGTCAACAGCTGGTATTAAGCCTGATCAAGATCTAAAGCTTAGACTACTCAATGCTTTACCCTCATCATGGAAACAAACAGTAACCTTACTAAAACATACTAAGAAGTTCCCTATGGATCTAGATCTACTCATTGCCAAGATAGAGTCAGTAGAGATTGATGAAAGCTCAAGGAATAATGATTGAGCAACATCAATGTCTCGATATCAGTTTGTTGCTTCTCCAGCAAATACTATTGAAAATGCATTCATGGCAAAAAGTGATAAGATTACACAAGAAGAGGGAGATTTATTTGTTGGAGCAGGATTTTTCACTAATTCATCATTTACTAGTGCTCCTGCTTATACAACACAGTCTCATTCTCAATCTCCTCCTAAATCTCAGTCAAACATGTAATGTTCAAACAGAGACTTCTTTATTTAACTCTGCTAAATCTAGCAAATTTAAAGATGTGATAAACATCCTATTAGAGGATGAAGAGCCTAAAACTGCATTCACTACATGTATGGCTAGTTTTCAAGCATATCAAGGTAGCCATTTAACTCAATTAGACCTTGTTTTACAGGATTTGTTTGAAAAGGATCCTGAAGATGTTAAAGAGATGGACTTAAACTGGCAGATGGTGATGATTGCTTACATGACACAAAAACACTTATATGTCAACAGGAAGTACAAGCCAAGTGCTAACAAGACTATTGGGTTTGATAAGTCAAAATCGAGGTGTTTTAACCGGAACAGTTATGGACATTTCTCCAGAGAATGCAAAGCTCCAAGGAATAATGGAGGAAATGCTCAATCAAGTTCTAGAAATCAAAGGTTTCAACCAACTCAGAAGACTTTTCAAAAGCCTTATCAAAGTCTTCCTATGCCTGAGCTTAAAGATGAAACAAAATCATTTGATGAAACCAAGAAAGCTTTAGTAGTCAAATTGGAGTGCATATGCTGAACAGTTTACTAATGATTTAACATCAAGTTTATCTCTTGTTGCAGAAATCCAAGGAGAAGATTGGTTAGAAAATAATGATCCAAAGGTGGAAGGTGAGAATGAAGAAGAGACTATGATTGGAGTGACAAATCTGATCCTAAGGAGGATACAGATGAAGTAGCTCTAATGGCACAGTCTGATCAACCTAAGGTTGACACTTCATCTTCAAAATCCGAACCTTATCTCCAAAATTTCTTGAAATCCCATTTGAAGTGAGAGAAAAACTATGAACAAAATCATGCTATGAACATGTTAAATACTATAGAAACTACTCATATAAAATCTGTGAGAAACTAAATAAGAAGAGTCAATGCATAACAAACTAAAATCTGATCATAAAACAGCAGATCAAAAGATTATTTCTCTTCAAACTTCATGGAACAAAACACTAAAAGAATTAGAAATTGCTTCTAAACAATTGTAAGAGATTATCAAAAACCTTGAATAGGAGAAGAGAGCACATGCTGCTACACAAATGGATCTTGCTAAAGTAAAAAGTTCAAAATTATTGTAGAAAAACTGGTAAGTGAGAGAAAAGATAAACTGAAAGCAGGGTTAGGTTTCACTCATGAACCTATGCTTGAATCTATTACAAACACTTTACTAGAGAACTTTAATACACATGATCATTCCCCTGAGAATAAAGCTAAACTTAAAGCTTTTCAGGTCAAAAACAAGAATTTAGAAGAAGAAAAGGAAAATGTAAAAGTTTTTGTTGAAAATGTTCAAGAAAAGATTAAAAATGGTCATCCAATCAAGATAAAATCTTATGAACCTAAACAAACAAAACAAAACAGTTTTGATCAAATTCATTCTGTAATATAAGAAGTAAAAGTTCAAAGCAAAGATAAAGATAAACAACAGGTAGGAACATCAGAAGATTCAAACACTATTAATCTAAAACAAGTTCAATCTGAAAAGGAATCTTCTTCTGAGGATGTTCAATCTACAAGTAAACCAAGTTCTTTTAAGTCAAAGAATCAAAGAAGAAGAAAGAAATCATCAAAAACAAAATCTGAACAAAACAAAAGTTCAGAAAAGTTGATCAAAGCAACAAATCAAGCAACAAAACTTAAACCGATAAAATTTGTGTCGGCCGGTTTGTTAAATATGAATTCTCTTCAAAACAACACGGTAAATACTATGAACAAATCTCACTCTGATCTGAAATCAAGTTCAGATTCTAAGACTTCCGCTGTAGTAAAAAGATTTGTTCCTAAGGAATTCAAGAAGGAAGTTCATGATAAACATATGCAAAATAATTTGGCACAAAATCAAAATGTGAAAAATGAAAAACAACAGTTTAACTATTTGACACCAAAATAAAAAAATGACTCAAATATAGTGTCAATGTCAAAAGTTAACAAACAGTTGTTTATAACTCCACAAAAGTACTGTGAAAATATGTGATATGAAAAATCACAATACTGCTGAATTCTATTTCAACAAGTACCGTCACATATGTGACATGAGAAATTATTTCACAGCAGATTATTATTTTAACAAATACTATACTTATTATGATTAGAAGACTCATAATACTGCAAATTGTTATTTTAGAAAGAGATCACAGACTAGAGGATTTGCAAATTCAAACATGAGCAAAGGTTATGTTAATCATCAATATATGAGAAATCAAACTGATGGATTTCAAAAATTAACTAATCAACGTTCTTTAGGTTTGAGATCTTTTCAAAAAACAATTATGTGAGATCTAAACAAAGTATGCAAGAACAATTCATACCAAGATCTGTAAGAATGACTAATAAAAAGGTTAGTCATCAATACTTGTCAAAAATGATTAATGAAATGGTATGAATGTTCTCAAAATAACTTAAACAATTTTCAAAACAAGATTGGTAAATTCACCAAGAATAAACCTGATTTGAATAATCTTCATTACAAACAATTACCATTGTTGATAAATTTGGAAAACCCAAGACTATCTCGGCTTGGGTGGATATCTCAACTTAGTTTTCTTGTTGTGCAGGTACGCCCAAGAAGACCACTTAATACATGGTGTGTGGATAGTGGGTGTAGCCGACATATGATAGACAATCCTGCCTTGTTACCAGATTTTAAGTTAAAGGTTGGAAACACGTCGCCTTTGTGGTGATGCAGGAAGAAAAATAACAGGAGATGAAACAGTATCAAATGGGATAATAAGCTTTGACAAAGTCAACTTTTGTTCACAGTTGAACTTTAATCTTTTAAGTGTATCCCAAATATGTGATAAATCATACTCTGTTCTATTTGATGATTCATTCTGTTATGTTTTGAAGCCAGGTTTTCAGATAAGCAAAGATTGGGTATTTGTTATAGCTGAAAGGGATAGAGATGTATACAAGCTGGATATGTCTCAAGTTGATCCTTCAATTGAAACAACATGCCTAATTGCTAAAGCATCAAATATGAAAGCCAGCTTTGGCATAGATGTATCAGACATTCAAATTTCAAGAATATGAACAAGCTTGTATCAAGAAATCATGTCATTGGACTTCCATCTAAGAAGTTTGCAATGACTGATCACTGCTCAGCATGTTTGAAGGGAAAGCAACACAGAGCGTCTTATAAGACCAAGCTCATAAAATCAACTTACAAACCTCTTCAAATGTTACATGTGGACCTTTTTGAACCAACAAATGTCAAGAGTATTGGATGAAAATCATATTGTTTAGTTATCATTGATGACTATACAAGATTTTCATGGGTTTTCTTTTTGTATGCTAAATCTAAAACGACTGATTTACTGAAAGAATTTATCATTAAAGTTGAAAATCAATTAGAAAATAAAGTAAAAATAAAGAAGTGATAATGGAACGTAATTCAAAATTGCTAACGTTGAAAGTTTTGTGCACAAAAAGGATAGCTCATCAGTTCAGTGCTCCCAGAACTCTTCAACAAAATGGAGTGCTGAAAGGAAGAATAGAACACTGATTGAAGCTGCTCGTTCTATGTTAGCTAATGCAAAAATTCCTATCAGTTTGGGATGAAGATATATCAACTGCATGTTTTGTTTAGAACAGAATCTTAATTATGAAAGATAAAATGAAAACTCCTTATGAGTTAATGTTTGGTAGGAAATAGAACATAACCTTCTAAAATCATTTGGTTGTCCTGTGTGGTTCTTAATTCAAACGATCAGTTGGGAAAATTTGAAGCAAAATCTGATAATGGATTTTTTGTTGGATACTCATCTGTGTCAAAAGCCTATCGAGTGTACAACTCTAGGATGAATATAACTCTTGAAACATTCAACGTTAAATTTCTGGAAAATTCTTTTCCATTAGTTTCAAATGGTCCTGCTTGGTATTTGATTTAGATTTATTATCAAACTCTCTTCAATCTAACTTGTTTATGAAGGATTTGATTGCCCAAGATACATATTAAATTGATGTGGCTAGTGTGATATGATCCAAGTCGGGTCATACCCAATGACAAGCCAAACAAACACTGATAAATATTGTTTGTTGATGAGATCAAACAAATAAATATAAGCACCACATTGAAACCGGGTTTCCTAAAACATTGCTTTTGAAAATGAACAACATTATATGGATAATTTGTTCCTGAGAAATTGTTTGTTTTATTATTTAAGTTAGTTAAATAATATCAAACAAAAGTATGTTAGATTTTATAAAATTACAAGGGTTTTAATTTTATAAAAATGGAGTGCAAGAGTTAATTTAAAAAAAACATTTCAAATGGGAGGGAAACACCTTGTGGGTCCCAACTTCGGCCGCCCCTTTGGGGTTGAAGTTGCTTTGATTTGTTGTTGTTGCATGCAACATTGATAACTTAACTCTCTTCACCAAGACATCTTCTTACACACACACACACAAGAGCAAGAATCATCTCATATCTCTCTCAAAAATTTCGAATTTTGAGCTCTAAAACACAAGATTTTCAGCCATCAAAGAAGGGTTCTTGGCTGAAAAATCAAGCTCAAAGAGGGTTCTACAAGTTGGTGTTGCAAGTCGTAGCAAAGGGTTGTTTGTACAAGCTTGGGGTATCATCTCTTGAGGACTTCTACCTTGAAGTTTAGACATTCAAACATCATCATCCACCTCATCTCCACGTTCTAAAGGTAGTACATGTGGTTGATGTATTTACATTTTGATAGTATGTTTTATATATATGATCCTTGTTTGGGTTTTGCTTAAACATATGTATATGATACATAAACTCACGTTTTTTTACATAACTCTACTGCGTTTTACATGTTAAATGGTTAATATGTCTTGATTTACATCTACAAAAACCAACAATGGCATGAAGAGCCGGTTTATATGGATACATGCTTCAAACATTGAAATTTTCGGGTCCTTTTTTTTAAAAAGTGGGCTGGAAATTTCTCTATATGGAAGTCCTTTTGTTTTTCAAGATGCTACTTATATGCATGTAAGGATCTTGAAAAATTTAGATCATAAGATGGTTTGTTTGTTTGGACATAAACCCATTTGTTCTTGGTTTATGTTGGCCAAGAATATGGGTGTAAAAGGGCTGCCATAAAATCGATATAATGGAACCTTTTGGATGTGTTTTATGTGCACAAAGCCTAGCCATAACCTTGTGATTGATTATTTATGGTTGTGATTCATTTGGATGAAATAAAAGCCATGTAATTTATTTATTTCATTTGGTATGTAATAAGTAGATTAGCTTGTACTTTATTTTACTAGAAAAATGTATTAGGAACTTTTCTATGTAATAAGCTTTTTGGGGGCTGTTTTGTAACACAAAGAAGGAGCCTAAAGATGATGATGGAATCACACACAAAAGGCATACTTGAAGCATTTGGATGCAAGTTCAAGGGGAGTTTTTTTTTCTCACTCAACAATGTGTCATGTTTTACCCTAGGAATGACCCTTGACACACTTCTTATGGCAAGCAAGTGTGTTCAAATGTTGGCTATGGTTGTGCACTTATTTGTTTTTGTGTTTGGTTGATTGTTTGGTTGTTTTGGTTGTGCTTAATATTTTATAGAATATTGACAAACTAGTTAACCAACTATGATAAATCAAGCATAAAAATGGTTCTTTATAATCATTAAAGGAATTAATAAAAGTGTTTATTAAGGGTTAATGATTTGATAAAAATGGGTTTTATTAAAAGGAACCTTGAAAATGGTTTTCCAAATAATACCATGCATTTGAATGCATACAGTTGTATGGTATAAAAGGGTTTTTCCAAAAACTAGAATTTTGAAACTACAAAAACCCTTTTAAACAAGTTTACACCATCCTTTTAAGCAACACTCAATTCACTTGTGACTTATTTATGGGATAAAGGTCACCTAACCATAAATATAGAAACTTGTGATGTTGAGGTGAAATTACCATATTTGTGGGATAAAGGTCACCTAACCACTTATATTTGTAAAGTCACATGTATGTCTAAGTAGGACGACTTGATTTTGAAATCATGCATTAGGATCACCGAAGCATGACATACAAACGATGTTGATGGGATAAACATGCCAAACAAAACATAAGATGTTTAAAACGATCCCATAAAACTAGAAATTGTAATAGGTTACAATTGTCAAACGTTGACTACCTTGTTAATTATAAAGGGATAAGGTCACCTAACCGATATTTAAATGTAACGTTGGGTTCTAGATTTTAATTATTAATTGTCTATGAGACATAAAAGGGGTATTAATAATTAAAATGCTTAAATATCAAAATACTAAAATTTGAACTTTGTTATATTGTAGATGGCTAACAACAACAACTCCATCCCGACCGTCCATAACCTATCACTAAGAACAATCATTGAAAAGGAACGTCTAAACCATGGGAACTTCATGGATTGGTACCGAAACTTCAGAATAGTTCTCAAGCAAGAAAAGAAGTCCTATGTGTTAGACGATCCCATTCCCGATCAACCCGATGAGAATGACGTTGAGGCTTTTACCGAGTGGGTCAAGTACACCGACGACTCCGTGCAAGTCTCATGTCCCATGCTAGCGAGTATGATTCCCGACTTGCAAAAGGACTTTGAGAACCATAATGCCTTTGACATGATCACCCAGTTGAAGGAAATGTTCCAACAACAATTAAGGGTGGAGCGCTTCGAAACGGTTCGAGCACTCCATGCATGTCGGATGGACGAGACCCAATCGGTGTCATCTTACGTTCTTAAGATGAAGAGCCACATTGATCGCCTCGAAAGGCTTAACTGCCGTGTGTCTAACGAGTTGGCAACGGATTTGATCCTCAACTCCCTATCAAAGAAGTTTGATAGCTTTGTTATGAACTATAACATGAATGGTTGGGACAAGAGCATTGGTGAGCTTCATTCAATGCTCAAAACGGCCGAGGCAAGCATGGGTAGAAAGGTTCTACCGGTCCTTACGATCAATGAAGGTGGTAATAGAAAGAGGCACCTCCCCGACCCTAGGGCAAGTGTTGCCAAAGGGAAGAGGCACGTCAAAGGGAAGGGTAAGGGTAACCGCCTAAACCGAAAGAAAAGAAGCAAAAGGTTGCTCAAGATGACCCGTGTTTTGAGTGTGGTGAGGTTGGCCATTGGAAACGCAATTGTCTGGTCTATCTCAAAGCATTGAGATGAAGAGGGACGCGGGGCAAACCTCAGGTATAATCTTTATGATACATGTTGAGCTAAATGTAATTTCTTTTAACACATGGGTATTAGATACTGGATGTGGAACTCATATTTGCAATTTGTTGCAGGGATTCAAAAGAAGTGAGCATTATTCAAAAGGGGAAATTAGTCTCTTTATGAGCAATGGTGCAAAGGTTCACGTGGAAGCCCAAGGAGACTATGTTTTGAAGCTTCCAAGTGGTTTGGAAGTTATTTTAAATAATGTTTTGTATGCTCCTAGTTTGACTAGGAACATCATTTATGTTTCCCGTTTAAGACAATATGATTATGATTTCAAGTTTGTTGACAATGATATTCATGTTACTTTGAATCATATGTTTTATTTTAAGGCTATCCTTGTAATGGTATTTATGAATTGGTTCATGATAACACAACATATGATAGCTCAATGTACCAAGCAACCACCAAAAAACTCAAATTATTTTGAGTGATTCCTATCTTTGGCATTGTCGCCTTGGTCACATAAATAAGAATCGTATGCATAAACCTCAAAAGAATGGTCTTTTGAAAACCAATGAAAATGATTCATTTGATGTGTGCGAGTCTTGCTTACAAGGTAAAATGACAAAGGCCCCTTTTAGTGGGACTAATGAAAGGGCGAAAGATTTATTAGGGATCATACATTCGGATGTATGTGGACCTTTTAAACCAATAACTAGGAATGGTGAAAGATACTTCATAACCTTTACCGATGACTATAGTCGTTATGGGTATGTGTACTTGTTAAGACACAAACATGAATCTTTTGAAATGTTCAAAATCTTCAAGAATGAAGTAGAAAATCAACTCAACAAAACGGTCAAGATCCTTCGTACAGATAGAGGAGGTGAATACCTAAGTAGTGAATTTCAGGAGTATCTTAGAAGTTGTGGGATTGTCTCACAACTCACTCCACCTGGAACACCACAGCATAATGGTGTGTCTGAGAGGAGGAATCGGACTCTATTGGATATGGTTCGATCTATGATGGCTAGAAGTTCACTACCTCTATCATTTTGGGGTTTCGCGTTGCTCTCCGCGGCCCGCATTTTAAATATGGCCCCAACCAAGAAAGTGGAAAGGACACCTTTCAAAATATGGCATGGAAGGGTTCCATCATTATCATATTTGAAAGTTTGGGGGTGTGAAGCTTATCCTAAACAATACACTCAAAACAAACTAGAAGCCCGATGCATAAAGTGTATCTTCATTGGATATCCTAGAGATTGTATTGGATATTATTTCTATGATCTGACAGAGCAGAAAGTGTTTATTGCTTGAAAGGCAGAGTTCTTGGAAACTAAGTTTCTTTTGGAAAAAACTGGTGGAAGAGCAGTAGAACTTGAAGAGGTTCAAGATTCACAAGACCATACATAATTGGTTGATACTAACAATCAACATGAGGACGTTGAAAATGATCATATGGATGATCAAGATACACAAAACGTTCGTAGATCTGGTAGAATTAGTGTTCCTCCTGAGAGATATGGATTTTTCATGGATGGATGCTATGTGGTAGATTCGGATGAACCAACCACATACCATGAAGTAATGTCAAAACCTGATTTTGACAAATGGCAAGAAGCCATGAGCGTTGAGATGCAATCCATGTATGATAACCAAGTTTGGGAATTGGTTACGCCACCTCTTAAGTCCAAGATAGTTGGAAGTAAGTGGGTTTTCAAGAAGAAAACCGATTTGCATGGAAACTTGGATACCTATAAAGCTAGACTTGTAGCAAAAGGTTTCACTCAAACTCAAGGGGTTGATTATGATGAAACTTTTTGCATGTGGCAATGCTAAAGTCTATAAGGATATTATTTGCCATAGCAACATATTATGACTATGAAATTTGGCAAATGGATGTCAAAACCGCTTTCCTTATTGAGAAAGATGTCCATATGAAACAGCCTGAAGGTTTTGTCGATCCAAAACATCCTAACAAGGTATGCAAGTTAAAGAAGTCAATCTATGCATTGAAACAAGCGTCGAGAAGCTGGAATCTTCATTTTGATGATGAAGTAAAGAAATTTGGCTTCATAAAAAACGCTGATGAAGCTGTGTGTATAAGAAAGCTAGTGGGAGCACTATAACTTTCTTATATTATATGTCGATGACATTCTACTTTTTGGAAACGACATTCCACCTTGGAAGGTGTAAAAACCTGGCTTGGAAGCTGTTTTTCCATTAAGGATCTTGGTGAAGCCACCTATATTTTGGGAATAAAGATCTATAGGGATAGATCAAGGCGGTTGATAGGTTTAAACCAAAGTGCATACATTGAAAAGATCTTAAAGAGGTTCAAGATGGAGAATTCTAAGAAAGGTTTTGTGCCTATTAAAAGGGGACTATATTGAGCTCATCTCAATGCCCCAGTTCAAAAGTTGAACAAGAAAGAATGAATGGATTCCCATATGCATCTGCTATAGGATCCATCATGTATGCAATGATATGTACTAGGCCGGACGTGTCATGTGCTCTGAGCATGATAAGTAGATATCAGCAGAATCCTGGTAATAGTCATTGGATGGCTGTTAAGAGTATTTTGAAATACCTTAGGAACACTAAGGATATGTTCTTAATATATGGATCTGGTGAGGAGGAACTCGTAGTAAAAGGTTACACGGATGCGAGTTTCCAAACTGATCGAGATAATTCTCGATCACAGTCGGGATATGTCTTCATTATGAATGGAGGAGCGGTCTCTTCGAAGAGCTCAAAGCAAGATGTAGTGGCACTATCTACAACAGAATCAGAATACATCGCCGCTTCATTGGTAGCTCAAGAAGCTGCGTGGCTTAGGAAATTCATTGCTGATCTAGGGGTCGTTGCTACCATTCAAGACCCCCTAGAGATCTTTTGTGACAACGAGGGTGCGATTGCTCAAATCAAGGAACCTTGTGCTTATCAAAAGACTCGGCACATTGAACGGAGATTCAACTACATAAGGGATGAAGTTGAAAAGGGAAAAATATGTATTCGCAAAGTTCACACCGATCAAAACATTGCGGATCCATTCACGAAGCTCCTAGATAGGTCAAAACATGAAAGTCATACTTGTGCCTTAGGACTTCGATATTCTAGTGATTGGACTTGATCAAATTTTGTATTTGGATATTGGAACTATGTTATTTGCCTCATTCTATGGTTATAATTTTCATTTGTCCTTCTATTTTAGCATGTTTAAATCCGTGAATAAGTAAGTTATTCTAAACGTCCGTGGTCGATCATACTTGTGGGAACAACTATGAATGTAAGACTATAATGAACTTGGATGGTTGATATTCATAAGGTATGAATATAGAGCAAGTCGTTGCTACCAAGGTTCATTGATATCTATGGGATTTAGATATTGGACCGACCCGCTCTCAATTATTTCTGCATGGAATCTTTGTGATCAGTCTAAGAGATATTGAGTAAAGGCGAGTATCATGTATCCTCAGACCTGAGATGCATATGGGTCTTGATATTCATCAAGTATTGTACTTTGACTTAGTTCTTTGCTGTTTGAAAGATTGGCAGTACATAAGGCTGAGTTCAGGCATGATATAAGGTGATTGTGAGAGACATATGTAGTCAAGATGGAATTTGTTCCTCTTATTCGTAGATAGTTAGATGTCTAGGCCTGTTAAAGTTAAACCGCAGAGAATGACAATTCTGTGTCTCTGGTATTAAAATGACATCTGTAACAAAAGGAAAAATGATTGATTCACCTAAATCATATTCAAGTGAGGTACTTGAAAAGGATGATGTTTTGAATGGCACTTAGTCATATACATTAGGGGTAGCAAAGCATTGCTAGGCGTTATTTGCTGCTTGCATCAATCTTCTATGAATCTTGTGCAAGTGGGAGATTGAAGGATTTGATCTGCCCAAGATACATATTAAATTGATGTGGCTAGTGTGATATGATCCAGTCGGGTCATACCCAATAACAAGCCAAACAAACACCGATAAATATTTGTTTGTTGATGAGATCAAACAGATAAATATAAGCACCAACATTGAAACCGGGTTTCCTAAAACATTGCTTTTGAACATTTTAGGCACATGAACTACTCAGGCGCGTGGGCACTATTTGTGCGTATGAACATTTATACGCATGGATAATCCGGACGCATGGAAACTTAGGCACATTAGCCACTTGCCCAGCATGGGCACTATTGGGGCGCATGGCCCTACACTTAGTCGTCCGGCTAAAATTTCTAGGCACATGGACCACTGTTCAGGCGCATGGGCTGTAAAACATTTCTAAGGTAATCTTAGGCGCATGGGCTGTAAAACATTTCTAAGGTAATCTTAGGCGCATGGGCTACTGTTTAGGCGCATGGATTACAATTAAATCTTTCTAAGGCAATTTCAAGCGCATGAGCCTTATCTAGGCGCATGGACCTTTTGTTCGACATGTTTCCAGTATGTTTTCAAACCCAATCATCAAACCCATCTGTTCTAAGCTTAATGTGGCTATTCTGAACATGAAAAACCTATAAGCATGCAAGAATCAACATCCAATCATGCACATTACATATGGGTAAACATACATGAACTTTGAAAATCATTTAATACATTTTCAGCCACAAAGATAGTTTAAAACAAGTAAAACCGGGGTCTAGAACTCACCTGATGCAACTTGGTATTTCTTCCTTTTTAACCCGCTTGCAATGAGTTCAAACACCTAAAAACAACACCACACACACACACCGAGCACATACACAACACATAAGCACATGAACACATAACCAGGATAAAACCCGTCATAAACACATAAAAACCACGAATTCTTACCATGAATTCCTTCACTTGTTATTCTTCTTCTACAAGCCGAGAGTTTTCCCTTGCTCTCTCTCTCTCTCTAAAACCGAAGAAATGTTGATGTGCAGTGAGGGTGGGCGGCCATGCCCACCTTTACACCAACTTTTTCAAAGTTTTGTCCTTTTGGACACTTTTAGTCCCTCCACTTGGACTTAATTGCCTTTCTTCCTTTTTATTCCTCATATCTTGTCATATTAAAATAACCGGGTGTTACAAGTCCACCCCCCTTATATAGGTTTCATCCCTGAAACCTGTTATTCCTCGAACAGATAAGGATAATGCTGCCTCATCTCCTCCTCGGTCTCCCATGTAGACTCGGATCCCTTCCTGTGCTTCCACTGTACACGCACAAGAGGAACCACTTTATTTCTCAGCCTCTTCTCTTTATGATCGATGATGCCACTGGTTGCTCCATATAACTGAGCCTTTCATCTACTTCGATATCCTTCAGTGGAACAATCATGTCTTCATCAGCTACACACTTTCTCAGATGAGACACATGGAATGTCGGGTGAATCCCACTTAACTCATCCGGTAATTCCAACCTATAGGCCCTCTCCTACTCGAGTAATGATTCGGAAAGGGCCTATATATCTTGGGCTCAACTTGCCCCGCTTCTTGAATCTGATAATACCCTTCCAAGGTGAGACCTTCTACATGACCCGGTCACCCACCTGGAACTCGATCGGTCTGCGTCGTCTATCGGCATACGACTTCTGCCTATCTTAGCTGCCTCATGAAGGCTTTAATCTTCTCAAGCTTCTCAGTCATAGCCTTGATTACCTTGATGCTCCCCAATTCCTTCTGTCCAATGTCTCCCCAACATACGGGCGTCCTACATCTTCTACCATACAACATCTCGTATGGTGGCATACCAATGCTGGCATGATAGCTATTGTTGTACTAGAATTCAACTAACGGTAAGTGGTACTCCCAACTTCCTCAAAAATCAATCACACATGCCCGAAGCATGTCTTCCAATGTTTGAATGGTCCTTTCTGACTAACCATCAGTTTGGGGATGATAAATCGTGCTAATATGTAACCTCGTCCCCATAGCAATGTGGAATTTCTTCTAGAATTTAGACGTAAACCGGGTGTCATGATCAGACACAATGGACACCGGCACAACATGACGAGTTACAATCTCCTTGATGAACAGGTCAGCCAACCTCTCGGATGAATATGTCTCGTGGATCGGTAGGAAGTGGGCACTCTTCGTCAAACGGTCAACAATCACCCATATGGCATCGTACCCCTTCAGAGTACGTGGTATCTTCGTAATGAAATCCATGGTGATGTGCTCCCACTTCCATTCCAGTATATCCAAAGGTTAGATCTTCCCATACGGCTTCTGGTGTTCTGCCTTCACTTGCAAACAAGTAAGGCACTTACTCACATACTCCACCACGTCACGCTTCATACCTGGCCACCAATAATCTTTCTTCATATCTTGATACATCTTTGTGGCACCAGGATGAATGGAGTATCGAGTCTTGTGAGCTTCATCCAAAATCCTCACACGTAGATCCCCGAAACGAGGAATCCACACCCGTCCGAATCGAGTTTTAACACCAAGTGTGTTTTCACCCAATTCCCCAACCAGACCTCTCATTCTTTCGGAGTTTAGGTGATCTTCTTTTAATGCCTCATCTTGAAACTCCTTGACTTGCTTCATTACATCAGAGGTTATGATCAGTTGGTATGCTTTCACCCGAATCGGCTCGGGCCCCTCCTTCCGGCTAAGAGCATCAGCCACCACATTGGCTTTGCCCGGATGGTAAAGCATCTCACAATCATAATCTTTTATGAGCTCCAACCATCTTCTCTACCTCATGTTCAGATCTTTTTGCTCGAAGAAGTACTTCAAGCTTTTGTGGTCAGTGAAAATGGTGCACTTCGTCCCGTACAGATAGTGCCTCCAAATCTTTAGTGCAAAGACCATGGCTGCTAGCTCCAAGTCATGAGTGGGATAATTGACCTCATAAACCTTCAACTATGAGGATGCATAGGCTATAACCTTCCCTCTCTGCATTAATACACACCCCAACCCCAAGTAAGAAGCATCTGAATATACCACCAGATCCTCGCTTCCTTTGGTAATGTCAAGACGGGAGCTTGAGTCAACCTCACCTTTAACTCCTGAAACGCATGTTCTTGGGCTTGACCCCATATAAACTTTACATCCTTACGGGTCAACTTAGTCAACGAGGAGGCTATCTTGGAGAAGTCCTGAATAAACCTTCGGTAATATCCCGCCAACCCCAAGAAACTACGAATCTCGGATGGCATCGTTGGAGACTTCCATTGCATCACAACCTTCACCTTAGCCGGGTTTACCATAATCCCCTCGGGATTTATAACGTGACCTAAGAATTGAACTTCGCATAACCAGAACACACACTTGGAGAATTTGGCATACAACTTCTCCCTTCTTAAGGTCTCTATCGCCTCCCGAATATGATCGGCATGCTCCTCTTCGCTCTTCGAATAAATATGGATATAATCAATAAACACAATCACTGATTTATCTACTATTGGCCGACATACTCGATTCATCAAATCCATAAAAGCAGCTAGCGCATTGGTCAGACCAAATGACATAACAAGGGATTCATAGTGACCGTAGCGCGTGCGAAAAGCTGTTTTAGGCATATCCTTCAGCTGATGGTAACCAGATCGAAGGTCTATCCTTGAAAACCAATTGGCACCTTGGAGCTGGTCAAACAAATAATCTATTATTGGTAGGGGGTATCGATTATTCACCATCAACTTGTTCAGTTCACGGTAGTCGATGCACATCCTCATGCTACCATCTTTCTTCTTCACAAACAGGACCAGAGCACCCCAGGGAGAGATACTCGGTCTAATAAACCCCTTATCGGGCAGCTTTTGCAACTGCTCCATCAGCTCTTTCATTTCTGTCAGAGCTAACCGATACGGTGCTTTGGCCACGGGTTGAGCACCGGGTATCAAATTAATTTGGAACTCAATCTCGCGATCTGGTGGCACACCGGGTAAATCTTCTGGAAGCACATCCGAAAGTCAAACACAACTGGTACATCAGATAGTTGTGGTGTTGGCGCATCCACATCCTTTATGTAGGCCAAGTAGGCACTACATCAACGCCTCATGCACTTTCCCGCCACCACCATCGAAATCACCTTCGGGATCATTGGGACGCGATCACCATAAACCGTCACTTTATTCCCGTCAGGCGTTGTCAATCGGATCATCTTCTTGCGACACACGATGTTTGCTTCATAGGTTTCTAACCAGTCCATCCCTAGTACTACATCAAATCCACCTAGGGGGTATCACATGTAACCTAGCAGCAAACCTATGACCTTCGAGTTCTATGGCACAGTCATCTATTGCATCAGTAATTCTAGTGGACATACCAATAGTAGTTTCTACATCGAATGGTGCACTGACCTTTCTACTACTAACAGGAAACTTAGCACATAACATAGTTAAAATAAAACTCCTGCTAGCACCAGAATCAAATAATACAGAGGTGTAAATTGGTTTACTAAAAACATACCTGACACAACATCGGGATCAGCTCTGGCTTCCTCCCGGGTCATAGTGTATGCTCTAGCACTTGCTCTCTGCCCTCCTTCCTCCGGCTTCTTATTCCCCGCTTCCGAGCTCTCCGCGCTCGGCTTCTTACAGTTTCTGGCAATGTGGCCAGGCTGACCACCATGAACCATACGTTCATCCCCATCCTGCATTCACCGGTATGCTCCTTTCCATATTTGCCACAATTCTTCCTCCCTGCACAAGCTGTGACCATGTCCAAACTGTTTCCCATTCCAGTTCCTTCCATCCCCACTCCTTTTCTTCACCTCAGCCACCACCACCTCGCGCTCATCATATAATTTACCAGTCAAATCAACCACCGACCTAAAAGTGCTTGGCCGGGCAATGATCATATGCCTACGGATATCCGCTCGAAGCCCTTGGATGTATCTCTTAATCTTTCGTGACAGTGGTGTCACTTGATCAGGCACCAGCCGCGCCATCTCATTGAATTTTGTAGTGTACTGCTGGTGTGTCATCGTTCCCGCCTCCAGCTGTGGGAACTCCCTTTCTACCTTATCCATCTCTTTGTGGGGGCAAAATTATTCAATCACTAGCTTCTTCAATTCAGGCCATCTCATTCTCCCAATGGCATTGCTACCCTTGGCTTGGACAATGTCGTCCCACCAGCACAAAGCCGAGTCCACTAAAGAGTGGGTAGAAAATTTCACCTTATGGTCTTCACGACACTCACTGATATCGAGGATAGCCTCCATTTCCCTCACCCACCGGTGAGCAACTGCAGCTGTACCGTTTCTGTCAAAAGTAGGGGGTTTGCATCTCGTAAACACCCCTTAGTTACAGCCTCGGATTGCCTGCGGCGCAAGCTCCTCTTCTTCCTCCTCCTCATCATCAGGGAGAATCGTTTCTGGCTCTGGTTGTTCTCGCCCTCCTGAGGAACTGTTTCTTTCCTTTCTTTCCCCATCACTTACAGCCTTGATAACTTCGGTCACCACAGATGGTTAAATAGTCTGTATGACCTGGTGAACCTCTTCCACCATAGCCTCCTTTACTAAGGCTCTCAGATTGGCGCTCTCGTCACCACCCTCCGGATGAGGGGCCTCTTGTTCTTCAAGAACCACTTTCTCGACTCTGGGTCTCCCTCTCTTAGGTCACGGAGCAGCACCGGGACCTCCACCACGAGAGGCTTTCGAAGATCTGCTACCAGCCATCCACTAAAAGCACAGTATAAGATTCAAACACTAACGCGGTCATTCAAGGTAACACTCGGTTTATGTCAAGTATAGTAAGTCCCTAATTACAGTGGCCAGTTGTGATTAGGCACTTACTTTACTCTTCATATCCCATGCATCTCCTATCCTGACTTAATCAATATATAAATCAACTAAGAGCACATAATCAAATAACATGCACACATAATACCGGTTAACATTAAGAAAAGACATACCTGATGGCACGTAGCTACTCGGGCTGACATCCCTCCATTTGTCCCATTTTCAGTTTAAGTTTAGGTTTTAAAAGTTCATTTAACCCAATTCTCTTAAACTTTAGCGCTGATACCAACTTGTAAGGCCCCGTTCCCGGAAACCACATAGTTGGTCAATCACAGCAATTAAAACACTATACATTAAAATTATACAAACTTAAGCAGTGGAAATAATTCATCAAAAACCATTCATTTCATTTAGAACACTATTGTTAAGCAATACATCATCATTTTACTGTTTACAAAAGAATTGTTTTTCTGCATTACAAAACAACAGTAGCATAGAGTACGAATGGATGTCAGTCTTTCCTACCGAGTAGCTTCACCTTGGTGCCATCCTCAGCAATAAGTACCTACCAACTGAATATGTATAAAAGTCAGCGTTGTTGAGTGAGTTCTAGTTTTAAAAGTAATAAAATACTTTCTATATGTTGTATATGAATATACTCTTTTCTGTAAAATGCAACTCTATACTGTATATACGAGCACGCATTAACTATGTGAACAAGTTCTGTTCGTTCTCTTTACTATATGCCTTGTCTGTTCTATAAACTTTTATCTTTATGTTTCATTTTCGGTATGGACCAGTGAGCAATACCCCAACTATATCCGTGATGGAAAACGGGTGATGTGCCATCTATATCCCTCGAAAGGGTCAACTATATCCCTCGAAAGGTTCAACTGTATCCCTCGAAAGGGTTCTGTGTACTTTGTACAAGGCCGACCCAATCACCCAGGGCATGCTACAAAGGTCCTGCCAATCTCAATTGATTGGCCCTGGGTGCATAACAGGTAGCTAACCCGCAGCACAGTTGAGCTAACGACAACATCGTCGTGTACCTCCTGTAAGCTTGCAAGACTTGTTAACATTTTCATTAATGTTCCTCTTCTTTTCTTTATTGCTCTTTCACTTTATTATTATGGTATACTTTACGTTACGATAATAACATACCACGTAAAGTCACATACTATAAGTAATAATCATATTAGTAATAATAATAATAAGGAACAATCATACGTAATCATATCATACATGACACATCATCATTAATAAGCCCTTAGTTAACCTTGGTCAAAACCCTAAAGCACAGACTCCTAGAAAATTCTGTAAAAATTTCTAAGTGCTTAGGCGCATGGGAACTATATGGGGGCATGAGCCCTGTTCGGGCGTTTTATCACTATGTAGGCGCATAAGCCAACACTTAAGCATCTATCACTTTAGGCGCATGAACTATTCAGGCGCATGGGCACTATTTGTGTGTATGGAAACTTAGACGCATGGATAATCCGAACGCATGGAAACTTAGGCGCATTAGCCACTTGGCGGATGGGCACTATTGGGGCACATGGCCCTACACTTAGTCGTCCGGCTAGAAATTCTAGGCACATGGACCACTGTTCAGGCGTATGGGCTGTAAAACATTTCTAAGGTAATCTTAGGCGCATGGGCTACTGTTGGCGCATGGATTACAATTAAATCTTTCTAAGGCAATTTCAAGCGCAAGAGCCTTATCTAGGCGCATGGACCTTTTGTTCGACATGTTTCTAATATGTTTTCAAACCCAATCATCAAACCCATCTATTCTAAGCTTAATGTGGCTATTCTAAACATGAGCAACCTTAAGCATTCAAGAATCAACATCCAATCATGCACATTACATACGGGTAAACTTACATGAACTTTGAAAATCATTTAATACATTTTCAGCCCCAAAGATAGTTTAAAACAAGTAAAAACCAAGGTCTAGAACTCACCTGATGCAACTTAGGTATTTCTTCCTTTCTAACCGCTTGCAATGAGTTCAAACACCTAAAAACAACGCCACACACACACACCCGAGCACAGACACAACATATAAGCACCTGAACACATAACCGAGATAAAACCCATCATAAACACATAAAAACCATGAATTCTTACCTTGAATTCATTCACTTGTTCTTCATCTTCTACAAGCCGAGAGTTTTCCCCTGCTCTCTCTCTCTCAAAACCAAAGAAATGTTGATGTGCAGTGAGGGTGGGCGGCCATGCCCACCTTTACACCAACTTTTTCAAAGTTTTGTCCTTTTGGACACTTTTAGTCCCTCCACTTGGACTTAATTGCCTTTCTTCCTTTATATTCCTCATATCTTGTCTTATTAAAATAACTGGGTGTTACATTAAAATTTTCAAACAATTAATTTTGTTAAACAAGATAAAACACCTAAACAAGAAGTGTCAAAACCCAAACAAATTAAAGTCACGTGAGTGTTACACACTTCTCCACAGAAACAGTTATACCAACATGTCGAAATTAGATCATGCTACAACTATGGAAAGTATAGACACATCGCGTCTAATTGTCCTTACTATCAGACACCAAGGAAGAAAGTTGAACTTCATGATCCTAAATCTAGTTCTTCTAAAAAGAGTTCTATGACCCCACCAAGAAGAATTAGTGAACATAAAGTTCAAACCATAAGCCAATCGTCTGTTTATCACAAACAGGCCTTACACAAAACTGGCTTATGGAAAGAAAATCTAGTTCAATGTCTAATAATGAGAACAGAAGACAGATGATCTTCCCTCACCCTCAAATGGACAGTGGGTGAATTTATGATGTGTGATGCCTCTGGGTCACTCAAGCTAGTTAAGGCTTGGGTCCCTAACCTCAACTAATGATTTCCTTTGTATGTGCAGGGTGTTCGCTATAGTGCTGCCACAAATACCTTGATCGTAGATAACGGAGCATCTAGGCACATGACTGGGAACCTAACTCTCCTGTCAAAGGTCAAACAAATTAAAGGAGGTCATGTTTCATTTGCTGGAAACAAAGGAGGTTACATCACCGCTCAGTGGAAGTGGGAAACCAGAAAGTGAAGGTTAATAAGTAAACTATGTTCAACAAATTCAAAAATTTGCTTTCTGTATCCCAATCAGTGATAAAGGCTTTAAGGTAGTATTCGACAACAAGAAGTGCTATGTCTCAAAAAGTACTATGTGATCCTGGAGGAGCAAGTCTTAATGTCTGCTTCAAGATATAATGATCTTTATGACTTGGATCTATCAAAGGCCTCCACAACGGATCATCAAGTTCAGTGCTTCCTGTCAAAGGCTACAGAGAAGGATTCGATCTCCTGGCATAGGAAATGGGACACACCAATCTACAGAAGATGAACCATTTGATCCAGAATGATCTAGTGCAAGGAGTAAACATCAACAACTTCCAATTACCGGATTTTTATGTCGCTTGCAAGAAAGGCAAACAGACTAAGAAGTCTCATAAAGAAAAGAAAGTTCATTCCATAGAACTGCCTCTTGAGCTTCTTCACATGGATCTGTTTGGTCCAGTCAGAACAATGAGCATCACTGACGACTTATACTGCTATGTAGTTACAGATGACTACTCAAGATTCTCTTGGGTAATGTTTCTAGAATCCAAATCTAAAACAATTGAGTCATTCAAAGAGTTAGTAACTACCTTGGAGTCTCTCTACAAGCTGAACGTAAGACAAGTATGCTCAGACAATGGTACCAAGTTCAAGAACCAATGGATGGAGGAATTCTGCAAAGAAAAGGGAATTGTGCACCAGTTCACTTCTGCCTACACTCCACAAATGAACAGAGTTACTAAGAGCAAGAATCGCAGCTTGATAGAGACACCACATACAATGCTAGCAGACTCGAAACTGCCCATCCAATTTTGTAATGAGGCAGTTGCTAATGCATGTTGCACTTTAAATCGAGTCCTAGTGGTAAAACGTCATGGTAAGACGTGTTACGAGTTACTTCAATGACGTAACCAAATCTAGAGTACTTCAAACCGTTTGGCGCATCGTGCACCCTTTTGAAGAAAACTCAGGGAGGTAAGTTCAGCGAGAAGGCTGAAGAAGGATTTTCCTACGATACAACATACCGAATAAGAGAGTTCACAACTCAACGGTCAAGTAGAAGTATGGTGTAACATGGACGTTCAGAGATACACCACCCCCAGCTGGAAAAGGACCCGCATTCTTTTTCGATTATGATGGATTCTTTAAGTCCTTTAACATACCTCTCTCCACTCCTGAAGATGAGTTAGCAACCAAGATGATGTATGATGTCTTAAACACACCGCCCCTAGACTCAATAACATCTGGTTCACAAGGTTAGTCTTCTAGTAACTCAGAGGGAGCACTAGGTAAGTGACTCCTCTTCTAATGATGAAGAAGTGGAAAACATTTAGCTAGATCAGGAGGAATAAATTCCTACTACTACAACTACACACACATCAGATGTTGATGCCTCTGACACTTCGGAACCCCATACTCCCATTGCCTCAGATACTGAACCTGTGGTTCACAATCTGGATAATGAGGTAGTGGTACCCACCACTCCTGGATCTCGACTAAATGTTTATCAACTCTGGACAATGTCATAGGGTATGTACAATCGGGAGTACAGACATGAAATCAGCTATACTCAGCTGATTATGCCTCAGTCATGGAAAAAGGTTACTTCACGACGGTGCTTATCGATGTTTTATGTCTCAGTTTGAGCCAAAATATGTAAGTGACGCCTTAAATGATGAGGCTGGGGTGAGTGCCATGCAAGAAGAACTTCTTTAATTCAAGAAGTTAGGAGTGTGGACTCTCGTGGATAGACCTAGAGGTGCTAAGGTCATTGGCACTAAATGGGTTTGAAAATAGAAGAAGGATGACCAAGGGGTCATTATCAGAAACAAGGGTCGACTAGTAGTTCAAGGATTTCGACAAGTCAAGGGGATTGATTACAATGAAGTCTTTGCACCAGTGGCAAGAATGGAAACCATTCGTATCTTGCTAGGACTGCATCATATATGAGGATTAAAGTCTATCAATTGATGTGAAGAGTGCATTTCTTCATGGTGAAATCCGAGAGACAGTGTATGTCAGTCAACCCGAGGGATTTGAGGATCCGTATCATCGGACAGAGTTTACAAGCTAGACAAGGCTCTATACGGGCTTCATCAAGCTCCCAAAGCATGGTATGAGATGCTCTTGACTCATGTTGTGAAACACTGGTTTCGAAGAGGAATGATTGACTGTACAGTGTTTATCAAAGAGAAGGATGGTGACTACTGCTTGTACAAATTTATGTTGATGACATAATCTTCGGGTCCCAAAATGAAGAATTGTGGAAAGAATTTGAAATAGTAATGAAGGCAGAATTTGGATGAGTGACATGGAGAAATGAAGTTCTTTCTCGGGTTACAGGTGGATCAGACACCTAAGGGAATTTTCCTACATCAAACCAAGTATGTAGGCGATATTCTCTATCGGTTCGATATGGAGAATGCTTCCCCAGCTAGGACTCCACTTGCTACAAACCATGATGTGGCACCCGACGAAAGTGGCTATCTGGTTGATGCCACCATGTACCGAGGAATGATCGGATCTCTCATGTACGTCACAGCCTCACGACCGGATATCATGTATGCGACATGTTTATGCTCCAGATATCAGGCGAAACCAAAGGTCAACCATCTTATCAGCGTTAAAAGGACATTTCGTTATCTGATGGGTACCCCAACACTCGGGTTGTGGTATCCTCATGATGATGATTTCGAGCTTATAGCGTATAGGACTCGGATTACGGCGGTTGCAAATGAACTACAAGTCAACATCAGTGGGATGTCAATTCTTTGGGAGAAGATTAGCCATCCAGAGCCCCAAGAAAAACCTGTTCCAATTCATAGATCACAGTTAATCATCTTACAATTTTCTTACGTTTAGATTCATTCTTAGATTGATTATACTTGTGTTCTCACTAATTGGATCGCCAATCAATAGGATTCCACACTATTTGGTTGGTATACACGTAAATTAGGTAGTACTCCGTAGCAATCGGTCCTAACAACAATTATGTTATCTTCAACATTATGAGTTTTGAAAATATAGTGGTTAAAGTATGTCATTGTGTATTTTTAGTTGTAAAACACAATGATAGATAACAAGTTTATAATCTATAAAAAAAAAGACAAAAAAATAAAAAAAAGTGATCTAAAATGTAAAACATAAATGATTAACACATATAACAAATGATGTGAAATATATGGCACAATAAACGTACAAGACGCAATAAATGATGTGTAAGGATTTCAATAATTCTGATGCAGTCAAAATATTCAAAGCATCCAAAGTCTCTCTGCATGCACTGAAGTATTGAAGTAGAAATGCTTCGAAAGTTTTACACCTCACACCAGTAATACTATAAGTGTAAAATCTTCTGAAGCCATGACCAATATCTTTCAAATCCAAATATGAAGTCTTCCGAAACATCAAAGACAATGTCTTCTGAAGCCAATTTTATGAAAACAGATTTCTTCTAAAAACTTTTATGTACATGCTATTATCTGATGTATTTTTCCATAAAGTTGGACCATTTTTCCGCTGCTACTCTGTTTGACTCACCAACTTTCACAAGTTGGTGAAAAGGTCCATGCTTTTAGAATACTGTACATTAATATCTTGAGTCTGAGCTTTCTACTTTATGTACTTTACCTTTTTTGTAATATATTAGGATGTGAGCTATGCCATGTCATAGTCACTAGTCAAAAGTCAATGTGCATTTTGACTCAACATTTGATTTTTTATCTTGTCTTATGTACCAACTGTCTTTCAAAATATAGCCGGCTGTAGGATGTAGTATATGTATCTCAAGTACTTGTAACTTTCAAAAGATTTTTTTGTAACATTTTTTGTAATATATTAAAATATGAGCCATTGGCTTGTTTTCAAGGAAATGTGTTCAACCATAGAATAATATAAATATAAATATATATATATATATATATATATATACACACATATTATATATACATGTATATGTATATTACATTTAGATATATATATATATACACACCGTACGTATATACGTGTATATATATGTATATGTATAGATATACTTATTATATACGTGTATATATATACGAATTATATATATATATATACATATATATATATATATACATATATATATACATATATATATATATATTGTCATATTTTAATAAAGAAAGAAAACGGGTTATGCGCTAATTAGGCTTATGGGCAAGAGCCTATGTAATTTAGGGCCATAATCAGCCTTCAAACCCACCTAATTAGCCACCATCTTCCACACTGGAACCCTAGCCACCAAAATTCATAGAGAGAGAAAGTATAGAGAGAAAGTGAAGAAAACTCAAGATTGGAAGCTTCAACGGTTAAGGGATTGAAGATCTTAACGATTGAGCATCAACCATAAGAAAGGAGCAACAATTGAGGTAAGAATCAGCCTTTAAACCCTTCTGTAGATCAAACCCGAATTCTAGGGTTTTGGGTTATGAAAAGTTGCAAAGAATCGCTAAAGGTCACATTATGTAAAAAGCTTAGATATAGCCTCATGGATGATTAACTAAGAGTTTGGACGTAAAAAGTTGTGATTTTGGGTTAAAAACGGTCTGGTTCTTAATTTTTATTACTTCTGCGAAATTGTATATGCATCCAGCGAATTTGCTTATTCAAGCAGCGAAACTATGAGAACTTCCTACGAAACTATAGTTTCGCAGGTAGTTTTGCAGACAAGTTATCCAATGAAAGTTAGGTGAAACTGCCAGCGAAACTGCCAGCGAAACTACCAGCAAAACTAGCAGCGAAGGTGGCAGCAAAACTGTTGGCGAATCTAGCTACGAAATTGCTAATCTTACAGCGAAATTAGCAACGAATTTAGGTAGAAATTAACCTCTTTAAGTGTTAACTCATCTGCAGGTTGCGTAGTCTGATCCTAGCCTTGTAAGCTTAGTTTAGAGGCTACTCATGGTATCCAGGTGAGTTCTAGATCCCCTTATTTGTATGTTTTTCCATGTTTTGGGGTTATTGTACATACTAAATATACGTTTTTAAATGACCGAGTTTTTATGAGGTTTTAACGGGAAGATCGATTTTTGTATAAGGAAATGTGTTATATAAATACTTAAAAATAAAAACTTTTCGTGCTGTCCTGGCAGCCCGGCCCCAGCCAGGGGCATTACCCCTTGGACCCCACTAGGGGCTGCCACCCCTAGGACCCTTCTGTCAGGGGATGCCACCCCCGAACCCCCACTATCCCACGGAGGGTCGGTTATGATGACTAGTACTTGGCATGTTGTGTACGTAATAAGTTAAGTATCATATATTAAAGTGGAAGATGATTTTAATGAAAAGTGAAACTTAATGGAAGTTACCCCCGGGCCTGTTTAATGATGAAAAGTCTTGCAAGCACTATGATAGACTTCACTTATGTGAGTCTGATGTATGATGATTGATCCGTATTCATGAGTGGGCTATGTGCCTTGCAGTATGGATCAACTGTCGGGGGTTAGCTACCATGGTGATGTGTACCGACAGGGATCGACATTCGTTTTCGATCAACATGGATCTCTTGCTTTGTGCAATCTCCTTTATGATGAAGTGAAAGATATGAAAGAATGAAAGATAATGAACATGCTTATTAAGATGAAAATATTATGTATAATGTATGCATGGTCATTATATAAATAATAAAGTTATATTTTCTTATTTACCTAAACCTAGAACTCACCTAGCAAAGCTGACTTTTATGCATAATAGTTGGCAGGTAAATGCTGGTGTTGAGGATGGTACCACGAAGCTACTTGGGGAGCTATGGATGGCATTCCTACTTATGAATCTTTTATTGTAATTTAAGAACAAGTACTATGTTTTGTTTACAATTAAAGAACAAATGTATGAGTACAATATGGTTTCTAAGTTTTAAATGAATCTCTAGTTATTTTTGCTGCAATGTTTTTGTTATTAAACTGATTTTATGCCATGATTAACCAACTGTGAGGCTTCTCGGGAATGGGGCTTTACAACACCCGAGTATTATTATTATTTTTTAAAAGCTAAAGAAGAAGAAAAAGAAGGAAAAGAAAGAAAGAAGAGGGGGGGAAGGCATTTTACCCAAGTTAAGGGGTACAATGTGCCAAAAAGGACAAGTTTTGGAAGAGTGGGTGTAAAGGGGGCATGGCCGCCCACTCTTCCGTCATCCTTCCCATTCCATTCAGTTAGAGAGAGAGAGAAAAGGGAAATAGGGGCAGAAGTGTTAGGATCTGGTATTTGAACGAAACACCAACTGATTAATGTGTTAGTCTCAGCACTATAGCGAACACCCTGCACATTCAATAAAAACATTAGTGCATGTTAGGAACCAAGCCTTCACTGGCTTGGGTTTCCCCGAGGCATCACACATCATAAACCCAATCCATTGACCATTCGAGGTTGAGGGAAGCCCAGATTTCTGTTTGTTCTCATTTTCAGACACTGAGGCAGATTTTTCTTTCCACAGGCAAGATTTGTGTAAGGCCTCTTTGTGATAAACAAACAACTGGCTGATGGGTTGAACTTAGGATTCACTATCCCTTTTAGGAGGCGTCACTGAGTTCCTCTTAAAAGATCTAGTTTTAGATGCAGGAAGTTCAACTTTCCTACTCGGTGTCTGATAATAAGGACAATGAGACGCAATGTGACCGTACTCTCCACAATTATAGTAGGATGTGCTTTCAACTTTACGGTTTATATGTTTTGGTGGAGATGTAGATGTCACAGGGTCGACCTTATTTTGTTTAGATTGAGACACTTCTTTGTTAGATGTATGATCGGGTTTTACAAACTTAATTGCTTTACCTGGTTTTACATCTTTTATTTCTTGTTTACCAAGATATTGACATGATGCTCGTGATTGATTAGGTTTTATAGTCCTTTGGGTTCTAATTTTACTTTGTTTGACCCTGACTTTAAATTAACGTTTTCAAACTCAATTTCTAGGTTAACACAAGGCATCTTTTCTTTTGCCTTTGAAGTGGCCTCCTTTTGTTTAGCGTCAAATTCATTGGATTTACTTATGAAATCTGGATCACTAACAAGAGGAGTTGACACCACATGATCCTTGATGGGGTTATTATTAATCGGTTTACTTTTGGCGTTCATCAAGGTCTTAGGTGGTGGTGGAACCATTTCGTATCCCAATCTCTCCCTATTGTTCTCTCTCTCACTAAGTGTTGGACAATGTGAGATGAGCTTGTCCAACTATGCAGTTTTTGTTTTAAGGAGTTGACTTCTACTTCTAAAACTACTTTCTGCTTCTTAGTGTCCTCTAGGGAGTTCAATAGTATCTAATGCCATTTTCTTGGTTAAAGGCAACTACCTCTGTTTCCCTAAGCTGTTTATTCAATAGGTCTATCTTTTATTTATAACTGTGCTTGTTTTGTTTTAATACTCTATTAGCCTCAGTGCATAGTTCTAGATCCTTTACTAAGCTATCATTATGATATAATAACCTAGCAAATTTCAAATCTATACTTTCTCTAAATTTATTGCAATCTAAACAAGCATGCTTATTAAACAACTGGTCAGTAGTACTTACGTGAGATGTTGAAGAGGAATCAGCCATGAGCGCAGAACCTGTTGTCTTTGGTTCTGGTGATTTTGACATTGATGCAGATTTTTCTTCTTCAGGCAGGTGGTTGACCACATAAGCAGTGTCTTCAGAATTTGACATCATGAACTCTACTGCTATGTCTCCCTCACTGGCAGAATCGACATCAATGTCCTCCACACTAGCTATGTTGGACTCTCCCAGTGAGACAAACCAGAAGCTCCAGTCCTATCCTTCATCATCATTAGCAGTCAAGTCTTTGGGGTCCTTGTTTCATGAAGTAGAACTGCTAGATGTGGCCTTGTCCTGATGATTAAAGGAAGAGAAGGGATTGCCATTCCCAGTCTTCTTTGGCATCACACACTCCCGCTTGAAATGTCCCTTCTCATCATAATTGAAACAAATAACCTTTAACTTGTCGAAGTCAAAGGTTGTATCTTTGGTAGCAACCAAGTTCTGTCCGGTCTTTTTGACAAACTTTTTAGCTTGTCGGACAACACTTGGCAAAGCCCACATTATGTCCATTCGTTCCAACTCAATTTCATCCACCTGTTCATAATCCTCATCTGCCAGGTGACAATTTCCTATCTTTCCAACAACTAGTCCATCATAGGAGTGGACTATAGTAGCTAAGAGGTCCATGTGTTGTTTGGCCACCTCAACAGTCACATTACCGAAGTTATCAGTTTTTAGTTTTGCTGCATTAGCTTCAGGTATAATATACTGGGTTCCAGACGACCCTGACGTTTCGGACCATGAAGTAGAAGGTTGTGCTGGAATTGTTGCCCTTGAGACGAAGGCAGTCTGTGGTGGTGCTCCAGATGTCTTGGCCTGAGGAGTTGCATTGTAGAGTGCAGGATTCTGGTCGTAGTTGGCCTTTTGAGCTTTGTACTTCATCCTAAGCTCCTCTTCTCTCAGTTTCAGAATAAAGTCATTTATATCTAACTTCGAGAGCACCCCATTCTGTCTGAGATTCGAAACGAAAGAAGGCCATTTCTCCGGTAGTCCTCAGCAAAGTTGGATACCTTATCCTCCATCGACGTAGTTACTCTATGAGTGTGCATCTCACTCATCAAGTGGTAGAATCCGTCGATCACATCATCCAGGCCTTCCTTTCCCACTGAAGAGAAGTTTTCAAACCCATTCTTCAAAGCTTTTGCCTTAATGGCCTTGAGTGAGGCATTTTCGTCATACCTCTTCTCCGACACATCCTATAATTTCTTTGCTTGAGTATACTCCGAATACTTATGAAGATGTCCTTCGGAATAGACTGAGTGAGCAAAGCGTAGACTTTCTTCTCAGCGTTGTGTTTTACTTTCTGTGCATACGACATGCCACTTAGTGTAAGTTTGACTCCGTCGGCTCCTACTGGCATGCTATACCCCGACTTTATTGCCTCCCACAAATTTGTATCTACTCCATTTAAGTAGATTTCAAAACGTTGCTTCCAATATGGGTAGTCATCTAACGTGATAAGCTTCAGGGGTTTATTGTGAATTCCCACTTCGTTCTCCAACAGCAGTAGATTTTGAATACGTGTATCTCTACTTGTTGTGTATGCTAAAAAATGATCCTCCATTTCATTTAACTTTACTATTTAACAAACTGCTGATGTATGCGAATGAAGGTATGCGATTGGCTTATTTGGGCAATTGAACTAGGCGAATGGTTCAATCGTACGACTGAACAAATGCCGATGAGTCAGTCGGCCGAATGGACTAATGCGGTTGAACAGTCCGAATGGGGTTCTCAGTCGTACGAATGAGGGTACGAATAAGTCCAATCGTGCGGTTGGAGAATGCGAATGAGCTCAGTCGTGCGATTGAGCCAATCGTGCGACTGAACTTGCTGAAGTTTGATAATTTGTAGGTTAAACGTGTTTTGGCCGTAAAAACTCGAATTTTCACAAACCCTAATCGCCGTATGCCGGAAAAACTAAACTTTAAGGTTAGGAAACATCTAAGAGTCCGTTAGACACAAAAGAATTGTGTTTTTGATGGAAAAATACAACTTTTGTATCAAAAACGATTGAATCAACATGTAATCAAGAGCCAAGGCTCTGATACCACTTGTTAGGATCTGATATTTGAACGAAACACCAACTGATTAACGTGTAAAACCTAACCAAATAGTGCAGAATCCTATTTGATTGGCGTTCCGATCAGTGAGAATGCACGTAGACACAATAACGTATTTAATCTAACATCAAGAATCAATTAGGAATTGATCTACAACATTCTATGAACTTGGAGTAGGAACTTAGAGGCTTCTGGATAGCCAGGGTACGTATGGAGTGGAATTGTATTCAATGGTTACGTTTTCCACAAATTAAGTGGTATTTATAGGTTACGATTGCTCAATCGGGTGACTGAACCATTAGCATGGTGTATTCGTCCAATTAAGCCATGCGGTTAATCCATTATTGTAACATTAAGTATATCAATTCAAACAATCACAAACCTATAGACCTAGTCAATATACACAACTCATAATGAAATTATTACATTATAAACCATAACGAAACATTCTCATTTCATTAAGTACCTAAATATTACATCAGTGTAAGACATTCAAGACATATTACATTAAGATCAGGATCTAGGTACATATATGTATCACACAAGAAGCTTTCGGAGTTTTGCATCAAGGCAAATTCAAGCGGGGTTGGAGGTGAAACTTGAAGCAAAGGGTTTGAAGGAAGTCTTACCCGAAGAGGCTGCTAGGTGAGTTCTAGAACCCCTTATTTTACACGTTTTAATAGAGTTGGGGGCTGGGAATGCATTTGAAACTGTTTTTTGTGTTGGGTGTGTACCCGTATGTATGTGTTGTGTGATGTGTGCGATCGGGTGGGGTTCGGATTTGTGGGCAGGTATGTTTAAGGATGATGCGTAGGGTGATAAGGTTACGATGGTTGGTATAAGCTACCAAACAGGTTAGAGAAAGGTTTGGGAACTGCAATCTGTTGTTCTGGTACGAATGAGACTACTTCTGCCGCCAGTTAGGGCTCATGCGACTTGGAATTTCCTCGTGCAATTGAAGGTCATGAGACCGAAAGTCATGTGACTGAAGGTCATGCGCCTGAAAGTCATGCGACATCAAGGTCATGCGCCTGAAATCCAGCGACTGAGCTCATGCCTAAAAGTCATGCGCCTGAAGGTCATGCGCCTGAAGTTATTTGATGGAGGTCATGTGAATGAGGATTCATACGCCTATGTGTTCATGCGCCTGGAAGCTCTCACTACGCTAATGTTCTTTATATGCCCAAATGGGTGATGCACCCGGAAAGGACTTAGATATTTTCTGATTTATATTTTTTTTTTTCGAGGAAGGAGTAAATGTAGGCTTTGACTTGGGATGTTCCCAGGGTATAGTAAGTTGACTTTTGAGGTGAGATGATGGCAGTATGATGTAGCTGTATGTGAGGGCCGTGTATGGTGATGTTTTGTAATGTTTTATGTTTATGTTCCTTTTGGATGATTAATTTTCCCATTATTTCGTGAATGTTAATGATATGTAAGTGAAAGTAGTTGTAATGTAAAGTGGAAGATAATGAAAAGAGGAAGGTAAATGAAAGAATGAATGCATTAATGAAGAATGAAGAAGAAAGGCATGCAAGCAAATGAATGATGGTTCATACCCAATGAGTGGTGTTAGCTCAACTATGTGGGGTTAGCTACCCGGAAGGATGCACACTGGGGTCAATCCTTGTGTTGAACATATGTATTAGATCCTTGCCGCTACCCTAGGTATCGGGTCAACTTTGTGCTAATGTTCGCAGGTCTAGGAATGACCTCAAGCTAGTAACTAGCTTTGTACACATGTTTGGGGTATTGTACAGTCATTGAAAGTAATGAACTAGAATGAAAGTAAGAACACTTATGTATGAATGTGACGAAAAGTGAATGTAATTGACGTACGATTAATGAACTAAAGTTAACGAACGAATAATGAGATACTAATGATATACTGACAGGATCAGTGATCACAAGTTTGATGTTTATCAGAATGTAAAGCAGCGGAATACACAAACGAATTAGACAAATTGTAGCAAGCAAACAATTATGTAAGCGTTAAGATCGCATACGGTTATAGGGAGAGAATATGAATTTCTGATTTCTAGGAATGTTTATAGATGGAGAATATTTCTAATCAAATCAATCAAACATTCCATTCAATTGCTCATATCGCTCAATGATTACAATGGGTTGTCACTCCTTATATAGAGTGCAACAGTCACTGCTGTTATCACGGAAAGTGACAACTGGCAGATCCAATACAGAAATAACTAAATCTTAACAAACTACTGAAATGTTCACAACTACTGAGAACATATCAGCAAGTTAAGTACAAAATATAAAACTACTGAAACTACAACGACTGAAGAACAAGCTCTTCAGTCGTTTTACAAAACTACTGAAACATAAAACATAAAACTACTGATATCACAACTACTGAAGAAGTACTCTTCAGCAGTTGTGACAAACTACTGAGGCTTCAGTACTTGGTCTTCAGACTTTGACCTTCAGGCGTTTCATCAGCTGATGACTTCAGTAGATATCATCAGCTGATGTCTTCAGTCTTTGTCTTCAGACTTTGTACATCAGTTGTTGATCTTCAGCACTTGTGAACTCTTCAGCTGTTGTGCTTCAGTACTTTGGTCTTTCAGCTTCAGCACTTGTGTTCTTCAGCTGTTGTACTTCAGCACTTTGGTTCTTCAGCTGTTAAGGTCTTCAGCACTTGATCTTCAGCTGTTGAAGTCTTCAGCACTTGTCAAACTACTGATGAGGCTTTCAGCAGTTGTTGTGATACCGTGTGGGACTTAGAGGTTTTCTGATCTTGGCTCATTGGTTCTTTTGGTCCAACAAACTCCCCCTGAACCAATGCAGCCAAAACCTCTAACTTATTTAACTCCCACTTATTGATGGCAAAAATGTTGGTCTTTTTCCTTCTTGATCAGTAGAGAAGATGACCCATGTACGCTCCGGCCTGGGAAGAACCTCAAATATTTGTTTGGCAGAGTATGAATGGGAACTCTGTTTTGGGGAACTGGACACAGAGTTGTTATCCCATTCATGAGATTCACTTCCCCATAATGAGTCTGTATGACTCACGGACATAGGCCTCAAGGAGAACAATTTGTTCCTCTTGAGAGAGTTCTTCAGCTCCTCCTTCGAAGAAGAACTCTGGACCATAGTACTCTGATAAGTACTTCATGGTCCTGCCATTCTTCAGCTCCACCGTAGTTACCTCCCTGTATACAAATTCATCGGATGGTTGCCTTCAAGGAGTAACTGGAGCTCATTCTTTGGATGTCTTCAAGCTTTTTGTATAACAACCCCTTCTTAATCATCTTGTTTTCTAGTAAGGCTTGAGGTGTCTTCTTTGCTTGGTGAGCTTTCTTGAATTCATCAATGATTTCCCAAGGTGAGACTACAACGGCCAGCATGATGGTAGATTCTATTGTTTTTCGTACTTGGCCGTTGTATGTGTGGGATAGTTCTTTTATGGATTCTAGAACTCACCCTGGGGTCTGGCCATACTCTCACTCTCTCCTCTGATACTGAAAGGTGTGTCTGAGAGTGTACAGCCTTTGAGCATGCCCTTTCATGGCTTGAATAGATGATGACTGAGGAAATTCCTTGTCAACCATCTTCAACAGTTGCTCATCGTGCTGTTTCTGCTGTTCTTCTTCTTCTATCTTTACTCTGACCATTTCCCTTTGAGAGTCGGGTGATCATGGATTGACTCTGGGGCTTTGGTAGCTTCAGAACAGCAGAGAGTGGCAGACTATCATCTTCATCCTCTTTCTGCTTCTTCTTCCATCCTCAGCACCCTTCTCCTTCTTCGGGGTGCATCACTGGATGATGGTTGGGTTGGTGAAGGGATTGGTTTTGAAGAGAGAGGATGTTTGGATTTTGGCTAGAGGTTGGTTGGGAGATTTGAGGGATAGGATCTGTTTGAGTGGTGGAAGGAAGGTTGATCTAGCATCCTTGTAGTTAATTTGGCTTTTGTAAGTTTAGCCATCTCTAACCTTTTGCCAGCCCCAGCCTCATCAAGGGCTTCCACAATGATCCCTTTGTTGAATTGCTCAGACAGACAGATTCTGGTGGCTATAGCCAGAATGCTGTCCCTGGACCATGCGCGGATCTCCATTAATGATCTTCCCAAGTATTTTGCAATAAAGCGGATCATTATTTCCAACCTCTCTTTCTAAGAGACATCGTACCTGCCCATCGGGTTTGTATCTCTTGTACCTCTAACCTTCTGATCTCACTATCCAGTTGGCTGTGTCAAACCCCTGCCTGAAAGTTGGTCAATTATTTATCCATGGAGCGGCTGTGTTGGTGTCAGCTTCTTTGACCAGCTCCTCCAAGGATTTTTCTTCAGCAGTATGATCATCAGCACTTCTCTTTCTTTGTACGTGAGCAGAGGTTGCTTTCTTGTTTTCTCCTCTTCCTCAGATCTCTTCCTCTTTCTTCTTTCACTGCAGTACTCTCCCCCTTTTTGGTTGCATTGGAGGAAGGGGTTGTACCGCAGAAAGAGTCTTGTGGACAGCAGCATCAACCAGGGCTGTAATGTTGAGGAAAGCCTCTCATCAAGGGCTTTGATCACTATATCAGTGATATGGGGGTGATGAGAGGGAGGGAATTTTGAAGATAGCACCTATTTGCTCAGGAGGGTTCTGTTCCTGAGAAGTAGGGCCTGAAGCAGAGGCGGGTGGTTGATTTTGGGGGGCTCTGTGTTTGGGAAACCTTCAAGGGAAGGTGCCATCTGTGGGTGTATGAGGGTGGCAGATGGACTTGCATCCTGAGACATCTTGGCCAGCAGCTCTTTGAGTCTGCTAACCTCATCCTCTAGAATGGTGTTTTGAGCAACTACATCGAGAAGAAGCTCAGGTCATCATCAGTTGATACTGAATCACCTGACCTCCTGCTTAGAGCAGGATTTACATGCACTGGGTGTAGACCAGTTGGTGCATGTGCCCCTTGTGCTTGGTACTGGGGACTTCCAGCCTCAGGACAATGTCCATCATCAGCTGTTGCCTCTAGGGAGGTCTTAGCAATGTTACCAGCCTCACTCTGGTCATGTGCTGAGTCAGAGGAGGTGGCAGCCTCACTAGATATTCTAATCTCCTCTACACCAGGAGATAGAATTGGAAACCCCTGTGCTGTGGGTTCTCAGATGCACTGTGTTCCTCCCCCTCAATTGTAGAGGTATTCCCAGTAAGAAGTGGTTTCTGGGGAGGGGGTGAGGAGTGCAATTGAGTCAGCACTTGTGCAACTATTAAAGTTGGGCTGTGAGGGGCGGTTGTTTGGGGTACAGGGGTAGAAGCAGTGTGCACCTGGGGTGGATGGTGCTCTTCAATGGCAATCTCCTCAAGTGAGGAAGATCCCAGATAAGTAGGTGCCCCTTGGGTTGCTGCAGGCTCCTGTTGAGAGGAAGCCTGAGCGGCTGTGGCTGGAGGAGTCATGTATCCACTAGGGGGTTTGGACTAGTGGATATATCCTGCGTTTGTTGTGCAGGAGCATCCTCAGGGGACTCAATTCCTGAGTAGCCTTTTGGGTTTCTTTTTGGTGGGTTTGGTGGGGACATTGGATTTGGAGGTGGTGGCTGTGGGTTCCAGCTGCGTGGGTTTTCGCAGCTTGGCAGCCAGTTTGAGTGTCCGGTCGGAGTTGTGCCGGGAGTATACTTCGGCAAACAGCCGTAGCAGGGACTCCCAAGCCAACAAGTCCCTCAGCATTAAGCTGGTCTATTATAATGGCCATTATGAACCGTGGATAGAGTATCCAACGGTTGGCAGTTAGTTTTTGAGCCATATCTTTGAGCTCTGAAAATATTAATTCTGAAAAGTTCAGTGGTTGTTGCTCAAGGATAGAATACAATACCTGCTGCCATTTGGTGGACATTTGATCCCAAGACGATGTCTTAGGGGAAACATACATTGACCATGTGAAAGATCAGGCGCTCAGCGTCATTAAAGTGTTTCTTCATGATGGTGGTGGCACTGAGATCACCTTGATATCCATGCTGAGCAAATGATAGATCTATGGTGCCCTTCGGATATCCAGCAGGAGAGGTAGCATCACTCAGTTGAAGAATTTTACGGATTGTTGCAGGAGTAATCACTACTTCTTTGTGTTGACGACCGACGGAGGGATTGTGTGTTGCTCTCCTCAGTGTAACAGTAACGTTCATCCAAAATTGGTTCAAGGATTCGGCATGTAAAACGGGGTTCAGAAGGAATGCCTTGTTGTATGGGGACTGAACCATAAGATCGATAGCAGTATCGAACTTAGTCCAGATCGGCGATTTTGTGAGGTAGGCAACACAGTTGTGTCGCGGTTTAATTTGCATAGACGCCATGGAAATTTGTTGGAGAGGAACGTTAGGTTTGAAGAAGATGAAGCATGGAGAGCTCAGGTTAAGGGTATATATAGGGTACGGGTGAGGAAACGACTGAAGGATGTGGTGTTAGTCATCAGTAGTTTTAAACGACCGTTGACATGGTATTATCCTTTCAGACGTTGAAACAGCTGAAGTCGCGGTGTTAGGCATCAGTAGTTTAGAAAACTACTGAAGACCGTGGTTTTGACTTCAGGTGATTGAAACAACTGAGGACATGGTGTTTGTCATCAGTAGTTATGAAACTACTGAAGACAGTGGTTTTGTCATCAGCTGTTGTAAACAACTGAAGACTTGGTATTGGTCATCAGTAGTTATAAAACTACTGAAGACGTGGTTTTGCTTCAGTTGTTTAAAATGAAACAGCAGTGGTACAAACGACTGAAGGGAAGTTCTCTTCAGCTGTTTTCGTCAATTCTTAGCTTTTCAGCTGTTTCAAACTGTCCTCAACACATTCATCAGTCTTTATGGCTGATTTCAGTTGTTTCATAGGACATCAGTACTTATCTGTTTTTACTGATTTCAGTAGTTATGACTACATCAGTAGTTGTAACTACTTCAGTTTTAGAGCAGATGAAGTACTTCAGTACTTGTGAGAACTTTTAGCCTTCAGTAGTTATAAAACTACTGAGGTTAAAAGAGCTCATCAGTACTTATATGTGACAGGCACTCATGATCATCAATATGAATTACTGAGATCATCAGTAGTTGTCACCTATTCTAGCTGCAGCATACCAAGCCTTAACACCAGGTTTTGGAAAGTTGAACTATCCAAAGGCTTAGTAAAAATGTCTGCAAGCTCATCAGCACTGGGCACAAACTTAGGATCAATCAGACCTTTTTCAAAACAATCTCTTATAAAATGGTGTCTGATCTCTATATGTTTGGTCCTAGAGTGCTGGACTGGATTTTTGACAATGCAAAGAGCTGAAGCACTATCCATTAACAATGGAGTCTTAGTCTCTGTAATGCCATAATCCAAAAGTTGGTTTTGAAGCCAGAGTACCTGAGATGTACAGCTTGCAGCAGCAATGTACTCTGCTTCCGCAGTGGATGTAGCAACTGAGGTCTGTTTCTTGCTCTGCCAAGAAATCAAGCAGTTGCCTAGGAATTGACATCCACCAGAAGTTGATTTCCTGGTCAACTTACACCCTGCATAGTCACTGTCAGAAAAAGCAACTAATTTACCAGAATGTTGGTAGAATACCATAAACCTAGAGATGGAGTGCCTTGCAGATATCTAAAGATCCTCTTGACTGCAATCAGATGAGACTCTTTAGGTGCAGCCTGAAATCTAGCACAAACACATGTAGCAAACATAATATCTGGTCTAGAAGCTGTTAAATACATCAAGGACCCAATCATACATCTGTAAAGTGTTTCATCAACCACTTTACCTTTCTGATCTGAGTCCAGTTGTGTGGTGCTGCTCATGGGAGTAGAACAGGGCTTACAGTTTTGTAAATCAAACTTTTGCAAAAGATCTTTTGTATATTTGGATTGATGATAAAAATTCCATCAGCCTTTTGTTTGATTTGCAACCCCAGAAAGAACTGTAATTCTCCCATGGCACTCATTTCAAACTTCTGTTGCATCAACTTTGTAAAGGCATCACACAACTTTGGATCAGAGGATGCAAAAATAATATCATCTACATAAATTTGAACAAGTAGATTATGCTGCCCAGCTTTCTTAATAAATAAAGTCTTGTCTATGGAGCCTCTAGTGAAATTGTTTTCCAGAAGAAAGTTTGATAATGTCTCATACCAGGCTCTGGGAGCTTGTTTTAACCCATAAAGAGCTTTATCAAGCTTATACACCCAATTAGGATGTTTGTTGTCCTCAAAGCCTGGAGGTTGACATACATAAACCTCTTCTTTAACTTTTCCATACAAAAATGCACTTTTGACATCCATTTGAAAGACTTTAAGTTTTTGATAAGCAGCATAAGCTAAAAACAATCGAATTGCTTCCAGTCTGGCTACAGGGGCAAAGGTTTCATCATAATCAATACCTTCTTCTTGTGCAAACCCCTGAACAACCAGTCTGGCCTTGTTCTTAACAATAAGCCCATTTTCATCAGTTTTGTTCCTAAACACCCATTTAGTGCCTATTGCACACTTACCTGGAGGTAGAGGAACCAGTTCCCACACTTGCTGTTTCTTGAACTGAAGAAGCTCAAGCTGCATGGCATCAACCCATCCATTGTCCTTTAAAGCAATGTGATAATTCTTTGGCTCTTGCTGACTGATGAAGAGAGCATAGAAGCAGAATTTGACAATTGACTTCTTGTTGATACTCCAGCAGTGATATCACCAATGATTTGAGACATGGGGTGATTCTTCAGATCTTGATACACAATGAGATCTGTGCAAGTGTTTGTAGCCGGTTCAGCAGCAACAGATGGTGATGGTGAATCATTTCCTTGAAACCAATCAGTGGATGGTAATTCAAAGGAAGTTGAATTCGAAGAAATCTCATCAGCATTTGTTGTGGATGGTGCTACTGGCGCTACAGGAACATCAGGTCTAGTTGAATCAGGCAGCTGATCACTAAACCTGAAGAGGTGAGTACTGCAATCATCATCATCATCAGCAGTACCACCAGGTGGTGAACTGTTGACAGGAGCAACAGCAGGAGTTTGATAAGGAACATATTGCAGTATGTCCAGATCAAATAACTCCACAGGACTTTGTGGAATCTTGTCCTTTGGAGATTCATTAAACTTAACATGTAGAGTTTCTTCAACCATCTTTGTTCTGCAGTTGAAGACTCTGTATGCTTTGCAAGTAGATGAATAACCAACAAAGTATCCTGCATCCACCTTAGGATCAAATTTGTGGAGTTGATCCTTTGTGTTGAGAATAAAACAGGGACACCCAAATGCTTTGAAAAATGAAATCAGTGGAGCCAAATGATGGAGAACTTCATATGGAGTCTTCATCAACCTCTGATTTACTAAAACTCTATTTTGCACATAACAAGCTGTGTTGACAGCTTCGGCCCAAAAGGTCAATGGCAAACCTGAGTCAGCCAGCATGGACCTTGCAGCTTCAATGAGGGTCCTGTTCTTTCTCTCCACTACTCCATTTTGTTCCGGAGTCCTTGGAATGCTGAACTGCCTTTTGATTCCCTTTGAGAGATAGAAGTCATCAAGTGTATGATTTCTGAACTCAGTTCCATTATCACTCCTAATACACTTGACTGGAAGGGAATACTGCTTCTCAATGTACAGCACAAAGTGGATAATCTTCTGAGCAGCCTCATCCTTTGAATGTAGAAAGAAAGTCCATACAAATCTGGAGTAATCATCCACAATTACCAGACAGTATTTCTTCTTTGCCATGCTCATTACTCTCACAGGACCAAATAGATCCATATGCAGTAATTGCAAGCAGGCAGTGGACTTGGACACTTCAATAGGAGGAAATGAGACCTTGTGCTGTTTTCCTTTTAAACAAGCAGTGCAAGTTTCATCACAGTGGAACTCCTTTATTGGTAAGCCTCTGACTAAACTATTGTGGCTAAGCTGATTCATGTTTTTGAGATTAACATGACCAAGCCTCCTGTGCCATAGTTTAGATTCTTGAAAGAGGCTTTGGAAAATAGGCAAGGATTACCTTTGAGATCTATCTTCTTAGAGAGATCTAAGGCATACACTCTTCCTGTCCTGTTGGCTTTCAGGAGAGTGTGATCATCCAACACCTTGTCAATCAAGGGCAAAACTTTGGATGACAGAATCCTACAGTTTTGACTTGTGAAAAGGGCAACATGGCCTTTATCACATTTGACTGACACTCAAGAGGTTGTACTTGAGATTTTCCACATGATTAACATCATCAAATTTGATTTCTCCATTGGAGACAAAGCCCTTACCGATGATGTAACCCCTAGCATCATTGCCAAAAGAGACAAATCCCTTCTTTCCTTGAGAGTAGTCATGAAGAAGAGAGATGTTCCCAGTCATGTGCATGGATCCCCCACTGTCTACATACCAGATGCTATTTTGGCATGTTGAAGAACCCTGCAATAATAAACAATCAGTTAGTTTTAGAGACCCAAACCTTTTTGGTTTTGGGCCTGGTCTCATCAATAGATGGTAAACTAGCATGTTTATTTGTAACAACAGCCTGAGAGGAAGAAGATGGTGCAGAAGAGGAGTCCTTTGGCTTAGACCTCCTTTTCTGTGGTTTCAACATAGGAGAATCTAGTTGGTTAACTCTACCCAACAGATGTTGTACCATCATCACCAGCTGTGTCTGATTTTGTGATAAAGCTTTCAGCTCATCAGACACATTGCTAGTGGAGTTAGATAAGGTCCTATGTTGCACCTTCTTCTTTTGAGCACCCTCAGCTGTCCCTGTTTAACTCCTTCCTTTTTGGATTGCTTTAAGGACTTAAGGGTTACAGGATTTGATGTTGCTGATACAAATGTGGTCTCAAACTCAGTTTTCATTTTTACCATTTTCTCATTAATTTCTTCCTTTTGTTTGAGTTTGGAACCTCTTTTGTACCAACAATCATCTGTAAGATGATTGAACAAACCACACTTCACATGGTTTCTTCTTCATCTTAGGTTGATCATCAACTAAAGATGGTGAAGCAACAGAAGACTTGTTCTTCAATGCTTTGGAAGCATTGGTTGCTTTCTTGACAGCATCTTTAGTAGTCTTCAAACTCTTCTACTGCCAGTTTCTTCTCTTCAGTACTGACAGCAGTTGAAGTTTGAACTTCAGGAGTTGAATCCTGCTCTCCAGTCCTTTCAGGACCTTCAGGATTGACTCCTGAGTTGATCAACTTATTGATCATGTGAATGTCAGCATTTGGACCATCAACATCAGCTGATAGGTTCAAAGAGGACTTGATACTGACTGCTACTTCTGATTGTGCTGTATCAGAAGGTAGATCACATGACTTGATGGATTGGTTATCACTCTCACCATCAGATTCTACCTCTGCTCTGGGGTAAAATCTGTAGGTGGAGCAGTGTGATTGTAACCAATTCCAAACTTCACATTTGAAGCAGATTGCTTACTAAGAAGCATTTCAAAACCTTTGCATGATTGTACCCATCTATCACACTCGACCTGGGTAACTGCAAGGGTTTCTTTGAGATCTTTGTACTTCTCTAAAAGTACATCTTCTCTAGCCTTATCATCAATTATTTGCAATTCAGTTTATAAACCTCATCATTTTTATCTTTGAGCACAAACTCAAACTCAGCTTTGTTTTTGGAAATTACTTGTTCTAGCTCAATGTTCTTATTAATTAAAGCTACATTTGCTTCTCTAATGGAAGCAAATGCTGCTATGCATTGTTCAGAACATAATTTGGCTTTTGCCTCAGAGGATACCTGTGATACCTGAGGTGTAGAGGCATTGGAAGATGAAGTATCAGCAGACTCCAAAGCCATAAGAGCTAGATTCCCAAAGGGACTGTCACCACCATGTTGACCAGCACCTGAGAACAGTTGATCATGACCAGACAAGTCATCTGGTAAACTGCTCCAGTCAACAACTCCTGGGGTGAAGAAGCTGTGTTGTTGAGATGAAGGTTGTTGATGAGATAGGGAAGGCTGAGGTTCTGGTAATGCATGAGGTTGTGGTGTCATAGGAACTTGAACTTGACTTGACTGTGGCATGTAATAACAAGGGTACTGATAAGGCATTTGACCTGAGAAACAAAATATGCCGGAGATTGTTGTTGAGGATGATGACTAGATGTGACAGGATGTTGCCCTCTGTTTTGTTGACTGTTGCCAGGAAAAGTCACAAAGGGTGCAGTAGAGTTTGATCCAGTTTCTACACTCTCTTGCAAAGTGTCCAAGCCGTTGGCATTTGTGACACCTCAACTTGCTCTTGTCAAAACCAACTTTGGTTTTGCCAGAGAGTCCTGGGAATTTTCTTCCAGTTCTTTGTAGAACTTCTGAGATCTGATATTTATCAAGGCCATTTGGCTCAAAATATCCATCTCTTCTAAGTCATCATCAGCAATCCCCTTGAGATCATCCATAATGAAACATAAATTGTCATTATTATCCAGTAAACTGACCATCAACACTTACAAATGCAGAATTAGAAGTGCTCGAAGAGAAATTAATATGCTCATCATACTGGCATTCAGATGCAGCATATTCTGACTCATGACCCACCAAGGCAGTGTTGCCTTGAATAAAGTCTTCAGTGAGCTTTCCAGATGAAGACAGCTTTCTCTTCTGTTCTATCTCTCTCTCAAAAGTGAGCAATTTCCCATGGAGTTGGGTGAGAGATAGTTTGTCCAAACTTGCACTGGAGCGTAGGACAATAGTATATGTGTCCCATCTCTCAGGCAGTGATCTGAGAAATCTGTTATTCATCTGAATATTGGTGTATTCAAGTTTGACCATTTTTAGTTCAGAGATCAAACAAGAAAACCGCTCATATTGTTGAGTCAGTGTCTCACCCTTTCTATGAGAGAATGTCTCATATTGTTGGGCAAGAATTTCTCTATTATTTGCCAAGACCTCATCTGTTCCTCCAAATTGTTCTTTCAAAGCAATCCAGAGGTCATGGGCAGTTTCATGATGCATTAGCCCAGAATAGATTTCATTGGGCAAAGCCATGGCCAGAATTCCATGGGCTTTTGCATCAATCTCAAGCAACTTTTTATCCTCATCTGAGTATTGCTCCCTCCTCTTCGGAACCATTTGATTGGTTTCCGGGTTATTCACCATAGGCTTGTGTGGACCATGTACCACTGATGTCCAACACCCTGCGCTGTTAACAGACAGGTGATGGAGCATACGTCTTTGCCATATGTTATACTCATTCCTAACCAGCATAGGAGGCTTGGTTGAGGAACCAGTATTGTGAGGATCATTGGAGGGAGTGGTCATTTTCAGTTCAAAAACAGTTTAGTTCAAGTTTTAAAAAGTTTTAGACAAACCACAACAAACTCAATGAGAACCAAGATAAGATCTCAGGATGAATGAGCAGAAATACAGAAAATTCAATCTCTATAACCGTTTCTTGCAAAAACAAAAGCTAATTCAATCAAACTTGGATCTTGAATAGCAGTTTCAATGATCAATTATTAGATCGATCAATGATTAACCTGCTCTGATACCATTTGACAGGATCAGTGATCACAAGTTTGATGTTTATCAGAATATAAAGCAGCGGAATACACAACGAATTAGACAAATTGTAGCAAGCAAACAATATATGTAAGCGTTAAGATCGCATACGGTTATAGGGAGAGAATATGAATTTCTGATTTCTAGGAATGTTTATAGATGGAGAATATTTCTAATCAAATCAATCAAACATTCCATTCAATTGCTCATTGCTCAATGATTACAATGGGTTGTCACTCCTTATATAGAGTGCAACAGTCACTGCTGTTATCACGGAAAGTGACAACTGGCAGATCCAATACAGAAATAACTAAATCTTAACAAACTACTGAAATGTTCACAACTACTGAGAACATATCAGCAAGTTAAGTACAAAATATAAAACTACTGAAACTACAACGACTGAAGAACAAGCTCTTCAGTCGTTTTACAAAACTACTGAAACATAAAACATAAAACTACTGATATCACAACTACTGAAGAAGTACTCTTCAGCAGTTGTGACAAACTACTGAGGCTTCAGTACTTGATCTTCAGACTTTGACCTTCAGGCGTTTCATCAGCTGATGACTTCAGTAGATATCATCAGCTGATGTCTTCAGTCTTTGTCTTCAGACTTTGTACATCAGTTGTTGATCTTCAGCACTTGTGAACTCTTCAGCTGTTGTACTTCAGTACTTTGGTCTTTCAGCTTCAGCACTTGTGTTCTTCAGCTGTTGTACTTCAGCACTTTGGTTCTTCAGCTGTTAAGGTCTTCAGCACTTGATCTTCAGCTGTTGAAGTCTTCAGCACTTGTCAAACTACTGATGAGGCTTTCAGCAGTTGTTGTGATACCGTGTGGGACTTAGAGGTTTTCTGATCTTGGCTCATTGGTTCTTTTGGTCCAACAATACCTATGTGTTACATCTGATGTGTGATCCACGTATGAAAGTAAAGAATGGTTTTAATGAAAGGAAAAGTATGTTTTATTTTTAAAAATTAGAAAACTCATCAGCACTGCTGACTATTATGGTTTCCAGTTGGAGGTAAAGGTTGCTGAGGAATCGCGAGCGGGGCTACTGGCTCTTATTGGATGACATTCTTTTGTTGAATGTTTTTTGATTTAATGCGAACAAACAATGTGTGTAATGAAGTGGTATATTAAATTGCAAAAGCATTTATATGAAAGAAAGTTGTTTAATGTGTCCACTTGCAATATTTGTAAGTTAAGGTTATTACTATGTTTTATGTGCGATGAATGGCCAGCTATAAGGTCCCGTGAACGGGCCTTACAAGTTGGGCTCAGACCCAAAGTTAAGTGAAATGAGTAAAATTTAAAAATTAAAACCTAAACTTAACTGAAAATGGATAGAAAGGAAGGGATGCAGTAGGTAGCACTGACAGCAGGTATGTTCTTAATGTTTATCGGTATTACCTGTGCGGCATGTTATGGGTTAGTGTTGATGTAGATTTAATTTGTAGTCAGGACTGAAGTTGGGGTATGAAGAGTGAAGTAAGGGCTAATCACAATAGCCAATGTAATTGGGTTAACTATACTTCACATAAACTAAGCTATTCCTTGAAGATCGTGTTAGTGTTGAATCTTTCAGTGTTTTAAGGATGGCGGTGGTAGATCATCTAAAGCTTTGCGTGGTGGAGGTTGTGGAGGACGTGGTGCTGAACCGCAGGATTAAAAGAGGAAGGGCTACAGCCGAAAAGGTGGTTCATGAAGAACCCAAGACCCCTCATCCAGAGGTGGAACGAGAGTGCTAATTGAGGCCTCAGTAAAGGAGGGGTTAACTTAAGAGAAGAAGTGCAACAAGTCATGCAAACAATTTAGCACATTTGTAGTGACATGAGAGTGATAAAGGCTGTACGTGAAGGAGAACAAAAAGAGACTAAACAGGTCCTTAGGAGGACGGGAGCGACCGGAGACTAGACGGTTCTCGATGATGAAGAAGAGGAAGAGAGCTGCGCCGGAGGTGGCACGAGGCTGCAACTATGGGACAGTTCAAAGATGCAAGCCCCCAACTTTCGTGGTAATGGCACGCTTTGCTGCTCCGATGGTGAAGAAGATGGAGGCGGTAACGTTATATTCAGGAGAGTGCCGAGAAGACCAAAAAGGTGGAGTTTGCTGCCCCACGGTTTGTGGACTCGATCTGTGTTGGTGGACAATATTGTCCAAGCGAGGGTGTCAGGCAATTGGAAGGAGAAGTGGGTTAGAGCTGAAAAGGCTGGTAATTGAGGAGTTCATCCTCATGGGAATGGATAAGATGGAAGGGAATTCCTGCAACTAGGGCGGACAAATGACACAATCAGCAATCCACCACATTTCAACGAGATGGATGGACTGTGGTGCCAGAAACACAGTGACACCCTCATCATGTAAGATCAAGAGATATATCTAGGGCTTGTAGGGGATGCCAAGCACAGGACATGATACATGCCCAACCGAGCATGTTTAGTCGGCCGTTGACTTGGCGAGGAGTTGTAGGATGAGAGGGACTGTGGTGGTGGCTGAAGGCAGCAAGAAAGGTAGTGGTGATCGGAATTGGAATGGTAAGTGGTTGGACATGCTGGGGCCACTGCAAGCAACAAAGGTGAAAGGGTGGTTGACCGATGTGTGGGTCACATCCGGTGTGGGGGTGAAGATATGTGGCAAGGTTGGGGGATCACACCGGCGGAGTGTAGGTGGGGACCGAAAGTGTGCTTCAAGTGTGGGAAGCCTAGTCATATGGTGAGGGATGCAAGGCAAGGAGATGTTTTAACTGTGGCGGGGAGGGCCACATTAGTAGGGACTGCAAGAAGCCAAGGGCTAAAGGTCCGGGAATGAAGAAGGCTGGAGGAGAAGGGTAGACGGTGAGCGCCAGAGCGTTTACGATGATGCAGAAGGAAGCTAGGACGGACCTTGATGTTGTGTCAGGTACGTATCTAGTAACCAAACTTTAGCCTTTGTGTTATTTGATTCTGTTACTAGTAAAAGTTTTATTTACGCTACTTTCTTTGCTAAACTAGTTGTTAGTAGGGGAGTGTAGGTGCGCCCTTTGATGTAGAAACTGCCATAGATAAGTCTATCAGAATTTCTAAGATGATAGAAGGTTGTGACATGGAATTAGAAGGTCATAAGTTTCCTGTTAGACCATCCGTGATGACCTTAGGCGGGTTTGACATAGTCCTAGCAATGGATTGGTTGGTGGACTACGAGGTGAACATTGTGTGTCGCAAGAAGATGATTCGTTTGACAGCGCCTGACGAGAGTTCGGTGATGGTTTATGGTGATCGAGTCACTACGATACCGAAAGTGATTTTGATGGCGGAAGCGGGAAAATGCATGAGGTGTGGATGTAGTGCCTACTTGGCCTTTGTAAAGGATGTGGACACACCAATACCACAACTGTCTGATGTACCAGTTTGTGTGTGACTTTCCATATGTATTTCCCGAAGACTTACCAAGAGTGCAACCTATTTGATACCAAGTGCCTAACCTGTTGCTAAGGCACCGTATCGGTTGGCACCGACTAAAATGAAGTTTGATGGAGCAATTACAGGAGTTACTTGATAAGGGGTTATTCAGACGAGCATCCCTCCTTGGGGTGTTCGTCTTATTTGTGAGAAGAAAGACAGTAGCATGAGGATGTGTATCGACTACCGTGAGTTGAATAAGTTGACAGTAAAGAACCGATACCCGTTACCGAGAATTGATGATTTGTTTGATTAGCTTCAAGGTGCCAATTGGTTCTTGAGGATAGATCTTCAATCTGGCTACCATCAATTAAGGTGAAAGAGCAAGATATCCCTAAAACAACTTTCTCACGCGTTATGGACACTACGGGTTTCTCGTTATGTATTTGGGTTTGACTAACGCGCCAGCTGCTTTTATGGACTTGATGAATCGAGTGTGTCAGCCGATGTTAGATATTAGTGATCGTGTTTATCAATATCTTGATTTATTCAAAGAGCGACAATGACATGCCAGTGACATTCGAGAGTGTTGGGGACGTTGAGAAGGGAGAAGTTGTATGCTAAATTCTCCAAGTGTGCGTTCTGGTTGCGTGAGGTTCAGTTCTTGGGTCACGTGGTGAATCTTGATGGGATTATGGTGGACCCGGCAAAGGTGGAGGCAGTGATGCAATGGAAGTCTCCAAAGATGCCATTCGAGATTCGTAGTTTCTTGGGTTTGGCGAGCTACTACAGAAGGTTTATTCAAGACTTCTCCAAAATTGCTTCTCCACTAACCAGTTAACTCGTAAGGATGTAAAGTTTGTATGGGGTCAATCTCAAGAGAAGGAGTTTGAGGAGTTAAAGGTGAGATTGACTCAAGCTCCTGTTGTGTAATTACCCGATGGAAGTGAAGATTTGGTGGTTTACTCAGATTGTTCCTACTCGGGGTTGGATGTGTGTTGATGCAAAAAGGAAAAATTGGTGGAGCATATATTGTCATATATAGTGTGTCGATCGCTTGACGAATTGTCTAGGCTTAATGTAATACACTCGATATGTTGTAACACATGAAACTGAATCATTCGTAGGAGCATATGCGAATGAGACTCAGTCCTATGACCGAGCCATGCAAATGGACCAATCGTGTGACGGAGAGATGCTATTGGGCCATTCATGAGATTGAACCATAAGTATGGCCCACTCGTACGATTGAACCATACATATGGTAAATTCGTACGATTGAACCATACGCATGGTCCAATCGTATGAATCACCCTGGTCGTATCTGATATGGGCCGAGGCCTATAAATACCAGTTTCATTGTGTAGAGAGGTAAGGGTTTTGAGAGTGTGCCCGGGGCCTTGGTGCTGCCGGATAAGAGGGGAGGTCATGCTCGATCTCCCCTTGCCAAGAGTCTTGATTCTTATGTTTAACGAGCTGGTAATCATTAGGTTTTATCAATGAAACCATTCTATTATTGTTCGTTCAATTGTTTGTCTCTTGTTTTCTTTTCTTCCATCAGGAACACTCTCGGATGTCAACCCATCCAGCGACTTCACATTTGGTATCAGAGCCAGGTTACTGCTAGAATGATCATACAATCATTCTAGCAACCTGAGCTCTTGATTTCTGGATCTATTTCATGTTCTTTGACATTAAACCCGCGTCGTGTTCTTCGTGTTTTGCTCAGATCTTGTTACGTGTGTTGTTTCTTGGTTAAAATCAAATTCAGAACCACGTTCTTATCACCCTTGCGAATCTTATGATGTCTATTTTGTTTCGGTTCATGTAAAATTCATCAGATTAGATTTTTTTGACAGCCTGGTGGCTGCAGATCTAAAAATCTGTGTGCAGATCCGTTCATGAGACTGGACCATGCTAATGGACCATTCATACGACTGGACCAGTCTTATGTCCAGTCGTGCTACTGGATCAGTCTTATGTTCAGTCATGCTACTGGACCGGTCTTATGTCCAGTCATGCTACTAGACTAGTCTTATGACCAGTTGCATGAATATATCATTTGTATCATCCAATCATAGGAATGCGATATTTGTCCTCCATGTCATACGAATGAACGGTGTTCCAGACCAAAAAAAGGGGCCTGGAACTGCCTCTTGCACAAATTTAAGGATGAGCAAAGCACATTCACTTTGAGGTTCTTTTGTTAAATAAGTTTGATGGATACCCCATTATTCGTTGGACTTCCAGAATAAGGGAATGTAGTTAGAACACAAAAGAGAGAAGAGAAGATGTTAATAGTTGGTGCTGATTTTGTGGGGGTAGTTAGGAGCATTTGACTATTTATGGGCCAATCAAGTTATATTTATCCACACGGAGAGGATTTTGATTCTTAGGGGGAATCCATGTATAGAGAAATTAAAGATGCAATCAGATAGTAATGATGTGAGTTGGTTTATGATGATGAATGTGAGTGCATGCTGATTTGTTTGAGATTGCCAGTTGTGGATTGGAACCTTCTACTTTTTGCCCAATACACCGTATGAAGATGCCAGGGGAGCACAATGTTTATATATTGGATATGGATGAATTTAAGGGGGAATTTGCAGGTGTTAATATTAATCAGGTTAGCCTGTGTGAAGATTGGAGCACTGGAAACTGTTCATGTCATTATTTGGAAAAAAATCTGTCATATGGGGAATCTTACTGCTATGATGGTTTTCTGCAAAGTAAACGAAAGCTATTGTGCCTAAATTTATTTTCAGGGATACTGTTGCAACCTAACAGATCAGCAACGTTGGCTAATATGGTTTTTCGTTTGATTCTATTGGCAACCAGAGCAAAGATTGACTGAAGATTGTAAGTGTAACACCCCGAATAAGAAAAGTAAATAGAAAGAATAGATAATGAGCACAAGTAGAGGGAGATAAAGTGTACGAAGTACAAAACCTTATTATTTTAAGGTTTAAAGGGGCATGGTCGCCATATCAAAAGCAAAAAGTTGCTTTTTCTCTCGGAGGAAGAAAGAAGAGAGAGAGAGCCCTGGTTCTAGAGAGAGAAAGAGGAAGAAGTAGATGCAAAGGTAAGTCTTCTCTTATATGAGCTCGGTTTCAGCTGGGTTTCAAGTTCTTGACCGAAGTTCTTAGTGTTTAGTGTATGTTTTCGGGATTCAAGAGTTGAATCAAAGGTGGGTCTTGAACTGGAAGAGTGTTGCTCAAAGGCTGCTCAAGGTGAGTTTCTAGTTACCTGTTTTACTGATTTTCAACTTCTTTGGGGCTATTATGCATTCTAAGTAACATTTTGAAAGTTACCGTGGGTCTATAGCCATATGTTCGAATGATGTATGTATGTATGTATGTTTTAGAGTCAGCTTATGGGTTAGTGATAATGATTAGCATGCTTAGGTGCCCTTAGTATGTTAGATCTGTGTTTGGGTATGATTAGAGTGGTAATCGGGTAAATATGATAACATAGAAAATATTTCAGAGTGTTTTGATGAACATGAACAGTGGTCCATGCGCCAGAGTGTTGGCATTGCACCTAAGTGTTGGCCATGCGCCCAAGAGAGGGCCATACGCTAAATAGTGGCCCATGCGCCCAGCATGTTGGCCATGCATCAAGGTTGGTCATGAGCCCAAGTGCTGGCCATGTGCTTAATAGTGCCATGCGCCTAAATAGTGCCATGCACCTAAATAGTGCCATGGTCCCAAAGTGATTGAAACGGTAAGTTGATGCACCTGCATAGTGGCAAAAGCGCCTGAATAGGGCAGAAGCGCCCAAATAGGGCCCGTGCACCCAGAGTTTTACACTTAGAATTTATTGCTCATGCGCCTGGAAGGTCTCATGCGCCCAATTTGGACTTGAGGTTTTCTAAGTGGTTTTTAAGGGGTAATATGGGGAGATAGGCCTGGTTATGATGTGATGGATTATGTTTGATGTGTGTTATGTATGTATGATGTGCCCGCATGGTGATGGTGTAGTTTTGATTATGTATGTTCTTTATTTTGTGTATGTATGTCTTCCCTTGTCTTTGCATTGAATGTTAATGAATGTAATGAAGTATTATGTAACATAAAGTGGAAGATAATGAAAAGAGGAATGTTAATGAATGAATGAATGCATTAATGAATGAACATGAACGTGAGAGGCTTGCAAGCAAAGTATAGTGAAGTGCACGGCTCTAAATGCCTTAAGCTTAATCGCGTGAGGTTCAGCTAATCCTAAAGTGTGCATGCAAGGTTCTAGTCTTTGTGACTGACCTTTAGTGGTGTTACCCATTTTGATCGGGGTGCTGTTACCCATTTTGGTGGGGGTGTTGTTACCCATTTCAATGGGGGTGTTGCTACCCATTTCGATGGGGGTGTTGTTACCCATAATGTTGGGGTGAAATATATGATGGTTACCCGAGTTACGTATAACTTTGGGGGTGTGGCATAAAGCCAAGCATAAGTATGAGGTGAGCGACTTTGTGTTGCAACAGACTCAGATAGAGTACAATCCCTGTGATTGACTCATATGGGATCTTTGTCGCGGGTATCCCGGTGTTGTGTCAGTCTTCGTACGTGAGTCGGGGGTATGTGTACAGGCCCCGACACTGCCCCAGCTATCAAGCATGAGTCGGGGATATTGCATGAGACAAGATTCGAGTATAAAGAGTAATGACTGAAAGATAATGTATGAAAGAATGAAGTTGAACGAAAAAAGTTAATGAATTATCGTAATAACATACTGAACAGGATCCTTGTCATTCGACTTCAGTAATCGTGGCTAAGTGCCACGAAGAGGGTAAAGTCTGACCAGATCTAGAAAGAGAAATGAACGATAATGTAATACGTTGAATGAACGAAGTTAACGAACGTAATGACAAAGATAATAATGATATTATCTGTATGTACGTATGATGTATGTTCACGAACGATTATAAAATATAGTATGATTTCTGAAATAAAGTAAAGGACGGCTTTAATGAAAGTAAAGTATTTTATTAAAAAAACTGGAACTCACTCAGCGTCGCTGACTTTTGTATGCATGATAGTTGGCAGGTATATGTTGATGCTGAGGAGTTGCAGGCATGGACGCATAAGCTACTGGGAGAATTTTGAGGCTCGCATTTGTATTTTGACATGTCTTTGTATTTTGAGATGAAAACAAATGTTGTAAATGTATAAAATGACATGTTTTTAGTTACTAATGAAAATTTTAAATTACACTGCAAAATAAATCTTCGTTTTATAATGTTTTATGTGCAATGAATGACCAAATGTGAGTTGCCGGGAACGGGGCCTTACAAGTTGGTATCAGAGCAAAATTTTAAGTGAATTGGGTAAATATTTTGAAAACCTAATCTTAAACTGAGAATGGGACTAAAAGGAAAAGGGATGTTAGTCCTAGTAGCTACGTGCCTGCACGTAAAGGTTTTATGTTAACGTTTACAGTAAGTTAACGTTAACCGGCATTATGTGCGCATGTTATGTGGCTTGTCTGCTATTGTGTAGATTTTGATACTGGTGTAGTCAGGATAGGAAATGCTTGGGGTATGAAGAGTAAAGCAAGTGGCTTATCACAACTAGCCACTGTAATTTGGGACTAACTATACTTGACATAAACTGAGTATTAGCTTGAATGACCGCATTAATGTTTGAATCTTATAATGTGATAGATGATGGCTGGTGGTAGATCATCGAAAGCTTCAAGAGGTGGAGGTGGCGGTGGATGTGGTGTTGAACCACGGGTCACAAGAGGAAGGTCTGGGGCTGAAAGAGTAGTTCATGAAGAACCCGAGACCCCTCATCAGGAGGGCGGTGATGAGAATGCTAATCAGAGGTAGTTGTGGAGGAAGTGGATCGGGTCATATGGACGATCCTACCGTCTGTGGTGACTAAAGTTTTAAAAGTTGTTACAGATGGGGAGAGACAGGAAAGGGGTAGACCTTCGGGCGAAAGGAGACGACCCGAGACTAAAACGGTTTTCTTCGATGATGAAGAGGAAGAAGAGGAAGAGCCTACGCCAGGGACGGCACAAGGCTGTAACTATGGGGCGTTTCAACGATGCAAGCCCCCAACTTTTGATGGAAACGGCACTACTGCTACTGCTCACCGATGGGTGAGAGAGATGGAAGCGGTATTGAATATCAGCGAGTGCCGGGAGGATTAGAAAGTAAAGTTTGCTGCCAACTCTTTTGTGGACTCAGCCTTGTGTTGGTGGGACAATATTGTCCAGGTTGAGGGAAGTAGGCATCGGAAGGATGAGATGGCCGGAGTTGAAGAGGCTGGTGATTAGGGAGTTATGTCCTCATCGTGAGATGGACAAGGTTGAAAGAGAGTTCTTGCAGCTGGAGGCGGGAACGATGACACATCAGCAATATACCACTAATTCAACGAGATGGCACGTCTGGTGCCGGATCAGGTGATACCTCTTTCACGAAAGATCAAGACGTACATTCAGGGCTTGCCGGCGGACATCCGTGGGCACATGATCGCTGCCCGACCGAGCACATTTAGGTCGACAGTTGATTTGGCGGGGAGATTGTATGATGAAAGATCTGTGATGGTGACTGAAAGTAGCAAGAAAGGATAGGGTGATGAAGAATGGGACGGGAAGTGATTGGGACATGGCGGAGCCACTATAGGTGGCAAAGGTGCATGAGTGGATGATTAGTATGTGGTCATAACAGGTGTGGGGTCGAGAAGGTGTGACAAGTGTGGACACAGGCACCCCAGGGAATGTTCATTGGGGGGCATTGTCTATTTCCGTTATGGGAGGACCAGACATGTGGTGAAGAACTATAGTATGGGGAAGTGTTATTCTTGTGGTGAGGAAGGTCACATGAACAAGGATTGCAAGAAGCCGAGTGCGGAAGGTTCGGGAGTGAAGAAGATTGGAGGAAGCTAGGACAGACCCTGATGTTGTGTCAGGTACGTTTCTAGTAAACCAAACTTTAGCCTCAGTGTTATTTGATTCTGGTGCTAGTAAAAAGTTTTATCTCTGCTGCTTACTGTGCTAAGTTGCCTGTTAGTGGTAAGAATATAGATACGCCCTTTGATGTAAAATCACCATTAGTAAGTCTACCAGGTTACCTAATGCCCTAGAGGACTGCGTGATAGAATTGAGGGAGAGAGCTTATTCCTGCTAGACTGTTCAAGATAGGCGTAGGTGGATAGATGTACATCTCCGGGTGAGTTGATCAGTAATCTACGACTCGAACCCTAAGTGTTGCAAGGAGATGGATTGATCAACTGTGCACAACCAGAGTTCGGTGACAACCTACGAAAATGAATTATGAGGAAGGCTTCGACCAGGAAGCGGATTGCTTGATTGGAACAGAGTAAAGCTAATATTAAAGTGTAGCGGACATTGCCAGTTGTTGCTCAGGTAGGAGAAGTGACACATCGACTGGAGCTACCTGATGAGTTAAGTGGAATTCATCTGATGTTCCATGCATCTCGTCTAAGAAAGAGCTCAACCGATGAGGATATGATCATGCTACTAGAGAACATTGAGATGGACAAAGCATTCAACCACGAGAAGCAACTAGTGGCCATTACTAATAAGAAGAAGAGAATAGGCTAAAGAGGATGATGGTTTCACTTGTGCGGGTGCAGTAAAGCCTAAAGGGATCTAAGTTTAAGTGCAATATCAAAGAAGAGGCGAGATAGTGTTACTCATAACTATTCGAGAAGCGACAGGTTTCGGGGACGAAACATCTTTAAGGGGGGTAGACTTGTAACACCCCGAATTTTTATTTAAAAGAAAGGAAAAGAAAAATAATAGAAAGAATAGATAATGAGCACAAGTAGAGGGGGATAAAGTTTACAAAGTACAAAACCTTATTAATTTAAGGTTTAAAGAGGCATGGTCGCCCATATCAAAATCATAAAGTTTCTTTTGCCCTCGGAGGAAGAAAGAAGAGAGAGAGAGCCCCGGTTCTAGAGAGAGAAAGAGGAAGAAGCAGTTGCAAGGTAAGTCTTCTCTTATATGAGCTCGGTTTCAGCTGGGTTTCGAGTTCTTGACCAAATTCTTGGTGTTTAGTGTTGTTTTCGGGACTCAAGAGTTGAATCGAAGGTGGGTCTTGAAGTGAAAGAGTGTTGCTCAAAGGTTGCTCAAGGTGAGTTTCTATAACCCCTCTTTTACTTATTTTAAACTTGTTTGGGGCTATTATGCATACTAAGTAAACATTTTGAAAGTAACCGTGGGTCTACAGCCTTATGTTTGAATGATGTATGTATGTATGTTTGTTTTAGAGTCGGCTTATGGGTTAGTGATGATGATTAGCATGCTTACGTGCCCTTAGTATGTTAGACCTGTGTTTGGGTATGATTAGAGTGGTAATCGGGTGAATATGATAACATAGAAAATATTTCAGAGTGTTCTGACGAACATGAACAGTGGTCCATGTGCCCAGATTGTTGGCCATGCACCTAAGTGTTGGCCATGTGCTGAAGAGAGGGTCATGCGCCTAAATAATGACCCATGCGCCCAGCATGTTGGCCATGTGTCTAAGGGTTGGTCATGTGCCCAAGTGCTGGCCATGTGCCTAAATAGTGCCATGCGCCTAAATAGTGCCATGCGCCTAAATAGTGCCATGCGCCTAAATAGTGCCATACGCCCAAAGTGATTGAAATGGCTAAGTGTTGATGCGCCTGCATAGTGGCAAAAGCGCCTGAAAAGCGCAGAAGCGCCTAAATAGTGCCCATGCGCCCAGACTATTTTACACTTGGAAATTTTACGCTCATGCGCCTGGAAGGTCCCATGCGCCCAATTTGGACTTGAGGTTTTCTAAGTGGTTTTTAAGGGGTAATATGGGGAGATAGGTCTGGTTATGATGTGATGGCTTATGTTTGATGTGTGTTATGTATGTACGATGTGCCCGCATGGTGATGGTGTATGTTTATGATTATGTATGTTCCTTATTATGTATGTATGTTTTCCCTCGGCTTTGCGTTGAACGTTAATGAATGTAATGAAGTATTATGTAACGTAAAGTGGAAGATAACGAAAAGAGGAACGTTAATGAATGAATGCATGTATTAATGAATGAACGTGAACATGAGAGGCTTGCAAGCAAAGTATAGTGAAGTGCACGGCTCTAAATGCCTTAAGCTGAACCGCGTGAGGTTCAGCTAATCCTAAAGTGTGCACACACGGGTTCCATTCTTTGTGACTGACCTTTAGTGGTGTTACCCATTTCGATGGGGGTGCTATACCTATTTCGATGGGGGTGTTGTTACCCATAATGTTGGGGGTGAAATATATGAAGGTTACCCGTGTTACGTATAACTTCGCGGGTGTGGCATAAAGCCAAGCATAGGTATGAGGTGAGCGAATTTGTGTTGCAACAGACACGAATAGAGTTCAATCATTGTGATTGACTCATATGGGATCTTTGTCGCGTATCCCGGTGTTGTCTTAGTCTTCGGATATGAATCGGGGGTATGTGTACATGCCCCGACACTGCACCAGCTTTCGAGCATGAGTCGGGGATATTGCATGAGACAAGATTCGAGTAATAAAGAGCAATGAACGAAAGATAATGTATGAAAGGACAAAGTATGAAATGAACGTTAATGAATTATCGTAATAACGTACTAAACAGGATCCTTGTCATTCGACTTCAGTAATCGTGGCTGAGTGCCACGAAGAGGGTAAAGTCTGACCGGATCTGGAAAGAGAAGTGAACGATAATGTAATACGTTGAATGAACAAAGTTAACGAACATAATGACGAAGATAATAATGATATTATCTATATGTACGTATGATGTATGATCACGAACGATTGTAAAATATAGTATGATTTCTGAAATAAAGTAAAGGACGGTTTTAACAAAAGTAAAGTATTTTATTATAAAAACTAGAACTCACTTAGTGTCGCTGACTTTTGTATGCATGATAGTTGGCATGTATATGTTGATGTGGAGGAGTTGCAGGCATGGATGCATATGCTACTGGGAGCATTTTGAGGCTAGCATCCGTATTTTGACTTGTCTTTGTATTTTGAGATGAAAACAAATGTTGTAAATGAATGAAATGACATGTTTTACTTATTAATGAAAGTTTTCAATTCCGCTGCAAAATAAATGTACATTTTATAATGTTTTATGTGCAATGAATGACCATTTGTGAGGTGCCCGGGAATGGGGCCTTACAGTAAGAGGTGTTATCTACTATTTGCAAGCAACGTCCAAGAGGGAATTTGTTAGAGCATATATTGTCATATATAGTGTGTCTGTCACTTGACGAATAGTCTAGGCTTAATGTAATACACCTGATATGTTGTAAACACATGAAACTGAGTCATTCGTAGGAGCATATGCGAATGAGACACAGTCATACGATTGAGCCATGCAAATGGACTAGTCGTGCGACTGAGAGATGCTATTGGCCCATTTGTAAGACTAAACCATAAGAATGGTCCAGACGTACGATTGAACCATACGTATGGTCCAGTCATACGATTGAACCATACGCATGGACCAATGGCAAGAAAATGGGCGTAGTCGAATCTAATATGGGCCAAGGCCTATGTATACCAGTTTCAATCTGTAGAGAGATTAAGGATCTGAAAGGGAGTCTGCCCGGGAGCCTAGGGCTGCTGGAGGAGAGGGGAGATCATGCTCGATCTCCCCTTGCCAAGATTCTTGATTCTTATGTTGTAACGAGCTTGTAATCGTTAGGTTTTATCAATGAAACCAATTTTTTATAGTTCGTGTTATTGATGGTCTCTTGTTTTGGCTGTTGTTTATCCTTCTGTCAAGAACACGCTCAGATGTTTACTGATTTAGCCGACTTCACAATTGGTATCAGAGCCGGTTGCTGCTGGAATGATCTATCAATCATTCTAGCAACCCAAGCTCTTGATTTCTGGATCAAATTTCAGATCTTGACATTAAACCCACTTCGTGTTCTTTGTGTTTTGCTTAGATCTTGTTACGTGTGGTGTTTCTATGTTAAAATTGAACTTGAAACCACGTTCTGATCACCCTTTCGAATCTGATGATGCCTACTTTGTTTCGGTTCATGTAAAATTCGTCAAATTAGGGTTTTGGGCAGCCCTGGCGGCTGCAGATCTGAAAATCTGCGTGCAGACCCGTTCATGCGACTGGGCCATGTGAATGGACCATTCATAGGAATGGGCCATGCGAATGGACCATTCGTACGACTGGACCTTGCAAATAGACTATTCATACGACTGGACCAGTCATATGTTTAGTTGTGCGACTGGGCGAGTCGTATGTCCAATCACACAATGAGCCATCCGCATTGACTCATCTTCATTTGTTCCAGATAAAAAAGAAGAGTCTGGAATAGCTTCTTGCACATATTTGAGGATGAGCAAAGCATATTCACCCTGAGGTTCTTTTGTCAAATAAGTTCGATGTATACCCCATTATTCGTCGGACTTCTAGAATAGGTGAATATAGTTGGAACACGAAAGAGAGGAGAGAAGATGCAACAATTGGTGCTGATTTTATGGGGTAGTCAGGAGCATCTGACTACTTATGGGCCAATCAAGTTATATTATCCGCATAGAGAGGATTCTCATTCTTAGGGGGAATCCATTTATAGAGAAATTGAAAAAAACAATGAGAAAGTGATGATGTGAGCAGGTTTCTAATGATGAATCTACGTGCATGCTGATTTGTTTGATATTGTCAACTGTGAATTGGAACCTTCAACCTTTTCCACAATACACCGTGTGAAGACGCCATGAGAGCACAATGTCTATATATTGGGATATGCTGAATGTGAGGGGGAATTTCTGCAGGTGTTGATGTTAATCAGGTTAGCCTGTGTGAAGATTGAAGCAATGGAAAACTATTCATGTCATTATCTAGAAAAAATCAGTCATATGGGAAATCTTGCTACTATGATGGTGTTCTGCAAAGTAAACGAAAGCTATTGTGCCTAAATTCATTTTCAGGGATATTGTAGCAACCTGACGGATCGACAACGTTGGCTAATATGGTATTCGTTTGATTCTATTGGCAACCAGAGCAAAGATTGACTGAAGATTGTAAGAGGTGTTATCTACTATTCACGAGCAACGTCCAAATGGGAATTTGTTGGAGCATATAGAGTCATAAATAGTGTGTCCGTCGCTTGTCGAATAGTCTAGGCTTAATGTAATACACCTGATATGTTGTAAACACATGAAACTGGGTCATTCGCAGGAGCATATGCGAATGAGACTAGTCATACGACTAATCCCTGCTAGTGGACTAGTCATGCGACTGAGAGATGCGATTGGGACATTCGTAAGACTGAACCATAAGTATGGTCCAGTCGCATGAGTGAGCCATACGCATGGTCCATTCGTACGATTGAACCATACGCATGGTCCAATCGCACGAATGGGCCCAGTCGCATCTAATATGGGCCGAGGCCTATATATACCAGTTTCAATGTGTAGAGAGATTAAGGATCTGAGAGGGAGTTTGCCCAGGATCCTAGGGCTGCCGAAGGAGAGGGGAGATCATGCTCGATCTCCCCTTGCCAAGATTCTTGATTCTTATGTTGTAACGAGCTTGTAATCGTTAGGTTTTATCAATGAAACCAATTTTTTATAGTTCGTGTTATTGATTGTCTCTTGGTTTTTGCTATTGTTTATCATTCCATCAAGAACACGCTCTGATACCACTTGTTAGGAATCATGTATGAGATGATGTACTAACTGATTAACATGTAAACCGAATCAAATAGTGTGGAATCCTATTTGATTGGCGATCCAATCAGTGAGAACGCACGTAGAAACAATTATGTAATTGAATCTAACATTAAGAATCGATTAGGAATCGATCTACTGCGATCTATGAACTTGGAGTATGATCTTAGAGGTCTTTGGACGGCTAGGGTACGTTCGGAGTCGAAGTGTGTTCAATGCTTTTTGTTTATCCACGAATTAGGTGGTATTTATAGGTTAGGGTTACACATTCGGCGACTGAACCATTTGCATGGTTCATTCGTGCGATTGAGCCATGCGGTTGATCCATTCACACGACTGAGTGTTCAGTCGTGCGACTGAGTTAGTCGCATGAAGTTGTTCAGGCGTATGGACTATTTAGGCGCATGGACACTCAATCGCATGGCCACTCGGACGCATGACCACTGTTGGGGCGCATGGTCCAGTCGGATGCATGAGAACTTCACTTAACCAAGTTTGAATGTATTCATTATTATAACATTATGTATATCAATTCAAACAATCACAAACCTATATAATCTAGTCAATATGTGTTACACAATTCATTAATGAAATATTAAACATTATAAATCACAACCAAACATTCTCATTTCATTAAGTACCCAAGCATTACATAAGTGTAAGACATTCAAGACATATTACATTAAGATTTGAATCTTGGTACATATGTATCAACAAAGAAGAATTACTTCAATTTCACAAACAAGAAGTGTGAAATTTAGTGGATTTACCTGAAGGAGAAAATGCTATAGGCATGAAATGGTTGTTTAGAAATAAGACTGATGATCGTGGTGTAGTAATAAAGACAAAGCGAGACTTGTTGCACAAGGATACATACAGGAAGAAGGGATAGATTATGATGAAGTGTTTGCACCAGTTGTAAGACTTGAATCCATTCAAGTTTTCTTGGCCTATTCTTCATTTATGAAATTAAGGTGTATCAAATAGGTGTAAAGGGTGGATTTCTATATGGTCCTATCACTGACGAGGTGTTTGTGAAGCAACCTCCGGGCTTTGAGGATGCAAAATTTCCATATCGAGTATATAAGTTGAGTAAAGCTTTATACAGACTTCATGAAGCCCCGAGAAGTTGGTATGAGACATTATCACAACACTTAATCCAACATGGATACACAAGAGGGAAAATTGATCCAACTTTATTCATATAGAAGGAAAATGATGATCTCTTATGTGTACAAGTGTACATTGATGATATCATATTTGGTTCTACCAATTGTGCAATGAATTTGGAGAAATCATGAATTCTCAGTTCCAAATGAGTTCTATGGGAGAGATTAACTTTTTTCTTGGACTTCAAGTCAAGCAAAATGACGATGGATTTTTATCAATCAAGAGAAGTTTGTTGACAAGCTCTTGAAGAAATTTAAGTTGCAAGACTGTCAGTCCATGCGAACTCCAGCAGATGTTAACACCAAGATTGAACCTGATTCAAAAGGAAAATCTATTAACCAAATGCTATACATATCAATGATTGGTTCTTTGATGTATCTTACTACATCTAGACCAGATATTATGTATGTTGTTTGTGTTTGTGCCATGTATCAATCAGACCTGAAAGAATCACACTTAATTGCTTTCAAAAGGATATTCAGGTATCTCAAAGGTAAACCAACATTAGGGCTTTGGTATCCTTACGAGGGTAACTTTGAACTACATGGATATACAGATAGTGATTATGGTGGATGTTGTCAAGATAGAAAATCTAGTTCGGGTGGGTGTCAATTTCTTGGTCCCCGATTAGTCTCATGGCAATGTAAGAAACAAACAAATTTCTCTGTTTCCACTGCAGAAGCTGAGTACATTGTTGCATTAGCAGGATGTTCTGAATTCCTCTGGTTGCAAAATCAACTACTGGATTATGGGTTCAATTTTCTTAAAACACCTATTTACATTGATAACACCGCTGCTATGTTCATTACAGCTAATCCTGTTCAAAATTCAAAAACAAAACATATCAAAATTCGATATCATTCTCTGATGTAACACCCGATTATTTTTGAAAAAGACAAGACATGAAGAATAAATGAAAGAAAAGCAATTAAGTCCAAGTGGAAGGACTAAAAGTGTAAAAAGGACACAAGTCTTTGAAAAGTTGGTGTAAAGGTGGGCATGGCCACACACCCTCTTTTCACATCACTCTCATTCGGACTTTAGAGAGAGAAAGACAAGAGGAGAGCAGAAACTCTCGGATTGAAGAAGAAGAAGAAGAAGTGAATGAATTCAAGGTAAGAAAAAAAAATTCGCGGTTTTAAGTGTTTATGACGGGTTTTATCCTGGTTATACGCATATGTGCTTATGTGTTTGTGTATGTGCTCAGGTGTGTGCGTTTAGTGTTGATTTTAGGTGTTTGAACTCATTGCAAGCGGGTTAGAAAGGAAGGAACACCCAAGTTCCATCAGGTGAGTTCTAGACCCTGGTTTTTACTTGTTTTAAACTACCTTTGGGGCTGAAAATGTATTAAAATGATTTTACAAAGTTTATGTATGTTTACCCGTATGTATGGTGCATGTTGGATGTCGATTCTTGAATGCTTATAGGTATTCATGTTAGAATAGCCATGTTAAGCTTAGAACAGATGGGTTTGATGATTGGGTTTGAAAGATACTGGGAACATGTTACACAGGAGGTCCATGCGCCTAGATAAGGCTCATGCGCCTGAAAATGTCTTAGAAAGATTTAAGTATATCCCATGCGCCTGAACAGTGGTCCATGCGCCTAGAAATATTAGTCGGATGACTAAGTGTAGGGCCATGCACCCCAATAGTGCTCATGCGCCCAACTAGCCCATGCGCTTAAGTGTTCATACGCCCCAATAGTGCCCATGCGCCAAAGTGGCTCATGCCCCTAAGTGTTCATACGCACCAATAGTACCCATTCGCCTGAATAGTTCATGCGCCTAAAGTGATAAAATAATTAAGTGTTGGCTGATGCACCTACATAGTTATGAAACGCCTAAACAGGGCTCATGCGCCCCAATAGTGCCAAAGCGCCTAAGCACTTAGAAATTTTTACAGAATTTTCTGGGAGTCTGTGCTTTTAGGGTTTTGACCAAGGGTTGACTGAGGCTTATTTATGATGATTTTTCATGCATGGTTATGATTGTTCCTTATTTTTATTATTGCTATTATTATTACTTATAGTATGTGACTTTACGTGGTATGTTTATTACCGTAACATAAAGTATATTGTAATAATAAAGAGAAAGAGCAATAAAGAAAAGAAGAGGAACATTAATAAAATGTTAACAAGTCTTGCAAGCTTATAGGAGTGACACAACCATGTTGCTGTTAGCTCCACAGTGTTGCGGGTTAGCTACCACATATTGCACACGGGACCAGGACCTTTGCAGCGTGCCCTGGGTGATTGGGTCGGCCTTGCATACAGTACACAACACCCTTTCAAGGGATACAGTTGACCCTTTCGAGGGATATAGTTGACCCTTTCGAGGGATATAGTTGACCCCTCCGAGGGATATAGATGGCCCATCACCCGTTTTCCCATCGCACATATAGTTGGGGCATTGCTCATTGGTCCATACAGAAGGTGAAAGATAAAGATAAAAGTCTACAGAATTGACAAGCCATACAGTAAAGAGAACAAACATTATCTGTTCATATAGTTAATGTGTGCTCACATATACAGTACAGAGTTGTATTTTACAGAAAAGAGTATTTTCATATACAACATATAGAAAGTATTTTATTACTTTAAAACTAGAACTCACTGAGCAACGCTGACTTTTATACCTTATCAGTTGGCAGGTAATTATTGCTGAGGATGGCACGAGGGTGAGGCTACTCGGCATGGAATGACTGACATCCATTCATATTCTATGTTGCTGTTGTTTTGTAATATAGTAGAACAATTCTTTTGCAAGCAGTTAAATGATGATGTATTGCTTAACAACAGTGTTTTAAATGAAATGAATGGTTTTTGGTAAATTATTTCCGCGGCTTAAGTTTGTATAATTATAATGCCGTAGTGTTTTTAACTGCTGTGATTGACCAACTATGAGGTGCCCGGGAACGGGGCCTTACAAGTTGGTATGAGAGCCAAAGTTTAAGAGAATTGGGTTAAATAAACTTTTAAAACCTAAACTTAAACTGAAATGGGACAAATGGAGGGATGTCAGCCCGAGTAGCTACGTGCCATCAGATATGCCTTTTCTTAATGTTAACCGGTATTATGTGCGCATGCTATTTGATTATGTGCTCTTAGTAGATTTAGATACTGATTAAGTCAGGATAGGAGATGCTTGGGGTATGAAGAGTAAAGTAAGTGGCTAATCACAACTGGCCACTGTAATTAGGGACTTACTATACTTGACATAAACTGAGTGTTACCTTGAATGACCACGTTAGTGTTTGAATTTTATAGTGTGTTAGAAGATGGTCGGTGGTAGACCTTCAAAGGTTTCATCAGGTGAAGATTGTGGTGGACGTGGTGCTGGACCGCGTGTCACAAGATGTATGCTAGGGCTGCTGAGGTAGCACTCAAGAGCCCGAGATCCATCGCCCGGAAGCCGGTGAAGATAGTGTTAGTCTGAGGACCATGTTGACAGAGGCTGTTGTCGAGGGAGTTCAACGGGCCATGCAGTCCGGGTATAGTGACTGAGATAATTAGGACGGTGAAGGAGATGACCGTGATTGAAGTGAACAAGGAGTACAACAATGACAAGAACTGCAACGGAAAGCAGGTCGAACGTGGGGGTTACACCCCATATAAAAAGGTTGCCAAGATGGATAACTGGTGTGTAGCTTCATCCGGTGCAGGGATAAGGAAGTGTGGCAGATATGGAAGGGAGCATACCGGTGAGTGCAGGATTGGAATGAATGTATGCTTCAGGTGTGGTAAGCCTAGCCACATCTCTAGAGACTGTAAGAAGCCATGGGACGAGAGTTTTGGCACAATGATGACGACTGGGATTGCGGGGTCGAACGGGTGTGATAAGTGTGGACGCAAGCACCCCGAGAAATGTAGATTGGGGAGCAATGTCTGTTTCCATTCTAGAAGGACCGGACATGTGGTGAAGAATTGCGGTATGGGGCGGTGCTATTCTTGTGGTGAAGAAGGTCATGTGAGTAGGGATTTCAAGAAGCTGAGGGCGGAGAGCTCTGGGGCGAAGAAGAAGTTGGAGGAAGGATGGCAGAGAGCAGGTGCCAGAGCTTACACCCTAATCCGGGGAGGAAGCCAGAGCTGATCCCGATGTTGTGTCAGGTATGTTTCTAGTAAACCAAACTTGTGCCTTTGTATTGTTTGATTATGGTGCTAGCAGGAGTTTTATTTCCACTGCTTTCTGTGCTAAGTTGCCTGTTAGTAGTAGCAAGGTCAGTGCACCATTCGATGTAGAAACTGCTATTGGTAAGTCCACTAGAATTAACGATGTGATAGAGGAATGTGCCATAGAACTAAAAGGTCATAGGTTTGCTGTTAGGTTACACGTGATACCCCTAGGTAGATTTGATGTAGTACTAGGGATGGACTGGTTAGCAGCCTATGAAGCAAACATCATGTGTCGCAAGAAGATGATTCTATTAGTTGCGCCCGATAAGAGTTTGGTTACGATTCATGGTGATCGTGTTACTATGATCCCGAAGATGATTTTGATGGCGGTGGCGGGGAAGTGCATAAGACATGGATGTAGTGCCTACTTGGCCTACGTAAAAGATGTGGATGCGTCGGTACGCTGCTATCCGAAGTACCAGTGGTGTGCGACTTTCCGAACGTATTCCCGGAAGACTTACCCTGCGTGCCACCGGATCGTGAGATTGAGTTCCAATTTGATTTGATGCCCGGTGCTCAACCCGTTGCCAAAGCACCGTATCGGTTAGCTCCGACAGAAATGAAAGAACTGATGGAGCAGTTGCAAGATCTACTTGATAAGGGGTTCATTAGACCGAGTATCTCTCCCTGGGGTGCTCCGATCCTGTTTGTGAAGAAGAAAGACGGTAGCATGAGGATGTGCATCGACTACCATGAGCTGAACAAGCTGACAGCAAAGAACCAATACTGTTGGGGTTTGTTAGAACAAGATTCATAGTTTAACCATTTAAACTTAGTGAAAACGCAGCGGAAACAAGCATTATAACTTAGTTAATGAACTGAAAATTTCAGGTTTCATCTTGATTTAACAAAGTTATAAACAAACCCATAAAACATAGGATCTTTTTATGTGAATAAGACTAGCATGTAAACACAAACATACATTATGGATAGCCATAAAGAGGCTGCCATAGACTACCTTTTCAGCAGCAAAAAGGAAGAGATTGAAGAGGATGAGCTCCAAGAAACGACTAAAGGCACCAAAGTAGGTCCTCTCAAGCTTGCATACCCCAAGCTATATGACAACACCTTGTTGCTAGGAGTTCAACACCCAAAGAAAACCAAAAGAAGGGCTGCTGGAGATGTTTCAGCTGTGAGATCTTCAACAAGATGAGAAAAACCCTTCTTTCTTGAGGTCTTTGCATGTAAGAGAGAGAGAAGAGAGGAGTGAATGACTTGTGTATAATGTTTGTTCCAAGACCACTAGGGAAAAGCAAAGAACCCCACTTGAAAGTTGGCGGCCGAAAGCCCCGTTAAACAATGGGTTTTCCCCCCAAAACTTAAAACAAAATTAAACACATTAACAAGTCATTTTTCTAGGTAATTCATATAATTAACCCTTTAATTGAATAATTCATACACACTCACTTATTATTTGATGTTATTTAATTAACTTAAATAACATTACAAACAATATCTATTAAACAAAATATCCATATAAATTGTTCAATCTCAAATGCAACTTATTTAGAAAACCCATTTTCTAAATTGGTGTATATATATTTAATTAAATGATCGTATCATCAATTAAATATTATTTGTTGTTTGCTAAGCTTGTTATTGGGTATGACCCGACTTGGATCATGACGTACTAACCACATCAATGTTCTATGTGTCTTGGGCATAAAGAGTTCAACAATCTCCCACTTGCACAAGATTCATAGAAGATTGATGCAAGCAGTAATACCGCCTAACAACAGTTTACTACCCTCAATACGCATGACTTAAAGCCATTCAATAACATCATCCCCTTCAAGTATCCAACTTAAAATGATTTAGGTGAATCAATCATTTATCCTTTGGTTTGAGATGTCATGTTAAATCCAAGGACATCATATGATCATTCCTTGTTGATTTATCTTAATCAGGCCTTAGACATCTTACTCTCAACGAATAAGAGGAACAATTCCATCTTGACTACATACGTTTTTCATAATCACCTCGTGTCACACCTGAACATAGCCTTATGTACTGCCCATTATTTCAGAGTAGTGAAGAATTAGCTCAAGGTATAACATTTGGTGAATATCAAAAACCAATATGTATATGAGGTCAGAGGATACCAATTAATATTCGCCTTTACTCAAATTTACTTGTGATCAATCTAGAAGATTCCATGTAGTAAAATTGAGATGCGGGTCAGTCCAATATTTGTATCCCACAAATATCTATGAACTTTGGAAACAACCAATTCCTTATGAATATCCACCAATCCATGTTCATAATAATCTTATGTTCATATTTGTTCCCACAAACATGACCGACTACGGACATTTAGATTAATAAACATATTCATGGATGTATACATGCTAAAATGAATATAACTCAAAATATCACAAGTATATAAAGAGTTAAATATTACATTGTTTTAAACTTTTAAATACTAAACAGATCAATTCCAATCATAGGAATATCTAAGTCCCAAGGCACAAGTATGACTTTCATGCTTTGCCCTCTCAAGGAGCTTCGTGAGTGGATCCGCAATGTATTGATCGGTGTGAACTTTACGAATACATATTTTCCCCTTTTTAACTTCATCCCTTATGTAGTTAAATTTCTGCTCAATGTGCCTAGCCTTTTGAAATGCACAAGCTACCTTGATTTATGCAATTGTACCCTCGTTATCACAAAAGAATTCTAAGGGTCTTTAATGGTAGAGAGCACCCTAGGTAGGCGATAAATTTCTTTATCCATGCAGCTTCCTGAGCTGCTAATGATGCGGATATGTATTTGGATTTTGTAATGGACAATGCTACCCATTCATAATGAAGACATACCCGATTGTGATCGAGAATCATCTCGAACGGTTTGGAAACTTGCATCCGTGTAACCCTTACAACAAGTTCCTCTTCATCAGATCCATATATTAGAAACATTTCCTTAGTCCTCCTAAGGTATTTCAATATACTTTTAATAGCCATCCAATGGCTATTACTTGGATTATGCAAATATCTGCTTGTCATGCTTAACACGCATGACACGTCCAGTCTAGTGCATATCATCGCATGATGGATCCTATAGCTGATGCATACAGGATGTCCTTCGTTCGATCTTGCTCATCCTTTGAGCTTGGAAATTGAGATGTTCTTAATATTGTCCCTCTTTGAATAGGTACCATACCTTTCTTAGAGTTTTTCCATCTTGAACCTTTTCAAGGTTTTATCAATATATGCACTTTGGTTTTAAACCTATCAACCGCCTCGATCTATCCCTATAGATCTTTGATCCCAAAATATAGGCGGCTCCACCAAGATTTTATGGAAAAAAAACTTCCAAGCTAGGTTTTAACACCTTCCATGGTTGGAATATCATTTCCAAAAGGTAGTATGTCATCAACATACAATACTAATAATGTTATTATGCTCCCACTAGCATTCGTATATACACAAGCCTTGTCAGCATTCTTGATGAAACCAAATTTCTTGATCTCTTCATCAAAATGTTGATTCCAACTTCTCGATGCTTGATTCAATCCATAGATTGACCTCTTTAACTTGCATACTTTTAGGATGTTGTGGATCGACAAAACCATCTGGCTGAACCATATGGATAGTCTCTTCAAGATGTCCATTAAGACAAGCGGTTTTGACATCCATTTGCCAAATCTCATAGTCATAATATGCAGTTATGGCAAATAATATCCTAATTGACTTTAGCATTGCCATAGGAAATAAAATTTCATCATAATCAACCCCTTGATTTTGAGTGAAACCTTTTGCTACAAGTCTTGCTTTGTAAGTATCCAAGTTTCCATGTATATCCATTTTCTTCTTGAAACCCACTTGCATCCAACCAGTTTGGAGTTAAGTGGAGGGTCAACCGATTCCCAAACTTGATTGTCATACATGGATTGCATCTCAACGTTCATGGCATCCAGCTATTTGTCACAATCCAAATTGGACACTGTTCATGGTATGTGGTTGGCTCATCGGAGTCAACCACATAGCATCCATTCATGAAAAATCCATATCTTTCAGGTGGAATGCTAACTCTACCAGATGTGCGAACGTTTTGTGTGTATTGATCAACCTCTTGATCATCATCAACAACCTCTTGTTAATTGCTAGTGTCAACCAAACATGTATCGGCTTGTGGATTTTGATCCTCATCAAATTCCATTATTCTCTACGTTATTCCTTCAATAAGGAATTTAGTTTCCAAGAATTCAGCCTTTCAAGCAATAAATACTCTTGATCTGTTGGATCAAAGAAGTAGTATCATATACAGTCTTTGGGATATCCAACAAATATACACTTAGTGAATCGAGTATCTTGGTCAGGGCCATATTCAAAATACGAGCCTCGGAGAGCATTGCAAAACCCCAAAATGATAGAGGTAGTGAGCTTATAGCCATCATAGATCGAACCATATCCAATAGGTTTGATTTTCTCCTCTCAGACACACCATTATGTTGTTGTGTTCCAGGTGGAGTAAGCTGTGAGACGATCCCACAACTTCTTAGATGGTACTGAAAAGCATCACCAAGGTATTCACCTCCTCTATCTGAACGAAGAACTTTGATACTTTTATTGAGTTGATTTTCTACTTCATTCTTGAAGATTTTGAACATTTCAAAAGCTTCATGTCTGTGTGTCATCATGTACACATAACCATAGCGACTATAATCGTCGGTAATGGTAATGAAGTATCTTTCACCATTTCTAGTCATTGTCTTAAGAGGGCCACATACATCCGAATGTATGACTCCAAATAAGTCTTTTGCCCCCTCGTTAGTGCTACTAATGGGTGACTTGGTCACCTTATCTTGTAAACAAGATTCACACTTGTCGAATGAAACATTTTCATTTGTTTTTTTGAAAAAGACCATTCTTTTGAGGTGTTTGAATCCGATTCTTGTTTATGTGACCAAGACGACAATGCCAAAGATAAGAATCACTTAAACCCATTTTAAGTTTCTTGGTGCTTGTTTGTTATAATGAGTTATTATAGGATGAATAACTATGAACCAATTCATAGATTCCATTAAAAGGCATAGCCTTGAAATAAAGTACATCATCCATATAAACATAAATACCATTGTTAACAAACTTTAATTCACAAGTACATTGTGTTAAAAGGGAAACCAAAATTACATTCCTAGTCTAACTAGGAGCACATAAAATGTTCTTGAGAACAACTTCCAAACCATTTGAAAGTTTCAAAATATTGTCTCTTTGGGCTTCGACAATAACTTTTGCTCCGTTGCCCATGTAGAGACTTGTGTCTCCCTTATTGAAGTGCTTATTTCTTTTGAACCCCTACAACAAATTGCATATGTGAGTTCCACATCGTGTATCCAATACCCATGTGTTTGAAGAAATAACATATAAACCAATGTGAATTATGAATTTTGTACCTGAGGGTTGCCCAGAATCCCTCTTGTTTCTCAACTCTTTGATATAGGTTGGACAATTCCTTTTCCAGTGTCCTATCTCTCCACACTCAAGCCTGGATCGTTCTCCTTTACCTTAGGCTTCTTAAGCTTAGGGTTTGGAGGTTCCGCTTTAGCCTTACCTTTCCCCTTTCCTTTGATGTACCCCTTTCCTTTGGCAACATTTGCCTTGGGATCGGGAATGGCCTTTTCTTATTGCCTTCCTCATTGATCGAGTAAACCGGTAGAACCTTTCTACCCATCCCTACCTCAGCTTTCTGAGCATTGCGTGAAGCTCACCAATGCACTTGTCCCACTCGTTCATATTGTAATTCATTATGAATGTCTCAAACCTTTTAGTTAGGCCATTAAGGATCAAATCCGTGGCCAACTCCTTTAAGACGGGACAATTAAGCTGCTCGAGGCGATTAACGTGGCTTTTCATCTTAAGAACATAAGATGATACCGATTGGGTTTCTTCCATGTGACACGCATGAAGCGCTCGAACTGTTTCGAAGCGCTCTACCCTGCTTGTTCAAGGAACATTTCCTTCAACCTGGTAATTATGTCATATGCCCCAAGATGCTCCAAGTCCTTTTGGAGTTCGGGAATCATAGTTCCCAACATGAGGCAGGAAACCTACATGGAATCCTCAGTGTATTGAAGCCAATCGTTATAGGCCTTAATATCCTCGGGGTCAGGTTGGTCAGGAATAGGATCGTCAAGGACATATGCCATTTTCTCTTTCTTGAGAACAATTCTCAAGTTTTGATACCAGTCCATAAAGTTATTATGGTTTAGACAATCCCTTTCTAAGATTGTTCTTAGTGATAGGGTAGGGACGGTCGGGGTGGTAGCATTATTGTTTGCGACCATTTCTACAAAATTACAAAGTTCATTTTAGTATTTTTGAAAAATTGCATTTTAATTATTAATACCCTTTACACGTCTCATAGACAATTAATAATTAAAATCTAGAATCCAACCTTACATTTAAATGATGGTTAGGTGACCTTTATCCCATTATTTAAATTAACAAGGCAGTCAACATTTGACAATTGCAACCTATTGCAACTTCTAGCTTTATGGGATTAGTTAAACATCTTATGTTTAGTCAGCATGTAAAATCCCATCAACACCATTGTACGCCATGCTTCGGTAACCCTATGCACATGGTTTCCAATTCAAGTTGTCCTACTTACACACACGTGTGATTTTACACATACAAGTTGTTAGGTGACCTTTATCCCACAAGTATGTTAAGCCCATCTCAAACACACAAGTTCCCTAAAAGTGGTTAGGTGACCTTTATCCCACAAGTAGTTCTCAAGTGATTCGAGTGTCATGTAAAAGGATGGTGTTCAACTTGATTCCAAAGGGATTTAAGTTTTCATTAATTCTAGTTATGAAAACTCTATGTACCTTGTATTCACATGCTTCCAAATACATGGTACCCTATGGTTCTCTTTTAATAAATTTTATTTTATTTTGAAATCATTAATCCTTTTAATAACCTTTTATTAGTCACTTAATGATTAGGAACCAAAAAATTCAGCTTGTTATGATAGTTTATTTAGATTGTTAAGCATATCGATATATCAAACAATCAACATAAAATGAATAATCAAACAAGCATATAACAAACAACTACATGTGCATAACCATAGCCACTATGTTGACAACACTTGTTTGACATCACAAGTGTTGTCCTTTGGTCTTTCCTAAGGGTTGAACACAACACAAATATGAGATCTCCAAAGACCCCCACTTGAACTTGCATCCAAATGCTTCAAGTCCTTCTCTTGTGTCTTCCTTTTGTGCTTCCATATTGTGCATCTTCTTTTATAAAATTTATATCCTAATACAAATTTTCTAATAAAAGAAAACACACTTAATCTATCTATTACATTGCCATTGAATGAATAAATAAATTACATCCAAATACAAAACACAAAAGAATAATATTACAACCCATTATGAATGAAATCAACCAAAACAAACATCCATTCAAAACCAAATCAACACAAGGTCAAGGCTAGGTTATGCACCAATATGAAACATCATATACAACATTCAACAACCAAATAAATCCCCATATGACCCTAAATTTTCAGCAAACATAAACAAGAATTTAGGGTGTTTTTGTCCAAACAAAACACAATCAACCATTTGATATCTTTCTTTCAAGGTTTAATCACAAGCATGTTAGATATAACCTTCAAAGATTGTAGATTTATAACATCACCACAAAACAGCCCCTATAAGGTTGTTCAAGCCCAATAAAACCAATTTTACAAGGACAAATGAAACTAGTCATCCACATATCCGGCTTTAGATGCCAATGTTGGGTTTGTTGGACCAAATCAAAGTAGTTTAACCAGTTAAACTATGAAAACACAGCGGATGAATACCTTAACATTATCATTAGTAATCTGAAAAATTAAGGCTAATAACATATCATAAATAAACCCAAGAACATAGGATCATTTATATGTGTTTGAACTAGCTATCAACTACAAATAACAACCATAATATGACATACAAACTACCTTTTGTATGCTGATGAAAACGTGATGAAGGGGAAAGAATATGAGCTTCTTGAATGACCAAAACACCAAGGAGAGGTGTCCTCAAGAATCCATACCCACAAGCATCATGCAAATACCTTGTTGCTAGGATTTGAGCACCAAAAACAACCAAGAAGAGGCTGCTAGAACACCTTCCAGCCGAGAATCACTTCAAGAAAAGGAGAAAACCTTTTGTTTTGGTGATCCTTGCATGTGAGAGAGAGAGGAGGATTAAGTGTGTGTGTTCTAGATGTTTCAAGGTTCCAAGACCTCAAAGAAAACAAAAGGAGAGAGCCACATCTAAGGGGGCGATCGAAAATCGAAACTCCTTGGGTTTTCCCCCCAAAACTCTCTTTTATATTTTGTTAAACTAGTTGTTTAAGGTAGTTATATAATTAACCTTTTAATTATATAACACATACACACTTTTATTATTTGATGTTATTTAACTAAATTAAACAACATTACAAATAATATCCATGAACAAAATATCCATATAAGTTGTTCAATCTCATATGCAACTTATTTAGAAAACCCATTTTCTAAATATGTGTATTTATTTAATGCATGATCATATCATCAATTAAATATTATTTGGTGTTTTCTAAGCTTGTTATTGGGTATGACCCGACTTGGATCATAACGTACTAACCACATCAATGTTCTATGTGTCTTGGGCATAAAGAATCCAACAATATATATATACATATATATATATATATACATACATATATATATGTATATGTTTATATATACACATATATATATGTGTGTGTATATATATACATACACGTATAAATATATCTCTATACGTATATATATACGTATGTATACACACATATATAAATATATATACACGTGTATATATATATATAATATATATATATATATATATAGTATACGTGTATATATATATACGTACATATATAACACATATATATACGTATATATATAAGGCCCCATTCCCGGGCACCTCACAATTGGTCAATCACAGCAGTTAAAACACTACACATTATAATTATATAAACTTAAGCAGCGGAAATGATTATCAAAAACCATTCATACAATTTAAACACTGCTGTTAATCAATACATCATCATAAACTATTTACAAAAGTATTGTTTTACTGCATTACAAAACAACAGCAACATAGAATACGAATGGATGCCAGTCTTTCCCTGCCAAGTAGCTTCACCCTCGTGCCATCCTCAGCAATAATTACCTGCCAACAGAAAATGTATAAAAGTCAGCGTTGCTGGGTGAGCTCTAGTTTTATAAGTAATAAAATACTTTCTATATATTGTATATGTAAATATTCTTTTTTGTAAAATACAACTCTATACTGTGTATGCGAGCACGCATTAACTATATAAACAAATACTATTTGTTATCTTTACTGTATGCCTTGTATGTTCTATAAACTTTTATCTTTATCTTTCACTTTCTGTATGGACCAATGAGCAATGCCCCAACTGTATGCGCGATGGAAAACGGGTGATAGGACATCTATATCCCTCGAAAGGGTTAACTATATCCCTCGAAAGGGTCAACTGTATCCCTCGAAAAGGTTAACTATATCCCTCGAAAGGGTTCTGTGTGCATAATAGAGTACCTAACCCGCAACACAGTGAGCTAACAAAAACATGGTCATGTACCTCCTATAACTTTGCAAGACTTGTTAACATTTTTGTTAATGTTCCTCTTCTTTTCTTTATTGCTCTTTCTCTTTATTATTACGATATAGTTTACGTTACGATAATAAACATACCATGGAAATTCACATACTATAAGTAATAATAATAACAATAACAATATTAAGGAACAATCATAACCATGCATGAAACATCATCATAAATAAGCCCCAGTCAACCCTCGGTCAAAACCCTAAAAGCACAGACTCCCGGAAAATTTTGTAAAAATTTCTAAGTGCTTAGGCGCTTTGACACTATTGGGCGCATGAGCCCTGTCTGGGCGTTTCATTACTATGTAGGCGCATCCGCCAACACTTAATCATTTTATCACTTAGGCGCATGAACTATTCAGGCACGTGGGCACTATCCGGGCGTATGAACACTTAGGCGAAAGGGTCATTCGGACGCATGGACACTTAGGCACATGGGACTCTTGGGCGCATGGGTACTATGGGGGCGCATCGCCCTATACTTAGTCGTCCGACTAATATTTCTAGGCGCATGGACCACTGTTCAGGCGCATGGATTACACTTAAATCCTTCTAAGGCATTTTCAGGCGCATGAGCCTTATCTAGGTGCATGGACCTTCTGTGTAACATGTTTCGAGTATGTTTTCAAACCCAATCATCAAACCCATCTGTTTTAAGCTTAACATGGCTATTCTAGACATGAATAACCTATAAGCATTTAAGAATCAACATCCAACATGCATAAAACATACGAGTATACACATATAAACATTGTAAAATCGTTTTAATACATTTTCGGCCCCAAGAAGATTTTAAAACAAGTAAAACCGGGGTCTAGAAACTCACCTGATGCAACTTGGGCGTTTCTTCCTTTCTAACCCTTTTGCAACGGAGTTCAAACGCCTAAAAACACCACCAAACACACACACCCAAGCACATACATAAACACATAAGCACATAAACATATAACCGGGATAAAACCCATCATAAACACTTAAAAAGCATGAATTCTTTCCTTGAATTCGACTTTTTCTTTCCTCAACCGAGAGTTCCTCTGCTCTCTCTCTAAAACCGAATGAAAATGGTGATGTGAAATGAGGGTGGGCGGCCATGCCCACCTTTACCCTAACTTTTCAAAGATTTGTCCTTTTGGACATTTTTAGTCCCTCCACTTGGACTTTATTGCTTTTCTTTCTTTTATTCTTCATTTCCTGTCTTTTTAAAATAATCGGGTGTTACAATTCCACCCCCCTTATATAGGTTCATCCCCGAAACCTGTTATTCTTCGAACAGATGAGGATAATATTGGCTCATCTCCTCCTCAGTATCCCATGTAGACTCGGATCCCTTCATGTGCTTCCACTATACACGCACAAGAGGAACCACTTTATTTCTTAGCCTCTTCTCTTTATGATCGATGATTGCCACCGGTTGCTCCACATAATTGAGCCTTTCATCTACTTCGATATCCGCCAATGGAACAATCATGTCTTCATGAGCTAAACACTTTCTCAGATGAGATACATGGAATGTCGGTTGAATCCCACTCAACTCATCTGGTAACTCCAACCTAATGGCCACCTCTCCTACTCGAGCAATGATTCGGAAAGGGCCTATATATCTTGGGCTCAACTTGCCCTGCTTCCCGAATCGGATAATACCCTTCCAAGGTGAGACCTTTAACATAACCCGATCGCCCACCTGGAACTCGATCGGTCTTCTCAAGGTTCTCAGTCATAGCCTCAATTACCTTGACGCTCCCTAATTCCTTTTGACCAATTTTGCCCTAACAAACGGGTGTTCTACATCTCCAACCATATAGTATCTCGTATGGTGGCATACCAATGTTGGCATTCTAGCTGTTGTTGTACGAGAATTCAGCTAACGGTAAGTGGTCATCCCAACTTCCCCCAAAATAAATCACACATGCCCGAAGCATGTCTTCCAATGTCTGAATGGTCTTTTTCTGACTGACCATCAATTTGGGGATGATAAACCGTGCTAATATGTAGCCTCGTCCCCATGGCATGGTGGAATTTCTTCCCGAATTTAGAGGTAAACCGGGTGGCACGATCAAACATAATGGACACTGGCACACCATGACGGGTTACAATTTCCTTGATGAATAGATCCGCCAACCACTCGGATGAATATGTCTCGCGGATCGGTAGAAAGTGAGCACTTTTCGTCAGACGGTTGACAATCACCCATATGGCATCGTACCCTTTCGGAGTACGTGGCAACTTCGTTATGAAATCCATGGTGATGTGCTCCCATTTCCATTCCAGTATATCCAAAGGTTGGATCTTCCCATACGGCTTCTCATGTTCGGCCTTCACCTGTAATCAAGTAAGGCACTTATTCACATGCTCCACCACATCACGCTTCATACCCGGCCACCAATAATCTTTCTTCATATCTTGACACATCTTTGTGGCACTAGGATGAATAGAGTATCGAGTCTTGTGAGATTCATCCAAAATCCTCACATGTAGATCTCCGAAAAGAGGAATCCACACTCGTCCAAATTGAGTTTTAACACCGAGTGTGTTTTCACCCAATTCCCCAACCAGACCTCTCATCCTTTCAGAGTTAAGATGATCTTCTTTCAGTGCCTCATCTTGAAACTCTTTGACTTTCTACATCACATCAGAGATCATGATCAGTTGATATGCTTTCACCCGAATTGGCTCAAGCCTCTCCTTTTGGCTAAGAGCATCTTGTGGTTAGTGAAAATGGTGCACTTCGTCCCGTACAGATAGTGCCTCCAAAACTTCAATGCAAAGACCATGGCTGCTAGCTCCAAGTCATGAGTGGGATAATTGACCTCATGAACTTTTAACTGTCAGGATGCATAGGCTATAACCTTCCCTCTCTGCATTAACACACACCCCAACCCCGAGTAAGAAGCATCCGAATATACCACCAAATCCTCGCTTCCTTCAGGTAATGACAAGACAGGGGCTTGGGTGAGTCCGGTCTTCAACTCCTCAAAAGCCCTTTCTTGCTCTTCACCCCACACGAACTTTACATCCTTACGGGTCAGCTTAGTCAACGGTGAGGCTATCTTGGAGAAGTCCTGAATGAACCTTCGATAATATCCCGCTAACCCCAAGAAACTACGAATCTCGGATGGCGTCGTTGGAGATTTCCATTGCATTACAGCCTCCACTTAGCAGGGTCTACCATAATCGCCTCGGGATTTACCACGTGACCTAAGAATTGAACTTCGCGTAACCAGAACGCGTATTTGGAGAATTTAGCATATAACTTCTCATTTCTTAAGGTCTCTAACACCTCCCAAATGTGTCCAGCATGCTCTTCTTTGCTCTTCGAGTAGATGAGGATATCATCAATGAACACGATTACTGATCTATCCAACATCGGTCGGCACACTCGATTCATCAAGTCCATAAAGGCAGCTGGCGCATTGGTCAGTCCAAATGACATAACAAGGAATTCATAGTGACTGTAGCGTGTGCTAAAAGCTGTTTTAGGGATATCCTGCTCCTTCACCTTCAGCTGAAGGTAACCAGATCGAAGATCTATCCTTGAAAACCAACTGGCACCTTGGAGCTGGTCAAACAAATTATCTATTCTTGGTAAGGGGTATCGGTTCTTCACTGTCAACTTGTTCAGCACTCGGTAGTCAATGCACATCCTCATACTACCGTCTTTCTTCTTCACAAATAGGACCGGAGCACCCTAGGGAAAGATACTCAGTCTAATGAACCCATTATTGAGCAGCTCTTGCAACTGCTCCATCAGCTCTTTCATTTCTGTCGGAGGTAACCGATACGGTGCTTTGGCAACGGGTTGAGCACTGGGTATCAAATCAATTTGAAACTCAATCTCACGGTCCGGTGGCACACCTGGTAAATCTTCTTGAAACACATCCAGAAAGTCACACATAACTGGTACAGATAGTTGCGGTGTGACGCGTCCACATCATTTACGTAGGCCAAGTAAGCACTACATCAATGCCTCATGCACTTTCCCGCCACCCCCATCGAAATCACTTTTGGGATCGTCGTGACTCGACCACCATAAACCGTCACCTTATTCTTGTCAGGCGCTGTCAATTGGATCATGTTCTTGCGACACACGATGTTTGCTTAAGAGGTTCCTAACTAGTCCATCCCTAGTACTATATTAAATCCACCTAGGGGTATCACGTGTAACCTAGCAGCAAACCTATGACCTTCTAGTTCTATGGCACAATCCTTTATCACATCAGTAATTCTAGTGGACATACCAATAGCAGTTTCTACATCGAATGGTGTACTGACCTTTCTACTACTAATAGGCAACTTACCACATAAAGTAGTGGAAATAAAACTCCTGCTAGCACCAGATTCAAACAATACAGAGGCACAAGTTTGGTTTAGTAGAAACATACCTCACATAACATCGGGATCAGCTCTGGCTTCCTCCCGGGTCATAGTGTAAGCTCTAGCACTTGCCCTCTGCCCTCCTTCCTCCGGCTTCTTCTTCTCCGCTCTAGATCTCTCCGCCCTTGGCTTCTTACAGTCTTTAGCAATGTGGCCAGGCTGGCCACACAGAAGCATACGTTCATCCCAATCCTGCACTCACCAGTATGCTCCCTTCCACATTTTTCACTCCCCCTCGGCCCTAATCTTGATGACACTCCAAGGTCATTCACCTTCACCTTCTTGTTGTTTAAAGTAAAACCACCACATACAAATCTCTTCCCATTCTGGTTCCTTCCATCCCCACTCGTTCCGTTCACCTCAGCCACCACCACTTCGCGCTCATCATATAATCTACCAGCCAAATCAACCGCTGACCTGAAAGTACTCGGTCGGGCGGCGATCATATGCCTACAGATATCCGACGGCGGCCCCTGGATGTATCTTTTAATCTTTTGTGATAGTGGTGCCACTTGATCGGGCACCAGCAACGCTATTTCATTAAATTTAGTGGTGTACTGCTGGTATGTCATCGTTCCCCCCTCCAGCTGTAGGAAATCTCTTTCTACCTTGTCCATCTCTCTGTGAGGACAAAATTTCTCAATCACTAACTTCTTCAGTTAAGGCCATCTCATTCTCCCAATGACTCTAATGCCCTTGGCTTGGACAATGTTGTCCCACCAGCACAAAGCCGAGTCCATAAAAGAGTGGGTGCGAATTTCACCTTTTGATCTTCACAGCACTCACTGGTATCGAGGACAACTTGGGTCGCCTCCGGTGTGTGCTCTTCTTCCTCCTCATCATCAGAGAGAACCGTTTCCGGCTCTAGTTGTTCTCGTCCTCCCGAGGACCTATTTCTTCCTTTCTTTCCCCTTCCTTATTGCCTTGATTACTTTGGTCACCACAGACGGTAGAATCGTCTGCATGACCTGATGAACCTCTTCCACCACAGCCTCTTTTACTGAGGCTCTCAGATTGGCGCTCTTGTCGCCACCCTCCAGATGAGGGGTCTCTGGTTCTTCATGAACCACTTTCTCGACTATGGGTCTCCTCTCTTGGGTCACGGAGCAGCACCGTGACCACCACCACGAGAGGCTTTTGAAGATCTACCGCCAGCCATCCTCTAAAAGCACACTATAAGATTCAAACATTAACGCGGTCATTCAAGGTAACACTCAGTTTATCTCAAGTATAATAAGTCCCTAGTTATAGTGGCCAATTGTGATTAGCCACTTACTTTACTTTTCATACCCCAAGCATCTTCTATCCTGACTTTATCAGTATCTAAATCTACTAAGAGCACATAAGTCACATAACATGCGCACATAATATCGGTTAACATTAAGAAAAGAAATACCTGATGGCACGTAGCTACTCGGGCTGACATCCCTCCATTTGTCTCATTTTCAATTTAATTTTACGTTTTAAAAGTTTATTTAACCCAATTCCCTTAAACTTTGGCTCTGATACCAACCTGTAAGGCCCCGTTCCCGGGCACCTCACAGTTGGTCAATCACAGCAGTTAAAACACTACATATTATAATTATACAAACATAAGCAACGGAAATGATTTATCAAAAACCATTCATTTCATTTAAAACACGTTTGTTAAGCAATATATCATCATAAAGTGTTTACAAAAGAATTGTTTTACTGCATTACAAAACAACAACAACATAGAATACGATGGATGTTTGTCTTTCCCTGGAGAGTAACTTCACCCTCGTGCCATCCTCAGCAATAATTACCTGCCAACTGAAAATGTATAAAAGTCAGCATTGCTGAGTGAGCTCTAGTTTATAAGTAATAAAATACTTTCTATATGTTGTATATGAAAATACTCTTTTTTGTAAAATACAACTCTGTACTGTACATGCGAGCACGCATTAACTATATGAACAGATATTGTTCGTTCTTTTTACTATATGCCTTGTATGTTCTGTAAAATTTTATCTTTATCTTTCACTTTCTGTATGGACCAATGAGCAATACCCCAACTGTATGCGCGATGGAAAACGGGTGATGGGCCATCTATATCCCTCGAAAGGGTCGACTATATCCCTTGAAGGGGTCAACTGTATCCCTCGAAAGGGACAACTATATCCCTCGAAAAGGTTCTGTGTACTGTATACAAGGCCAACCCAATCACCCAGGACACGCTGCAAAGGTCCTGCCAATCTCAATTGATTGCCCTTGTGTGCATGATAGGGTAGCTAAGCCGCAACACAGTTGAGCTAATGACAACATGGTTGTGTACCTCATGTAAGCTTGCAAGACTTGTTAACATTTTTATTAATGTTCCTCTTCTTTTCTTTATTGCTCTTTCTCTTTATTATTACGATATACATTATGTTACGATAATAAGCATACACGTAAAGTCACATACTATAAGTAATAATAATAATAGCAATAACAATATTAAGGAACAATCATAACCATGCATGAAACATCATCATAAATAAGCCCCAGTCAACCCTCGGTCAAAACCCTAAAAGCACAGACTCCCAAAAAATTCTGTAAAAATTTCTAAGTGCTTAGGCGCTTTGACACTATTTGGGCGCATGAGCCCTGTTTGGGTGTTTCATTACTATGTAGGCGTATTAGCCAACACTTAATCATTTTATCACTTAGGCGCATGAACTATTGAGGCGCATGGGCAATATTCGGGCGTATGAACACTTAGGCGCATGGGTCATTCGGACGCATGGACACTTAGGAGCATGGGCCTCTTGGGCGCATGGGCACTATTGGGGCGCATGGCCCTATACAAAGACTGCTAGGGTTTAGCAAGAAAAGTAATAATGCACCTAGAGAATACAAATATTCTGATTGTTTAAATTCTATCACGTCATGTACGAGGTTATCTATTCTATTTATGGGCAGACAAGATGCCTTTTACAAAATGACTAAACTACCCCTAGCCTATTACATCAGAACTAGTCTAAGTCTTGATCTGCATCTTTACTTGTTCATCCGTATTGGCAAATGCAGATGAGTTGAATTGATCAGCATTTCTTCACTAGATCATCCGCATTAGTATGTTGGTCATCCACATTGGTTAATGCGGATGAACAGATACTTCTACGCATTTGTCTGGTCATCCGCATTAGAAAATGTGGATAAGCAAAGTCTTGTCCGAATTACGTTGGTCTTCCGCATTTGTTAATACGGTAGAACAAATACCTGTCCGTATTTGTTTTATGTCTTCCGCATTGACAAATACGGAAGACCATACTTGGTTTTTCTTTGTGCGGGATCTTCATCTGCATTTCTTCTTGGACTTGTGGGAATCCAGCAAAGTAACCATCAACTCACCCATTGAATTGGCATGCATAATCCTTTCAGGGTCCAACAATACTCCCCCTAAGGATTATGCAACCTATGTTCTTCAATGTTTAGGTAGTGATTGAGGATGTGATGATTCTACTGGGTCTTGTGATGGTGTAAAAGGTACTGCATGAGCTAGATTCAAAATTGCCTTGATCATATTGACAAAGTCTTGAGCATGTGACATTTTATCCCTGCTTAGTACATGAATCTTCATTCTGCTCATATTGTGAATGGCTTCATGTGGTAGTTTCTTAAGTGAGATTGGTTCCCAAATAGACACAGTAGATAGCCTATCTCTGTGAATTAAAAGAGAACCATCTACATCAACTTCTAGTTTGACAATGTTGCGCAACTATAAATGTGTCTTCTTCCTCCTCCTTTTCTCCCTTTTAGCACTGATTTGATCATATGCCATCTTTAATATTTTGATACACTTTAGAAAGAAATGTAGATCTTCTTAACCCAGTTTGTTTGATATCTCTCTGAAGTGCCTTGTGTATATGTAGTGAATATATGATTGATCTAGTAGTCTCACTTTATAGCCACTGAACAGTCTGATTTTGGCACCTTCTTTACCTCCCCACTTCCTCTAAATATGGCATTATGGTTGATCAGCTACAGATTAGCTAGTTCTTATAGGTCATGAATCTCAAGTGCATTTACCAGAGCAGAGTACTCTGTAAAAAATTACACTAGACCTAAGATTCTTTTAACCATGAACATATTCCATGAACTATCATACTTTCAAGCAATAATTTTCTTGTCTATTTTTCCTTTTGGAGTAGATACAATATGCACTTTAGTATCCACAGGAGTTCTGATAGACTGACAATCAGCAAAGTGGATTTTTTCAACATAGTTTCCATATACTTTGATGGATTGATGAAGATTCCATCTGCTCTCTGTTGGACTTGCACCCCTAGAAAGAAAGTGAGTTCCCCCATTGCACTCATTTGGAATTTTGAATGCATAAGGTCTTCAAATTATTTGCAGAGTTGCTTGTTTATAGAGCCAAAAATGATGTCATCCATAGAAATATGGACTAACAGCATGTTTTTTCCTCTTCTTCTTTTGAAGAGTGTCTGATCGATCTTTCCTCTTTCGTATCCATGTTCCAGAAGAAAAGATGACAAAGTCTCATACCACTTTCTTGGAGCTTGGTGAAGACCATACAGAGCTTTGTCAAGCTTGTAAACTCTATAAGGGAAATCTGGATCTTCGAATCTTGGTGGTTGACTCACATAGACCTCTTGAGCAATCTTTCCATAAAATAAGGCACACTTCATATCCATTTGATAAACAATGAATTTCATGGATGCAGAATATGCTAGAAAGATTCTGATTGCTTCTAATATGGCAACAGCTGCAAACACTTCATCATAGTCGATTCCTTCTTCTTGAGTGTATCCTTGTGCCACTAATCTTGCTTTGTTTCTGATGATGATCCCTCTATCATCAGTCTTGTTTTTGTACAGCCATCTGGTACTGGTAGGATATTGTCCTTTGGGAAGATCTACTAATTGCCATACTTCTTGCTTCTTGTTCGACCAAAAGAACCAATGAGCCAGATCAGAAAAACCTTTAAGTCTCACAAGACATCACAACAACTGCTGAAGACTTCAATAGCTGAAGAACAAAGTCTGAAGATCACAGCTGAAGACTAAAGTACTGAAGACTTCAACAGCTGAAGACCAAAGTCTGAAGATCAACAGCTGAAGACTAAAGTACTGAAGACTTCAACAGCTGAAGACCAAAGTCTGAAGATCAACAGCTAAAGACTAAAGTACTGAAGATCAACAGGTGAAGTACAAGACTGAAGACATCAGCTGAAGACATCAGCTGATGACAACAACTGAAGTTCAGAAGTCCAAGTACTGAAGCCTTCAGAGTTTGTCACAACAGCTGAAGGAGCATTCTTCAGTTGTTGTGATGGTTTCCTTTCAGTAGTTTTATTTTCTATTTCAGTACTTGTAAAACGACTAAAGAGTATGTTCTTCAGTCGTTGTTGTTTCAGTAGTTTCTTTTCAGTAGTTGTAGTGATAGTTAACACTTGGTATTTTTGTAAGAAGATGTCAGCTGTTTGACATCTTCAGTAGTTGTGTTAACTTTCAGTAGTTAAAAAACAGTTAGATGTCACTGTCAAGTGACATCAGCTGACGTCAGTTTCCCTTATAAAAGGAAAGATGACCTAATTGTAACGGCGCGCGTGAAGCCAGCCGAAGCGTGTATTGAATGAATATATTCCTTTTGGCAGAAATTCTCTCTCTATAACTAACACTGTTTCATTGATAAATTTCATGTGTTCTTGTTTAATTTTGTTAATTCGTGGACTCATTCCGCTGCAAATCCAATCTAATTGATCAAACTATATGCTGAGATCCTAACAAATGGTATCAAAGGAGGTTAATCATTGATCGATTTAACAATAGATCATTGAAACTGTTCTTTTGCTATCTACTTTTGATCGAATTAGCAAATTTGCAAGAATCGGTTATAGAGATTGAGTTTCTGTTGCTTCTGGCCATTTTTGTTTGAGGTTCTAAGTGGTTTTGAGCTAGATTTACTTTGTTTACCTTGAATTTGTCTGAATTCTGAAAATGACTACTCCTTCTAATGACCCTCATAATACGGGTTCCTCAAACAAGCCTCCGATGCTGGTTAGGACTGAGTATAACATATGGCAACGAAGAATGCTCCATCACCTATCTGTTAACAGTTCAAGTTGTTGGACATCTGTGGTACATGGTCCACATAAGCCTATGGTGAACAATCCGGAAACCAACCAAATGGTTCCGAAGAAGAAGGAACAATACTCTGATGAGCATCGAAAACTGTTTGAGATTGATGCTAAAGCTCATGGAATTCTGGCCATGGCACTGCCTAATGAAATCTATTCTGGGCTTATGCATCATGAAACTGCTCATGACCTCTGGAAGGCACTGAAAGAACAATTTGGTGGTACTGATAAGGTCTTATCAAACAATAGGGAAATACTTGCCCAACAATATAAGACATTTGCTCATAGGAAGGGTGAGACTCTGACTCAACAGTTTGAGCGTTTTTCATGTTTGATCTCTGAGCTGAAAATGGTCAATTATGAATACACTAATAGCCAGATGAACCACTGATTCCTCAGATAACTGCGTGAGAGATGGGACACATATACAATTGTCCTACGCTCTAATGCAAATCTAGATAGCCTATCTCTCACCCAACTTCATGGAAACTGCTTACATTTGAAAGAGAGATAGAGCAGAAAAGGAAACTGGCATAATCAGGAAAGCTCACTAAAGACTTTGTACCAGGGAACACTGCCTTGGTTTGTCATGAGTCAGAATATGCTGCATCAGAAAGTAATTATGATGTGCATATAGATTTCTCTTCAAACAGTTCTGATCATGCATTTGTGAGTGTTGATAGTCAGTCAGGTTGTAACAGTGACAATTTGTGCTTCATTATGGATGATTTGAAAGGTATAGCTGATGATGACTTAGAAGAAATGGATATTCTGAGCCAAATGGCCTTGATTAATATCAGATCTCAGAAGTTCTACAAGAGAACTGGAAGGAAATTCCCTGGACTCTCTTGCAAAACCAAAGTTGGTTTTGACAAGAGTAAGTTAAGGTGTCACAAATGCCACAGGCTTGGGCACTTTGCAAGAGAGTGTAGATCATCTGGATCTAAATCCTCTGCACCCTTTGTGACATTTCCAAGTAATATTAACAAAACAGAGGGCAACATCCTGCTAGTTCTGGTCATCAATCACAACCTCTCTCTCCTGCATATTTTATCCTTCAGGGTCCAATGCCATATCCATATCCCTGCTATTACATGCCACAAACCAGTCAAGTTCAAGTACCCATTGCTCAACAACCACCTGCTCTTCCTGAGCCTCAGCCTTCCCAATCTCATCAACAATCTCAACCTCAACAACACAGCTTTTTCACCCCAGGAGTTGTTGACTGGAGTAGTTTACCAGATGATATGTCTGGTCATGAACAACTGTTTTCTGGTGCTGGTCAACATGGTGGTGACAATCCTTTTGGAAACCTTGCCTTATGGCCTGGAGTCTGCTGATACCTCATCCTCTGACCAAGCCAGCTATGTTTTGAAACATGCATAGCCGCATTTGCATCTATTAGAGAAGCAAATGTAGCTTTAATTAACAAGAACATTGAGCTAGAACAATAATATCCAAAAGAAAAGCTGAATTTGAGTCTGTGCTTAATGATAAGAATGATGAGATTTACAAACTTAAATGCCAATCACTGATGATAAGGCTAGGGAAGAGGTACTTCTAGAAAGTTAGAGACCTCAAAGAAATACTTGTAGCTACCCAGGTAGAGTGTGATCGATGGGTACATTCCTGCAAGGGTTTTGAAATGCTTCTTAGTAAGCAGTCTGCTTCCAATGTGAAGTTTGGCATTGGTTATAATCACACTGCTCCTCCTACAGATTTTACTCCCAGAGCAGAGGTAGAATCTGATGGAGAAAGCAATAACCAATCCTTTTCATCATGTGATCTACTATCTGATACAGCACCATCAGAGGTTGGAATCAGCATTAGTTCCTCACAAAACCTATCAGCTAATGTTGATGGCTCAAATGCTGACACTCACATGATCAAAAGGTTGATCACTCCAGGTGGTATTTCACAAAGTACTGAAAGTACTAAAGAGCAAGTCATCACACATGGAGAACAAACCCAAACTACTGCATGTACTAAAGGGAATAAAACTGCCAGTAGAAAGGGTGGGAAAACTACTGAAGAAGATATCAAGAAAGCATGTACTGCAAGGAAGAAAACTGCTAGTACTGGTCGCTAACTGCTGAAGAATAAGTCTTCAGTAGTTTCATCTTCTTCAGCAGATGATCAACTTAAGATGAAGAAAAAGCCATGTGAAATATGTGGCTTATTCAATCATCTTACTGATGATTGCTGGTATAAAAAGGATCCAAACCTAAACACAATGAGAACATTAAAAAGAAAATGGATAAAATGATAACTGAGTTTGAAACCAAGTTTGTACGAGCAACATCAAAACCTGTAACCCCAAATCCAAAAAGAAATCCAAAAAGGAAGGGGTTAATCAGGCAACAGCTGAGGTTGCTCAAAGGGAGATGGTACAACACAGGAATCCATCAATCTCAAGCACTAATGTGTCTGATGAGCTGAATGCTTTATCACAGAATCAGACACAACTTGTTATGATGGTTCAACATCTATTGAGGAGAGTCAACCAATTAGATGCTCCTGTGCTCAAACCATAGAGAAGAAAATCCATGCCAAAGGTTTCTTCTTCTTCACCATCTCCATCCCCTCAGGCTGTTCTTCATAGCAAATCTATTAGTTTACCATCTGTTGATGTGAACAGACCCAAACCAAAAAAGTTTGGGTCTCAAAAACTAACTAATTTATTATGATTGCAGGGTTCTTCAGCATGCCACAGTAGCATCAGGTATGTTGACAGTGGAGGATCTATGCATATGACAGGGAACAACTCTCTTCTTCATGATTACTCTCAAGGAAAGATAGGGTTTGTTTCTTTTGGCAATGATGCTAAGGGTTACATCATTGGCAAAGGCTTTGTCTCCAATGGGGAAATAAGGTTTGATGATGTTAACCGTATGGAGAATCTCAAGTACAATCTCTTGAGTGTCAGTCAAATGTGTGATAAAGGCTATGTTGCTCTTTTCACCAGTCAGAATTGCAGGATTCTATCATCCAAAGTTCTGAGTTTGATTGATAAGGTGTTGGATGATCACACTCTCCTGAGGGCCAATAAGACAAGAAGAGTGTATGGCTTAGATCTTTCCAAGAAAATAGATCTCAAAGGCCATCCTTGCCTATTTTCCAAGGCTTCTCCTTAAGAATCTATTCTATGGCATAGAAGGCTGGGTCATGTGAATCTTAAAAACTTGAATCAGCTGATACATCATGGTTTAGTAAGGGGATTGCCTATGAAGGAGTTTAGATGTGAAGACAACTGCACTGCTTGTTTGAAAGGAAAACAGTACAAAGTCTTATTCCCTCCTATTGAAGAACCTAAGTCCATTGCCTGCTTGCAATTACTACACATGGATATCTTTGGTCCTGTGAGAGTAATGAGTATGGCAAAGAAGAAATACTGTCTGGTAATTATGGATGATTACTCCAGATTTGTATGGACTTTCTTCTTGCATTCAAAGGATGAGGCTACTCAGACGATTATAAACTTTGTGTTGTATGTTGAGAAGAAGTATTCCCTGTCTGTCAAGTGTATCAGAAGTGATAATAGAACAGAATTCAGAAACCATACACTTGATGATTTTTATCTCTCAAAGGAATCAAGAAGCAGTTTAGCATCCCAAAGACTCCAGAACAAAATGGAGTAGTAGAGAGAAAGAACAGGACCCTGATTGAAGCTGCAAGGTCCATGTTGGCTGACTCTGGTTTGCCACTGACCTTTTGGGCTGAAGTTGTTAACACAGCTTGCTATGTGCAGAATAGAACCTTAGTAAATCAGAGGTTGATGAAGACTCCATATGAAGTTCTACATCATTTGGCTCCTCTAATTTCATTTTTCAGGGCCTTTGGGTGTCCTTGTTTCATTCTCAACACAAAGGATCAACTCCACAAATATGATCCTAAGGTGGATGCAGGGTATTTTGTTGGTTATTCATCTACTTGCAAGGCATACAGAGTCTTCAACTGCAGAAGAAAGATAGTTGAAGAGACTCTGCATGTGAAGTTTAATGAATCTCCAAAGGACAAGATTCCACAAAACCCTGTGGAGTTATTTGATTTGGACATACTGCAATATGTTCCTTATCAGGCTTCAGCTGTTGCTCCTGTCAACAGTTCTCCACCTCGTGGTATTGATGATAATAATAATATCAATACTCACCTATTCAAGTTTAGTAATCAACTGCTTGAGTCCACTAAACTTGATGTTCCTGTAGCTTCAGCAGTTCCATCCAAAACAAATGCTAATGAGATCTTTGATTCCTCTACATCTTTTGATTTGCCATCTCATTGTTGTTTCAAGAGTCTGCATCACCATCTGCTGCTGCTGAAGGTCCTACAAACACTTGCACAGATCTCATTGTTTATCAAGAGCTGAAGAATCACCCAATGTCTCAAATCATTGGTGATATCAATGCTGGAGTTTCAACAAGAAGTCAATTGTCCAATTTCTGCTTCTATGCTCTCTTCATTAGTCAGCAAGAGCCAAAGAACTATCACATTGGTTTAAGGGACAATGGATGGGTTGAAGCCATGCAGCTTGAGCTACTTCAGTTCAACAAGCAGCAAGTGTGGGAACTGGTTCCTCTACCCCCAGGTAAGTGTGCAATAGGCACTAAATAGGTGTTTAGGAATAAAACAGATGAAAATGGGCTTATTGTTAAGAACAAGGCCAGACTGGTTGTTCAGGGGTTTGCACAGGAAGAAGGTATTGATTATGATGAAACCTTTGCTCCTGTAGCTAGACTGGAGGCAATTAGATTGTTCTTAGCCTATGTTGTATTCCACAATCTTAAAGTTTTTCAAATGGATTTTAAAAGTGCATTTTTATATGGTAAAATAAAAGAAGAGGTTTATGTGTGTCAACCACCAGTTTTGAGGATAATAAACATCCAGATTGGTATACAAGCTTGATAAGGCTCTTTATGGGTTGAAACAAGCTCCTAGAGCCTGGTATGAGACATTATCAAATTTTCTTCTTCAAAATAATTTCACTAGAGGCTCCATAGATAAAACTTTGTTCATTAAGAAGCTGGATGAGCATGAGCTACTTGTTCAAATTTATATGATGATATTATTTTTGCATCCTCTGATCCCCAGTTGTGTGATGATTTTACCAATTTAATGCAAACGAAGTTTGAAATGAGTGCAATGGGAGAATTACAGTTCTTTCTAGGATTGCAAATCAAACAAAAGGCTGATGGGACTTTCATTCATCAGTCTAAATATACAAAAGATCTTTTGAATAAGTTTGATTTACAAAACTGTAAGCCCTGTTCTACTCCCATGTGCCACACCACTCAACTGGATGCAGATCAGAAAGGTAAAGCTATTGACAAAACACTTTACAGATGTATGATTGGGTCCTTGATGTACTTAACAGCTTCTAGACCAGATATCATGTTTGCAACTTGTGTTTGTGCTAGATTTCAGGCTGCTCCTAAAGAGTCTCATTTGATTGCAGTCAAGAGGATCTTTAGATATTTGCTAGGTACACAATCTCTAGGTTTATGGTATTCCACTAGACACTCTTGCAAATTAGTTTCTTTTTCTGATAGTGACTATGCAGGGTGTAAGTTAACGAGAAAGTCAACTTCTGGTGGATGTCAATTCCTAGGCAACTGTTTGATTTCTTGGTAGAGTAAGAAACAAACATTGTTGCTACATCCACTGCTGAAGCAGAGTACATTGCTGCTGCAAGTTATACATCTAAGGTACTCTGGCTTCAGAACCAACTTTTGGATTATGGCATTACAGAGACTAAGACTCCATTATTAATGGACAGTGCTTCAGCTTTTTGCATTGTCAAGAATCCTGTCTAGCATTCTAGGACCAAACATATAGGGATCAGACACCATTTTATTAGGGATTGTTTTAAAAAAGGTCTGATTGATCCAAAGTTTGTGCCTAGTGCTGATGAGCTTGCATACATTTTTACTAAGCCTTTGGATAGTTCAACTTTCCAAAACCTAGTGTTAAGCTTGGTATGCTGCAGCTAGATAAGTGACAACTACTGATGATCTCAGTAAACAAGTCCTGATGATCATTAGTAAACACGTCACAAATAAGTACTGTTTCTGTTACAAACTACTGTTGTAGTTATAACTACTGATGTTAGTAAACATAGATAAGTACTGATGTCCTATGAAACAACTAAAAACAGCCAAAAAGACTAATGAGTAAGTGTTGAGGACAGTATGAAACAGCTGAAAAGCTAAGAATTGACGAAAAGTACTGATGGGAATTTTCTCTTCAGTCGTTTTACAACTGTTGTTTCATCTTAAACAACTAAAGCAAAACCAATGTCTTCAGTAGTTTCACACCTACTGATGACTAACACCAAGTCTTCAGTCGTTTCCAACAACTGATGACAAAACCAATGTCTTCGTAGTTTCACAACTACTGATGACTAACACCAAGTCTTCAGTCGTTTAAAACAACTGATGACAAAACCATGGTTTTGACTTCAGATGTTGGAAACAACTATGGACATGGTGTTAGTCATCAGTAGTTGATGACTAACACCATGTCCATAGTTGTTTCCAACATCTGAAGTCAAAACCATGGTTTTCAGTAGTTTTATAATTCTTGATGCCTAAAACCAAGACTTCAGTTGTTTCAACCTTTGAAGGATAATACCATATCATCAGTCAATTAAAACTACTGATGATTAACACCAAACCCTTCAGTTGTTTTATAACCCATACCCTATAATACCTAATCCTACAGCGCTTCGTTATCTCAAACCTAACATTCAAAAATTCCGAACCTTCTCTCACATACGTCATGAATCTCAAGTGCATTTACCAGAGCAGAGTACTCTCTAAAAAATTGCACTAGACCAGAGATTCTTTTAACCATGATCATATTCCATTAACTATCATACTTCCAAGCAATAATTTTTTGTCTATTTTTCCTTTTGGAGTAGATACAATCTGCACTTTAGTATCCACATGAGTTCTCATAGACTAACAATCAGCAAAGTGGAATTTCTTCAACATAGTATCCATATATTTTGATGGATTGATGAAGATTCCATCTGCTCTCTGTTGGACTTGCACCCCTAGAAAGAAAGTGAGTTCCCCATTGCACTCATTTGGAATTTTGAATGCATAAGGTCTTCAAGTTATTTGCAGAGTTGCTTGTTTATAGAGCCAAAAATGATGTCATCCATATAAATCTGGACTAACAGCATGTTTTTTCCTCTTCTTCTTTTGAAGAGTGTTTGATCGATCTTTCCTCTTTCGTATCCATGTTCCAGAAGAAAACATGACAAAGTCTCATACCACTTTCTTGGAGCTTGGTGAAGACCATACAGAGCTTTGTCAAGCTTGTAAACTCTGTCAGGGAAATCTGGATCTTTGAATCCTGGTGGTTGACTCACTTAGACCTCTTGAGCAATCTTTCCATAAAAGAAGGCACACTTCACATCCATTTGATAAACAATGAATTTCATGGATGCGGAATATGCTAGAAAGATTCTGATTGCTTCTAATCTGGCAACAGGTGCAAACACTTCGTCATAGTCGATTCCTTCTTCTTGAGTGTATCCTTGTGCGACTAATCTTGCTTTGTTTATGATGACGATCCCTCTATCATCAGTCTTGTTTTTGTACAGCCATCTGGTACCGATAGGATATTGTCCTTCGAGAAGATTTACCAATTGCCATACTTCTTGCTTCTTGAATTGGAGCAATTCTTCATGCATTGCTTCAATCCAGCTGTTGTCTTGAAGAGCCTTTTTGATATTTTTGGGTAATTTTTGACAGAGAAAGCATGAGAACAAACAGATGTTTGCAATACGAGACTTACTTCTTGACACCCTCTCATTAAGATCACCATAATGGTTTCAACTGGATAATTCTCGTGTATTCTCGGGTTAGGATGGAGTCACCAGCAATAGTTACATCAAGATTGGAGACATTCAATTCATTATGATCAGAGGCACCTTTATCTTGTATTGTTGTTGAATTATGAAGATTGTCAGACTTCGTTTCACCTCCTGCTTCAGCTTTAGCAGCACTGTGATTACTTTTATCATTTGATGTTCTTTGTATTTTTATAGAGGAGTAGCTTGTTTCTGATTTCTGATCTCAGTTGAAAGATAATCTGAGTGTGATGGTAACAAGCTTGGACCTCCTTCAGTTGAAACACTCTGATTTTGTGATGGTTGTTTGATGGGATTAGCTTGGAGAGGAACATCTTCATTCATGTATTCAATAGATGTAGGAGGAATCAATGGAAAGTCATCTCTTCTTTCTACAGTTGTAGAAGTGTCACTTGAATGGAGTTTTTCTGCATCAGACAAGTGAAATTGATCAAATGATTTTGTAAAAGAGTCAATATCAAACAACCAGTCGGGACCATTTGTAGATTTAGGAAAAGAATGTTCCTTGAATTGAACATTTGTTGATTCATCCATAATGTTTAATCTAGGATTAAACACTCTGTAAGCCTTTGAAACAGAAGAAAACCTACAAAGAATCCTTCATGAGACTTAGATGAAAACTTTCCCACATAGTCATGGGTGTTTAATATTGAGACATGACTACCAAATGTTTTAAGAAATCCAGTGAATGGTTTTCTTTGAAAGAGCAGTTCATAAGGAGTCATATTGATTTCTTTTACAATTAAACAAAGCACAATGTGTTAACTGCCTCTGCCCAAAAGGTGATTGGCAGCATAGCATTAGCTGGCATTGTTCTTGCTGCTTCAATCAGTGTTCTATTTCTCTTTTCTGCTACACCATTTTATTAAGGAGTTCTAGCTGCCCTGAATTGATGAGCAATGCCTTTGGTTGAACAAAAAGAACTCATGTCTTCATTTTTGAATTCAGTTCCATTATCACTTCTGATTGTTTTGACCTTAAGATCAAGTTGATTTTCAATTTGTGTGATAAGTTTTAAATAATTTAGGATGCCTCATTTTTATGAAGTAAGAAAAACACCCATGTGAATCGTGAAAAGTCATCAATGATCACCAAACAATATGTTTCTTTCTAATACTCATGACATGAGTTGGTCCAAACAGATCCATATGAAGTAGCTTCAATGGAGTATTGTTTGTGTTCACCAGCTTGGTTTTGTGAGAAGATTTATGTTGTTTTCCTTTGAGGCATGCTGAATAGTGATCAACACAGTGAAATTATTTTTGTGGAAGACCAATGACATGGTTTCCTTTGACCAATCTGGTCATGTTTTTAAAGTTGGTGTGCCCCAAACGTCAGTGCCAAAGCTGTGACTCATCAAATGATGCTTTTGACAGAAGACATGTTTCTTCTTTAGGTGATGCAGAAAACAGGTTTAAAACATAAGTATTATTCTTCCTCGGGGTTTTTAGGACAACCCAGTCTTTAGAGATCTGAAATCCAGGTTTCCGAATGTAGCAATGAGTATCTGTAAAGTGAGTTGAATATTTCTTGTCACAGATTTGAGACACGCTTAGCAGTTTGAAGTTTAATTTTTCATAGTAGTTCACTCAATCAAAGCTCAGTATCCTATTTGTCACAGATCCTTCACTTGTATTTCTACCACCTTGTGAATCTCCACCAAATGCCACCGTAGTTCCTTGTATGTACTTGAAGTCATGAAGGAGGGAACGATCTCCAGTCATGTGTCGGGAGCGTCCACTGTCCACGTACCATAAGCTGTTGGACCTATGTGGGTGACCCTACAAGCATAAAAAAACTAACTAGAATGTGGAACCCAAGCCATGATGGTCTTGGGTTTCCCGTTCCTATCTATTATGATGACTTGTTGATACCTTCTTCTAAATTGTGTTCTATTTAGAGGTGACCTCGGAGATTGCTTATGATATCTTGCTGGAGTCTTCTCATAAACATCAATGGAAGAGTCAGATGAGTAGTGAAATCTTTGATCTCTATTCTTTTGAAGAAATATAAATCGTTTTTGATTTTGAAAGATCATTTTGGGTTTTAAAAAGTCAAACTTTTGATTGATGAAATGGTTGCTTCTTTGACTTTTCCATATATCTTTTGTTTTGCTCATGTCATTGAGTGATCTAGATGTTTTAGATTGATTGTTATGCAAATGACTCCTAATTTGAGTTTTGCCTGATGATTTTGTTGAGATGGTTTTGTTTTGGGGAATTCTCAATCCCTTCTGATTGAAGTAACAATCAGATGTATTGTGATTGTTGATATCACAGACTGAACAATATTTGTTGAAATAACAATTTTTTATTGAGTGGTTGTTCATGTCAAAGATAGAGCAGTATTGATTGTAAAAGCATTTTTTTGTTCTGCGATTGAACATATTACAAATGTCACAATACATTTGTTTGTTGCTTGAATCAGATTTTCATTTGTGTGACTTAGTTGATTTTCTCATTTGCTGTTGATCCACTCTCTTTTGCTTAGGGGATGAATCAAAATCAGCCCCTTTTGTAGTTTGCTTCACAACACTACATTTGTTTGATTTTCTGGGCTGTTTTTATTTCTTCAACCCATTTCTCACCTCTTTCTCAAATTGGTCAACGTGTTCCTTGTTGCAAATATCAAACCCAACTCTCTATCTTAATTTTGAAGACTAAGGGTCTGATAGAGTTTTATGTGTTGAACTAAGTGATCCTTTTTGTTTCTTTTGCAGTGAAACCTATTCTGATTTGCTTGAATTGTTTGGAGATATAATGTCATTATCAGAACTGCTCTCAGCAGTGGGTTTCACTGACTTCACATACTTCTTTTTACCTTTTAAAATGGAAGGTATGACTTTTATAAATGGAACAATTGCCTTTACCGGGCTTGTGGGTTTCATGACACTCACTGCCTTGTCTAAACACTCTTTGATTTTGATTGGGTGACCTAACTTGATTTTATCCTGTTTGTTTCAATATAAACATCAGGTTTGTTTTAAGGATTGGTCACTTGGTTTACTATAGATTTTGGTTCCATAGTTTTAGTTTCAATTTCCTCATTGAGTGAGATAGATTCAGGCATGACAGTGTAGTTGTCATAGTATCGTAGAGGACATGAATTATACCCAATCCCCGACATGTCCTTTGGATCCTTTTAAGAATCAAGCACCTCTTGCAGCTTGACCGAAGACATTTGAAGCTTTTCAAGTTTCACTTTAGTAAGTGTATGGTCAGCCTTAGATTGAGCTAACTTTTCAGTAAGTAGCTTATTCTCAGCTGCAAGAGTGTACTTTTCACCATGCAGTTTTTTAATGTCAGAGATAAGAGATTTAATTTTGATTTCAAAGCCTTTTATCTCTCTTTACATCATCTTTGAGTTCACCTTTTCTTCATTAATTTTATCTGCCAGTTTATGATTATGCTCTCTATAACCTTGCAATTCAATAATACATTTTTCACTACAATGGTTAGATTTTACCTCAGTAGGCATTGGAGATGGACCATCGTTGATGTGAGCCATAAGTGCATGATCTTGAAATTGAGGCTTAACTTCCTCTGCATACATGCTCCAGTCACATACCCCATCTTGTTTTATCACGAGAGCATCGGCATATGATTGACTGATTCCATGAGCTTGGTTTGTCAGTTAAGGTGGATTTGGATATGATTGGTGTTATTGTGGATGATGATACTACTGCTGTTGATTGTTGGAATGAAAGGTTGAGTTGGATTGTGATGATGACTGGTCTTAAGAGTTTCTTTGAAAGTTGTTTCTCTTAGGGGCATTGCATTCTCTAGAGAAGTGGCCAGCCATGCCACAGTTGAAACATTTTACTTTGGATTTATCATATCCAAGTTTTGTATTCTAAGTAAGGCTGAGCTTTCTGCCTTTTTTGAAGAATTTCTTTACTCTCATCGTAATCATGGTCATTTGCCGTTGCAGATGCATTTCTTCCACATCATCTGGATCCATTTCCTCAAGATTTTGTTAGATCAGATGAGCAGAAGTGAGTCTTCCTCCTAAGTATGCTTTAAAGCTTGAAACAAAGGAATTGGAAGTTGCCTTTTGTTCTCCTGATCTAGTGTCTTGAGGAGTGGTTGTAGGAGTAGCAGTGACTCTGGATACTTGGATGATGTTGATGGATGATTGGTTGGTGGAGTTGCAATGAACCCTGTGGTGTTCAGTTGATCTCTTGATGAGATGAAATCATCCTCCTTAGTGATGAAGGCATTTCCACCATGTTATGAGATTCGGATGGAAATTTGTAAGCCTCAATCACTCTTGGTCCACCAAGATTTCTACTTCTTTCATCAAGTTCCAACGCTTCTATTTTGGCTATCATGATATCCAAAGTAGTACTCTCGAGATCAAGAGTTTTTTTCCAGCATTATTACATTTTGTTTCCAGCTTTCAGGAGGTTGTGTAGCATTTTCTTGCTTAATTCCTTGATCTTCTAAGTGATCCCATGATTTTCAAGTCATTTACCAACTGTACAAACCTGTGCAGTTATTTGGATATGGAGTCCCCCTTGGTGTGATGAATGTTTTGTACTGATTAACAAACTTATCCTTGTTAATTTCTGCTACTTCACTACTTCCCTCACATATAATTTTCATTGCATCCCACACAGCTTTTGATATACCATACTTCTCTAATCTTTTCAGTACATCCATCTTGAGTGCTTGAGTTAGGATAGAGTAAGCTTTCAGATCAATCTTAATTTTCTTATAATCTTCATCATCATGAGTTAGATCTTCAATGGGTATCCTTGCAGTTTTGTAAATTGCAGCTTGATTTGCAGACAGAGTGACAGGGATGTGTGGCCCCTTGCATATTGAGATCCAGAAATCAGGATCTACACCTGTAATGTAATTTCTAAACCTAATTTTCGATTCTTGAATCTTCAATTCTCTCAACTTTGTGTCTTTACTCTCTGTCTCTAGAACTAGAGTGATGAGTTGCAAATGAGAACTGCTCAAGCTGATCTGTTTACATATACTGGGCGTTCCCGGTACCTTAAACACGCCAAACACGTAACCCGCAAAGTCTTCTCGGTCTAAAACCCAATCCATCTTATTTTTATTAAATGATCTCGTCTTAGCCCATTATTATTATTTGGCTCCCTTAGACATTATTCGGGGCGTTACACATATATATATATATATATGTTTATATATATGTATATATATATATATGCATATGTATATATATACATGTCTATATATATATATACATACATATATATATATACATGTATATATATATATATACAAATGTGTGTATATATTATATATACATGTATATATATATATATACAAATGTGTGTGTATATATATATAAGTATATATATATATATACAAATGTGTGTGTATATATATATATATACATACACACACATACACACACACACATATATATATATATATATATATACACACACACACACACACACGTATAGATGTATATATATATATACATATACACGTGTGTGTGTATATAGATATATACGTATACATACGTATATATATTTATATATACACATGTATTTATATATGTATGTATATATATATATATACACACCTGTGTATATATATGTATATATATATATATATACATGTGTATATATATATACAAGTATATATATATATACACGTGTATATATATATATGTAAGCCCCGTTCCCGGGCACCTCATAGTTGGTCGATCACAGTAGTGAAAACACTACACATTATAATTATACAAACTTAAGCAGTGAAATGATTATAAAAACCATTCATTTCATTTAAAACATTGTTGTTACGCAATACATCATCATAAACGGTTTACACAAGAATTGTTTTACTGCATTACAAAACAACAGCAACATAGAATACGAATGGATATCAGTTTTTTCCTGCCGAGTAGCTTCACCCTCGTGCCATCCTCAACAATATTACCTGCTAACTGAAAATGTATAAAAGTCAGCGTTGCTGAGTGAGCTCTAGTTTTATAAGTAATAAAATACTTTGTATATGTTGTATGTGAAAATACTCTTTTCTGTAAAATACAACTATGTACTGTATATGCGAGCACGCATCAACTATATGAACACATACTGTTCGTTCTCTTTACTGTATGCCTTGTATGTTCTATAAACTTTTATATTTATCTTTCACTTTCTGTATGGACCAATGAGCAACACCCCAACTGTATGCGTGATGGAAAACGGGTGATGGGCCATCTATATCCCTCGAAAGGGTCAACTATATCCCTCGAAAGGGTCAACTGTATCCCTCGAAAGGGTCACTATATCCCTCGAAAGGGTTCTGTGTACTGTATACAAGGCCAACCCAATCACCCAGGACACGCTGCAAAGGTCCTGCCAATCTCAATTGATTGGCCCTGTGTGTATAATAGGGTAGCTAACCCGCAGCACAGTTGAGCTAACGACAACATGGTCGTGTACCTCCTGTAAGTTTGCAAGACTTGTTAACATTTTTGTTAATGTTCCTCTTCTTTTCTTTATTGCTCTTTATCTTTATTATTACGATATAGTTTACGTTACGATAATAAACATACCACGTAAAGTCACATACTATAAGTACTAATAATAATAACAATAACAATATTAGGGAACAATCATAACCATGCATGAAACATCATCATAAATAAGCCCCAGTCAACCCTCGGTCAAAACCCTAAAAGCACAGACTCCCAAAAATTCTGTAAAAATTTCTAAGTGCTTAGGCGCTTTGACACTATTTGGGCGCATGAGCCCTGTTTGGGTGTTTCATTACTATGTAGGCGTATTAGCCAACACTTAATCATTTTATCACTTAGGCGCATGAACTATTGAGGCGCATGGCAATATTCGGGCGTATGAACACTTAGGCGCATGGGTCATTCGGACGCATCGACACTTAGGTGCATGGGCCTCTTGGGCGCATGGGCACTATTGGGGCGCATGGGCACTATTGGGGCGCATGGCCCTATACTTAGTCGTCCGACTAATATTTCTAGGCGCATGGACCACTGTTCAGGCATGTGGGCTATACTAAATATTTCTAAGGCAATCTTAGGCGCATGGGATTACACTTATATCCTTTTAAGCATTTTCAGGCGCATGAGCCTTATCTAGGCGCATGGACCTTCTGTGTAACATGTTTCTAGTATGTTTTCAAACCCAATCATCAAACCCATCTATTCTAAGCTTAACATGGCTATTCTAGACATCAATAACCTATAAGCATTCAAGAATCAACATCCAACATGCATAAAACATACGGGTATACACACATAAACATTGTAAAATTGTTTTAACACATTTTTAGCACCAAGAAGAGTTTAAAACAACTAAAACCGGGGTCCAGAAACTCACCTGATGCAACTTGGGTGTATCTTCCTTTCTATCCCTTTTGCAACGGAGTTCAAAAACCTATAAACACCACCAAACACACACACCCGAGCACATACAGAAACACATAAGCACATAAACATATAACCGGGATAAAATCCGTCATAAACACTTAAAAACCACGAATTCTTACCTTGAATTCGACTTCTTCTTTCCTCAACTAAGAGTTCCTCTGCTCTCTCTCTCTAAAACCGAATGAAAATGGTGATGGGACCTGAGGGTGGGCAGCCATGCCCACCTTTACACCAACTTTTTAAAGATTTGTCCTTTTGGACATTATTAGTTCCTTCACTTGGACTTTATTGTTTTTCTTTCTTTTATTCTTTATTTTTTGTCTTTTTAATATAACCGGGTGTTACAATATATATGTATATATATTATATATATATATACACACACGTATATGTATACGTGTTTATATATATATATACATCAGTATACATATATATATACGTATATATATACATATGTATATATATATACGTATGTATATATATATATAACACACACACACGTGTATATATATATAATATATATACATATATATATATATGTATGTATATATATTTACATATATATATATATATGTATGTATATATATGTATATATATTATATATATATATATATATATATCTATATATAAGTATATATATATTATATATACATATATATACACGTATGTATATACGTATATATAGGTATATACGTGTATATATATGTATATATACATATGTATACGTATATATACGTACATACATATATATACGTGTATACATACGTGTATATATATATATATACACACACACACGTGTATATATATATATATATACATATACATATATATATATAGACGTATATATGTATATATACACGTATATGTATATATATACGTATATGTATATATCTACATATATGTATATATATACGTATAAAAAAACCAAAGAACCAATGTTAACCTTAAATCTAATGATTCAATTAATGATATTTAAAGGACAAATTTGTAAATCTAAAATTATTAGAATAACTAACTAAATGAACTAGGGGCAATTTTGGTAATTCTATATATATAGATATATATAGACGTGTGTGTATATATATATATATACACACACACACGTGTGTGTGTATATATATATATATATATAATATATATATATATATAATATATATATATATATATATATACACACATATATATATGTATGTAATATATTTACATATATATATATGTATGTATATATATGTATATATATATATATAATTTATATATATATACACGTATGTATATACATACATACATATATATATATACGTGTATCCATACGTGTGTGTGTATATATATATATATATATAATATATATATAAGTATACGTATTTCTATATATACGTATAAGTATATATATATACGTATATGTTTATATATATAATATATATATATATATATATATACATATACATATACAGATACATATATATATATATATATATATATATATATATATATAGATATATATATATATATATATATATATATATATAATGTATATGTATGTATATATATGTATATGTAGTATATATGTATATGTATGTATATATATGTATATGTATGTATATATACGTATATGTATATATATATATATACGTATAAAAAAACCAAAGAAACAATCTTAACCTTAAATCTAATGATTCAATTGATGATATTTAAGGACAAATTTGTAAATCTAAAATTATTAGAAAGAACTAACTAAATGAACTAGGGGCAATTTTGTAATTCTAATTCATTTTAAATAACTGCCATCCAAATATTTCTTTCTTTAACATGTACCCACTTTCTTTTTCTCAAAAGTGACTCTCAAGCCCACGTAACCATAAAATCTTTAACATGTATATTATATTAACAAAATCTTTGTAACATATAGTGGGAGACAGTAAGAATACATTTATTATATTTCAATTTTTTTTCTACTTTGCGATCGAACACTAATTAAAATAGAATGAATTATCATATAAACCACTTTTGTTTGGTCATATTTGATATTTGTAATGTTTAATATAAGACTGATGTAACCCAGACACCCAAAGTCTCTCCTACAAGTGTGCTGAAGTGGAATTCTTCAGAAGTTTCACACCCAACATCAGATAATATTATAAGTGTGAAATTATTCGAAGCCAAGACCATATCTTCCGAAGCCAAACATGAAGTCTTCCGAAACCTCAGAGACAAAGTCTTCTAAAGCCAACACCTGAAGACTGATTTCTTCTGAAGACTTTTGAACATATGCTTTATCTGATGTACCTTTACCATAAAGCTCGACCCCTTTCCGCTGCAACTTTGATAAGACACCAACTTTACATAAGTTGGTGAAAGGTTCATGCTTTTAGTAATTGTACATTGACGTCTTGAGTCTGTAACTTTCTACTTTATGTACTTTATCCTTTTTGTAATATATTAGGATGTGAGCTATGGCATGTCATACACTAGTCAAAAGGCAATCTGCCTTTTGACTCTACTTTGATTATATTGTTGTCTAGATCACGTATCCATCTGGCCTTCAAAGTATGGGCGGCTGTAGGTTGTAGTATAAGTATCTCTAGTCCTTTGTATCTTATACTATTGCTTTTGAAAACACTTGTAAGGAACTAGAGAGCAATATACATCAATCTTGAAAACCAACTACTTGTGTTGTTGTTGTCTATTTCTTGAATACTTGTGTTTCTTAGCTCTCACTAAAACTGGTTTCTTGTTCCCCATTTGATCTTTTAAGTGTTGTTACACACTCCCCTCTTTGTGTTGTTATGTTGTAAACTTGTACCCTTCAACGGTCCTACAATTGGTATCAGAGCTTTCCAGGCTCTTGATATAATATCTCACCATCTTACGATCCCTCACACACACACAAAATACTTAACCTCTCAAATGGTAGTTATTTTTAAAGATGATATAGAAACTAGAACCATGACAAAGTCCCCACTGATCACTCTTGATGACTTTGACACTTGGTTCCAAAGAATTGAAGGCATTATCAAGTCTTTAGACTCAAGAATGTGGGAGTCTGTTGTTACTGGACCTTACATACCAAGAACATCCTCATCTGCTGAGGTGGCATGATTCCCAGCGCTATGGCCGACTACTCAGATGAAGATAGAAAGAGAGTAAAAATTGATCAAAAGGCCACGACAGCCCTTCAGACTGCTCTTCCAAACTCTATATACAGAGGTTTCAAGAAATGCAAAATAGCTAAGCAGCTGTGGGATGCATTGAAACTTATGCATGAGGGTTCCTCTGAAGCTAAGAGAAGAAGAAGGATCTCCTAAAGCAGCACTTTGAAAATTTCACCTTCAAAACAGGTGAGACCATGACTCAACAATACTACTAGGTATGTTGAGATTGTGGACACCCTAGTGGACGGTGGAGTAGCTCTTGAAAATAGGGATATTGTAAGGAAGTTAATGTCCTATCTTCCTAGGCAATGGAAACACTATTGTGTTGTTATCAAGAGAACTAAGAACTTGTAGACTCCCACCTTGATAGAGTTGTATGGCATTCTCAATGGATACCAGATGGAGATGAACATGCAAGGTTCATCTGGCAACTCCAGCACTCAAATAGGTTCAGCCCATCTGGTGACTGTAAGATATAGAATAGAACCCCAACATCATCTCGTATGCTACCCTGACAACTCACAAAAGGTCCCTTTCATCACCTTCCCAAAGACACCAAGGGAGAACTATACTCAAGGAAGCCCATTCCAAGAGACACATTCTTCTCAAGCCTTTGTGTCTTTTGATAAAGTTGTGGCAGCTTTCTCTTCACCCTTGAAGACCTAGACTATATCCATCCAGATGATCTGGAGTATATGAAGATAGTCCAGCAAATGGCTCTTCTCACTCACAGAGCCATGAAGTTCTACAAGCGGACTAGAAGGAAGTTTCCCAGCAATACAGCTAGTGGAAAGTTTGGACTGGATAAGAGCAATGTTAAGTGTTATAACTGTAACTTGGTGGGCCACTTCTAGGGATTGCAAGGCATCAAGAACAAGTGGTGGCCAAGCACAATCTAGACCAAACTATGTTGATAAGCCACCTAGAATGAGAAGCCAAAGCAGCAAGCTGCAGTTGCTATTGAAGAAGGAGGCTTTGATTGGAGCTTTCAGGTGGAAGATGCATCTCCAAACCAAGCATTGATGGCTGATCATGATGAAGCCAACGTATTGGAATATCTCTGTACTCCTGAATGACTGGGTTAGTGAGATTGAGTTTCTCACTAGGATCGAATATAATGACTGAGTTAATGATTGAATGGCGAATCATACAGTCAAGAAACATTCAATGCAGAAGAAATACTCATAAATGCTTTGTATATATTAATAAAGGTGATTGATTACAAAGACTGCTAGGGTTTAGCAAGAAAAGTAATAATGCACCTAGAGAATACAAATATTCTTATGGTCTAAATTTAGTCACGTCATGTACGAGGTTATCTATTGTATTTATGGGCAGACAAGATGCCTTTTACAAAATGACTAAACTACCCCTGACCTATTACATCAGAACTAGTCTAAGTCTTGATCCACATCTTTACTTGTTCATCCGCATTGGCAAATGCAGATGAGTTGACTTGATCATCATTTCTTCAATAGATCATCCGCATTAGTGTGTTAGTCATCCACATTGGTTAATGCGGATGAACAAATACTTCTACGCATTTGTCTGGTCATCCTCATTAGAAAATACAGATAAACAAAGCCTTGTCCGCATTACTGATTGGTCTTCTGCATTTGTTAATACGGTAGAACAAATACTAGTCCGTATGTGTTTTATGTCTACCACATTGACAAATACGGAATACCATACTTGTTTTTTCTCTGTGCAGGATCTTCAACCGCATTTCTTCTTGGACTTGTGGGAATCCAGCAAAGGAACCATCAACTCAACCATTGAGTTGGCATGCATAATCCTTTCAGGGCCCAACAATATTCCCCCTAAGGATTATGCAGCCTATGTTCTTCAATGTTTGGGTAGTGATTGAGGTTGTGATGATTCTGCTGGGCCTTGTGATGGTGTAAAAGGTGCTGCATGAGCTGGATTCAAAATTGCCTTGATCATGTTGACAAAGTCTTGACCATGTGACATTTTATCCCTGCTTAGTACATGAATCTTTATTCTGCTCATATTGTGAATGGCTTCAAGTGGTAGTTTCTTAAGTGAGATTGGTTCCCAAATAGACACAATAGATAGCCCATCTCTGTGAATTAAAAGAGACCATCTACATCAACTTCTAGTTTGACAATGTTGCGCAAGTATAAATGTGTCTTCTTCTTCTTCCTTTTCCCCCTTTTAGCACTGATCTGATCATATGCCATCTTTAATATTTGATACACTTTAGAAAGATATGTAGATCTTCTTGACCCAGTTTGTTTGATATCTCTCTGAAGTGCCTTGTGTATATGTAGTGAATATATGATTGATCTAGTAGTCTCACTTCATAGCCACTGAACAGTCTGATTTTAGCACCTTCTTTACCTCCCCACTTCCTCTCAATCACCATTCATAGGTCTTCTCATCATAATAAACATTTGAGATTGGTATTGAGGAATGTGTACTAGCCACCATTTTTCTTTACAATGATTTAGTAGGTTTCACTCTTAGTTCTGGAAACACTACTTCTTCAGCTGGTTTTGTCTATTTCATCTCTAGGGGGTTCTTGAAAGTTTTGTCTTTTCTCATACATATAGCTTTTAATTAATTGAAGTTGTTGGTACTCTTGAACATTTTAATATACCTTCAAATTCATATCCTCTAAACATGGCATTATGGTTGATCAGCTCCAAATTAGCTAGTTCTTATAGGTCATGAATCTCAAGTGCATTTACCAGAGCAGAGTACTCTGTAAAAAATTGCAGTAGACCTGAGATTCTTTAACCATGAACATATTCCATGAACTATCATACTTCCAAGCAATAATTTTCTAGTCTATTTTTCCTTTTGGAGTAGATACAATCTGCACTTTAGTATCCACAGGAAATCTCATAGACTGACAATTAATAAAGTGGAATTTCTTCAACATAGTTTCCATATATTTTGATGGATTGATGAAGATTCCATCTGCTCTTTGTTGGTCTTGCACCCCTAGAAAGAAAGTGAGTTCCCCCATTGCACTCATTTGGAATTTTGAATGCATAAGGTCTTCAAATTATTTGCAGAGTTGCTTGTGTTATAGAGCCAAAAATGATGTCATCCATAGAAATATGGACTAACAGCATGTTTTTTTCCTCTTCTTCTTTTGAAGAGTGTCTGATCGATCTTTCCTCTTTCGTATCCATGTTCCAGAAGAAAAGATGACAAAGTCTCATACCACTTTCTTGGAGCTTGGTGAAGACCATACAGAGCTTTGTCAAGCTTGTAAACTCTATAAGGGAAATCTGGATCTTCGAATCTTGGTGGTTGACTCACATAGACCTCTTGAGCATCTTTCCATAAATAAGGCACACTTCATATCCATTTGATAAACAATGAATTTCATGGATGCAAATATGCTAGAAAGATTCTGATTGCTTCTAATAGGCAACAGCTGCAAACACTTCGTCATAGTCGATTCCTTCTTCTTGAGTGTATCCTTGTGCCACTAATCTTGCCTTGTTTCTGATGACGATCCCTCTATCATCATAGTCGATTCCTTCTTCGTGGTGTGCCAGTGTCTATTTTATCTGATCGTGACACCTGGTTTACATCCAAATTATGGAAGAAATTCCTCGATGTAATGGGGACGAGGTTACATATTAGCATGGCTTATCATCCCTAGACCGATGATCAGTTAGGAAGGACCATTCAGACGCCGCAAGATATGCTTCGGGCATGTGTTATTGATTTTGGAAGAAGTTGGGATGACCACTTACCGTTAGCTAAGTTCTCATACAACAACAGTTATCATGCCAGTATTTGTATGCCTCCTTATGAGATGCTATAACGCTAGGAGATGCAGAACACCCGTCTGTTGGGGATTTATTGGTCAGAAAGAGTTAGGAATTGTTGAGGTGATCGAGGCTACGACTGAGAAGCTTGAAAAGATCAAGGCCTTCATGAAGGCAGTCAAAGATAGACAGAAGTCGTATGCTAATAAACGACGTAGACCGTTTGAGTTCCAGGTGGGTGACAAGGTTATGTAGAAAGTCTCACCTTGGAAGGGTATCATTTGGTTCAAAAAGTGGGGCAAGTTAAGCTCAAGATATCTAGGGCCTTTCTAAATCATTGCTAGAGTAGTAGAGGCGGCCTATAGATTGGAATTACCGGATGAGCTAAGTGGAATTCACCCGACATTCCATGTATCTCATCTGAGAAAGTGCAAGCAGACGAGGATATGATTTTACCACTAGAGGATATCGAGGTAGATGAATGACTCAATTATGTGGAGCAACTAGTGGCTATCATTGATCGTAAAGAGAAGAGATTGAGTAATAAAGTGGTCCCACTTGTGCGCGTATGGTGGAAGCACATAAAGGGATCCGATTCTATGTGGGAGACTGAAGAAGAGATGAGACAGCATTACCCACGCTGTTCGGGAACAACAGGTTTCAGGGACGAAACCTATTTAAGGGGGATGGACTTGTAAAGCTTGGTTTCCTTGAAGCCAAAGAAAGAAGAAAAAGAAAGAAAAGAAATAAAGCCCAAGTCGAGGGACCAATCTTGCCAAAATGGGAAAATCTTGGGAAGTGTGGGTGTATAAAGGGGCATGGTTGCCCACACCCCTCTCCCATTAACATTCCAATCGGCCAAGAGGGAGGAAGAAGGGAGAAAGGGCAAAACTTTGGGTTTTTAAAAGATCAAGGTGCAGAAGTCGAAGGCAAGCAAGTTTGTGAGAAACTATACCCGAAGAGGCTTTCAATGTGAGTTGTAAGACCCCTCTTTTACATGTTTTCAACTGATTAGGGGCTGGAACACATAGTAAAACCCGTTTTTGAAGGGTGTGTGTTGAACCTGTATGTATGTGTTTGTGTGTGACGCGAGTGGGGTTTGTTTCGGGCTTATGTGTGCTTGAATGGTGTTGTGGTATTTATTCCTAAGGTTTAGGATGGTTGATTTGGGCTTAGAACAAGTTTGAGAGTGTTTGGAGGCCGAAAAGTGCAGATTGGGTACGGGATGAACTGCATTCTTCATCAGCTAGGGCTTGGCGACCGAATGGCATGCGACAGGAGGCCATACGGCCGAAAGGAGTGCGATTAAGGTTCATTCGCATGTGAGTTGTGCGATTGAGGTTCATTCGCATGTATGTCATGCGACTGAGGTTCATTCACATGTGAGTCGTGCGACGGAGGGTCCATACGCCTAGATACTCATCCGCATTGAGTTCATTCGCCCATAGTGCCCATCCGCATTAGTGCCCACTCGCATTAGTGCCCATCCGCATTAGTGCCCATCCGCATTAGTCCATTCGCATAGGGTCCCTTCACATAGGGTCCAATCACCTGATGTTCATCCGTATTATGTTCAGTCTCCTGGTAGGCCATGTGACTAAAGGGTGTCCATACGCCCAAGTAGGGCTTGTGCACCCAAAAGAACATAGTTATTTACTGACTTTCGGGGGAAAGTGCACATGTAAGTCTTGACGTGGAAGGTTCCCGGGGTTCATGTAAGATGAATTTTGAGGCCATAATGTTATGTTGGCATGATGATGATGTATGATGTTGTATGTTTATGCATGATGTATGTTGATGTAGTTATGTATGTATGATGGTGTCGTGTATGGCAATGATTGTATGCTTATGTTGATGTTCCTTGTTATGTATGATTATTATCCTATGGCTTACATTGAATGTAAATATGAAATGAAATGAAAGTATGATGTAACGTAAGGTGGAAGATAAAGAAAGTCTTGCAAGCCTTGTATGTCGGGACACACCCTAATGTAGGGTGTTAGCCCAATGGTGTTTGGGTTAGCTACCCCAGAAGGATGCATATCGGGGTCCGTCTTTATGACCGACCATTTGTATAGAACCTTTGTCTCTTACCCTAGATACTGTGGCCGGGCGGTTGTGCGCCATGACTGAGGTCTATGATAGACTTCGGCCCTGTATCCGCTTTATGCATGACGGTGGGTATAGCACATGAAAATGCTACGCCTGAATTTACCCCCAGGTACTGTGACCAGGCTGTTGTACGCCATGACGGAACGTTTATTTATAGACTTTGGCCCAGTACACGCTTTATGCATGACGGTGGGGTAAAGTTCATGGTCTTTGCTGGAATGAAAAGATGTAATGATGAACGTATGAACAAAAGTATGAATGTATGAATGAATGTGAATTAAAGTATTGAAAGTGAATGGTAATGACGATCGACGTATGAACGAAAGTTAATGAATGAATGATGAAGATAATAATAGTATTATCTATGTGTACGTATGATGTGTGATCACATACAAAAGTAAAGAATGGTTTTAGTGAAAGTAAAGTATGTTTTATTATAAAACTAGAACTCACTCAGCAACGCTGACTTTTATGTGTTTCCAGTTGGCAGGTAATGTTGCTGAGGATGGCACGGGGCGGCTACTCAGCTCATTTGGATGGCATTCTTTTGTTTAATGTTTTTTTGCATTATAATGCAAACGAATGATGTTTTGAAATGAATGATTGTATTAACTTGCAAAAGCAACTATAATGAAATGACAAGTTATTTTAATGTTCCGCTGCGATGTTTTATGAAGGTTAAATGTAAAGTTATATATTTTATGTGCAGTGATTTACCAGCTGTAAGTGTCTTGGGATCGGGGCCTTACAGAAGGGATGTGATCAAAGTCAGCCTTGTTCTCAGAAGAAGGCTCTTAGGAAGAAGAAGATGGAATGTGTTATGTGTGAGAGTACTTGTCACCTTGCTAAGGATTGTCCATACAATCCAAGAGGTAATCTTTATGTGAAGAAGAAAGAGACTTCCAAGAGTTCCAAGAAGAATTTAACCTCGGAAGGAAAATCTATTTCCTTCGGAAGCTCCAAAGTGAAGAAGAAGGCAAGTGGAAAATTGTCTTCGAAAGAAAATTTGGTCTTGGAAGAAAGGAATACTTTCGAAACACCAAAGTCTGCTGCAGTGTTAGCAGGATTTTTCAAAGGACTAGTCACCAAAACTTCCAAAGTCTCAAAAGCTTTCGAAGTATTGAAGGTCAAGTCTAAACTTTCGAAGGTGGTGTGGAAGTCAAAGAAAGACCAAGTGACTGAAAGTTCTCAATCAACAACAACAAAAGATCCTCAAAGCATAACTATAGGATCTATTACTGTTTCATTACCTTCTACTTCTTTAATTGAGCCCAAGACCATAAGGCTTGGGTTTCCAAATGTAACTAATCATTTTCTTTGTGCAGGAATAGCTCAAGACAAACAAGAATGTCTGGATCATTGATAGTGGCTGTTCCAGGAACATGACAAACAATAGGTCACTGATCAAGAATATTGAAAGAATTGATTGAGGGCTTGTTGCTTTTGGAGGAGATGAAGGTGGTTACATTTCTGGAAGGGGCAAGGTCACAAATGGTAAACTCAGCATTGAGAAGGTAAACTTTGTCAAGGAGCTTGGGTACAATCTTTCGAGTGTATCCCAATTTTGTGATCAGAGTCATAACATGCTCTTTACTAAGCATGAGTGCATTGTTCTTAAGCCTAGGGTGGTCATTTCTCATAAGCACATCTTGCTCAGAGCCCCCAGGAAAGGGAACATGTACAAGATGGATTTGCAAGAAACATCTCCCTCAGGAGAAGTTTCATGCTTTCTATCTAAAGCTAATAGTGATGAGTCTTTCCTCTGGCATAAAAGAATGTTCCATGTAAACTTTAAGAACATGAATAAATTGATTAAAAATGATTTTGTAACTGGAATGCCAAAGAGAGAGTTTACTAGTAATGATCACTATATTGCATGTCTTAAAGGGAAGCAACACAAAGTATCTCACAAGCCTAAGGAAAGAAACTCCATCACTACTCCCCTACCATTGTTACATATGGATCTCTTTGGCCCTAGCAGTGTAATGAGTTGTAAGGCCCCGTTCCCGGGACGCTCACAGCTTGTCAATCATCGCACATATATTTGTATTAACTTACAAAAAACATGCAGCGGAAACACTTAAACATCCATTTCATTTCATTATAATAGCTTTTTCAAAATAATACATCGTTATCAAATTACAAAATACTTATTGCATTACATCACTAAAACATTATAAAAATGAATTCCATCCAAAAAGAGCCAAGTAGCCGTCCTGTGCCATCCTCAGCAACTATTACCTGCCAACTGAAAACACATAAAAGTCAGTGTTGCTGAGTGAGTCCTAGTTTTAAAATAAAACATACTTTTACTTTCATTAAAAACCGTTCTTTACTTTTGTTTCAAAATCATACTATACTTTCGTACATGATCACACATCGTACATACACATAGATAATAACATTATTATCTTCCTTTACTGTTCATCACTTTCTTTCTTTATCTCTTTCCGGATCAGTGTCATGAGCTATACCCCAAACGTATGCACAAAGCGGGTACTGGGCCAAAGATCATAAATGACTTCCATAACTCACATAGCCTGGCACTAGCACCATTGCAAGCGACAAAGATCCCCACTGTATACTACACCCCAAACGTAGGCACAAAGCGGGTACTGGGCTGAAGATTATAAATGACTTCCATAACGCACATAGCCTGGCACAAGCACCGGGGCAAGCGACAAAGATCCCCACTATATACTACACCTTAAACGTAAACACAAAGCGGGTACTAGGCCGAAGATCATAAATGACTTCCAGAACGCACATAGCCTGGCACCAACACCAGGGTGAGTATTCACTATAAACCATGTACTATATCACTGGTCAGTCACCAAGACTAGACCCCTACGTGTATCCTTAAACGTTAGCTAAACCACACACAGTTGAGCTTACGACATTTTAGAGTCGTGCACCTCCGTACATTTTGCTTGCAAGCCTTTCATTACCTTCTCTTTCACTAATGCATGCATTCTAGCATTACGTTCCTCTTTTCATTATCTTCCATTTTTCGTTACATAGTACTTTATCATTTCTTTCACAACTATAACATGTAAAGCCACGGGAAAGATAAACATACATAATAAGGAACATCACATGAACATACAACATCACCAAACAAGGCACCATCATACATGCATAGCATCCATCATGCATACCATCATGCATAAGCATCAATCACATCATCTATGACTTCAAAAAGTTAACTTACGTAGCCCCCGGGAACCTACCAAGTCAAAGCCTACATTTTTCTTTTTCCCCTAAAAATCTAAAAATATTCTAAGTCTTTAGGTGCATGGGAATTATGCAGGCGCATGGCCTTTCAGGCCCATGGGGAACACTTAGGCGCATGAGCCACTTTCATGCGCATTGGCACTATTGGGGCGCATGGGCAACACTTAGTCTATTCTGGGCAATTCTAGGCGCATGGGCACTATCTAGGCGCATGAGTGCCTGGGCGCATGAGCTATCTGGGCATATAAGCACTTAATCAATTTCAGCCTATTTCTAGGCGCATGAGTACTATTTGGGTGCACGAGGTTTTAGGCACATGGGACACTTAGGCGGCTATTTTTGTTGGGCGCATGGGCCACTGTTTAGGCAAATGGGCAGTCTAATTCATACTTAACATCATAATTCAGTCCCCAAACATCACCTATCATGTTCTAAGCTTAAATCATACATTCTAAGCCTTAGAAACACAACCATAACATCATCAAACATATACATATCCCAAAATCAAACCCCATCGGCAATCACACACATACACACTTATGGGTATAAAAACCCAACTTTATAAAAATGTTCAAACATGCATTTCTAGCCCCAAAGCAGTTAAAAACTAGTAAAAAGGGGCCAAGGGGGGTCCTAGAACTCACCTTTGTAGCCTCTTAGATATGATTCTTCCAAACCCGTTTGCAATTGAGTTCAACCACCTAGAAACCCACCAAAACACACAAGACCGAACACACAAACATACATAAGCATACACCCGAGGATAAAGCCAGTTAAGAACATCACAAAACCAAGAATTCTCACCTTAAATTCGACTCCTGCACTTGTTCTTCAAAATAACCAAGAATGTTCAGCTCTCCTTTCTTTCTCTCTCTAAAATCTGAATGATATGTGTGTAGAGAGAGTAATGTGCGGCCATGCCACCTTTATCACCAACTTTGAAAGTTTTAGTCCTTTTGACACATTTGGTCCCTCTACTAGGGCTTTATTACCTTTCTTTCTTTCCTTCACTTTATCCTTTCCTTCTTTGACTTTTAAAATAACCGGGTGTTACAAGTCCACCCGCTTATATAGGTTTCGTCCCTGAAAGCTGTTATTCCTCAAACAATCGTCGATAATGTTGTCTCATCTCTTCTTCCATCTTCCATTTAGACTCGATCCCTTCCTGTGCTTCCACTATACACGCACTATTGCTCCACATAATTGAACCATTCATCTATCTCGATATCCTCCGGTGGTACAATCATATCCTCATCAGCTAAACACTTTCTCAGATGAAATACATGGAATGTCAGGTGAATTCCACTTAACTCATCCTGTGACTCTAGTCTATAGACCACCTCCCCTACTCGAGCAATGACTCGGAAAGGCCCTATGTACCTTAGGCTCAACTTGCCTCGCTTTCTTAACCGAATGATTCATTTCCAAGGTGAGACTTTCAACATAACTCTATCACCCACCTGGAACTCAATCAGTCTACGTCGTTTATCAGCATACGACTTTTGCCTATCCTTAGCTGCCTTCATAAAGGCCTTGATTCTTTCCAGCTTCTCAGTCGTAGCCTCGACCACCTCAATGCTCCCTAACTCTTTATGGCCAATATCACCCAAACACACGGGTGTTCTACATCTCCTATCGTATAGCATCTCATAAGGGAGCATACCAATGCTCACATGATAGCTATTGTTATATGAGAACTCAGCTAACGGTAAGTGGTCATCCCAACTTCCTCCAAAGTCAATGATGCATGCCCCAAGCATATCTTCTAGCGTCTGAATCGTACTTTCCGACTGACCATCCGTCAAGATGAAAAGCTGTGCTAATATGTAACTTCGTCCCCATCGCATCATGGAATTTCTTCTAAAACTTAGATGTAAACCGGGTGTCACGATCAGACACAATAGACACCAACACACCATGACGAGTTACAATCTCCTTAATCAAAAGATCAACCAATCTCTCGGATGAATATGTCTCGCGGATCGGTGGGAGGTGAGTACTCTTCGTCAAACGATCAACTATCACCCATATGGCATCATACCCTCGTGCGGTACATGGTAGCTTCGTTATAAAGTCCATGGTGATATGCTCCCACTTCCACTCCAGTATATCCAAAGGTTGGATTTTCCCATATGGCTTCTGATGCTCCGCCTTCACCTGCAAGCAAGTAAGGCACTTACTCACCTACTCCAATACGTCGCGCTTCATACCCGGCCACCAATAATCTTTCTTCATATCTTGATACATCTTTGTGGCACAAAGATGAATGGAGTATCGAGTCATATGAGCTTTATCCATAATCTTCACATGTAGACCCCAAAACATGGAATCCACATCCGTCTGAATCGAGTCCACACACTGAGTGTGTTTTAACCCAATTCCGCAACCAGGCCTCTCATCCTTTCAGAGTTAAGATGTTCTTCTATCAATGCCTCATTTTGAAACTCCTAGACCTGATTCATAACATCAGAGGTCATGATCAACTGGTAAGCCTTCACCCGAATCGGCTTGGGTCTCTCCTTCTGACTAAGGGCATCCGCGACCAAGTTGGCGTTGCCTAGATGGTAATGGATCTCGCAATCATAGTCCTTTATAAGCTCCAACCGTCTCCTTTGCCTCATGTTTGAGTCCTTCTGCTCGAAGAAGTACTTCAAGCTCTTATGGTCAGTGAATATGGTGCATTTCGTCCCATACAGGTAGTGTCTCCATATTTTTAATGCAAAGACCATGGCTGCTAGCTCTAAGTCATGAGTAGGATAATTAATCTCATGAAGTTTTTATTAGCACAACAATGACAAATTCAACTAATAAATTTGAGATGCCTTCAAATTTCAGCTTAGTGGCTCAACAACCAAATAAAGAAACTTCAAATGTAGAAGAAAATGGGGGTGGTGATAGTGATCAAGAATTTCATGATGTTGATAACCATTCCATAGATGAAAACATCAATGATGTCACACATTCATTAGATCAAGACTCACTTGATGAGTGTGTTAATAAGGAGGGAGAAACGTCAATGCCAGATTTAAATTTCTCTAATTGTATCTCTCTCAGCAACTTGCTATGATCCTTCAGCTAAGGATCCACACGTCTTATCCCACCTCAAACATCATTGGAGATGTTGATTCAGGGGTAAGAACAAGAGGACAAACCCATGATGCAATACTTGTCTTTACTCTTGTTTCTTATCTTAGATGGAGCCAAAGAAAATTGATGAGGCTTTGAAGGATCGAAGTTGGGTTGAAGCTGTGAAAGAGGACTTGCTTTAATTCAAAAAGAAAAAGGTTTGGAACCTATGTCCTCTTCCTCATTGGAAGACTACTATAGGAACCAAATGGGTGTTTAGGAATATGAAAAATGATAAAGGAATTATCATCAAAACAAAGCTAGAGTAGTTGTTCAAGGATACACACAAGAAGAAGGAATTGACTACATTGATGTCTTTGCTCCTGTAGCAAGACTGGAAGCTATTAGGAAATTCTTGGCATTTGCTGCATCCAAGAACTTCAAGGTCTATCAACTTGATGTCAAGTGTGCTTTTCTGTATGGAGTGATTGATGAAGAGGTGAATATCAAACAACCACCTCGGTTTGCAGATCCTGATTATGTCTGCAAGCTTGATAAGGCTCTTTATGGGCTGCACCAAGCACAAATGAAGTGGTATGAGACTCTATCTCAGTATCTCTACAAGCATCGATACAGAAGGGGTACTATAGATGGAACTCTCTTTATCAAAGGATAGGGAAATGACTTAATGCTAGTTCAAGTATATGTCGATGACATCGTTTTTGGTTTAACTAATCCAAGGCTCTATAAAGACTTTGAGAAGTTGATGAAGAAAAAAATTGAAATGAGTGCCATAGGGGAACTCAATTTCTTTCTGGGAATTCAAGTGAAGCAAGTGGAAGATGGCATCTTCATTATTTAGTAAAAGTATGTTCAAGACATACTCAAAAGATTCAACATGACTTATTGTAAGATTACTAAGACTCCCATAGCAAGAAACCACTCCTTGGGCCTGATCTTGTGGGGGAATGTGTTGATGAACACCTTTACAAGTCTATGATTGGGTCTCTTATGTATCTTACAACTAGCAGGCCTGATATCATGTTTGCCACATGTATGTGTGCAAGATATCAATCCAACCCCAAGATGTCACACCTTATCACTATCAAAAGAATTATAAGATACCTTAAAGGTGCCTCAACACTTGGTCTTTGGTATCCCAAGAATTTTGACTTCAATCTGTATGCTTATAAAGATAGTGATTATGGTGGTTGGAATATGACTGCAAAGTCTACATCTGGGGGATGTCAGTTTTTTGGTAGAAGGGTTGTTTCATCGCAATGCAAGAAACAATCCTGTGTCTCTGCTTCAACTGCTGAAGCTGAATACATTGCTGTTGCAAGCTGTTGTGCTCAAGTGCTATGGATTCAGAATTAGATGCTTGACTATGGATTAAATTTCAAGGAGACTCCCATTCACATAGATAATAACAGTGCTATCTCTATCACAGAGAATCCTATGCAACACTCAAGGACAAAAACAATAATACCAGGTATCATTTAATTAGAGATAACTTTGAAAAGGGATTAATTAAACTAGTTAAGTTAACACAAATGAACAATATGTTGATCTATTTACAAAAGCCTTTGATAAATAGAGATTTAAGAATCTATATCAGCTATTGGGATGATTAACTTTGAGTAGCTTTTTCTTAAAACTATTTCATATTATTAATTTAAAATCTATGTGTCCCAAGTTGTCTAGTTTATCAACTTCATAATCTCTTGTTTTCTTTGGAAAAAAAATCATTTGAAGACTTTCCTTAGATTATTGAAAAATCTTGATCACTCGGAAGATATGATTTTATCTTCGAACCTTCAAAACAATTAACTACCTAAGTAATTTTCCTTCGAAAGAATTTATGAAATTCTTCCGAAGCTTAAAACCTTTGTTAGGTGTTTATATGTTTTCAAGGAAAATTTCCTCCCGAAGCAAATTAACTCTCGGAAGATTTGTTCTGTGGAACAAAATGTTCAAGTCTTAATTCTCTTCCGAAGAAAATTTTTCAGAAACTCTTAGGAAATTCTTCTCAAGCCATTTTGGCTTCGGAAGCTTTTTCATTAAAACTTCCGAAGACAATTACCTTTAAAAGCTTTTTCGACTTCCAAGAAAACTACTTTTGAGCAAAACGAAAACTACTTTTTCAGAGGTGGGACCGACATACGGATTTCAAAGTTTATCCTTTTTCATTAACTTTGTATTATATCCTTTTTACATATTAACCCAACGGTTCCCTCTTTCTATCATCTTCATCTTTCCACCAAACCTAATTTCCCAAATTTCACTCTGAGACCACCTTCGTTCATCTTTCCTTCACCTTTAAGCTTTCTAAAATGGCCAACCTTAACCAAAGAAATGACCAGATTTCTCCATGCAGTTACATAGGCAACACAACCAAGTTGCTCTATTAAACTTTGAGAAAGATCCTCACTTCTCAGAGGTTTGCCGATTCATGGGTTTGTCTAACTACTTCACCTCCATTACCATTGATCATGTTCTTTATGAGGATCATTTTCTTGATTTATGGAAACCCTGTCAAAAGGTTGTTCTAGATTGGGAGAAGGCATTGTCTGCTACAGTGCAGGGGACGACAATCTTCATCACTCGAGCCATTATAAATGCTCATCTACGGCTAGATGATGAGGAATGTGAGTTGTCATTTCCAAAAGAAGTTGTTAACCAGTCCTTCCACAGATGAGCTATAAAGGGGATTTCTCTGCATAGACCTTCAAGATAGGGAAGGTCTCATCCTAGTGGAAGTACTTACTACATGTGGTCTTCCACAGCTCATCCAACAAGCATCGGAGTTGAGACCAGATTCCTGAAGATCTCTCCTTCAGAGTGCATGGGATGGTTCAGGGATGTAAGTTCAGGTACTCACAATTTGTTTATACAAATCTACTTTCTAACTTGGACTCTTTAGAGTATTACACGTTTCCTAGATATATTCAATACATTCTTAACTATGAATTGGGCTCATAGTTGAGGGAAACAATTAATATTCTTAAATTAGGACAGATGAAGCCCGACATCTTAAAAAATTATGAAGGAGCAAACTGTTGGCTTCTCAAGGGTAGAAACAGCCCTTGTCAAAAATGTTAGAGCTCATTGCTCAAGGTGACAACCCATCAACACAAGCTAGTGTTAAACCCACACCTTCTACATCTCAACCACCAAAACAACCACAAATCACCCTCACCTACAAAAGAAAATCCAAACAAACCCTGCTCAAACTATTGAGTCTTTATAGGTCCTCGTATACTCACCCGTATAGGACGAATGGATACTGGAGCTCCCACTTCTCTTGAGGAGCAAACCACTCCTATTACTTCAAAGATTAGTGCTGAGGTTCCTCATGGTCAACCTGATGAGCTCACAAGCCTAACTGCCTTAAACCTTCACTCTGAGTCTCAACACTCAAGTGAACAACCTTCAAGGGACAGCTACCATCCCCGGCCTTTAGACTTAAACCAACCATTCCCAACCTTGACTTATATACTGATGAGGACTTAGGTTTCATTGAGTACCATGACTCTCTCTATTCCTCCCCTACTCAAAGAGAGATGGGTGCTCGTGCTTCACCTGAGTCTAGCCCATATGAATCACCTATCATTGAGGTGGATCCTTCTGAACTTGTTTAGGAGATCCATATGGAAGAGCTCTCACTTCAGCAAGTGATTACATCATTCAGACCTTAAATATGGAAACACAACCCATTGACACTTCAACTGAAGCTGTCTTTGAGCAAAGGAAATCTAGCACCCAAGAACTCCATGTTGGTGGTGAGAGAGAAGATTTAGGTCTATTCTCTCATCCCTCAATGATTCTTTTGATAAAGAAGAGGGGAATCTGAGGCTAAAGGTGCAAAAACTATCAAAAACATGAACCTACTTAGTCTTAAAGGTTAGTCGCCTTGAATCTCAAGTGATTACCCTGCAAAACAAGGTCAATGATCAGCAACTAGAGATTTCTTATCTCAAGGAAAAACTAGTTGGGAGACCTCTAAGAAGAGCTCAATCAGGAACACAAGAACCTGTGAATGTGGTTGACCTAACCTCTAGCTCATCTATGCAAGTGGATAATGCTACCAAAAAAGTGGAGAAAGTCATCACAGACATAGAACCAAGGAGTTCTTCACAGAGCATGGACATATCTTAGGCTCACCATCTCACTTGCAACTGTCCATACTCAGCAACTTCCTCAAGTTCATATTGATGTGGACTCTATAGACTCTTTCATTCAAATTCTTTTTGAGGATGGAATACCAACGGCAATGTCATCTCCACCAACATCAAATCACATTACAAGGTGGGTGTATGATCAAAATAGAAGAGCCCTTATCATTCAAAGAGCTTAAGGGTTGCAAGAAGTCTTCAAATTTTATACTTTGAACTTCTATGAAAGTCTTGACCTTGTTAGCATGCCACTTGTCAACCAAAGCCAATCTAGACAAGCTGATAGGCTGCTCAAAGGATTCAAGACAGGATCACTAAAGAGTTTAGTTTTAAAAGGAGACTAAGGCAATTAGGCAATATCATTGGTCAACTAGATGTTAAGGCAGACCCTAAGATTAGTTCATAGGGAAACCTTAACTGAAGGCCCAGTGGTAGAATTTGAGAGCCCTGTCTCACCATCAACTGCTACAGAGGTTCATTCCTTTGATGAGACACCTGCTCGTGAAGGTGCATCTCAACCTCTCTCTGGCCAGAGCTTGGAAGCTACACCAAGCAATGAAGGCCAAAGCTCCCTCCCCTTGAGTCACAAAGGTCTGTGAGTGATAAAGGGAAAAGAAAAATGACTTCTTAGGAAATTGAGGGGAAGAGGAGAGGAGAAAAGAAGCTAAGAGGAAAAAGTTCTTCTACTGGGTCTGCAAGAATAATGGAAGCTTGCTATCAGGGCTGCCCCCAGGCCAAACACTCAGGATGACAAGTTGAGGGTAGTCAGGATCAACTACTTGCAGACTAGGAACTATGACATTCATAGTATCATCTCCGTCCCTTTAGATGAATTAAATGAACTAGTTGACATGGAATTGGCAAATGAAAGAAAAAAGGCAGAGGATGCAAAATTACTTCTTAAAATCAGAGAAGAAGAAGAGACGAAATGACAGGATCAGTGATCACAAGTTTGATGTTATCAGAATGTAAAGCAGCGGAATACACACACGAATTAGACAAATTGTAGCAAGCAAACAATATATGTAAGCGTTAAGATCGCATACGGTTATAGGGAGAGAATATGAATTTCTGATTTCTAGGAATGTTTATAGATGTAGAATATTTCTAATCAAATCAATCAATCATTCCATTCAATTGCTCATATCGCTCAATGATTACAATGGGTGTCACTCCTTATATAGAGTGCAACAGTCACTGCTGTTATCACGGAAAGTGACAACTGGCAGATCAAAATAAGAAATAACTAAATCTTAACAAACTACTGAAATGTTCACAACTACTGAGAACATATCAGCAAGTTAAGTACAAAATATAAAACTACTGAAACTACAACGACTGAAGAACAAGCTTTAGTCGTTTTACAAAACTACTGAAACATAAAACATAAAACTACTGATATCACAACTACTGAAGAAGTACTTCAGCAGTTGTGACAAACTACTGAGGCTTCAGTACTTGGTCTTCAGACTTTGACCTTCAAGCGTTTCATCAGCTGATGACTTCAGTAGATATCATCAGCTGATGTCTTCAGTCTTTGTCTTCAGACTTTGTACATCAGTTGTTGATCTTCAGCACTTGTGAACTCTTCAGCTGTTGTTCTTCAGTACTTTGGTCTTTCAGCTTCAGCACTTGTGTTCTTCAGCTGTTGTACTTCAGCACTTTGGTTCTTCAGCTGTTAAGGTCTTCAGCACTTGATCTTCAGCTGTTGAAGTCTTCAGCACTTGTCAAACTACTGATGAGGCTTTCAGCAGTTGTTGTGATACCGTGTGGGACTTAGAGGTTTTCTGATCTTGGCTCATTGGTTCTTTTGGTCCAACAAACTCCCCCTGAACCAATGCAGCCAAAACCTCTAACTTATTTAAACTCCCACTTATTGATGGCAAAAATGTTGGTCTTTTTCCTTCTTGATCAGTAGAGAAGATGACCCATGTACGCTCCGGCCTGGGAAGAACCTCAAATATTTGTTTGGCAGAGTATGAATGGGAACTCTGTTTTGGGGAACTGGACACAGAGTTGTTATCCCATTCATGAGATTCACTTCCCCATAATGAGTCTGTATGACTCACGGACATAGGCCTCAAGGAGAACAATTTGTTCCTCTTGAGAGAGTTCTTCAGCTCCTCCTTCGAAGAAGAACTCTGGACCATAGTACTCTGATAAGTACTTCATGGTCCTGCCATTTTTCAGCTCCACCGTAGTTACCTCCCTGTATACAAATTCATCGGATGGTTGCCTTCAAGGAGTAACTGGAGCTCATTCTTTTGGATGTCTTCAAGCTTTTTGTATAACAACCCCTTCTTAATCATCTTGTTTTCTAGTAAGGCTTGAGGTGTCTTCTTTGCTTGGGAGCTTTCTTGAATTCATCAATGATTTCCCAAGGTGAGACTACAACGGCCAACATGATGGTAGATTCTATTGTTTTTCGTACTTGGCCGTTGTATCTGTGTGGGATAGTTCTTTTATGGATTCTAGAACTCACCCTGGGGTCTGGCCATACTCTCACTCTCTCCCTCTGATACTGAAAGGTGTGTCTGAGAGTGTACAGCCTTTGAGCATGCCTTTCATGGCTTGAATAGATGATGACTGAGGAAATTCCTTGTCAACCATCTTCAACAGTTGCTCATCGTGCTGTTTCTGCTGTTCTTCTTCTTCTATTTGACTCTGACCATTTCCCTTTGAGAGTCGGGTGTGATCATGGATTGACTCTGGGGCTTTGGTAGCTTCAGAACAGCAGAGAGTGGCAGACTATCATCTTCATCCTCTTCTTCTACTTCTTCTTCCATCCTCAGCACCCTTCTCTTCTACGGGGTACATCACTGGATGATGGTTGGGTTGGTGAAGGGATTGGTTTTGAAGAGAGAGGATGTTTGGATTTTGGCTTAGAGGTTGGTTGGGAGATTTGAGGGATAGGATCTGTTTGAGTGGTGGAAGGGGAGGTTGATCTAGCATCCTTGTAGTTAATTTTGCTTTTGTAAGTTTAGCCATCTCTAACCTTTTGCCAGCCCCAGCCTCATCAAGGGCTTCCACAATGATCCCTTTGTTGAATTGCTCAGACAGACAGATTCTGGTGGCTATAGCCAGAATGCTGTCCCTGGACCATGCGCGGATCTCCATTAATGATCTTCCCAAGTATTTTGCAATAAATCGGATCATTATTTCCAACCTCTCTTTCTCAAGAGCATCGTACCCTGCCCATCGGGTTTGTATCTCTTGTACCTCTAACCTTCTGATCTCACTATCCAGTGTAGCTGTGTCAAACCCCTGCCTGAATAGTTGGTCAATTATCTTATCCATGGAGCGGCTGTGTGTGGTGTCAGCTTCTTTGACCAGCTCCTCCAAGGATTTTCTTCAGCAGTATGATCATCAGCACTTCTCTTTCTTTTGTACGTGAGCAGAGGTTGCTTTTCTTGTTCTCCTCTTCCTCAGATCTCTTCCTCTTCTATCTTTCACTGCAGTACCCTCCCCCTTTTTGGTTGCATTGGAGGAAGGGTTGGTAGCAGAAAGAGTCTTGTGGACAGCAGCATCAACCAGGGGCTGTAATGTGGAGGAAAGCCTCTCATCAAGGGCTTTGATCACTATATCAGTGATTATGGGGGTGATGAGAGGGAGGGAATTTGTAGTATAGCACCTATTTGCTCAGGAGGGTTCTGTTCTGAGAAGTAGGGCCTGAAGCAGAGGCGGGTGGTTGATTTTGGGGTGGCTCTGTGTGTGGGAAACCTTCAAGGGAAGGTGCCATCTGTGGGTGTATGATGGTGGCAGATGGACTTGCATCCTGAGACATCTTGGCCAGCAGCTCTTTGAGTCTGCTAACCTCATCCTCTAGAATGGTGTTTTGAGCAACTACATCGAAGAAGAAGCTCAGGTCATCATCAGTTGATACTGAATCACCTGACCTCCTGCTTAGAGCAGGATTACATGCGCTGGGTGTAGACCAGTTGGTGCATGTGCCCCTTGTGCTTGGTACTGGGGACTTCCAGCCTCAGGACAATGTCCATCATCAGCTGTTGCCTCTAGGGAGGTCTTAGCAATGTTACCAGCCTCACTCTGGTCATGTGCTGAGTCAGAGGAGGTGGCAGCCTCACTAGATATTCTAAGCTCCTTCTCTACACCAGGAGATAGAATTGGGAAACCCCTGTGCTGTGGGTTCTCAAGTGCACTGTGTTCCTCCCCCTCAATTGTAGAGGTATTCCCAGTGGAAGTGGTTTCTGGGGAGGGGGTGAGGAGTGCAATTGAGTCAGCACTTGAGCAACTATTAAAGTTGGGCTGTGAGGGGCGGTTGTGTGGGGTACAGGGGTAGAAGCAGTGTGCACCTGGGGTGGATGGTGCTCTTCAATGGCAATCTCCTCAAGTGAGGAAGATCCCAGATAAGTAGGTGCCCCTTGGGTTGCTGCAGGCTCCTGTTGAGAGGAAGCCTGAGCGGCTGTGGCTGGAGGAGTCATGGTATCCACTAGGGGGTTTGGACTAGTGGATATATCCTGTTTGTTGTGCAGGAGCATCCTCAGGGGACTCAATTCCCTGAGTAGCCATTTTGGGTTTCTTTTGGTGGGTTTGGTGGGGACATTGGATTTGGAGGTGGTGGCTGTGGGTTCCAGCTGCGTGGGTTTTCGCAGCTTGGCAGCCAGTTTGAGTGTCCGGTCGGAGTTGTGCCGGGAGTATACTTCGGGCAAAACAGCCGTAGCAGGGACTCCCAAGCCAACAAGTCCCTCAGCATTAAGCTGGTCTATTATAATGGCCATTATGAACCGTGGATAGAGTATCCAACGGTTGGCAGTTGGTTTTTGAGCCATATCTTTGAGCTCTGAAAATATTAATTCTGAAAAGTTCAGTGGTTGTTGCTCAAGGATAGAATACAATACCTGCTGCCATTTGGTGGACATTTGATCCCAAGACGATGTCTTAGGGGCCAAACATACATTGACCATATGAAAGATCAGGCGCTCAGCGTCATTAAAATGTTTCTTCATGATGGTGGTGGCACTGAGATCACCTTGATATCCATGCTGAGCAAATGATAGATCTATAGTGCCCTTCGGATATCCAGCAGGAGAGGTAGCATCACTCAGTTGAAGAATTTTACGGATTGTTGCAGGAGTAATCACTACTTCTTTGTTGTTGACGACTGACCGGAGGGATTGTGTGTTGCTCTCCTCAGTTGTAACAGTAATGTTCATCCAAAATTGGTTCAAGGATTCGGCATGTAAAACGGGGTTCAGAAGGAATGCCTTGTTGTATGGGACTGAACCATAAGATCGATAGCAGTATCGAACTTAGTCCAGATCGGCGATTTTGTGAGGTAGGCAACACAGTTGTGTCGCGGTTTAATTTGCATAGACGCCATGGAATTTGTTTGGAGAGGAACGTTAGGTTTGAAGAAGATAAGCATGGAGAGCTCAGGTTAAGGGTATTTATAGGGTACGGGTGAGGAAACGACTGAAGGATGTGGTGTTAGTCATCAGTAGTTTTAAACGACCGTTGACATGGTATTATCCTTTCAGACGTTGAAACAGCTGAAGTCGCGGTGTTAGGCATCAGTAGTTTAGAAAACTACTGAAGACCGTGGTTTTGACTTCAGGTGATTGAAACAACTGAGGACATGGTGTTTGTCATCAGTAGTTATGAAACTACTGAAGACAGTGGTTTTGTCATCAGCTGTTGTAAACAACTGAAGACTTGGTATTGGTCATCAGTAGTTATAAAACTGCTGAAGACGTGGTTTTGCTTCAGTTGTTTAAAATGAAACAGCAGTGGTACAAACGACTGAAGGGAAAGTTCTCTTCAGCTGTTTTCGTCAATTCTTAGCTTTTCAGCTGTTTCAAACTATCCTCAACACATTCATCAGTCTTTATGGCTGATTTCAGTTGTTTCATAGGACATCAGTACTTATCTGTTTTTACTGATTTCAGTAGTTATGACTACATCAGTAGTTGTAACTACTTCAGTAGTTTAGAGCAGATGAAGTACTTCAGTACTTGTGAGAACTTTTAGCCTTCAGTAGTTATAAAAACTACTGAGGTTAAAAGAGCTCATCAGTACTTATATGTGACAGGCACTCATGATCATCATATGAATTACTGAGATCATCAGTAGTTGTCACCTATTCTAGCTGCAGCATACCAAGCCTTAACACCAGGTTTTGGAAAGTTGAACTATCCAAAGGCTTAGTAAAAATGTCTGCAAGCTCATCAGCACTGGGCACAAACTTAGGATCAATCAGACCTTTTTCAAAACAATCCTTATAAAATGATGTCTGATCTCTATATGTTTGGTCCTAGAGTGCTGGACTGGATTTTTGACAATGCAAAGAGCTGAAGCACTATCCATTAACAATGGAGTCTTAGTCTCTGTAATGCCATAATCCAAAAGTTGGTTTTGAAGCCAGAGTACCTGAGATGTACAGCTTGCAGCAGCAATGTACTCTGCTTCCGCAGTGGATGTAGCAACTGAGGTCTGTTTCTTGCTCTGCCAAGAAATCAAGCAGTTGCCTAGGAATTGACACACCAGAAGTTGATTTCCTGGTCAACTTACACCCTGCATAGTCACTGTCAGAAAAAGCAACTAATTTACCAGAATGGTTGGTAGAATACCATAAACTAGAGATGGAGTGCCTTGCAGATATCTAAAGATCCTCTTGACTGCAATCAGATGAGACTCTTTAGGTGCAGCCTGAAATCTAGCACAAACACATGTAGCAAACATAATATCTGGTCTAGAAGCTGTTAAATACATCAAGGACCCAATCATACATCTGTAAAGTGTTTCATCAACCACTTTACCTTTCTGATCTGAGTCCAGTTGTGTGGTGCTGCTCATGGGAGTAGAACAGGGCTTACAGTTTTGTAAATCAAACTTTTGCAAAAGATCTTTTGTATATTTGGATTGATGAATAAAAATTCCATCAGCCTTTTGTTTGATTTGCAACCCCAGAAAGAACTGTAATTCTCCCATGGCACTCATTTCAAACTTCTGTTGCATCAACTTTGTAAAGGCATCACACAACTTTGGATCAGAGGATGCAAAAATAATATCATCTACATAAATTTGAACAAGTAGATTATGCTGCCCAGCTTTCTTAATAAATAAAGTCTTGTCTATGGAGCCTCTAGTGAAATTGTTTTCCAGAAGAAAGTTTGATAATGTCTCATACCAGGCTCTGGGAGCTTGTTTTAACCCATAAAGAGCTTTATCAAGCTTATACACCCAATTAGGATGTTTGTTGTCCTCAAAGCCTGGAGGTTGACATACATAAACCTCTTCTTTAACTTTTCCATACAAAAATGCACTTTTGACATCCATTTGAAAGACTTTAAGTTTTTGATAAGCAGCATAAGCTAAAAACAATCGAATTGCTTCCAGTCTGGCTACAGGGGCAAAGGTTTCATCATAATCAATACCTTCTTCTTGTGCAAACCCCTGAACAACCAGTCTGGCCTTGTTCTTAACAATAAGCCCATTTTCATCAGTTTTGTTCCTAAACACCCATTTAGTGCCTATTGCACACTTACCTGGAGGTAGAGGAACCAGTTCCCACACTTGCTGTTTCTTGAACTGAAGAAGCTCAAGCTGCATGGCATCAACCCATCCATTGTCCTTTAAAGCAATGTGATAATTCTTTGGCTCTTGCTGACTGATGAAGAGAGCATAGAAGCAGAAGTTTGACAATTGACTTCTTGTTGATACACCAGCAGTGATATCACCAATGATTTGAGACATGGGGTGATTCTTCAGATCTTGATACACAATGAGATCTGTGCAAGTGTTTGTAGCCGGTTCAGCAGCAACAGATGGTGATGGTGAATCATTTCCTTGAAACCAATCAGTGGATGGTAATTCAAAGGAAGTTGAATTCGAAGAAATCTCATCAGCATTTGTTGTGGATGGTGCTACTGGCGCTACAGGAACATCAGGTCTAGTTGAATCAGGCAGCTGATCACTAAACCTGAAGAGGTGAGTACTGCAATCATCATCATCATCAGCAGTACCACCAGGTGGTGAACTGTTGACAGGAGCAACAGCAGGAGTTTGATAAGAAACATATTGCAGTATGTCCAGATCAAATAACTCCACAGGACTTTGTGGAATCTTGTCCTTTGGAGATTCATTAAACTTAACATGTAGAGTTTCTTCAACCATCTTTGTTCTGCAGTTGAAGACTCTGTATGCTTTGCAAGTAGATGAATAACCAACAAAGTATCCTGCATCCACCTTAGGATCAAATTTGTGGAGTTGATCCTTTGTGTTGAGAATAAAACAGGGACACCCAAATGCTTTGAAAAATGAAATCAGTGGAGCCAAATGATGGAGAACTTCATATGGAGTCTTCATCAACCTCTGATTTACTAAAACTCTATTTTGCACATAACAAGCTGTGTTGACAGCTTCGGCCCAAAAGGTCAATGGCAAACCTGAGTCAGCCAGCATGGACCTTGCAGCTTCAATGAGGGTCCTGTTCTTTCTCTCCACTACTCCATTTTGTTCGGAGTCCTTGGAATGCTGAACTGCCTTTTGATTCCCTTTGAGAGATAGAAGTCATCAAGTGTATGATTTCTGAACTCAGTTCCATTATCACTCTAATACACTTGACTGGAAGGGAATACTGCTTCTCAATGTACAGCACAAAGTGGATAATCTTCTGAGCAGCCTCATCCTTTGAATGTAGAAAGAAAGTCCATACAAATCTGGAGTAATCATCCACAATTACCAGACAGTATTTCTTCTTTGCCATGCTCATTACTCTCACAGGACCAAATAGATCCATATGCAGTAATTGCAAGCAGGCAGTGGACTTGGACACTTCAATAGGAGGAAATGAGACCTTGTGCTGTTTTCCTTTTAAACAAGCAGTGCAAGTTTCATCACAGTGGAACTCCTTTATTGGTAAGCCTCTGACTAAACTATTGTGGCTAAGCTGATTCATGTTTTTGAGATTAACATGACCAAGCCTCCTGTGCCATAGTTTAGATTCTTGAAAAGAGGCTTTGGAAAATAGGCAAGGATTACTTTGAGATCTATCTTCTTAGAGAGATCTAAGGCATACACTCTTCCTGTCCTGTTGGCTTTCAGGAGAGTGTGATCATCCAACACCTTGTCAATCAAGGGCAAAACTTGGATGACAGAATCCTACAGTTTTGACTTGTGAAAAGGGCAACATGGCCTTTATCACACATTTGACTGACACTCAAGAGGTTGTACTTGAGATTTTCCACATGATTAACATCATCAAATTTGATTTTCCATTGGAGACAAAGCCCTTACCGATGATGTAACCCCTAGCATCATTGCCAAAAGAGACAAATCCCTTCTTTCCTTGAGAGTAGTCATGAAGAAGAGAGATGTTCCCAGTCATGTGCATGGATCCCCCACTGTCTACATACCAGATGCTATTTTGGCATGTTGAAGAACCCTGCAATAATAAACAATCAGTTAGTTTTAGAGACCCAAACCTTTTTGGTTTTGGGCCTGGTCTCATCAATAGATGGTAAACTAGCATGTTTATTTGTAACAACAGCCTGAGAGGAAGAAGATGGTGCAGAAGAGGAGTCCTTTGGCTAGACCTCCTTTTCTGTGGTTTCAACATAGGAGAATCTAGTTGGTTAACTCTACCCAACAGATGTTGTACCATCATCACCAGCTGTGTCTGATTTTGTGATAAAGCTTTCAGCTCATCAGACACATTGCTAGTGGAGTTAGATAAGGTCCTATGTTGCACCTTCTTCTTTTGAGCACCCTCAGCTGTCACCTGTTTAACTCCTTCCTTTTTGGATTGCTTTAAGGACTTAAGGGTTACAGGATTTGATGTTGCTGATACAAATGTGGTCTCAAACTCAGTTTTCATTTTTACCATTTTCTCATTAATTTCTTCCTTTTGTTTGAGTTTGGAACCTCTTTTGTACCAACAATCATCTGTAAGATGATTGAACAAACCACATACTTCACATGGTTTCTTCTTCATCTTAGGTTGATCATCAACTAAAGATGTGAAGCACAGAAGACTTGTTCTTCAATGCTTTGGAAGCATTGGTTGCTTTCTTGACAGCATCTTTAGTAGTCTTCAAACTCTTTCTACTGCCAGTTTTCTTCTCTTCAGTACTGACAGCAGTTGAAGTTTGAACTTCAGGAGTTGAATCCTGCTCTCCAGTCCTTTCAGGACCTTCAGGATTGACTCCTGAGTTGATCAACTTATTGATCATGTGAATGTCAGCATTTGGACCATCAACATCAGCTGATAGGTTCAAAGAGGACTTGATACTGACTGCTACTTCTGATTGTGCTGTATCAGAAGGTAGATCACATGACTTGATGGATTGGTTATCACTCTCACCATCAGATTCTTCTCTCTCTTGGGGTAAAATCTGTAGGTGGAGCAGTGTGATTGTAACCAATTCCAAACTTCACATTTGAAGCAGATTGCTTACTAAGAAGCATTTCAAAACCTTTGCATGATTGTACCCATCTATCACACTCGACCTGGGTAACTGCAGGGTTTCTTTGAGATCTTTGTACTTCTCTAAAAGTACATCTTCTCTAGCCTTATCATCAATTATTTTGCAATTCAGTTTATAAACCTCATCATTTTTATCTTTGAGCACAAACTCAAACTCAGCTTTGTTTTTGGAAATTACTTGTTCTAGCTCAATGTTCTTATTAATTAAAGCTACATTTGCTTCTCTAATGGAAGCAAATGCTGCTATGCATTGTTCAGAACATAATTTGGCTTTTGCCTCAGAGGATACCTGTGATACCTGAGGTGTAGAGGCATTGGAAGATGAAGTATCAGCAGACTCCAAAGCCATAAGAGCTAGATTCCCAAAGGGACTGTCACCACCATGTTGACCAGCACCTGAGAACAGTTGATCATGACCAGACAAGTCATCTGGTAAACTGCTCCAGTCAACAACTCCTGGGGTGAAGAAGCTGTGTTGTTGAGATGAAGGTTGTTGATGAGATAGGAAGGCTGAGGTTCTGGTAATGCATGAGGTTGTGGTGTCATAGGAACTTGAACTTGACTTGACTGTGGCATGTAATAACAAGGGTACTGATAAGGCATTTGACCCTGAGGAACAAAATATGCCGGAGATTGTTGTTGAGGATGATGACTAGATGTGACAGGATGTTGCCCTCTGTTTTGTTGACTGTTGCCAGGAAAAGTCACAAAGGGTGCAGTAGAGTTTGATCCAGTTGATCTACACTCTCTTGCAAAGTGTCCAAGCCGTTGGCATTTGTGACACCTCAACTTGCTCTTGTCAAAACCAACTTTGGTTTTGCCAGAGAGTCCTGGGAATTTTCTTCCAGTTCTTTTGTAGAACTTCTGAGATCTGATATTTATCAAGGCCATTTGGCTCAAAATATCCATCTCTTCTAAGTCATCATCAGCAATCCCCTTGAGATCATCCATAATGAAACATAAGTTGTCATTATTACATCCAGTGAACTGACCATCAACACTTACAAATGCAGAATTAGAAGTGCTCGAAGAGAAATTAATATGCTCATCATACTGGCATTCAGATGCAGCATATTCTGACTCATGACCCACCAAGGCAGTGTTGCCTTGAATAAAGTCTTCAGTGAGCTTTCCAGATGAAGACAGCTTTCTCTTCTGTTCTATCTCTCTCTCAAAAGTGAGCAATTTCCCATGGAGTTGGGTGAGAGATAGTTTGTCCAAACTTGCACTGGAGCGTAGGACAATAGTATATGTGTCCCATCTCTCAGGCAGTGATCTGAGAAATCTGTTATTCATCTGAATATTGGTGTATTCAAGTTTGACCATTTTTAGTTCAGAGATCAAACAAGAAAACCGCTCATATTGTTGAGTCAGTGTCTCACCCTTTCTATGAGAGAATGTCTCATATTGTTGGGCAAGAATTTCTCTATTATTTGCCAAGACCTCATCTGTTCCTCCAAATTGTTCTTTCAAAGCAATCCAGAGGTCATGGGCAGTTTCATGATGCATTAGCCCAGAATAGATTTCATTGGGCAAAGCCATGGCCAGAATTCCATGGGCTTTTGCATCAATCTCAAGCAACTTCTTATCCTCATCTGAGTATTGCTCCCTCCTCTTCGGAACCATTTGATTGGGTTCCGGGTTATTCACCATAGGCTTGTGTGGACCATGTACCACTGATGTCCAACACCCTGCGCTGTTAACAGACAGGTGATGGAGCATACGTCTTTGCCATATGTTATACTCATTCCTAACCAGCATAGGAGGCTTGGTTGAGGAACCAGTATTGTGAGGATCATTGGAGGGAGTGGTCATTTTCAGTTCAAAAACAGTTTAGTTCAAGTTTTAAAAAGTTTTAGACAAACCACAACAAACTCAATGAGAACCAAGAATAAGATCTCAGGATGAATGAGCAGAAATACAGAAAATTCAATCTCTATAACCGTTTCTTGCAAAAACAAAAGCTAATTCAATCAAACTTGGATCTTGAATAGCAGTTTCAATGATCAATTATTAGATCGATCAATGATTAACCTGCTCTGATACCATTTGACAGGATCAGTGATCACAAGTTTGATGTTTATCAGAATGTAAAGCAGCGGAATACACACCGAATTAGACAAATTGTAGCAAGCAAACAATATATGTAAGCGTTAAGATCGCATACGGTTATAGGGAGAGAATATGAATTTCTGATTTCTAGGAATGTTTATAGATGTAGAATATTTCTAATCAAATCAATCAATCATTCCATTCAATTGCTCATATCGCTCAATGATTACAATGGGTTGTCACTCCTTATATAGAGTGCAACAGTCACTGCTGTTATCACGGAAAGTGACAACTGGCAGATCCAATACAGAAATAACTAAATCTTAACAAACTACTGAAATGTTCACAACTACTGAGAACATATCAGCAAGTTAAGTACAAAATATAAAACTACTGAAACTACAACGACTGAAGAACAAGCTCTTCAGTCGTTTTACAAAACTACTGAAACATAAAAATAAAACTACTGATATCACAACTACTGAAGAAGTACTCTTCAGCAGTTGTGACAAACTACTGAGGCTTCAGTACTTGGTCTTCAGACTTTGACCTTCAGGCGTTTCATCAGCTGATGACTTCAGTAGATATCATCAGCTGATGTCTTCAGTCTTTGTCTTCAGACTTTGTACATCAGTTGTTGATCTTCAGCACTTGTGAACTCTTCAGGTTGTTCTTCAGTACTTTGGTCTTTCAGCTTCAGCACTTGTGTTCTTCAGCTGTTGTACTTCAGCACTTTGGTTCTTCAGCTGTTAAGGTCTTCAGCACTTGATCTTCAGCTGTTGAAGTCTTCAGCACTTGTCAAACTACTGATGAGGCTTTCAGCAGTTGTTGTGATACCGTGTGGGACTTAGAGGTTTTCTGATCTTGGCTCATTGGTTCTTTTGGTCCAACACGAAAGACTCTACAAGCATGTGCCTACTCTCTCCCAAGTTCAAGAAAGTCATGTACAAGAGGATATGGTTCCACAAGAACCTCAGGTAGACAAAGAAAAAGATAGGATCAACATGATCAACTACCTAAGTGCCATAGGCCTCTATTATGCTGATGCACTTCTTCCCTTACACTTTGATTACATTGAGTTTGAGTACCTCAAACAACTTGAACTTGAGATAGTCAAAGAAAGAAAGACCACTAAGAGGAAGTTATGGGAAGAGGCTGCAAAATCAAGAGCCATCATCCAGAAAAATATGAAGAAGTCTGCTGATAGCCAGAGGATGATGAACTTCTTGAAGCTGTATGGATTCTTCAGAAGGAGACTTGGTCCTATGTCTCTGCCCACCATGGATGAGCATAGCAGGGTGATCAAGCAGAAGATTCAAAGAGGTGAACTTATTGACTTACACTCCCCACCAAGTTAGGTCCCTCAGGAGGTGGAGATTAGGTTGAACCATTTGAGACAACACAACTTGAATCTCCTGTTGAGCCTTAACAAGCTTCCACTTTTGATACACAGTAGGGTCCTGTCCCCTCTCAATTTAAACTTGTGAGAAAGGAAGACCCAACTGAGAAAGACAAAGAAGATCAATCAGGTGCTACAGGCAAGTCTTCTAAGTTAAAAGGTTCAAAGAAGAGAAAATGGATGGCTTCCAGACCAAAGCCAAAGAAGAAGAAGAAAGAAGCGTCCATCTCCAAACCTCAAGATAAGTCAGAACATCCTAAGGATGTGCAACTAGAGGATGCTCGATCAACTCCAATTCAAATAGCTCCTTTAGCATCAGGAAGACCCATCTTGTCCTAGACATACACTACAAATCCAAAAAGATGGCATGTCATAAGAGATCAAGGTGTTGAAAAGTCTACACATGGCAAGATATGTTCAATCTACCTCTGCATGATCTCTTTGACAGGAGAAGACACTTAAGAGTTTGAGTGATCCTGATCATCTTACGATGAAGGGGATGGTTATCATCATGATGAGGATTGTAGATATCTAAACTCTTAAATTGTGTTTTGGTAGCATAAGCCTAGGGGGAGTTTGTATGGTTTAATATAAGGCTGATGCAACCCAAACACCCAAGTCTTTCTTGCATGCATGCATAAGTGTACTGAAGTGGAATGCTTCAGAAGTTTCATACCCAACATCAGAAAAATATTCTAAGTGAAAAATATTATGAAGGCAAGACCAATATCTTCTGAAGCCAAACATGAAGTCGTCTAAAGCTTCAGAGACAGTCTTCTGAAGCCAACACTTGAAGAAAGATTTCTTCTGAAGACTTTTGAACACATGCTTTATCTAATGTACATTTTCCATAAAGATGGACCCCTTTCTGCTACAACTCTGATAAGACACCAACTTTACATAAGTCGGTGACAGGTCCATGCTTTTGGTAACTGTACATTGAGGTCTTGAGTTTGTAACTTTCTACTTTATGTACTTTATCCTTTTTGTAATACATTAGGATGTGAGCTATGGTATGTCATAGTCACTAGTCAAAAGACAATTTACCTTTTGACTCTAAGTGATTTTGTTGTTGTCTAGATCATGTACCCAACTAGCCTTCAAAGTATGGCCAGTTGTAGGTTGTAGTATAAGTATCTCTCGTCTTTTGTATCTTATACCATTACTTTTGAAAACACTAGTAAGGAACTAGAGAGCAATATACATCAACCTTGAAAACCAAGTGCTTATGTTGTTCTTGTTTTGTCTCTTGAATACTTGTGTTTCTTAGCTCTCACTCAAACTGGTTTGTTGTTCCTTATTTGATCTGTTAAGTGTTGTTGCACACTCTCCTCTTTGTGTTGTTGTGTTGTTGTGTTGTAAGCGTGCACCCTTCGACGGTCCTAATATATTCTCATCCAAAAATAATGTTTTTGCATTTGTCTCCTCAAGCTTTAGGAAACATTGTTATTTTCATCCAAAAATATTAGTATTATTGTTTTAAATTGTTAAATAGTTATCATTAAAAAGGTACTTAGATAAATTTTTATATAAAAACGAAATCCTAATTTATGTTTATGTGTTGCAACTAAAAATTTTTACCATGGAATTTATGTTTTTGGATGAAAATGACAACTAATTCAAACTTTGGGGAGGAAGATATAAGAAAAAATATTTTTGGATGAAAATGACAAATACTAACAAACCACAAGGAGGAAAACGACAATTCACTCATTTAAAATATGTAAAATCTATTGTATTTCTTAATACTTAAAAAATTAATTTACAAACTAAAAAAATTTTTGAACATTTTAGTTGAATCATTCTAGGCTCATGAATGTGAAGTTTCAAAAAAATTCTCAATTCTTTTTTCTTGGTTATACTGTTTTCTACATGGTTTTATATTTACACCTAAGCATATAATTATCATTAAAAAACAAAACACATTTTCGTTATCTATAAAACCTTGTAATATGGACATAAAGCATATAAATCTCCAAAATTTGTTCCTACTTGTATATCTTGTTTATTAAACAAGAGAAAAAACATAATTAAACATGAGGTTGTTAGAAAACAAACCAGTTTGATGACGAAGCTGATTGATAACATTCTACTTATATTCTTTGTTTGTTGTCTCTGATGGTTGTCACTTACCTTAAAAAATTATTCTTTAGTCTTTGGTTCTCATTAGTTTACCTCATTTATATGTCATACTTTAACGTTACCATCTTATATTGTTGAATACACACAACTAACCGCTAAAGTTGTAATCAAAGACTATCATTGACCACCAAAGAATTTTTTATTTTATTTTATATGAATACATGCATTTGATAGCTCAAATAAGTAAATCACTAATGAATATACACACCTTGAAGGAAAAGAAAGATTGCATATCTAGTTGACTAGTTAAGGAAATGAGTTTATTCAAAAAAACAACTAATATATAAATGATACTAGAAAATGTATCGTTAAGTTATTGCATTAAAACTTTAAGTTAAATAATAACATGTTGTTCATTTGTTCATCCAGATTAGTTTGAATTACGGTCATCATTCTAAAAGACCATACGTACAAGTAGTTAAAATCATGCATATATGTGTATGGAAGAAATTTGCATAGATGCTTTTAAAAAAGAGGGCAATCCTGTCGTGTGCTTCTGCCCTTTGAATCGCACGTTTAATTTGATGGATTGAACATTCACAATTGAGTTTCAAGGAGTTGCTATTCAATCGCTCGTCATCGCATGCAATAATTGAAGGATTCAATTTAACAATGGAGAAATAGTTATCATGTGAGCCCACTAAGTTTATTTGCAGTTACAAATTACATTACTACCCTTTTGTCTAATTGTTGTAATAAATAAATGTAAAATATTTTGAAATTTTGATTGGTTGGTCATGGTTCTTTTGGTTTTTTACAAAATAATAATTTTCAAATTAATGGATCCATATATATATATATATATATAATATATATATATATGTGTGTGTGTGTGTGTGTGTAGAGAGAGAGAGAAAGAAAGGTTACGATACAAAATATTTTTTCCCGTGCGAGGCGTACAAAATTATCACGCTAGAATGGGGGTTACGGGTGGAATTATAACGCAATACTAACGATTAATCACGTAGTGATAGAATTATTATGCAAAGGTGAAATTATTATGTAGAAGGTTTTTATTGCGTGATAATTCCATCTCTATGTGATAATTCTACGCAAGTGTAATTTTACTTGTGTAAATATCACTTTGGTCTTGCGTGATAATTTCACACACAAAACTTCGTACGCTTCGCATGAAAAATGCACTTTGTATACTAACAGTCCCCTATATATACATACATACACACACACCACACACACACACACCACACACACACACACACACATATATATATATATATATATATATATATATATATATATTATATATATATATATATATATATAATCTATACTACTAAATAATGAGAACTTATGAATAGATTTGTAATTTGACATTAATTTTAAAATGACATATGAATAGTTGCAAGATTTAATGTGTAATGTCATAAGATTTATTTCCATTATTGTGGCAACCAAGAAATTTCCGTCCGTCTTTTACTAGAGTTAGTTAATTTTCGGGACGAAATTTTTTTCAATAAGGGGATGATGTGACACTTGGAATTTTGAGGTCACTTTCCAATCAACACCAACATGGTTTTCTATCATACATTCATGCCTTTAATGTTGCTTACTTAAATGTTTCATTTATTGCACAAACATTCACGAACCTTTCACATAACGGTAATTCGGAGAATTGCCGAATCACACACGCGTCTTTCCCCGAATGTTGGTGACTTATGAAAGTGGTTTTTGAAAAATCATAATTGGTGTGAAATAATGTGTTACATGATTATGTGATTAATTATGTAGTCTGGTTGTGAAAATTGAGAATTTTCTAGCATTTACATATTTTCATGCATTTTCGGCTTTTAAAGCCTACAAATGATCAAAATGACTTTGAAGTAGAAAATAGAAAAACTTCAATTGGGTAGCATTAAAACAATTATATAAAATGATGGGGGCCTTTCTTGTTAAATAAAAATTTTAAAACCCAACACCCAACCTTAATCACAAAATGGCCATCCCCTTCTCCTTCGCCATTAGTTTCTTTTCACAACAAATCACCCACACACATAAAGCACACCTTCTTTGATCTTGTTCTTGCATATTGGTGGTGATTTCTATCGTTTCTTACATCAAACGCATACCAGAGATCATAATCTAAGCATTTCAAGTAAGTTTTTATGTTTGATTTCATGTTCTTTGATCTTCATGAAGAACATGAACCCTATATTATCCAAACAAGTCAAAACATGAATTGACTGAAGTTGATGATGGATAATTTGTTATTATTTAATGTACTAATGTTTGTATGGACTGGTTTTGTGAAATTGTGTCGTTTTTATCAAAAACCAAGCCTTAATTTTTAAGGAAACTTTAATTTGGGGATTTTGTAGAAATCAAATGATTTTGTTGAAATTGGATTGAAATGATGGTTCTAAGATGTTAGTTAAAACTAGTGGATGAAAATTCATGTTTCGAACTTTTCATTTTCGCTTATTTTCGAGTACTTTCCATTGTCAGAATTGTTTTGCGTAATTTAGTTTATTGTAACACCCAAATATTTTTTAAAATGAGAAACAAAGAATAAACATGCATAGGAATTTTTTTGGGTAAGTTAGTTTATTATAACACCCAAATATTTTTAAAAATGAGAAAGAAAGAATAAAAGTGCAGAAAAAGAATGAAATATAATTTAACCCAAGTCGAGGGATTAAAAGGACAAAAAGAACAAAAGTTTCAAAAAGTGGGTGTAAATGGTGGCATGGCCGCCCATGTTGTTTACACACACACTTTTAAACTAGATTTCTCTAGAGAGGGAAAAAGCAAGTTTTGGATATTGAAAAAGAACAAGAAGGAAGTCGAATTCAAGATAAGATTTGGTATTTTTAAGATGTTCTTGACTCGCCTATGCCTTGGTTATTGCTTATGTGTGTTTGGGTATGTGTTTTTGGTGGGTTTCTAAGTGTTTGAACTCATTTGAAACGAGTTTGAAGAAGTCATACTTCAAGGTTGTCAAATGTGAGTTCTAGAACCCCCTTTTTACATGTTTTAACTAATTTTGGGGCTGGAAATGCATGTATGTATGCTCTTATAAATGGGTTTATGTACCCGTAAGTATGTGTTTGTGAGAATGTGGTGGGTTTTGATTATGGGTGATTATGTTGTTATGATTGTACTATGTTCATGTTTCATTTTTTAGAATGCTAAAAATAAGCTTAAAAACATGTTAGAATGATGATTGGGACTAATTATGATGTTTGATAGTATGAGTTGGCTGCTGATGCGCCCAAGTAGTGCCCATGCACCCAACGTTCGAATTTGCTTAAGTGTCTAATGCGCCCAAAATCCCATACGCCCATATAGTTCCCATGCGCCTAGAATAGGCTGAAATTTGGCCAAGTGTCCAATGCGCCTTGATTGCCCATGCGCCCAGGCACTCATATGCTTGTATAGTGCCCATGCGCCTAGAATTTTGCCAGAATGACTAAGTGTTGGCCATGCACCCTAATAGTGCCCATGCGCCCAACATCTTCCCATGCACCTAAGTGTTCCCCATGCGCCCAGAAGGCCATGCACGTGCATAGTGCCCATGCGCCTAAATTTTAGAATTATTTTCTAAATTTTGGGAAAATAAAAAGTGTAGGCTTTGACTTGGTATGTTCTCGGGGATGATGTAAGTCGACTTTTGATGATGGGTGATGTATGTTATGTCATGTATGTTGTTGTATGTGATGTGTATGGTGATGTATGTATGGTATGATTATGATTATGATATGTTCCTTGTTATGTACGTTTATTTTTCGTGGCTTTATGTGGTATGGTTAAGAAAGTAAATGGAAAGTATTATGTAATGTAAAGTGAAAGATAATGAAAAGAAGAATGTAATAAATGAAAGAATGCATGCATTAATGGAAGGAAGTACAGAAAGTCTTGCAAGCCTTGTATGGAGGTTCACTCCCAATGAAGGGTGTTAGCTCGATGTTGTGTGGGCTAGCTACCCAATCGACCATATGTATGGGACCCTTGTCGCTTACCCTAATACTGTGGTCAGGCCACCAAGCTTAATGTATGGGGGTCTATTTATAGGTCTCGGCCAGTACCCGCTTTATGCATGACAGTGGGGTATAGCACATGGCATAGTTCCGAAATGTAAAGAAGTTAATGATGAATGTACGTAAGGTACGGAAAGGAAGATAACAAATGATAACGATGACATACGATGATGAATGAACGAAAGTTAACGAATAATGATGAAGATAATAATGATATTATCTGTGTGTAGTATGATGCTTGATCACTTGTAAAAGTAAATAAAGAACGGTTTTGAATGAAAGTAAAGTATATTTTTAAAACTAGAACTCACTTAGCAATGCTGACTTTGATGTGTTTCTAGTTGGCATGTAGACGTTGCTGAGGATAGCACGGGCGGCTACTTGGCTTATTTTGTATGGCATTCATTTTGTATAACAATAATATTTTTTGTGATATAATGCAATGAGTTATAGTTTATAATCTGTCAACGATGTATTATTTTGAAAAAGCAATTATAATAATATGAAATGTGTTAAATTTATTCCGCTGCAATGTTTTAGTAATGGTAAATGAAAATTATATGTTTTGATGTGCAATGACCGACCAGTTGTGAGCGTCCTAGGAACGAGGCTTTACAAGTTGTTATTAGAGCCAAAGTTTAAGTGAAACGGGTTAAAATTTTCAAAAGAAACCTAAACTTAAACTGAAAATAGGATAAAAGGAAGGGATACTAGTCCGAGTAGTTGCGTGCCATCAGGTATTTTCTTAATGTTAACCGGATTTATGTGCGCATGTTATTTGATCTGTGTGCCTTTAGTAGATTTAGATACTGATGTAGTCAGAATAGCAAATGCTTGGGGTATGAAGAGTATACTAAGTGGCTAATAACAACTTGCCACTATAACTAAGGCTTTACTATACTTGACATAAACTGACCTATTACCTTGAATGACCATGTTAGTGCTTGAATCATATAGCGTGTTAGAGGATGGTGTTAGGTCTAAGACCAGTAGATGTAGTCTATTTTGTATAGGATTAGTACTTGAATTAATATATGTAATGAATGTTTGTAATTCATTATTGTGTATGCATTAAATTTATAGGTTAACCCATATGTGTTGATTTATGTATGTTTGCAGGCAAAACATTATAGTTGGTGAATTTCTGAAAATCGACCAAGTGTGAGAAACATCTATGGATGAACATTTCGTTCTTCCATAGATATGTTTCTTACAAGTAACAAACATCCAAAGATCATCTGCGGATGAACAATCAACCGGAGTGAAGTGAGAATTCCATTTGAAGACTCCTATGGAAGAGCAAGTTCCTACTGAACAACAAGTTTCTTGCTGAACAACAAGTTTCCTGCTGAACAACAAGTCTCCTGCGGAAGAACAATCATCTACGGAAGACAATATTCCTACGGAATCCAAACACTTGTATATATATAATACAAGTGTTACAAGTCAACAAATTGTCAAGTCAACAAGTCAGTTATGCGAATCCCAAGAGATCCGGTGATTCTTTACTAAATAAATTTCAAATCCCACGAGATCCAGTATTTTCTTAAAATAAACATTATTGTCTATAAATATGGATCCTAGGTTTCGAATCAACAACGACTGTGATGGCAATACGACGGTTCCACAATAGAAAAACATCACATCAAATCACACAACCAAACCCTAACAACTGCCACATCATCAAACACAAAATTCAATATCATTCGTTCATTGTTTATTTGTAATCATTAAGACGTTTTATGAAATATGTTTGAATTTAACATTTGTTCATTCATTAATTGTGTTTTCTTTCACCGTGTTCATGAATCTTTATTGATATTGAAATCTAATACAAACAATTAAACCAAGCCAACATTGATTCCGGAAACGTTGACTTGATTTCAACCAACGCTGATAATTCCTGATTGCGATCCTTGGATTCATAGGTGGTATCAGAGCCAAGTGATCCTTGATTTAGATTGGTTGATCTATTAGTGTTAGTTGTGTTTCATTGTTTTCAAACAATTTATTTAGATTTGTGAGTGGTTCCTGATTGAATCTATCGATATTGAGCAAAAGTTTGTGTGATATTTAATCTGTCGTTTAACTTGGATCTATATTCAAATCAATTGAATAGCAGATCTTAGTTATTGATCAAAATCAACAACTTGTTCATATCTCTTGAACAAATTCATTATTTAACCTCTTAGATCTTAACTAATCATGAGCAACATTGGTTGATCATCTTACCAACCGCCGATGTTGGAAACATGTAACACCCAGTTATTTATTTATTTTGACGTCGACGAAGGAAGAAAAGAAATAAAGTCTTAAGTCGAGAGACCAAACTCGCCAACGAAGAAAAGTTGGAAATATGGTGGTATTTGTAGGGAGAGGGCAGCCATACTCTCCCCACACTCACATTTCAGCCAAAAGAAAGAGGGGAAGAGAGAAAGAAGAGAAAAAGGGAGAAAAGGTTGGTTCGGGTAGATTCAAGCGGGCAAAATCATCGTGTAGCAAGTCAAACCAATGCTCTACTTCTTGGATTCGTTTGTGTGAATTCTAGGACCCCTCTTTTACTTGTTTTCATATGATTTTGGGGCTGGAAAGCATAGAAAACCCATTTTTATATGTGTATGTGTTTGACCCATTTGGGTGTTGCGTGTGATGTGTTTGGAGGTTGTTTCCTGGCTTGTGTATGCTTGAATGATGTTGTGGTATGCATTCCTAAGGTCTAGGATGGTTGATTTAGGCTTGGAATGGGTTTAGATGAGTTTGGAGGTCAAAAAGGGCAGTTTGTGTTCGGCTGGAACTGCATTCTACATCACCTAGGGCTAGGCGACCGACTGGAGACCGAATGGAGGCCATACAGCCGAATAGGGTGTGATTGGGGTCCATTCGCACGATTGGGGTCCATTCACACAATTGAAGGTCCATTCGCATGATTGAAGGGCCAGTCGCATGGAGGTCATGCGATTGAAGGTCTAGTCGCATAAGTGGTCATCCGCGTTAGTCCTATTTGCATGAGGTCCATCTGTATTAGTCCATTCACATGATTTGGTGTTCATTCGCATGAGTGTTCGTCCACATTGGTTCATTCGCATGATGTTCAGCCGCATGGAGACCATGCGACTGAAGGGTGTCCATACGCCTGAATAGGGTTGTTGCACTCGAGGGAAGTGTAGTTTAATGTTTGACTTTCGGGGAAAAGTGCAGATGTAAGTTTTGACGCAAAGGTTCGCGTAAGAGCATGTAAGATGACAGTTGAGGCCTTAGAGAGTATGTTGGGCATGATGATGATGATGTTTCATGTTTATGCATGATGCATGTTATGTATGTATGATGTTGCCCTGTATGATGATGATGACTATGTACGATATGTTCCTTATTATGATGTATACTTATCTTTCTTGTGGCTTTACGTGTCATGTTAATGAACGAATGAAGTATTATGTAACGTAAAGTGAAAGATAACGAAAGAGGAACATGAAGTAAGAATGCATGCATTGTTGAACGATGAATGAATGAAGGAAAGGCTTGCACGCACATATATGAGGTGAACAACCCTATGGTTGCAACAGACTCGGATAGCGTGCTATCATGAATTTTCCATGAGGTGAGCAACCCTATTGTTGCAAGAGACTCGGATAGCGGGCTATCATTGAGATTGGCAATGGGGTGAGCAACCCTATGGTTGCAACAGACTCGGATAGCGTGCTATCGTGAAGTTGCCATGAGGTGGGCAACCCTATTGTTGCAAGAGACTCGGATAGCGTGCTATCGTTGAGATTGGAAATGAGGTGAGCAACCCTATGGTTGTAATAGACTCGGATAGCGTGCAATTGTTGGGATTGCTAATGAGATGAGCGACCCTGTTGTCGCAACAGACTGGGGAGAACGAACTTATAGAATGAATGAAAGTTAACGAATGTAATAGAAGATAATAATTATATTATCTATTTGTACGTATGATGTATGATTGCATGAAAGTAAAGCACGGTTTTTAATGAGAGATAAAGTATGTTTTATTTTAAAACTAGAACTCACTCAGCAACGCTGACTTTTATGCGTTTCTAGTTGGCAGGTAATGATTGCTAAGGATGGCACGGGCGGCTACTCAGCTCTTTTGGGATGGCATTCTTTGATTAATGTTATTGCATTGTAATGCGAACAAGCTATTTTGTAATGAATGTTTTATTAAATTGCAAAAGCATTTACATGGAAATGAAAGATTATTTTAGTGTTTCGCTGCGAATTTTATGAAATACGAATGTAAATATATGTTTTATGTGTGATGAGAATCCAACTGTAAGCGTCCCGGGAACGGGGCCTTACAAGTTGGTATCAGAGCCAAAGTTTAAGTGAAATGGGTAAAATTTTAAAATAAACCTTAACTTAAACTGAGAATGGGATGGAAAGGGAATGGGATTCGAATCTGAGTAGCTGCGTGCCATCAGGTATTTTCGTAAAGTTAACCGTATTATGTGCACATGGATGTGGTTATATGTTGTTTGTGGATTTAAATACTGATGTAGTCAGGATAGGTAAGGCTCGGGGTGTGAAGAGTAAAGTAAGTGGCTAATCACAACTGGCCACTGTAATTAGGGACTTACTATACTTGACATAAACTGAGTTGTTCCCTTGAATGACCGTGTTGGTGTTTGAATCTTTTAGTGTGCGTGTGATGGCCGGTGGTAGATCTTCGAAAGCTTCACGGGGTGGAGTTCACGGTACTGAACTACGACCCAAGAGAGGGAGACCTAGAGTTGAGAAGGTGGTTCATGAAGAACCAAAGACCCCTCATCCAGAGGGTGGTGACGAGAGCGCCAATCTGAGAGCCTCAGTAAAGGAGACTGTAGTGGAAGAATTTCATCAATTCATGCAGATGATTCTACCGTTTGTGGTGACCGAAGTGATCAAGGCAGTAATAGAAGGGGAAAGACAAGAAAGAAACAGGTCTTTAGGAGAACGAGAGCAACCGGAGCTGGAAACGGTTCTCATTGATGATGAAGAGGAGGAAGAAGAAGAGCATGCGCCAGAGGTGGCACGAGGCTGTAATTACGGGACATTTATGAGATGCAAGCCCCTAACATTTGATGGAAACGGCACTACTGCTGCTGCTCACCGGTGGGTGAGGGAAATGGAGGTTGTTCTCGATATCAGCGAGTGCCGGGAAGACCAAAAGGTGAAGTTCGCTACCCACTCTTTTGTGGACTCGGCTATGTGCTGGTGGGACAATATAGTCCTAGCCAAGAGTAGCAGGGACATCGGGAGGATGAGATGGTCTGAACTGAAGATGTTGGTGATTGAAGAGTTTTGTCCTCATAGAGAAATGGATAAAGTTGAGAGAGAATTCCTACAACTGGAGGCGAGAACCATGACACACCAACAGTACACCACCAAATTCAATGAGATGGCGCACCTGGTGTCAGATCAGGTGACACCACTGTCTCGAAAGATCAAGAGGTATATTCAGGGTTTGCCAGCGGATATTAGAAGGCATATGATCGATGCCCGACCCAGCACGTTTAGGTCGGCGGTGAACTTGGAAGGAAGATTATATGATGAAAGGGTTGTGGTGCTGGTGGCTGAGGGTGGCAAGAAGAGTGGTGGTGATCAGAACTGGAAGGGGAAGAGGTTTGGTTGGGGAGATGCCTCGACGGGTAACAAGAAGGCATGGGTGGACGACAGCCGTGTGGTCACATCGGGTGCTGGTATAAAGAAGTGTGGTAGGTGTGGGAGAGAACATAGCGGGGAATGTAGGCTGGGGTTGAATGTGTGCTTCAAATGTGGGAAGCCGGGACATATAGCCAAGGACTGCCGTACGGTCTGGTGCTTTAACTGTGGTGAAGGGGGCCACATGAGTAGGGATTGCAAGAAGCCAAGGGCTAAGGGTTCCGGGGCGAAGAAGCCGGGAGGTGAAGGACCGAGGGTGAGCACCAGGGCATTCCCCATGATACATGAGGAAGCTAGGACGGACCATATTGTTGTGTCCGGTACATTTCTAGTGAACCAAACTTTAGCTTCTGTGTTATTTGATTCTGGTTCTAGTAAAAGTTTTATTTCTACTGCTTTCTGTGCTAAGCTGCCTGTTAGTAGTAGACATGTTAAGGCGCCCTTCGATGTAGAAAATGACGTAGGTAAGTCTACTAGGATTTTTGAGATGATAGAGAACTGTGATGTGGAACTTGAGGGTCATAAATTTCCTGTTAGACCGTTTGTGATGACCTTAGGTGATTTCGATTTGGTTCTTAGGATGGATTGGTTAGCGGACTACGAGGCGAACATTGTGTGTTGTAGAAGATGATTCAGCTATCAGCGACTGACGGGAGTTCGGTGACGGTTTATGGTGATCGGGTCATGACAATTCCGAAAGTAATTTCGATGGCGGTGGCGGGAAAGTGTATGAGACGTGGATGTACTGCCTCCTTGGCCTATGTAAAGGATGTGGATACGCCAACACCACAACTGTCCGATGTACCGGTTGTGTGTGACTTTCTAGACTGTTTTCTTAGAAGATTTATCAGGAGTGCCACCTGATTGTGAGATCGAGTTTCAGATTGACTTGATACCGGGTGCCCAACCTATTGCCAAGGTACCGTATCGGTTGGCTCCGACGAAAATGAAAGAATTGATGGAGCAGTTGCAAGAGCTACTTGATAAGGGTTTCATTAGACCGAATATCTCTCCTTGGGGTGCTCCGGTTGATAGGATCAATTGAGCTAATATGTGATGATATATGAACACAATTCAAAGAAAACACATACAAAGTAATCGAATTCAAACAAGATACTAACAAATTCACAGTTTCATTTATATCAAGCAAAGACAATTACAAGTAATGAGCAGTAGTTCGTTCACTCTCTCTCTCTTACTAATTAACCGTCTAAGCTATTTATAATGACATACAAAGGAACTAACAATTACAAAAATAGTCCCTATACTATTACAAATATCAAAAAGACACATAAAGACAACATGTTAATCTTTCTAATATACTCCCCCTAAGATTTACATGGTCTTCGGTCTTCAAATCTTTAATCTTTTCTTTCTTAATCTCCTTCAGCTTTATCTTCTATCTTCAATCTTTTTCACTCGAAGAAGTCTTCTGGTTCTTCTTTTATATTTAACATTGGCTTCTTTTTGTGCATCTCTTGTTCTTTCAAAGCATTTACAATAGCAGACTTGAATTTGCTTGCAAGAATGCCTTGTCTGGTTTAGCTTCATTTGTCTTTATCTCTATCTTGTTCATTCTTTCCAACGTGTCTTTGATATAAGCAAGTGATGCCAATGTTTGCATATAACTCAATAGGGTTTGGACTTTCCTTTGAGTATACCTCTAAGACACCTTTCCTTGAGATTCTCATAAATTCAATATCCTTGATATCTTTCTTCACAATGTTTGCATAAGCAAGAGCTTTTCTCAATGATATTCTTTCCATAGTGGCACTCATCACATTGATTATGGAAATAAAATATTTCTTTTCTTGCTCTGCAACATGAGGAGACACTTTCTCAAACTTTTGTACAGATAAAATGAAATATTACTTGGATGTAACACGTTGAGTTCAAAACCACCAAAAAGAGTAATCATGTCTTCATCCCACTGTTCAAGATTTCGAACCAATTTAAGTTCAAACATCTCAGTGTTATAAAACCACCTGAGAATTAGTTTTGATTTCTGGTTACCTTCAATCACTTTCAAACCAGGACTTGTTACCTTTTCAAAGTATTTATCATAAAATTCCATCATAAAGTGTTCATCTTCAGATTGCAGTCCTTTGAGCCTTTTGTTTTTCTTTAGAGTAGCAAAGTACTGTTTATCTTCTTGATCACATCTAGTTTGAAGAAAATTACTTGATCGATCCATACATTTTCTCAGTAATTCTACCATCATTTTACCACGTTTGGAATCTGTTGGATTGATCAGAGGTAATCTATTCAACTCCTTCAAATCTTGCACATGAAGCTTAATTATGCTAGAGTAAAAGTGATATACATCACAGATTGCATTTACTCTTTTCATTAAGAAAGCATCAAAAATCTCATCATACTTCCATGTAATTATTTTTACTTGATTTGTAAAATCTGGAGCAATCATAGCATTCAACAATTCAGCAACTGATTGTCCTTTCTACAATACGTTTCTCACTAAATCACCTGTGGATCTAGCATTATCGAAAATCTGAATTTGCTCAGATTATGCTTTGTAAGCTTGCTTTTCTGTACTTGAAAACATTTTAATCAATTATTTCCTATTGTCATAAGCATCTGACTTTCTTGCCATTTGTTTGATTTCTTGAGGTTTTAGCATTCATGTTCTTTTTGTGACCTCCAAATATTGAGGATTGTCTGTATCAAGAATAATCATCTTCTTTGTTTGTTTTTCTGTCTCTTGAAAGCTTCTGACAATATTTCTTAATGATACAGATTGTAGTCTTTTCAATTTTCTCCATGGATAGTTTCTAGCTTGCAACCATGATCTTAAAGCTGGAATACTCATACTATCCGGATCAGATGGTGAAGCTCTGAGCTTGGTAATTCTTCTACATTAATACTTTCTTTGTCTGATCCATCCACCATGCTCTATCACAATTTCATTTGGATCAATCGGAGCGACTGACTCTGCTGCAATAGACTTCTCATGTTCATCATTGATCTGAGAAACTGTCAGTCCATCCAAAAATACTCTGTATACTTCATCCTCACAAGATAATTATATCTTTCTTCAAAATCTTGTGGTACTTCTTCTTGATCTTGAAATTGTTCTTGTGAGAGAAATTAGCTACAAATTGTGCTTCATCAATATCTTCATCATTCAAAACTTCATCATACCAATCATCATTGTACATTTCTTCAATATCTATCAAAGCCTCAATTTGTTCATGAGTGGTTTGCTCTTCAACATTTTCTTCAATTCTTTGAGCTTTTGAAACTGTCAGATAAACTTGCATCTTCAATATCATAAAGTTTTCTTTTCCCTTTATCCATTACAGGATTTTCTTCAACAACATTCATTTCATCACTAATCATTTGTTCAGGTGATATGGGCTTTTGTACTTCTTTTGACTTTAACAACTCCTCTTTCAGTTTTTCATTTTCCTCTGTCATTTCTTGATTTTTGTTCAAGAATATCATAATCTTTTATCATCACTTCAAAATCTTTATCACATCTTCTTTATCTTTTGCATACATCACAATTTTTTCATCTTTCTCAACATTTTCTTCTTTTAGCTTTGCATTTTCACTTTCTAGCCTTTTAATATCTGATTCAAGAGATATATTCATCTCTTTAAGTTTTTCATTTTCATCCTTCAATTCTTCAATTTTCTTTTCTTGAACTACATTCTCTTCTTTCAACTTTTCTACCTCATCAACATCCACCATTTCTTCTGTTTACAGAAATATTTTGAGTTGTACTTACAACAATTTCTTCGAATTCTTCATTTTGCTCAGCTTGAAATACTGGTTCATATAACATGTCATGCATAAAATCAAAATCAAATGTTTGATTTTGTGAACCTTCTTCATGTACTCCAACATCATGTTCATCTTCTTGAACTTCATTACAGTATTATCAAGAATATTATTAGCAACAGTTTCTTCGCTATGTTTTGAACTTCATTCACATGTTCATCTTCATTCATTTCTTCAGTTGATTCTTTATGTGCCTCAACTGCACCATCATTATCATCATTATCTTCATCTCTTGATGAGCTTTCTGAATCTTCATCATCATTATCTTCATTATCATCATCATCATAACTTCAACAATCATCAAATGAGATCATTAGGATCTATTGGTTCATCTTCTAATAATGGAAGTGTTGTTAGTTTATATCAACTTCATCATTAGATACATTCCTTATATACTCAAACATAGGAATGTTTTGAGCACAGTGATCATTGATAGTCTTTTATATATAGATTCAGACATATGCTCCAATTGTAATATTTCACCTTCAACTCCATCAACATAAAGATCTGGATTTTCTTCATTTATAAGCATTTGAATAAATCTAGAATACATTAAGTATTTGTTCTCCTTACTCTTTCAAGATTGAAAATGAAACCATTCAATATCCATTTAGCCATGTTAAATCTTCTATTTGTGACTAAGGCAATAATTGGAGATGCAATGTCTATAGGGAATGAGTCCCAACCAGCACTACGTTTAGACATGCATTGTTGAAAGATATAACATAATAATTTCCAATGCCTGTACACTCTTGCTTGGAAAAATTGTTTCTTTGGGAAATGATCTGGATGACCCATTTGTATAAACACTTCTCTACATTCATTGAATGTATACTCAGATAAGTCTTCAGGGTCATTTTCTCCAAGTTTAAGAGCTGATCTAATTGCTTGTTTAGAGACTTCAAGCATTCTATCAGATGTAATGAATTCTCTTATAACTTTTTTTCCTTCTTCATTTCTTTCAACTTCAGCAGTTCTCCAGAATTTCTTGATCAATCTTTTATTAATCATTGGTCGTGCACACATTGCATAAACATATTTAGTTCTCAACAAAAATCGTATCATTTCTTCATAACCTGGTGCTTCTCTATCTTCTTCATCTAGAAATGCAGCAACATTATGTTTTGGTTCGAACTTTAACGATGTCATCTGCAAAATAAAATAAAAATATTATAACATTGAAAGATTGAAGAATTTATGTTTTGAAATTAGTTCACTTTGAATTGTGCTTTATATTTTGTTTTACTTGTGAATTTAATTTTGTGGCATACTTGAATTATTTATTTTGAATTTAACATTTATTCATTTTGATTTTCTGAGTTTTTCTACTTTTTCTTAAAATATTATTTTTATTTTTATTTAAAAAAAAATTATTCACATGTCTGTTCATCTTCTTCTTCCTTTGAAGAAATTCAACCGATGATTTTCTTTTCAACATCATTCTTATGTTAATACACAATCAATATATCAAATCACTCGAATTTGATATACATCACAATCTATGATCAATTTTTATGATGTTAAGATTTTATTTGTTTAACTTTGACTGTCATAGGGTTCGAACGCCCAAATAGCAACGAACGTCTATGAGAATCATCAAGATTTACTCAAAATTCACTGATTTGAATCACAAACTTACGTTTTACTAACTCAAATACTATCTAACAATCAACAACAATTTGTCTTAACACTGATTATCTGCTTGATTGTTGAAAACCGAGTGTCGATAATTCAGAGACTTTGTTTTTCAAAGGAAGTTTTTGAGTGTAAATGAGAAACATGTGTAAGTGTTCTATTTATATTAAGTGAAATTTAGACACATTAGCACTATTTGTGCGTATGAAACCCTAAAATTCACAAATTAATAACACGCATGAACATTGTTTGGTCGTATGCACTTAGACGCATGAGAACTGTTCAGTCGCATGAGCACTGTACAGACGCATAAGCACTGTTTAGGCGCTTTAGCATTGTTCAGCCGTATGGAGTTCCTGAAACGTCTAACACTTCGTCTTTCAACCCCACTATGTAGACGCATGACTTTCAAAACGTCTAGCACTTGTATAAAATCAAACTCATTCACTGTTTAGGCGTATGGGATTAATGAAACGCCCAAACACTTGGTTGAACTTTATGCTTATTGCAACTGCTTAGGTGCATGGGCATATGAAAAACGCCCAAACACTTGTATAAATTCCTAAAAGTTCACCATGCTCTTATTTAGACGTATGAAGACTATTTAGGCGCATGAGTTGACTGAGTTGACTTTCATGAGTCTTACACTTGGTGTTTTTCACTCTTCTTCACCTACATACTGTTTAAATATTAGTAATATTTCATACTAATATTTAAAGATTTTAAGCATAAATTTGAATTATTCAAAATTTTCATTTTAGTCCCTCAAATTTTAACTTTTTACATTTTCCACACTCAAAATTAGTTTTCAACAAATTCAATTTTTTTCACATGATGTTTAACTTTGAAATTTTTATTCCTTTCATTCTAGTCTCAAAACATAATCAAATCTCTATTTCTCAACTTTGAGAGAAGCATTTCCACTTGCAATTTTATATAGGTTCATATTAACATTTTCAAAAGTTTCATGATCACACTCATATAAACTTTGAACATATAGCATCATCCTTTCAATTCAACTTTCTTTGATTTTGATTTTCTGAGAAAAACTCTATCATTTATTACTCCCCCTAAACTTTTATTGAAACAACTTATAAGTTTCCTAAGGTAGCCTAATAAGATCACACAACTCATTGTGATATTGCCTTCACACACATAAAACATGCATAAAATCAAAATAAAAGCAGAATCAAAATTAATATCAACAAGAATTAATGTCTGTAGTGATCATATCAATGAAGATCAGCATATTAAAATAAAAAATTGTGGATAGTCATAGACAGTGAATAAATCCTTATCAAGTGTGTTCCAGGTCAGTGATATCACAGCAAAGGAGACACAAGATCTAAGGATAGACAATGAGTGTTTTTGACATAATATCAGCTCACTTACTTTTTCAATTCTTGGATTGATTAGGTTATATTTAGAGAGCTAAACTATCATCAAGACATGCAAGCAAGAACATATACTCAACTTATTACCTGAAACATATGTGTAATCAGGTCTTATGTTACTTAAGTGAATAGAGAATAATCATGGGTAACCATTTGATCATCTTTAACTATCCATTTGAATAGATTGTGCACATTGGCATCTTTTGCATCAAAGAGAATATCCAGTCTATAATGACTTACAACAAAGGATATCTCAGCACTTCAGGTCTATGATGACTCATGCTTGTAATAGATCTCATGATTAATTACATCACCATCAGGTGGGTAGTGTTGTTACTCAACAAACAGTCAATCTGATAAGTCAAAACATCTCAAAAGTACTCAGATGATTACATATTTAGTGTAATCACAAGAATTTACTGTTTCAGTATAATAGCATGATAGTGTCTACACATCATATCTAATCATGTCAAACTTTATTAATGAGTGAAATATGCAACTGATCTCACTAATGTACTATCATTTCCAACATATTGCAAAACAAATTCTTTTCAAAAAAACAAAGAACTAACAATAGAAAAAGATTCTTTTTTTATTTTGCTATATATGCTTTTGTATTTGGTTTTTCTAAGAAAAAGAAAACACACACACTCAAAAAAATATAGGCAATTAACATTGATAGTATCACTTATGATATTCTTTTGATTTAGGGAGTTCACATATGATTAATAAGACCAGTTGATTGTACTAAGTACTCAAACCGTCCTGGTAGGAAGGCTTTAGTAAATAGATCTGCCAACTGTTTTTCTGTTGTAATTTGAATCAAAATGATCAGCCCCTTTTCTGAGTTATCTCTAAGAAAATGATATGGAATTTCGATATGTTTTGTTTTTGAATGTTGAACAGGATAGCTGTATTGAACATAGCTGCAGTGTTATAAATGTAAATAGGTGTTTTAAGAAAATTGAACCCATAATCCAGTAGTTGATTTTGCAACCAGAGGATTTGAGAACATCCTGCTGATGCAGCAATGTTTTCAGCTTCTACAGTTGAAACAGAGACATTTGTTTGTTTCTTACATTGCCATGAGACTAATTTGGACCGAGAATTGACATCCACCCAAAGTAGATTTTCTATCTTGACAACACCACCATAATCACTATTTGTATATCCATGTAATTCAAAGTTACCCTCGTAAGGATACCAAAGCCCTAAGGCTAGTTTACCTTGAGATACCTGAATATTCTTTTGAAACATTAAATGTGATTCTTTCGAGTCTGATTGATACCTGGCACAAACACAAACAGATACATAATGTCTGGTCTAGATGCAGTAAGATACATCAAAGAACCAATCATTGATCTGTATAACGTTTGGCCAATAGATTTTCCTTTTCGATCAGTTCAATCTGGTGTTAACATCTGCTGGAGTTCGTATGGACCAATAGTCTTGCAACTTAAATTTCTTCAAGAATTTGTCAACAAACTTCTCTTGATTGATGAAAATTCCATAGTCAGTTTGCTTGACTTGAAGTACAAGAAAGAAATTAATCACTCCCATAGAACTCATTTGGAATCGAGATTTCATGATTTCTTCAAATTCATTGCATAACTTTGAACTTGTAGAACCAAATATGATATCATCAACATACACTTGTACACATAAGAGATCATCATTATCCTTCTTTATCTATAAGTTGGATCAATTTTCCCTGTTGTGTATCCATGTTGGATTAAGTGTTGTGATAATGTCTCATACCAAATTCTAGGGGCTTGATGAAGTCCATACAAAGCTTTACTCAGCTTATACACTCGATGTGGAAATTCTGCATCCTCAAAGCCCGGAGGCTGCTTCACAAACATATCGTTAGTGATAGGACCATATAAAAATGCACCCTTTACATCCATTTGATACACCTTAAATTTCATGAATGAAGCATAAGCTCGAAACTCAATGGATTCAAGTCTTGCAACTGGTGCAAACACCTCATCATAATCTATCTTCTTCCTGTGTGTATCCTTGTGCAACAAGTCTTGCTTTGTTCCTTATTCTATACCACGATCATCAGTCTTATTTCTAACAACCATTCCGTGCCTATAGCATTTTCTCTTCAGGTAAATCCACTAAATTCCACACTTCTTGTTTGCGAAATTGAAGTAATTCTTCTTGCATAGCTTCTATCCAACCATTGTCCTTTAATGCTTCGGTAACATTTTTAGGAACAATTTGAGACAGAAAATAAGAGTATAAGCACAAGTTTGCTTGTTCTGATTTACTACTTGTTGTTCCCTCATTCAATGGACCAATAATCTGAGAAATTGGATTTCTTGTGAATACGAGATGTTGGAATCTCATCACATTGAATATTAACATCCAGATTTGTTTGGTTTAAGTTGGAAAGCTGATGTAACAATTAGAAGAATGTGGATTGAAATTTGAACTTGAGTTGGTGAGTTAATAAAGTAATCAAAGTTACGAGTATCACTACATCACTAGAGATGGATGATGTTCCAGACTCAGGTTGCACGAATTATTACCATCAATAGGAAAAGGTTGTGATCCTTCCTGATCAATTGAGACTGAATGATTTGATGCTGAATTAGCATGATCATTGTCATTGAATCGTATTGACGAATCCTTAACAAATGATAAAAATGGGTAGTCTGAGCTAGAATCATCTGGGTCATAAGAATCTGAGTCCTCACTAAAAGATCCAAGATCTCCTCTAGAGTTCTTCTTACCTGTAGAATCAAATATTTGATTTATTAAACAAGTTAGATTGAAAAGAGTTTGATAATGAATCTAATCAAATAACCATGCAGGACCATTTGCAACAGATGGAAAAGAATTCCAGAAATTTAACGTTGAATGTTTCAAGAATTATATTTGTCCTAGAGTTGTACACTCGATAGGCTTTTGAAACAGATGAAAATCCATCGAAAAATCCATTATCAGATTTTGCATCAAATTTTCTCATTGAATTAAGAATCATAACAAGACAACCAAATGATTTTAGAAAATTTATGTTCGGTTTCCTGCCAAACATTAACTCATAAGAAGTTTTCCTTTTATCTTTCACAATTAAGGTTCTGTTCTGAACAAAACACGCAGTTGATATAGCTTCATCCCAAAAAGTTATAGAATCTTTGCATGAGCTAACATAGAACGAGCAGCTTCAATCAATGTTTTGTTCTTCCTTTCAGCAACTCCATTTTATTGAGCATTTGGGAGCACTAAACTGATGAGCTATCCCTTTCTGAGCACAAAACATTCAATGTTAGCATTTTTGAATTCCGTTCCATTATCACTTCTTATTATTTTCACTTTATTTTCTAATTGATTTTCAACTTTAATGATAAATTCTTTTAGTAATTCAGCTGTTTCAAATTTAGCATACCAAAAGAAAACCAATGAAAATCTTGTATAGTCATCAATACTAACTAAACAATATGATTTCACCATACTCTTGACATTTGTGTCCAAAAATGTCCATATGTAACATTGAAGAGGTTTAGAAGTTGATTATGAGTTTGGTCTTATAGGACGCTTTATGTGTGTTTTCCCTTTAAACAAGTGCGAGAAGAGTGATTAGTTGTTTTGCAAATTCTTAGATGGAAGTCCAATAACATGATTTCCTCAGACAAGCTTGTTCAATCTTGAAATTGAATGTCCGAGACGGGCTAGGCCAAAGAGTGGCTTTCATCATTTGATGCTTAGCATATTAGGCAAGTTGTCGGTTAAGAATCAACTTGAGCATATCTAGTTGTTACATCTCTATCTCTTTCAGCTATAACAATTACCCACTCTTTGCTTATCTGAAAACTAGATTCAAACATAACAGATGAAGCATCAAAAAGAAAAAATAGATTTTTATCACAAATTGTGATACATGTTAAAAGATTAAAAGATCACACTGTGAGCCAAAAGTTGACTTTGTCAAAAAGTTATTATCCATTTGATAGTTACTTCTCCAGTTATTTTTACACACAGCATTCACCACCAATGGCGAATGTGTTCCATCTTTAACTTAAAGTCTTGTAACAAGGCAGGATTGCTGTCATATGCGGTACACCCACTATCCACTACCAATGGATTGAGTGGTCTTCTGGGGAGTACCTGTACAACAATAAGAGATGATGTGTCACCTTCACCTTTGGATATTGTTTTCTGAACCAATCTTCTTCCGAATTTGTGCAATAAGGATAAACTAGATGTTAAAATCATTAGTTCAAAATTGTTCAACATAGCACTCTAATCATAAACCATCTTAATATTGGACTACAAGATCTTTCTGGTGTGTTGGACCAAAAAAACCAATGAGCCTGATCAGAAAAACCTCTAAGTCCCACAGACATTACAACTGCTGAAGAAGATCACAACAGCTAAGACATCAGCTGATTACAAGGTCTGAAGACAAAGTCTGAAGACAAGAACTGAAGACTACTACTAAACTAAAGACAATTCTGAAAGTAAGAACTGAAGACAAAGTCTGAAGCTATCAGCTGAAGACAAAGTCTGAAAGTAAAGTACTGAAGACAAAGTCTGAAGCTATCAGCTGAAGACAAAGTCTGAAAGTAAAAGTCTGAAGAACAAAGTCTGAAGAACAAAGACTGAAGACAAAGACTGAAGACCAAATGATCAGTAGTTGTCACAACAGCTGAAGTTATCAACTTCAGTAGTTGTGATGGTTCCTTTCAGTACTTGTAATTTACTTTTCAGTAGTTATAGTTTCAGTAGTTTAGTTTCAGTAGTTTTATGTTCTTGTACTTAGCATTCTCTGAGATGTAATCAGTAGTTGAGAACATTCTCAGTAGTTTGCATAGTTTCAGTAGTTTGAATAATTCTGTTAGATGTCACTATCAAGTGACATCAGCAGACGTCACATATCCTATATAAGGAATGTTGACCAATTGTAAAGTGTGACATTGAGCCACCACGAAAGCATATGAATGAAATATCTCTTTTGCAGAATTCTCTTTTTCTATAACCATTTACTGTTACATTGAATATCAATTGTGTTCTTGTGAATTGTTTAATTCGTTGTTCGAATTCCGCTGCAATACTCTCTAATTAATCAAACTTAGATCACTGATCCTAACAAATGGTATCAGAGCAAGGTTAATCATTGATCGATCTAACAATTGATCATTGAAACTGCTATTCGATATCTAAGTTTGATTGAATTAGCATATTTGCAAGAATTGGTTATAGATCATTGAATTTCTGCTGCTTTCGTTTATCTGCTTTGAGTTTTCTCTTGGTTCATATTGAGTTTGTTGTGTTTTGCACTAAATCAGTTAAAACTTAATTGAATTTGGTTGAATCTGAGAATGACTACTCCTTCTAATGACCCTCACAATACCGGTTCCTCAACCAAGCCTCCGATGCTGGTTAGGACTGAGTATAACATATGGCAACGAAGAATGCTTCATCACCTGTCTGTTAACAGTTCAGGTTGTTGGACATCTGTGGTACATGGTCCACACAAGCCTATGGTGAACAATCCGGAAACCAACCAAATGGTTCCGAAGAAGAAGGAACAATACTCAGATGAGGATCGAAAACTGTTTGAGATTGATGCTAAAGCGCATGGAATTCTGGCCATGGCACTGCCGAATGAAATCTATTCTGGGCTTATGCATCATGAAACTGCTCATGACCTCTGGAATGCATTGAAGGACAATTGGTGGAAAAGATGAGGTCTTAGCAAACAACAGAGAAATCCTTGCCCAACAATATGAGACATTCTCTCATAGGAAGGGTGAGTCACTGACTCAACAGTTTGAGCGTTTTTCCTGTTTGATCTCTGAGCTGAAAATGGTCAAACATGAATACACTAATAGTCAGATGAACAACAGATTCCTCAGATCACTGCCTGAGAGATGGGACACATATACCATTGTCCTACGCTCCAGTGCAAATCTGGATAGTCTATCTCTCACCCAACTCCATGGGAAACTGCTTACATTTGAAAGAGAGATAGAGCAGAAAAGGAAACTGGCATCATCAGGAAAGCTCACTGATGACTTTGTACCAGGGAACACTGCCTTGGTGGTCATGAGTCAGAATATGCTGCATCAGAAAGCAATTATGATGAGCATATAGATTTCTCCTCAAACGGTTCAGATCATGCATTTGTTAGTGTTGACAGTCAGTCGGCTGTAATAGTGACAATTTGTGTTTCATTATGGATGATTTAAAGGGTATTGCTGATGATGACTTAGAAGAGATGGATATTCTGAGCCAAATGGCCTTGATTAATATCAGATCTCAAAAGTTCTACAAGAGAACTGGTAGGAAATTTCCAGGACTCTCTGGCAAAACCAAAGTTGGTTTTGACAAGAGTAAGTTGAGGTGTCACAAATGCCACAGGCTTGGACACTTTGCAAGAGAGTGTAGATCATCTGGATCTAACTCCTCTGCACCCTTGTGACTTTTCCAAGCAATAGTCCACAAAACAGAGGGCAACATCCTGCTAGTTCTGGTCATCATTCACAACCTATATCTCCTGCATATTTTGTCCCTCAGGGTCCAATGTCATATCCATATCCCTGCTATTACATGCCACACCAAAATCCGGTTCAAGTTCCTATGCACAACAACCTCAAGCCTTACCTGAGCCTCTACCATCTCAATCATCTCAATCACAACCTCATCACAGCTTCTTCACCCCTGGTATTGTTGACTGGAGCAGTTTACCAGATGATCTCTCTGGTAATGAGCAATTATTTGCTGGTGATGGTCAACATGGTGGTGAACATCCTTTTGGGAATCTAGCTCTCATGGCCCTGGAATCTACTGATAGTTCATGCTCCAATGCATCTTCATCACAGGTAACCCAGGTATCCTCTGAGGCTAAGGCCAAGCTATGTTCTGAATCTTGCATAGCTGCATTTATCTCTATTAGAGAGGCAAATGTAGCTTTAATAAATCAAAATCTAGAGCTTGAGCAAACCCTTTCCAAAAGAAAAGCTGAATATGAGTCTGTCCTTAAGGATAAAGATGATGAGATTTATAAGCTTAAATGCCAATTAAATGATGAAAAGGCTAAGCTAGAGGTCATTCTTGAGAACACATAGAGATCTCAAAGAAAAACTTGCAGTTACCCAAGTTGAGTGTGACCGCTGGGTATCATCCTGCAAGGGATTTGAAATGCTGCTCAGCAAGCAATCTGCTTCGAATGTGAAGTTTGGAATAGGTTACAACCACATTGCACCACCTACAGATTTTACTCCAAAACCAATAGTAAAATCTGAAGGTGAAAGTAATTTCCAAACCACATCATCATGTGCCATCCTCAAGTGATCACCCAAAATCACAAGATGAAATCAGTGTTGATACCTCAGCAAATCAATTGGCTGATGGGTTAACTACTGATAAGCACATGAAGCTGAGTACTTCAGATGTTGTCCCTCAAAGTACCTCAAGTACTGAAGGGCAAGTCACAACATCTGAAAAGCATTTCAAATCAGCTGAAATAAAAGGATTAACAACTGCTGATAGAGAACAGCTGAAGAACAAGTCTTCAGTTGTTACAGATCCTTCAGTACTAAACAAAAGTACTGAAAGGAGGAAAGTACTGAAGAGCACACCTTCAGTAGTTTCCACATCAGCAGTTGATCAATTCAAGATGAAGAATAAGCCATGTGAAATATGTGGTAAATTCAATCATCTTTCTGATGAATGTTGGTACAGAAAGGGTTCCAAACTCAACAGAGATAAGCTCATTAAAATCCAGATGGATGAAATGAAAAATGAGTTTGAGACCAAGTTTGTACCACAGTCATCCCAATGTGATAAACCCAAGCCTTCATCCAAAAAAAAAAGGATAGGGTTATCATAAAACAGCTGATAGTGCTCCTCATGATAAACATCAGACTAAGTCTGTGAATTTTAAGGAGGAAATGGTGGGCACAGGAACTCATCAAACACAAGTACTGATATGTCACAAGACTGAAAGCTTTAGCTACAAATCAGACACAACTTGTTATGATGGTTCAGCATTTGTTGGGGAGAGTTAACCAACTAGATGCACCTGTGATCAAACCACTAAAAGGCATTCCAAGCCCAAATCCAAGGAATCCATTTCAGCACCATCTCCTTCTTCATCAGCTGTTAATCATAAGAAACAAGTTATGGTTAAATCTGTTGATGAAAACAGACCCAAAACCAAAAAGGTTGGGTCTCAAAACCTAACTAGTTCTTTATGATGAATGCAGGGTTCTTCAGCATGCCAAAGGAGCATCTGGTATGTAGACAGTGGAGGATCTATGCATATGACTGGGAGCAGTTCTCTTCTTAATGACTACTCTCAAGGAAAGAAGGGATTTGTTTCATTTGGAAATGATGCCAAGGGTTACATCATCGGGAAAGGATATGTGTCTAATGGACAAATCAGGTTTGATGATGTTACCATGTGGAGAATCTCAAGTATAATCTACTGAGTGTCAGTCAGATGTGTGATAAAGGGCATGTTGCACTTTTCACAAGCCAGAACAGGATCTGTCTTCCCAAGTTCTGAGGCTGATTGACAAGGTATTGGATGAACATACTCTCCTGAAGGCCAACAGGATTGGAAGAGTATATGCCTTGGATTTGTCAAAGAAGATTGATTTGAAGGGTCATCCTTGCCTGTTCTCCAAAGCCTCTCCTCAGGAATCTAAACTGTGGCATAGAAGGCTGGGTCATGTTAATCTCAAAAACATGAATCAGCTGATCCACAATAGTTTAGTGAGAGGTCTACCAATAAAGGAGTTCCACTGTGATGAAACCTGCACTGCTTGTTTGAAAGGAAAACAACACAAAGTCTCATTCCCTCCTATTGAAGAACCTAAGTCCACTGCCTGCTTGCAGTTACTGCACATGGATCTATTTGGTCCTGTGAGAGTGATGAGCATGGCAAAGAAGAAATACTGTCTGGTAATTGTGGATGATTACTCCAGATTTGTATGGACTTTCTTCTTGCATTCAAAGGATGAGGTTGCTCAGACGATTATAAACTTTGTGTTGTGTGAGAAGCAGTATTCCCTATCAGTCAAGTGTATAAGGAGTGATAATGGAACTGAATTCAGAAACCATACACTTGATGATTTTTATCTATCAAAGGAATCAAGAGGCAGTTTAGCATCCCAAGGACTCCAGAACAAAATGGAGTAGTGGAGAGAAAGAACAGGACCCTAATTGAAGCTGCAAGGTCTATGTTGGCTGACTCTGGTTTGCCATTGACCTTTTGGGCTGAAGCTGTTAACACAGCTTGCTATGTGCAGAATAGAGTGTAGTAAATCAGAGGTTGATGAAGACTCCATATGAAGTTCTACATCATTTGGCTCCTCTAATTTCATTCTTCAAAGCCTTTGGGTGTCCTTGTTTCATTCTCAACACAAAGGATCAACTCCACAAATTTGATCCTAAGGTGGATGCAGGGTATTTTGTAGGTTATCCACATGCAAGGCTTACAGAGTCTTCAACTAGAACAAAGTTAGTTGAAGAAACCTTGCATGTGAAATTCAATGAATCTCCTAAGGATAAAATTCCAAAAACCCTGTGGAGTTGTTTGATCTGGACATACTGCAATATGTTCCTTATCAATCTCCAGCTGTTGCAGATCATGTGGATAAATCATCTTCTGCAGCAAGTCTTCCACCTGGTGGTACTGAAGATGATGATGATATCAGTACTCACCTTTTCAAGTTTAGTGACCAACTGCCTGAGTCTGCTAAACTTGATGTTCCTGTAGCTTCTGTAGCTCCATCCACAACAAATGCTGATGAGATTTCTGACTCCTCTACATCATTTGACTTGCCATCTAATACTTGGTTTCAAGAATCTGGATCACCATCTGCTGCTGCTGAACCGGCTACAAACACTTGCACTGATCTTATAGTATACCAAGAGCTGAAGAACCCCATGTCTCAAATCATTGGTGATATCAATGCTGGTGTCTCAACCAGAAGTCAATTGTCTAACTTCTGCTTCTATGCTCTCTTCATCAGTCAGCTAGAGCCAAAGAACTATCATGTTGCTTTGAGAGACAATGGATGGGTTGAAGCCATGCAGCTTGAGCTACTTCAGTTCAAAAAGCAGCAAGTGGGAACTGGTTCCTCTACCCCCAGGTAAGTGTGCAATAGGCACTAAATGGGTGTTTAGGAATAAAACTGATGAAAATGGGCTTATTGTCAAGAACAAGGCTAGACTGGTTGTACAAGGGTTTTCACAAGAAGAAGGTATTGATTATGATGAAACCTTTGCCCCTGTAGCCAGACTAGAGGCAATTAGATTGTTCTTAGCCTATGCTGCATTCCACAATCTTAAAGTTTTTCAAATGGATGTCAAAAGTGCATTTTTATATGGTAAAATAAAAGAAGAGGTTTATGTGTGTCAACCACCAGGTTTTGAGGACAATAAACATCCTGATTGGTGTATCAACTTGATAAGGCTCTTTATGGGTTGAAGCAAGCTCCTAGAGCCTGGTATGAAACACTTTCAAATTTTCTTCTTAAAAATAATTTCACTAGAGGCTCCATAGATAAAACTTTGTTTATAAAAAGTGGATCAGCATAAGCTACTTGTTCAAATTTATGTTGATGATATTATTTTTGCATCCTCTGATCCCCAGTTGTGTGATGATTTTACAAGTTAATGAAACAAAAGTTTGAAATGAGTGCAATGGGAGAATTACAGTTCTTTCTAGGCTTGCAAATCAAACAAAAGGCTGATGGAACCTTTATTCATCAATCAAAATATACAAAAGAACTTTTGAATAAGTTTGATTTACAAAATTGTAAGCCCTGTTCTACTCCCATGTGCAACACCACACAACTGGATGCAGATCAGAAAGGTAAAGCTGTTGATGAAACACTTTAGATGTATGATTGGGTCCTTGATGTACTTAACAGCTTCTAGACCAGATATCATGTTTGCAACTTGTGTTTGTGCTAGATTTCAGGCTGCTCCTAAAGAGTCTCATTTGATTGCAGTCAAGAGGATCTTTAGATATCTGCAAGGTACACAATCTCTAGGTCTTTGGTATTCCACTGGACACTCATGCAAATTAGTTGCTTTTTCTGATAGTGACTATGCAGGGTGTAAGTTAACCAGAAAGTCAACTTCTGGTGGATGTCAATTCCTAGGCAACTGTTTGATTTCTTGGCAGAGTAAGAAACAAACATCTGTTGCTACATCCACTGCTGAAGCAGAGTACATTGCTGCTGCAAGTTGTACATCTCAGGTACTCTGGCTTCAAAACAATTATTGGATTATGGCATTACAGAGACTAAGACTCCATTATTAATGGATAGTGCTTCAGCTCTGTGCATTGTCAAGAATCCAGTCCAGCACTCTAGGACCAAACATATAGAGATCAGACACCATTTTATTAGGGATTGTTTTGAAAAAGGTCTGATTGATCCAAAGTTTGTGCCTAGTGCTGATGAGCTTGCAGATATATTTACTAAGCCTTTGGATAGTTCAACTTTCCAAAACCTTGTGTTAAGGCTTGGTATGCTGCAGCTAGAATAAGTGATAACTACTGATGATCTCAGTAAACAAGTACTGATGATCATTAGTAAACATGTCACAAATATGTACTAATTCTGTTAAAAGAAACTGATGCAGTTACAACTACTGATGTAGTTATAACTCCTGATGTCAGTAAAAACAGATAAGTACTGATGTCCTATGAAACAACTGAAATCAGCTAAAAAGTCTGATGAGTAAGTGTTGAGGACAGTATGAAACAGCTGAAAAGCTAAGAATTGACGAAAACTACTGATGAGAATTTTCACTTCAGTCGTTTCCACAAACTGCTGTTTCACTCTAAACAGCTGATGACAAAACCATGTCTTCAGTAGTTTCACAACTACTGATGACTAATACCAAGTCCTCAGTTGTTTACAACAGCTGAAGACAAAACCAAGGTTTTCAGTAGTTTCACAACTACTGATGACTAAAACCAAGTCTTCAGTTGTTTTCAAACGTCTGATAGTTAAAACCAAGTCTTCAGTTGTTTTCATAACAACTGATGCCAACACCAACACTTTCAGTCGTTTTCTTTTCAGCCTTTTCTAACCTATAAATACCTGCACTTATAGCCAAACGTTTCATTAGCCGTTTTCAAACCTTTCTCTCTCAACAATGGCGACCATGAAACTCAAACCCCGACACAACTGTGTTGCCTACCTTTCGAAATCGGCCTTCTGGAACAAGTTTGACACTGCCATCGATCTTATGGTGGATTCCCCATACAGAACAGCCTTTCTTCTGAATCCTACCATATATCCTGACTCCTTATCCCAGTTCTGGACCAACGTCTCTGTAATAACTGGTGAGAATGATAGACAAATCACTCTCTAGTCGTTGGTGAACCAGAAACAGGTGCTCATCACCCCCGACATCATTCGCAAAACCCTAAATTTGCATGATGCCACCTATCCTAAAGAATACATACGAAGGCGACTTAAGTCCTACAACCATACTTAAAAAGCACTTTCATGATGCTGAAAGACTTATCTTTCATATGGTGAATGTCTGCCTTGCATCAAAGACATCTTCTTGGGATCAGATGTCTTCCCGATGGCAACAGGTATTGTACTCTATCCTTGAACGCCAAAATCTAAATTTTTCTGAGATAGTGTTCATGGAACTAAAGGATCTGGCTCAGAAACCTGTGGCAAACAGATGGCTACTTTATCCCAGGTTTCTGATGGCCATAATTTTGAATCAATTAAAATCTGATGGCCTTGTTGGTCTTGGAGTCCCTGCTCCAGCTGTTTTAGCTGAGATATACTCCAGACATAACTCAGACCCTACTCTAAAAGGGGCTGCCGGATGCTAAAACCCAAGCAGAGGGAACCCACAGCCTCCACTTCCAGATCCAAAGTCCCCACCAAACCCAAAACCCAAAAGCCCAAAAAGGCTACTCAGGGAGATGAGTCCCCTGAGGATGCCCCTGTACCACAAACACAGGAAATACATACTGGTTATAACCCCCCAGTTATGTCCAAGACTCAACCTGCTGAAGCCGCACAGGTATCCTCTCAACAGGATCCTGTTGCAACCACAATTGGGGATCCCACATTTCTGGAACCTATCTCAATTGAGAGGGTTACCATTGAAGAGCACCTCTCACCCGGGTGCAATCTGCTTCAGACCAATCTCCACATGCAACCGCCCCTCAAAGCCCAACACTGATAGTTGCTAAAGTGCTGAGTCAGTTGCATTCCTCACCCCTCCCCAGAAACCACTTACCACTGGGAATACCTCAACTATGAGGGGGAGGACCAAAATGCTTCTGATAACCCACAGCACAGGGGTTACAATGTTCAATCTCCAAGTGTAGAAACGGAGGTTAGAACATCTGGTAAGGCTGCCACTTCTACTGATTCAGCAAATGATCAGGATGAAGTTGGTAACATCCATAAGACCTTACCAGAGGCAACTGCCAATGAAGGACACAGTCCTGAGGCAGGAAGTCCCCAGTACCAAGAACAAGGGGCACATGCTTCTACTGATCTACACTCAGAGCATGTACATCCTGATTCAATCAGGAGGTCAGGTGATTCAGCACAACTGATGATGACCTGGGCTTTTTCTATGATGTATTAGCCCATAATACCATCCTTGAGACTGAGGTGAGCAGACTCAAAGAGTTTTAGCCAAAATGTCTCAGGATCAAAGTCCATCTACCCCACAAAACCCCACAGATGGCACCTTCATTGAAGGTTCCCCAAACACTGAGCCTACACACTTAACTGAGCCACCAGCCACTACTTTTGGCACCACCTCTCAGGGACAGAACCCCTCTGAGCAGATGGTTGCTATCTTTCAAAACTCCTTACCTCTCATCACTCCCATCATCACTGACATAGTGCATAAAGCCATTGATGAGAGGATATCCTCAAATCTACAAACCCTCATTGATGATGCTGTTCACAAATCTCTTTCTGCCTTTCAAGCCCCTGATCCCAATGCAACCAAAAAGGGGAGACTTCCAAGTCTAAGGCAGTGAAAGAAAAGAAAAGAAAAAGAGTTGATGATGAGAAAGAACCTGCAAAAGAGAAGGAGGTGGAGAAAGAACTGATCTCAGAACAGCTGATCACAATAAAAGAAAAAGAAAAGTGCTGAGTCAAAAGCTGATGAAGATAAATCCTTAGAAGATCTTGTCAAAGATGCTGATGAAGCTCACAGCAGATCCATGGATAAAATTATAGATCAGCTCTTTCGACAAGGTCATGACACAGCCACACTAGACACTGAGATCAGAAGGCTGGAAATAGAAGAGATTCAAGCTAGATGGGCGGTTATAGTGTGTTGGAAAGGGAAAGATTGGAGATAATGATCAGATTCATTGCCAAATACCTTGGAAGATCATTGATAGAGATAAAGGCCTGGTCCAGAGACAGTATCTTGGAGATAACCAAGAAAATCTGCTCTGCTGGAGGCTATAATAAAGGGTTGATCATCGAAGCACTGGATGAAACAGGTGCAGGGAAGAGAACTGAAATGGCAAAGCTCTCCAAAGCCAAACTCACCACCAAAATGCTAAGTCAGTCTTCTCACACTCCCACTCAACACAACCCTTATCTCTAAAATCTCCCAAATCTATCCCTAAACCAAAGCCACCCACAACTCAACCCACAAAACCAATCCCTTTACCCCAAAACCACCTCAAACCTTACCCAGTGATGCACCCAGAAGGAGGAGAAGGGTGTTGAGGGTAGAAGAAGATGAAGAAGAGGATGATGATGATGATAGTCTGCCAATCTCTGCTGTTCTCAAACTCAAATCACCTGAGCACAGAAGTCAACAAGTGATTACTCCTGACTTGCAAATGCAGATGGTGAAGGTAAAGATTGAAGAAGCAGAACAGCAGAAACAGCACGATGAGAAGTTTCTCAAGATGGTTGATAAGGATTTCCCTCAGTCCTCATCCATTCAAGAAATGAAGAAACAGGCTCTGAGGCTGTACACTCTTAGACATACTTTTCAACATCAAAAAGAAAGAGTGCGGATCTGGCCAGACCCCAGGGTAAGTTCTAGAATTCATAAGAAGAATATACCAAGTAGATATCATGGCCAAGTGAAGAAGACCTTGAATGCTGCAATTACATTGGCCATGGTAGTCTCACCCTGGGAAATCATTGAAGAATTCAAGAGAGCTCACAAATCCAAGACAACCCCTCAATCTATTCTTGAGAACAAAATGATCAAGAAGGGGTTGTTATACAAAAGACTTGAAGATCTTCAGAAGAGTGAACTCCAGTTGTTGCTTGAAGGCTCTCACCCTGATGAATTTGCTTATAGAGAGATAACAACTGTGGAGTTGAAAAATGGAAAGACAGTGAGATACCTGTCTGAGTATTATGGCCCAGAGTTCTTCTTCGAGGGAGAAGCAGAAGAAACACCAAGGAGGAACAAGTTGTTCTCCTTGAGGCCTATGCTAGTGAGTCTTATAGACTCATTAATGGGAATTAGGTTTCATGGTTGGGACAAGACTCTGTGTCCAGTTTCCCAAGACAGAGTTCCCTTCCATACTTAGCCAATCAAAAGATTAGAAACCTTTTCCCGGCCTGTGCTTAACTGATTACCTCTGAAGCTGATCAAGAGGGTGTTTCTGCCAAGAATAAGTGGGATCATCAATAAGTTTAGAGGTTTTGGCTGCATTGGTTCAGGGGGAGTTTGTTGGACCAAAAGAACCAATGAGCCTGATCAGAAAAACCTCTAAGTCCCACAGACATTACAACTACTGAAGAAGATCACAACAGCTGAAGACATCAGCTGATTACAAGGTCTGAAGACAAGTCTGAAGACAAGAACTGAAGACTACTACTGAAGACAAAGTCTGAAAGTAAAGAACTGAAGACAAAGTCTGAAAGTAAAGTATAAAGACAAAGTCTGAAGCTATAGCTGAAGACAAAGTCTGAAAGTAAAACTCTGAAGAACAAAGTCTGAAGAACAAAGACTGAAGACAAAGAGAAGACCAAAGTGATCAGTAGTTGTCACAACAGCTGAAGTTTCAACTTCAGTAGTTGTCACAACAGCTGAAGTTTCAACTTCAGTAGTTGTGAGGTCCTTTCAGTTGTAATTTACTTTTCAGTAGTTATAGTTTCAGTAGTTTAGTTTCAGTAGTTTTATGTTTCTTGTACTTAGCATTCTCTGAGATGTAATCAGTAGTTGAGAACTTTCTCAGTAGTTTGCATAGTTTCAGTAGTTTGAATAATTCTGTTAGATGTCACTATCAAGTGACATCAGCAGACGTCACATATCCTATATAAGGAATGTTGACCTAATGTAAAGTGTGACATTGAGCCACCACGAAAGCATATGAATGAAATATCTCTTTTGCAGAATTCTTTTTCTATAACCATTTACTGTTACATTGAATATCAATTGTGTTCTTGTGATTGTTTAATTCGTTGTTCAAATTCCGCTGCAATACTCTCTAATTAATCAAACTTAGATCACTAATCCTAACAGTTTCTTCAGATGATTTTGTTTCATCTTTTAGCTCAGTCATAGGAAGACTTTGATAAAGCTTTTGATAAGTCTTCTGAGCTTGTTGAAAACCTTTGATTACTTGATTGAGCACTTCCTCCATTATTTTTGGAGCTTTGCATGATCTTGAGAAATGGGGCATAGCTGTTACAGTAAAAAACATCTAGATTTTTGAGTTGTCCAAATCAAACAGTCTTGTTAGCACTTGGCTTGTACTTCCTATTGACATATGGTGTTTTTGTGTCCCGTAAGCAATCATCACCAATTGCCAATTTATGTCCATTTCTTCCACATCTTCATGCTCCATTTCAAATAATCCTTCAAAACAAGATCTAATTGAGTTAAGTGGCTACCTTGATATGTTTATCACATCTTTAACTTTGCTAGATTTAGCAGAGTTTGATGAAGAAGTCTTTGATTGAACATTTGATGTTTGAGACTGGATTTAGGAGGAGATTGAGAATGAGATTGTGTTGTGTAAGCAGGGGCACTAGTAAATGATGAGTCAGTGAAAATCCTGCTCCGACCAATAAATCTCCTTCTTTTCTTTAACTTTCTCACTTTTTGCCATGAAAGCATTTCAACTGTGTTTGCTGGAGAAGCAACAAACTGATATTGAGACATTGATGCTACTCTATCATTGTTCCTTGAGCATTCATCAATTTCTACTGACTCAATCTTGGCAATAAGTAGATTAAATCCATAAGGAACTTCTCAGTATGCTTTAGTAAGGTTACTGTTTGTTTACATGATAATGGTAAAGCATTGAGTAGTCTAAGATTTAGATCTTCAAGATCAAGCTTAATACCAGCTGTGACATCTCAGTAGTAAGTTTAACAAATCTGTTTATCATCTGGTTTATAGTTTCTCCAGATAAATGTTGAAACAGTTCCAATTGCCTTTTCAACTTTTATTTCTTGAGATTTTGAATCTCCTTTCCTCCTTCACATATAGTCTTTAAGGCTTTATACATGGTATATCCAGCTTGATATCCATCAAGCCTTGCAAGAACTTCAGAGGTAGTCCATTACACATCAAGGAGTATGCTCTGACATAATTTTTTACTCTTCTCAAATCATCTCCTTGAAGACCATCTTCAGGATAGGGTTCCTGAGAGTCTTTAGTGTATACCAACCCTCTGTCAAGTCCATCAGTGATTATTGGAATGAATGGTCCTTTTTCTATAGATTTCCAAAGATCAGTGTCAATGGAATTTAAGTGATATTTCAACCTAAGTGACCAATTTTTAAAATCAGCTCTGTTTTTAAGCTTTGGAACTCTATTTTAAGAATCTTCTGATTTCACCATTCTTATATTTTTGTTGTTTTTCTTATATTTTGAATTTCAAAAAAAAATAAAAAAGTTTTTGAAGAATGTTCTCAAAAAAGTTCTAAGTATCGAGGTTGAAACGCCTGAACAATATTCAACCGCTTGAACAGTTGATGCGTCTAAGTTGAGAGTTGTCTAAGGGAATGCCTTAGAAAAATTTTCCAAAACGCCTAAAATTGATGTGTCTAAACTGTAGTAAAACGTCTAAACAGTTGTGATGCGTCTACACAATTTTGATGCGCCTACACAGTTGTCAAATGTCTAAACAGTTCAAATACTTCTCAACAATGATGATATGTCTGGACTCTCTCAACAGTGGTCAAACGTCTGAACTAAAAACATCTACACAGTGTTGGTGCGACTAAACAGTAGTCAAACGCCTAACACTTGGACAATGTCTCAGCAAATTTCAACCCTAATGCGTCACATTCATCATGTTCATATGAATATAACAGACTCAAATCTTCTGAAAATCTTCAAAAGTTGATGAAATTGATTGAAACTTTTCAATTAGATGAGTTTTATGCCGATAATCATTCTTCTGAAATCAATTTCTATCGATATTAACAACAAATCAATTAATTTGCAATTTTCAGTTCAAAAAAACAATGAACTTTTCGAACACAAATTCACCAAATTATCTCAAATTTGATGAATTCAACTGCTAATTGTGGTTCAAATCATATTTCTGATCATGAAACACATCTGAAATCCACAAGTTTTCATTTGAATTGTCTATCAATCACAGATTCAGTAAGCTTTTTGAGTTTCAAAGTTTGATAAACTTCAAAATTACTCAATTAACAGCTACCAACAGCTCTAATACCAACTGATAGGATCAATTGAGCTAATCTGTGATGATATATGAACACAATTCAAAGAAAACACATACAAAGTAATCGAATTCAAACAAGATATTAGCAAATTCACAGTTTCATTTATATCAAGCAAAGACAATTACAAGTAATGCGTAGTAGTTCGTTCACTCTCTCTCTTACTAACTAACTATCTAAGCTATTTATAATGAAATTCAAAGGAACTAACAATTACAAAAATAGTCCTTATACTATTACAAATATTAAAAAGACACATAAAGACAACATGTTAATATTTCTAGAGTCCTCGGTCCTGTTTGTAAAGAAGAAAGACGGTAGTATGAGGATGTGCATTGACTACCGTGAGCTGAATATGTGTGATAGTGAAGAACCGATACCCCTTACCGAGAATAGATGATTTGTTCGATCAGCTTCAAGGTGCTAGTTGGTTTTCAAGGATAGACCTTCGATCTGGTTACCATTAGCTGAAAGTGAAGGAGTAGGATATCCCTAATACAGCTTTTCGCACGCGCTATGGTCACTATGAGTTTCTTGTCATGTCTTTTGGTTTGACCAATGCGCCAGTTGCTTTTATGGATCTGATGAACCGTGGGTGTCGGCCTATGTTGGATAAATAAGTGATCGTGTTTATTGATGATATCCTGATTTATTCGAAGAGCGAGATTGAGCATGTTGGTTGCATTTGGGAGGTTCTGGAGACGTTGAGAAAGGAGAAGTTGTACGCCAAGTTCTCCAAGTGTGCATTTTGGTTGCATGAGGTTCAATTCTTTGGTCATGTGGTGAATTCTGACGGGATCATGGTGGACCCGACAAAAGTGGAGGCGGTTATGCAATGGAAGTCACCAAAGATGCCATCCGAAATTCGTAGCTTCTTGGGTTTGGCGGGCTACTATAGAAGGTTTATCCAAGACTTCTCTAATATTGCTTCTCCACTGACTAAGTTGACCCGAAAAGATGTGAAGTTTGTATGGGGTCAAGCTCAAGAGAAGGTGTTCAAAGAATTGAAGGCGAGATTGACTGAAGCTCCTGTTCTGTTATTACCCAATGGAAGCGAAGATCTGGTGGTTTATTCTGATGCTTCCTACTCGACGTTAGGGTGTGTGTTAATGCAGAGAGGGAAGGTTATAGCCTATGCATCCCGACAGTTGAAGATTCATGAGGTCAATATCCTGCTCATGACTTGGAGCTAGCAGCCGTGGTCTTTGCACTAAAGATTTGGAGGCCCTATCTGTACGGGACAAAGTGCACCATATTCACCAACCACAAAATCTTGAAGTACTTCTTCGAGCAAAAAGATCTTAACATAAGGCAGAGGAGATGGTTAGAACTTATCAAGGATTATGATTGTGATATCCATTACCATCCAGGCAAAGCTAACATGGTAGCTGATGCCCTTAGCCGAAAGGAGAGGCCCGAACCGATTCGGGTGAAAGCATATCAGCTAATCAAGACCTCTGATGTGATGAAGCAAGTCAAAGAGTTTCAAGATGAGGCACTAAAACAAGATCATCTTAACCCTGAGAGGATGAGAGGTCTGGTTGGGGAATTGGGTGAAAACACACTTGGTGTTAATACCCGATTTGGACGGGTGTGGATTCCTTGTTTTGGGGATCTACAGGTGAAGATTTTAGATGAAGCTCACAAGACTCGATACTCCATTCATCTAAGTGCCACAAAGATGTATCAAGACATGAAGAAAGACTACTGGTGGTCGGGTATGAAACGTGACGTAGTAGAGTATGTGAGTAAATGCCTTACTTGTCTACAGGTGAAGGTCGAGCATCAAAAGTCGTATGGGAAGATCCAATCTTTGGATATACCGAAATGGAAGTGGGAGCACATCACCATGGATTTCATTACAAAGTTGCCGCATATTCCGAAAGGGTATGATGCCATATGGGTGATTGTTGACCGCATGACGAAGAGTGCTCACATCCTACCGATCTGCGAGTCATATTCATCTGAGAGGTTGGCTAACCTATTCATCAAGGAAATTGTAACTCGTCATGGTGTGCCGGTGTCCATTGTGTCTAATCGTGACACCCAGTTTACATCTAAATTCTGGAAGAAATTCCACGACGCCATGGGGACGAGGTTACATATTAGCATGGCATATCATCCCCAAATTGATGTCAGTCAGAAAGGACCATTCAGACATTGGAAGACATGCTTCGGGCATGTGTGATTGATTTTGGGGTAAGTTAGGATGACCACCTACCTTTAGCCGAATTCTCATACAACAACAGCTATCATGCCAGCATTGACATGCCACCATATGAAATGCTATATGGTAGGAGATGCAGAACACCCGTTTGTTGGGGTGACATTGGTCAGAAGGAGTTGGGAAGCATCAAGGTAATCGAGGCTACGACTGAGAAGCTCGAAATGATCAAAGCCTTCATGAAGGCAGCCAAAGATAGACAGAAGTCGTATGCTGATAAACAACGCAGGCCGATTGAGTTCCAGGTGGGTGACCGGTTTATGTTGAAGGTCTCACCTTGGAAGGGTATCATTCATTTCCGAAAGCGGGGCAAGTTGAGCCAAGGTGTATAGGCCCTTTCCGAATTATCACTCGAGTAGGAGAGGTGGCCTATAGATTGGAGTTACCAGATGAGTTAAGTGGAATTCACCTGACATTCCACGAATCTCATCTCAAGAGATGCTTGGCAGATGAAGACATGATTGTTCAACTGGAGGATATCAAAGTAGACAAAAGGCTCAATTATGTGGAGCAACCAGTGGCAATCATCGATAGAAAAGAGAAGAGGCTGAGAAATAAAGTGGTTCCCCTAGTGTGTGTACAGTGGAAGCACAGGAAGGGATCCGAGTCAATGTGGGAGATTGAGGAATAAATGAGACAACATTATCCACATTTGGTTGACGAATAACAGGTTTCAGCGAGAAACCTATTTAAGGGGGGTGGACTTGTAAGACCCAGTTATTTATTTATTTTGAAGTCGATGAAGGAAGAAAGAAATAAAGTCCTAAGTCGAGGGACCAAACTCGCCAACGAAGAAAAGTTGGAAATATGGTGGTATTTGTAGGGAGAGGGCAGCCATACTCTCCCCACACTCACATTTCAGCCAAAAGAAAGAGGAGAAGAGAGAAAGAAGAGAAAAAAGGAGAAAAGGTTGGTTCAGATAGATTCAAGCGGGCAAAATCGTCGTGTAGCAAGTCAAACCGAAGCTCTACTTCTTGGTGTTGTTTGTGTGAGTTCTATGACCCCACTTTTACTTGTCTTCAAACAATTTTGGGGCTGGAAAGCATAGAAAACCCGTTTTTGTATGTGTATGTGTTTGACCCATTTGGTGTGTTGTGTGTGATGCGTTTGGAGATTGTGTCTAGGCTTGTGTGTGCTTGAATGATGTTGTGGTATGCATTTCTAAGGTCTAGGATGGTCGATTTAGGTTTGGAATGTATTTAAGTGAGTTTGGAGGTCGAAAAGGGTAGTTTGCGTTCGGCTGGAACTGTATTCTGCATCAGCTAGGGATAGGCGACCGACTAGAGACCGAATGGAGGCCATACGGCATAATAGGGTGCGATTGGGGTCCATTCGCACGATTGGGGTCCATTCATATGATTGAAGGTCCATTCACACAATTGAAGGGCCAGTCGCATGGAGTCATGCGATTGAAGGTCCAGTCGCATAAGTGCTCATCCACATTAGTCCCATTCGCATGAGGTTCATCCGCATTAGTTCATTCGCATGATTGGGTGTTCAATTGCATGAGTGTTCATCAGCATTGGTTCATTCACATGATGTTCAGTCGCATGGAGGCCATGCAACTGAAGGGTGTCCATACGCCTGAATAGGGATGTTGCACCTGAGGAGAAGTGTAGTTTAACTTCAGACTTTCGGGGAAAAGTGCAGATGTAAGTTTTGATGTAACGTTCCCATAAGAGCATGTAAGATGACTATTGTGGCCTTAGAGAGTATGTTGGGCATGATGATGATGATGTTGCATGTTTATGCATGATGCATGCTATGTATGTGTGATGTTGCCCTATATGATGATGATGATTGTGTATGACATGTTCCTTATTATGTTGTATGATTGTCTTTCTTGTGGCTTTAGGTGTCATGTTAATGAACGAATGAAGTATTATGTAACGTAAAGGGAAAGATAACAAAAGAGGAACATGAAGTAAGAATGCATGCATTATTGAACGATGAATGAATGAAGCAAAGGCTTGCAAGCACATATATGAGGTGAGCAACCCTATGGTTGCAACAGACTCGGATAGCGTGCTATCGTGATGTTGTCATGCAGTGAGCAACCCTATTGTTTCAAGAGACGCGGATAGCATGCTATTGTTGAGATTGGCAATGAAGGGAGCAACCTTATGGTTGCAACAGACTCGGGTAGCATGCTATCATGAAGGTGCCATGAGGTGAGCAACCTTGTTGTTGCAAGAGACTCGGATAGTGTGCTATTGTTGAGATTGGCAATGAGGTGAGCAACCCTATGGTTGCAACAGACTCGGATAGCATGCAATCGGTAGGATTGCTAATGAGGTGAGTGGCCCTATTGTCGCAACAGACTCGGGAGAACGAATGTATAGAATGAATGAAAGTTAACGAATGTAATAGAAGATAATAATTATATTATCTATGTGTACGTATGATGTATGATCGCATGAAAGTAAAGCATGGTTTTTAACGAAAGATAAAGTATTTTTTATTATAAAACTAGAACTCACTCACCAACGCTGACTTTTTTGTATTTCCAGTTGGCAGGTAATGATTGCTGAGGATGGCACGGGCGGCTACTCGGATCTTTTGGGATGGCATTCTTTTGATTAATGTTTATGCATTGAAATACGAACAAGTTGTTTTGTAATGAATGTTGTATTAACTTGCAAAAGCATTTACATGGAAATGAAAGATTATTTTAGTGTTCCGCTGCGAATTTTATGAAATACGAATGTAATATATGTTTTATGTGCGATGAGAATCCAACTGTAAGCGTCCCAGGAATGGGGCCTTACAAAAGAAAAGCAGATTTCAAATCCGGGAAATTCAAGTTCAGGAATCATGTAAATTATACAGATTTTGACTTATGGGTATCTATAACAGAAGGTCCTTATATTCCACCCACACTCGGGCTAGATTATAATGATAACCATCAACCCATAAGCACGAAAGATCTGTAACCTAATGATATTAAAAAGGTTAAAGTTGATATCAAAGCATACAGCTTGCTTAGTATGGCTTTACACAAGAAATATTGATGAGATGTGAAAATTTATAAAACAGCAAATTCCTTGTGGAAGATTTTTCATACACTCTGTGAAGGGAGTGATGAAATCCGAAGCATTAGGAAGGACACCTTGCATTCACAATATGAAACATTTCATCATATTGAGGGTGAATCAATTCCTCAACAACTCCACAAGTTTATTCAACTTGTTACAGAAATGAATATTATGGAGTTGAAATACACAAATGAGGAACTTAACAAGAAAATGCTCCATACTTTACCAGAAAGTTAGAAGCAAACTACATCCATGTTCAAGAATACCATAGATATCAAAGCAATCGGACTAGATACTCTAGTGGCTAAAGTTGAGGCTCTTGAAATGGATGAGAAATCAAGAAACAAGTGCTGGAAGTGCCTTCATGTGCAATAATGATGGTGATAACTCTTGTACTTTGAATGATGATGAAGAGGAAGTAAGCTTCTATGCTTCGAAACCTCCTAAGAAATAAGAAAAGAGAAAGAAAGTATAGATGATCAAAGAGATAAATCATCCAAAAAACCATCAACCAACAATCAATCAAAGTCTATCACTGTCACTCTAGACTCTAAAGAGCAAAAAGCAGCTTTTGTAGCTTTCAATTCAAGTTTTCAAGCTTACCTAGGAAGTTCATTGCCCACTGCCAACATGTGCCAACAAGATTTAGAAGAACTGCCTCCGGATGTAGTGGAGGAGATGGATGTACAATGGCAAATGGCGATGATTACTTATAGAGCCAAACAATACTGAAGAAGAACAAGAATTTGGTTGTTGCAAGTAAATCATCACAGATTAGAGTTGATAAGTCAAAGGTAAGATGCTTCAAGTGCAATCTCTATGGACACTTTTCTAGAGAATGCGACCAACAAACTGCTGACTCAACACAACATTAGAATCATCAGGCTAAACAACCTTCATCAACTCAAATATTTTTCAGATAGCCACAACTAGCAAACTCATCCCCACTAGCCATCAATACACCAACTGAAACTAGCAACTCAAAAGAATCTGGGCTAATCATTCTTTAAGATGGAACCTGTGACTGGAGGTTGTATGAGAAGGAAGTCTTAGGAGAAAATTAAGCTCTAATGGCTCACATGGAAAACAAATTCCATCCATGGCAAGTGAGGTAAGAGAGAGGTTATGTTCATCAATATGTGTTAAGGAAGTAGAAACATATAGAGTCCATGCTCAATAATTAGCTGATAAAGTTAAAAAAACAATGATGTTGAATAAATCACATGTAAGAGAACATAAATTATATCAAATTAAAATTAACTCTTTACAAAAGGATTTAGACAAAATTGTTTTTGAAAATATAGTTTGAAAACAAAAGTTTAACGTCTCACCACTTTCTTAACCAAATCCATGGCTGATCATACATCAACTGAAGTGAAACTTCAGAAGTTTCAACTCTCATCTCAGCAATATGAGAAATTACTAAATTCTCATATTGAAATAAAGAATAGGTCTGGGTGGGTTATAATGATGTGGCACCTCCGATTAACAATAACTATGTTCCTTTACCTTAATCAATGACAAATAATCTGTCAAAACATTTTATGCCAAGCACCAATATACGAACTAGCTCTAATCAACCAAACATTGACAATAAATCTGAGGAAAATGAAACTGAGTCTTCTGAATCAGAAAAGATTAATCAATTGAATTCAGGATTTGACTTTGATGAGTGGGATGACTTGGATGATTCTGATGAACATGATGATGATCTTCTCAACAAGGATAAGAATGTTGCTTTTGAAACAAATATTCCAAAAGTGCTTGAAGAAACAAAGCTGTCATACCCTCCTAAACAAAGAACCCTGCTCAAGACCATCTACAAGAGAAGAGCTCAATTAAATGAAGGTTTTCAGGAGCTAAATCATCAACAAGCTTCTTCCAATGAAGTAATAAGAAGTGTGCCACTACTAAGAAAGACACAAATCCATGGAAAAAGGAAAGAAAAAGGCATCAGCAAAAGAAGAACCTCTCTCCAGTATCGGATCTGTGGAAAAAGAAAACTTCTTCAGTAGAATTTAATGTTGATTCAGTAGATGATCTACGGAACATGAATTCAGCAGCAAACAAACAAAAGCTTCACAAACCGGAAAAGAAAGAATCTCCAAAGATAAAGAAGGATGAATAACCTCAAAATTTGGTAAACCATAAGAAAGTAAATGGTTCTGAGAAAGAATCAAATGAGAAGTATTGCTAATGGTGTGACATGAAAAACCATAATACTAAAGATTGTTACTCTAGTAGCTATTGTTCTGTTTGCAATATGAATAATCACATGACTTGTTAGGATCAGTGATCTACGTTTGATTGATTAGAGAGTATTGCAGCGGAAATCAAACAATGAATTAGACGATTCACAAGAATACAGTTGATATTCAAAGTAAGAGCAAACGATTATAGAAAGAATTCTGCAAATCAAATATTTCATTCAATACGCGCTTTCGTGGTGGCAAAATGTCACACATACAATGAGGTCAATCATCCCTTATATAAGAATGTCGTGGTGGAACATTCCTTATATAGGAGATGTGACATCTGCTGATGTCATTTGATAGTGACATCTAACAGAATTATTCAGACTACCGAAAGTTAACACAACTACTGAAGATGTCAAAACAGCTGACATCTTCTTACAAAAATACTAAGTGTTAACTATCACTACAACTACTGAAAAGAAACTACTGAAACTACAACGACTGAAGAACATGCTCTTCAGTTGTTTTACAGATACTGAAACATAAAAGAAAACTACTAAAAGGAAACCATCACAACAACTGAAGAATGCTTCTTCAGCTATTGTAACAAACTCTGAAGGGTTCAGTACTTGTACTTGAACTTCAGCTGTTGTCATCAGCTGATGTCTTCAGTCTCTGTACTTCAGCTATTGATCTTCCGTACTTTAGTCTTTAGCTGTTGATCTTCAGACTTTGGTCTTCAGCTGTTGAAGTCATTAGTACTTTAGTCTTCAGCTGTTGAAGTCTTCAGACTTTGTCAAACAGCTGATCAAGTCTTCAGCAGTTGTTGTGATGTCTGTGGGACTTAGAGGTTTTTTTGATCAGGCTCATTGGTTCTTTTTGTCCAACAAACTCCCCCTGAACCAATGCAGCCAAAACCTCTAAACTTATTGAAGATGTCCCACTTATTATGGCAGAAAGATTTGGTCTTTTTGTCTTCTAGATCAGCTCAGAAGTGACCCATGTAAGCACAGGCCTGGGAAGAAGTCTCAATGATCTGTTTGGCAAAGGATGAATGGGAACTCTGTCTTGGGGAACTGGACACAGAGTTGTTACCCCATCCATGAGATCTACTTCCCAACAATGAGTCTGTATGACTCCCTTGTATAGGCCTCAAGGAAGGTTATCTGTTCCTCCATGGTAAGCTCTTCAGCTCCTCCTTCAAAAAGTGATTCTAGGCCCATAATATTCAGATAGGTATTTGACCTATTTCCCATTTTTGAGTTCCACAGTTGTTATTACTCTATAAGCAAAATTCATCTGGGTGATTACCCTCTAAGAACAACTGGAGCTCATTCTTTCTAACTTCCTCAAGCCTTTTATATACTAACCCTTTTCACCATTTTATTTTCCAGCATCTTTTGTGGGGTCAGGTTAGCTTTATAGGCTTTCTTGAAGTCATCTAGGATTTCCCAGGGTGATACTACAAAGACTAGTGAGAACACTTCATCTACAATCTTCTTCACTTGGCCAATGTATCTCTGTGGAATGTTTTTCTTGTGAATCCTATGAGACACCCTGGGATCAGGCCAAATCCTCACTCCCTCCTTTTGATATTGAAATGTGTTTAAGAGTGTATAACCTGAGAGCGTGCTTCTTCATGTTGATGATTGAAGATGTGGCAGCATATGCTTTGTCAACTCTTCTCAACAATTCCTCATCATGTGTTTGTGAAGCTCTTCTTCTTCTAGCTTCACTTTCACAATTTGTCTTTGAGTTTGGGAGTAATTGTTGGAGAGTGACGTTTGGGCTTAGGCAACTGTATAACAGCTGAGATTGGCAGCCTATCTTTATCTTCATCATTATCTTCTTCTTCCTCTTCTAGCCTCAGTACCCTTCTCTTCCTCTTCTGGGGTACATCATCGGCTATTGGTTTTGAGGGTAAGGGAATTGGTTGGTGGGTTGTGGTTGTGGTGGTTTTGGGGTAAAGGGATTGTTTTAGTGGGTTTTGGTGTGGGAATTTTGACAGGCTGTTCTAGCATTTGGATGTGAGTTCGGCTTTAGATTGCTTGACTAGTTCAGTCCTGCTCCCAGCACCAGCTTCGTTTAAGGCTTCAATAACCAATCCTTTTGTGTATACTTCAGACGAACAGATCTTGGTGGTTATTGCCAAGATGCTGTCCCTGGACCATGCCTTGATTTCAATCAATGATCTACCAAGATACTTTGCTATGAACCTGATCATGATTTCTAGCCTTTCCCTTTCCAACACATCATAACTTGCCCATCTAGCTTGGGTTTCTTCAATCTCCAGTCTTCTGATTTCTGAGTCAAGTTTTTCAGTGTCGTGACCTTGCCTAACAACTGATCAATGATGTTATCCATTGATCGGCTGTGTTCGGCATCAGCCTTCTTCACCATTGTCTCCAAGTCAGTCTCCTTTTCATTTTTCCTTTTCTTGTATGTGACATGAAAGTCTTTAGTACTTTCAGTCACTTCTCCATGTCAGCATCCTTCACCTTCTCCTTCTCAGTTTTTTCTATCTGCAATCCTCTTTCTTTTTGCTTTCACTGACTGAATCTCCCCCTTTTGGTTGCATTGGTTGCAAGGGGTGATTGTCAGAAAGCCTTTTGCTCACAGCATCCTCTATCAAGGGTTGTATACTGAGGGAAGCCTCATCAAGGGTTTTAAGCACCATATCAGTGATAGTTGATGTGATGAGAGGTAAGGAATGTTGAAAGATAGCAGCTATTTGCTCGGGGGGGTTTTGTCCCTGAGAAATAGTGCCAGAAGCAGAGGCAGGTGGCTGAGTGTTTTGGAGTGGCTCTGTGTATGGGAGACCTTCAGAGGAAGGTGCCATCTGTGGGTTTTGAGGGGTAGATGGTCTTTGATCCTGAGAAATTTTGGCAAGCAGCTCTTTGAGTCTGCTCACCTCATCCTCGAGGATGGTGTTTTGGGCTAAAACATCATAAAAGAAGCCCAGGTCATCATCAGTGTTTACTGAATCACCTGACCTCTTGATAGAATCAGGATGAACATGCTCTGAGTGTAGATCAGTAGTAGCATGTGCCCCTTGGTCATGGTACTGGGGATTCCTGCCTCAGGAGTGTGTCCTTCATCGGCAGTTGCCTCTGGTGAGGTCTTATGGATAGTACCAATCATCCTGATCATTGCTGAAGCAGGAGAAGTGGCAGCCTCACCAGAAATTCGAATTCCGTTTCTACACATGGAGATTGAATATGGTAACCATGTGCTGTGGGGTGTCAGAAGCACTTTGGTCCTCCCCCTCAATGGTTGAGGCCATCCCAGTTTTGATTGGTATCTGGGGAGGAGGTGAGGAATGCAACTGAGTCAGCACTTTGGCAATTATTATGGTAGGACTTGGGGGGCGGGGTTGCAGTGGGAGAGGGTGTGAAGGCAGTATGCACCGGGGAGAGTGGTGCATTTCAATGGCAACCTCCTCAAGTGAGGAAGGTTCCAGATGTATAGGTGCCCCAGAGGTGGTTGCTACAGGCTCCTGTTAAGAGGAAACCTGAGCGGTTGAGGGTGAGTGAGTACGTGTATCTACTGGGGGGTTATGACCAGTAGATATAACCTGTGTTTGTGTTGCAGGGGCATCCTCAGGGGACTCATTTCCCTGAGTAGCCTTTTTGGCTTTCTTGTGTTTGGGTTTGGTGGGGACATTGGATTTGGAGGTGGTGGCTGTGGGTTCCAGCTGCGGGGTTTTCGCAGTTTGGCAGCCAGTTTGAGTGACTGGTCTGAGTTGTGCCTGGAGTATACTTCAAGCAATACAGCCGTGGCAGGGACTCCAAGGCCAACAAGTCCTCAGCTTTCAGCTGGTTTACTATAATGGCCATTAGGAACCGAGGATATAATATCCATCGGTTAGCTATAGGCTTGGAGGCCATATCCTTGAGTTCAAGAAATAATATTTCAGAAAAATTAAGCTTTGTTGGTCAAGGATAGAGAATAATACCTGCTGCCACCTCGTCGACATTTGATCCCAAGAAGAAGTCTTAGGAGCTAAGCATACATTCACCATATGAAAAATAGTGGTTTCGCATCATGGAAATGCTTCTTCAGGATGGTAGAGGCGCTGAGGTTACCCTGGTATCCATGTTGGGCAAATGATAGATCAGTGGTGCCCTTTGGATACCCAGTGGGGAAAGTGGCATCATCCAGTTGTAGGGTTTGGCGAAGGATTGCTGGAGTGATGACCACCGACGGTGTTGACGAACGACTGGAGAGAGTCGGTGTCATTCTCCCCAGTGATAGGGGTGACGTTCGTCCAAAACTGTGTAGGGATTCGCATGAATGGTAGGATTTAGAAGAAAGCCGTTTTGTATGGAGAGTTGATCATTAGATCAATGGCATTATCAAACTTTGTCCGAAGGGTGATTTGGTAAGGTAAGCAACACAGTTGTGTCGGTTTAAGCTTCATGTTCACCATTGATGTGAGAGAAGGTTCTGAGTTTTTGAACGTTAGGTTTGTGATGATGAAGCTCTGTAAGATAAGGTATTTATAGGGTACGGGTTATAAAGCAACTGAAGGGTTTGGTGTGAGTCATCAGTAGTTTTAAACGACTGATGACGTGGTATAACCTTCAGAGGTTGAAACAACTGAAGTCTTGGTTTTAGGCATCAGTAGTTATAAAACTACTGAAACCATGGTTTTAGCTTCAGATGTTGGAAACAACTGATAACTTGGTGTTAGTCATCAGTAGTTATGAAACTACTGAAGACATGGTTTTGTCATCAGTGTTGTAAAAGCTGACGACGTGGTATTAGGCATCAGTAGTTATAAAACTACTGAAGACATGGTTTGGTCATCAGTTGTTTAAGATGAAACAGCAGTTTTAGAAACAACTGAAGAGAAAATTCTCATCAGTTGTTTTCGTCAATTCATAGCTTTTCAGCGTTTCATACTGTCCTCAACACTTACTCATCAGTCTTTTTGGCTGTTTTCAGTGTTTCAAAGGACATCAGTACTTGTCTGTTTGTACTGATATCAATAGTTATAACTACATCAGTAGTTGTGACTGTATCAGTTCTTGTAACAGAATCAGTACTTATTTGTGATATGGTTACAAATGATCATCAGTACTTATTTACTAAGATCATCAGTAGTTATCACTTATTCTAGCTGCAGCATACAAGCCTTAACACTAGGTTTTGGAAAGTCGAACTATCCAAAGGCTTAGTAAAAATGTCTGCAAGCTCATTAGCACTAGGCACAAACTTTGGATCAATCGGACCTTTTTCAAAACAGTCCCTAATAAAATGATGTCTGATCTCTATATGTTTGGTCATAGAGTGCTGGACAGGATTCTGACAATGCAAAGAGTTGAAGCACTGTCCATTAATAATGGAGTCTTAGTCTCTGTAATGCCATAATCCAAAAGTTGGTTCTCAAGCCAGAGTACCTGAGAAGTACAGCTTGCAGCAGCAATGTACTCTGCTCAGCAGTGGATTTAGCAAACAGATGTTTGTTTCTTACTCTGCCAAGAAATCAAACAGTTGCCTAGAATTGACATCCACCAGAAGTTGACTTTCTGGTTAACTTACACCCTGCATAGTCACAATCAGAAAAAGCAACCAATTTGCAAGAGTGTCCAGTGGAATACCATAAACCTAGAGATTGTGTACCTTGCAGATATTAAAGATCCTTTTGACTGCAATCAAGTGAGACTCTTTAGGAGCAGCCTGAAATCTAGCACAAACACATGTTGCAAACATGATATCTGGTCTAGAATTGTTAAGTACATCAAGGACCAATCATACATCTGTAAAGTGTTTCATCAACAGTTTACCTTTTTGATCTGCATCCAGTTGTGTGGTGTTGCACATGGGAGTAGAACAGGGCTTACAATTTTGTAAATCAAACTTATTCAAAAGATCTTTGTATATTTAGACTGATGAATGAAAGTCCCATCAGCCTTTTGTTTGATTTGCAATCCTAGAAAGAACTGTAATTCTCCATTGCACTCATTTCAAACTTCTTATGCATTAAATTGGTAAAGTCATCACACAACTGGGAATTAGAGGATGCAAAAATAATATCATCAACATAAATTTGAACAAGTAGCTTATGCTGATCCACCTTCTTAATGAATAAAGTTTTATCTATGGAGCCTCTAGTGAAATTATTTTGAAGAAGAAAATTTGTAATGTCTCATACCAGGCTCTAAGAGCTTGTTTCAACCCATAAAGAGCCTTATCAAGCTTGTATACCCAATCTGGATGTTTATTATCCTCAAAACCTGGTGGTTGACACACATAAACTTCTCTTTTATTTTACCATATAAAAATGCACTTTTAACATCCATTTGAAAAACTTTAAGATTGTGGAATGCAGCATAGGCTAAGAATAATCTAATTGCTCCAGTCCCTACAGGGCAAAGGTCTCATCGTAATCAATACCTTCTTCTTGTGAAAAACCCTGAACAACCAGTCTGGCCTGTTCTTAACAATAAGCCCATTTTCATCTGTTTTGTTCCTAAACACCCATTTAGTGCCTATTGCACACTTACCTAGGGGTAGAGGAACCAGTTCCCACACTTGCTGTTTCTTGAACTGAAGTAGCTCAAGCTGCATGGCTTCCACCCATCCATTGTCTCTCAAGCAACATGATAGTTCTTTGGCTCTTGCTGACTGATGAAGAGAGCATAGAAGCACAAGTTAGACAATTGACTTCTGGTTGAGGCGCCAGCATTGATACCACCAATGATTTGAGACATGGGGTGATTCTTCAGCTCTTGGTGCACAATAAGATCAGTGCAAGTGTTTGTAGCCGGTTCAGCATCAGCAGATGTTGATTCAGATTCTTGAAACCAAGTATTAGATGGCAAATCAAAGGATGTAGAGGAATCAGAAATCTCATCAGCATTTGTTGTGGATGGAGCTGCTGAAGGTACAGGAACATCAGTTTAGCAGACTCAGGCAGTTGGTCACTGAACTTGAAAAGGTGAGTACTGATATCATCATCATCTTCAGTACCACCAGGTGGAAGACTTGCTGCAGAGATGATTTATCCACATGATCTGCAACAGCTGGAGTTTGATAAGGAGCATATTGCAGTATGTCCAGATCAAAACAACTCCACAGGGTTTTGTGGAATTTTATCCTTAGGAGATTCATTGAATTTCACATGCAAGGTTTCTTCAACTATCTTTGTTCTGCAGTTGAAGACTCTGTAAGCCTTGCAAGTGGATGAATAACCTACAAAATACCCTGCATCCACTTAGGATCAAATTTGTGGAGTTGACCCTTTGTGTGAGAATGAAACAAGGACATCCAAAGGCTCTGAAGAATGAAATCAAAGGAGCCAAATGAATGTAAGCTCCATATGGAGTCCATCAACCTCTGATTTACTAACACTATATCTGCACATAGCAAGCTGTATTGACAGCTTCAGCCAAAAAGTCAAAGGCAAACCAGAGTCAGCCAACATGGACCTTGCAGCTTCAATTAAAGTCATGTTCTTTCTCTCCACTACTCCATTTTGTTCTGGAGTCCTTGGGATGCTAAACTGCCTTTTGATTCCTTTAAAAGATAAAAATCATCAAGTGTATGGTTTCTGAATTCAGTACCATTGTCACTCGTTATAAACTTGACTGATAGGAATACTGCTTCTCAACATACAGCACAAAGTTCCTAATCTTCTGAGCAACCTCATCCTTTGAATGTAGAAAGAAAGTCCATACGATCTGGAGTATCATCCATATTACCAGACAGTATTTCTTCTTTGCCATGCTCATCACTCTCACAGGACCAAATAGATCCATGTGCAGTAACTGCAAGCAGGCAGTGGACTTAGTTCTTCAATGGGAGGGAATGAGACTTTGTGTTGTTTTCCTTTCAAACAAGCAGTGCAGGCTTCATCACAGTGGAACTCCTTTATTGATAAACCTCTCACTAAACGATGTGGATCAGCTGATTCATGTTTCTGAGATTGACATGACCCAGCCTTCTATGCCATAGTTCAGATTCTTGAAGAGAGGCTTTGGAGAACAGGCATGGATGACCCTTCAAATCAATCTTCTTTGACAAATCCAAGGCATACACTCTTCCGATCCTGTTGGCCTTCAGGAGAGTATGTTCATCCATTACCTTGTCAATCAGCCTCAGAACTTGGGAAGACAGAATCCTGCAGTTCTGGCTTGTGAAAAGTGCAACATGCCCTTTATCACACATCTGACTGACACTCAGCAGATTATACTTGAGATTCTCCACATGGTTGACATCATCAAACCGGATTTGTCCATTAGACACATATCCTTTCCCAATGATGTAACCTCTGGCATCATTTTCCAAATGAAACAAATCCCTTCTTTCCTTGAGAGTAGTCATTAAGAAGAGAACTGCTCCAGTCATATGCATAGATCCTCCACTGTCCACATACCAGATGCTCCTTTGGCATGTTGAATAACCCTGCATAAAAGAAACTAGTTAGATTTTGAGACCCAAACCTTTTTGGTTTTGGGTATGTTTTCATCAACAGATGCAACCATAACTTGTTTCTTATGATTAACAGCTGATGAAGAAGGAGATGGTGCTGAAATGGATTCCTTGGATTTGAGCTTGGATGCCTTTTCAGTGATTTGATCACAGGTGCATCTAGTTGGTTAACTCTCCCCAACAAATGTTGAACCATCATAACAAGTTGTGTCTGATTTGTAGCCAAAGCTTTCAGCTCTTGTGACATATCAGTACTTGTGTTTGATGAGTTCCTGTGATCCACCATTTCCTCCTTAAAATTAACAGACTTAGTCTGATGTTTATCATGAGGGCACCATCAGCTGTTTTGTGATGAACGTTATCCTTCTTTTTGAATTTGGTTGAAGGCTTAGGTTTATCGCAATGGAATGATTGTGGAACAAACTTGGTCTCAAACTTAGTTTTCATTTCATCCATCTGGATTTTAATGAGCTTATCTCTATTGAGTTTGGAACCCTTTCTGTACCAACATTCATCAGAAAGATGATTGAATTTACCACATATTTCACATGGCTTATTCTTCATCTTGGATTGATCAACTGCTGATGTGGAAACTACTGAAGGTGTGCTCTTCAGTACTTTTCTCCTTTCAGTAATTTTGTTTAGTACTGAAGAATGTTACAACTGAAGAGTTGTTCTTCAGCTATTCATTGTCAGCAGTTGTTAATCCATTTATTTCAGCTGATTTGAAATGCTTTTCAGTTGTTGTAACTTGCCCTTTAGTACTTAATTTACTTTGAGGGACAACATCTGAAATACTCAGCTTCATGTGCTTATCAGTAGTTAACCCATCAGCCAATGACTTGCTGAGGTATCAACCCTTATTTCATCTTGTGATTTTGGGAGATCACTTGAGGATGATGCACATGATGATGTGGTTTGGAGATTGCTTTCACTTTCAGATTTTACTATTGGTTTTGGAGTAAAATCTGTTAGAGGTGCAATATGGTTGTAACCAATTCCAAACTTCACATTCGAAGCAGATTGCTTACTGAGCAGCATTTCAAATCCCTTGCAGGATGACACCCAGCGGTCACACTCAACTTGAGTTACTGCAAGTTTTTCTTTGAGTTCCTTATGATTCTCAAGAATGACCTCTGGCTTAGCCTTTTCATCATTTAATTGGCATTTAAGCTTGTAAATCTCATCATCTTTGTCCTTAAGGACAGACTCATATTCAGCTTTTCTTTTGGAAATAGTTTGCTCAAGCTCTAGATTTTGATTAATTACAGCTACATTTGCTTCTCTAATAGAGACAAATGCATCTATGCAAGATTCAGAACAAAGCTTGGCCTTAGCCTCAGAGGATACCTAGGTTACCTGTGAGGAAGATGCATTGGAGCATGAACTCTTAGTAGATTCCAGGGCCATGAGAGCTAGATTCCCAAAAGGATGTTCACCACCATGTTGACCATCACCCGCAAATAATTGCTCAGTACCAGAGAGATCATCTGATAAACTGCTCCAGTCAACATTACCAGGGGTGAAAAAGCTGTGATGAGGTTGTGATTGAGATGGTAGAGGCCGAGGTAATGCTTGTGGTTTTTGTGCAGTAGGAACTTGAACTGGATTTGGCTGAGGCATGTAATAGCAGGAATACGGATATGACATTCGACTCTGAGGGACAAAATATGCAGGCGAAACAGGTTGTGAATGATGACCAGAACTAGCAGGATGTTGCCCCCTGTTTTGTGGACTAGTGCTTGGAAAAGTCACAAAGGGTGCAGAGGAGTTAGATCCAGATGATCTACACTCTCTTGCAAAGTGTCCAACCTTTGGCATTGTGACACCTCAACTTACTCTTGTCAAAACCAACTTTGGTTTTGCCAGAGAGTCCTGGAAATTTCTTGCCAGTCCTCTTGTAGAACTTCTGAGATCTGATATTAATCAAGGCCATTTGGCTCAGAATATCCATCTCTTCTAGATCATCATCAGCTATTCCTTTCAAATCATCCATGATAAAACATAAATTGTCACTATTACAGCCTGAGTGAACTATCAACACCAACGAATGCATGATCTGAACTGTTTGAAGAGAAATCTATATGCTCATCATAATTACTTTTAGATGCAGCATATTCTGACTCATGACCAACCAAGGCAGTGTTCCCTGGTACAAAGTCATTAGTGAGCTTTCCTGATAATGCCAGTTTCCTTTTCTGCTCTATCTCTCTCTCAAATGTAAGCAGTTTCCATGAAGTTGGGTGAGAGATAGTTTATCCAGATTTGCACTGGAGCGTAGGACAATAGTGTATGTGTTCCCATCTCTCAGGCAGTGATCTAAGGAATCTGTTGTTCATCTGGCTATTGGTATATTCATGTTTGACCATTTTTAGCTCAGAGATCAAACTGGAAAAACGCTCAAACTGTTGAGTCAGTGTCTCACCCTTCTTATGAGAGAATGTTTCATATTGTTGGGCAAGGATTTCTCTATTGTTTGCTAAGACCTCATCAGTTCCACCGAATTGTTCCTTGAGTGCATTCCAGAGGTCTTGAGTAGTTTCATGATGCATAAGCCCTGAATAGATTTCATTCGGCAGTGCCATGGCCAGAATTCCATGGGCTTTAGCATCAATCTCAAACAGTTTCCGATCTTCATCTGAGTATTGTTCCTTCTTCTTCGGAACAATTTGAATGGTTTCGGATTGTTCACCATAGACTTATGTGGACCATGTACCACCGATGTCCAACAACCTGAATTGTTAACAGACATGTGATGAAGCATTCTTCGTTTCCATATGTTATACTCAATCCTAACCAGCATCGGAGGCTTGGTTGAAGAACCGGTATTGTGAGGGTCATTCGAAGGAGTAGTCATTCTCAGATTCAACCAAAATCAATTAAATTTTAACAGATTTAGAACATAACACAACAAACCAAATTGAAGCAAGAGAAAACAGAAAGCAATAAAACGAAAGTAGCAGAAATTCAATCTAACTAAAACCGATTCTTGCAAATATGCTAATTCAATCAAATGCAGATATCGATTAGCATTTTCAATGATCAATTGGTAGACTGATCAATGATTAACCTGCTCTGATACAATTGTTAGGATCAGTGATCTACGTTTGATTGATTAAAGAGTATTGCAGTGGAAATCAAACAATGAATTAGACAACTCACAAAATACAGTTGATATTCAAAGAAGAGCAAATGATTATAGAAAGAACTCTACAAATAAAATATTTCATTCAATACGCGCTTTCGTGGTGGCAAAATGTCACACATACAATCAGGTCAATCATCCCTTATATAAGATTGTCGTGGTGGAACATTCCTTATATAGGAGATGTGACATCTGCTGATGTCATTTGATAGTGACATCTAACAGAATTATTCAGACTACTGAAAGTTAACACAACTACTGAAGATGTCAAAACAACTGACATCTTCTTACAAAAATACTAAGTGTTAACTATCACTACAACTACTGAAACGAAACTACTGAAACTACAACGACTGAAGAACATGTTGTTCAGTCGTTTTACAGATACTGAAACGTAAAAGAAAACTACTGAAAGGAAACCATCACAACAACTGAAGAATGCTTCATCAGCTGTTATAACAAACTTTGAAGGCTTCAGTACTTGTACTTGAACTTCAGCTGTTGTCATCAGCTGATGTCTTCAGTCTTTGGACTTCAGCTGTTGAAGTCTTCAGTACTTTAGTCTTTAGCTGTTGAAGTCTTCAGACTTTGTCAAACAGCTGATCAAGTCTTCAGCAGTTGTTGTGATGTCTGTGGGACTTAGAGGTTTTTCTGATCAAGCTCATTGGTTCTTTTGGTCCAACATGACTGCTGACTACTACTTCAACAAACATTGTGCTATCTGCAACAAAAATAACCATTCCACTCATGAATGTTATTTCAACAAAAAGAACAAGACAAAAGGCACAAAGAAGAAAGAACCAGATAAGTTTGAATCAGACACTCAATCTATTGATTGTGAAAAGAGTTCAAAACTGAAGAAGTCTGAACAAGAATCAAAGTCAAAATCAAAGGATAAAACATCCTCAAGTGCTCATCCTTCAAAGAAAAGATCAACTTTCCAACAATCAAAAACACCTCACAAAAGGGTAGATTTGACTGATAAGGAAACAAAGGATGATGATGTATTCTTTGATAATTTTGAAAAGGGAATTCATATACCTCATTCAAAAACAAAAGATTATGAGACATTTAATCGTAAAGTTTCATTATCAAACCAAAGCATCAAATGAACAAACATAAGCTGAATCAAGAAGAAATTAGGAAACAAGAACCTTGTTCATCAACATCCCCTTCAACAGAAACATCCTCATCTGAAACAACTCAGAATGAATCAAGCAAAACTAAAACTGAAACTTTAAGACTTATTCATGAAGGAGTAAATATTTTATTTCTGAATGCATGAACAATATTGGAGAGCTAACAACAAGATTATTAAGGCTTGGGTTGTCAATTCTAACTAATTTATTTCTGAATGCATGAACAATATTGGAGAGCTAACAACAAGTGGTATGTTGATAGTGGTTGTTCTAGGCATATGACAGGAAACTATTCACTTCTCAATGATTTCAAACATAAAAATGCTTCTTATGTGGCATTGTGGCATTTGGTAGGGATAAAAAGGGAGGTAAATTGTTGGTGAAGGAATGGTAACAAATGGTGTGCTCAAGTTTGAGAAAGTAAATTATTGTGAAAATTTACAGTATAATTACTAAGTGTGTCTCAAATTTGTGATCAAAATTATACAACATTGTTTGATAATGCTAACTGTTACATTATTAAGCCAGGTCTTTCTGTTCCAGAAGATTGGGTCTTTCTTAAAGTATCAAGAAAAAGAAACACTTATGTTTTGGACATGAACAATACCTCACTCACAAAACATGAAACATGCCTTCTATCTAAGTTATCTGAAGATGTATCTCAATTGTGGCACAGAAGGCTTGTCCATTCTAACATGAAGAACATGAACAAATTGGTGAAAAATGATTTAGTAATTGGACTGCCAAAGAAAGAGTTTCATTGCTCAACTCATTGTTCTTCTTGTTAGAAAGGAAAACAACATAGAGTCTCTCATAAATCCAAAGTTATCAATACTATTACTACACCACTCAAATTGCTTCACATGGATCTGTTTGGTCCTACCAATGTGATGAGCATTGGAAAAAGGAAATATTGTTTGCTGATAGTTGATTTCATAAGATTTACATGGGTCTTTTTCTTAAACCAAAAGAGTGAAACATCAGAAACATTAATGGACTTTGTGATCAAGATTGTGAATCAACTTGATTCAAAAGTTAAAAATTTTTAGGAGTGATAATGGTACTGAATTTGTCAATTTTGAACTAGATTCCTTTTGCAGGAGTAAAGGTATTGCAAGACAATTCAGTGGACCCAGAACTCCACAACAAAATAGAGTGGCTGAAAGAAGAAACATAACTCTTATTGAAGCAGCCAGAACAATGCTAGCTGATTCACAATTGCCCATCATATTTTGGGCTGAGGCAGTGAATACTGCATGCAATGTTCAAAACAGAATATTAATTGTCAAAGAACACAACAAAACTCCTTATGAGCTCTTGTTTAAAAGAAAACCATACATAGAATATCTTAGAGTTTTGGTGTCATGTATCTGTTTTAAACTTAAAAGAGTCATTAGGAAAATTTTTAGAAAAAAGCATATGATGGTTTCTTTGTTGGATATTCTTCAACATCTAAATCTTATAGAATCTATATTCCATAACATAACATTATGGAAGAAACTCCTAATGTATCCTTTGATGAATCTGTATTCACTAAATCAGTTAATGGTTCATCATGGTTATTTGACATAAATGCTCTGACTGAATCATTAACTATGATTATTTGAACACTATAGGATCTAATGAAGTATGTTATCCATTTGTTCCACCTCATATGAATGAAGTAACATTATCTGCTGATCCTCCAAGGATACATACCTCCTCCGGTGACCCGGTGACCGCGGCGGACCCGGTGACCCGGGTGACCGCGGCGGACCCGGTGACCCGGTGACCGCGGCGGCCCCGGTCACCCGGGTGACCGCGGCGGCCCCGGTCACCGGGACCGGGGGGGCGGCCCCGGTGAGCCCGGGCCGGCCCGGCTGCCCGGGGCGCCCCGGCTGCCCCGGCTGCCCGGTGCAACAAGCAGTAATTCCTGGTAAGGTGTGGCCTCTATGCACATTATTAGAGATAACACTGAACAAAAATCAACACAGATAGAGCTATATGATCACATTAGAACTCCCAGTTCTGTGGAAGAAAACAGGATTATGGCCTGGAATATGATCTAAAGTAGGATTGTGCAATTATCAAAAGAACCTCTTGAAGAATCCAATACTTTCATGATACAGAAGCATTACTGAGCCTTCATGAGAAAGATATCAAGGATCTGCAAAGTCTAATAATGTCTAACTATCCAATTCACTCAAGGGGAAGAGATTTCTCTGTGTTGGTGGGAAAGTTAAAGACAAAATTCAAAGATGATGTGATTCAAGAAGAAAAAAGAGAGGATGTTGAGTACAAAAGAAGATTAGAAAAGAAGAAAAGATGAAGCACCAACTCCTCCACATTAGTTGATGATGAATTCTTAACGAGAGTTGGTTATACTAAGAGGAAAACAGCTGCCATCCAAGTTATTGCAAGAAATCAATACACTATTCCAATAACTGAGTGGGGATATGTTGAGAAAACAAATGAAATGGTGCTACTAAGGAATGCTGATGGAAAGAAAGGTGAGAAGATAAGAATCTTCAACCCAATAGAAATCAAACTACTCCACCCAAGCTACACATCATTCCTACATGATAAATTCTTCCCAAAGTTGTTTGATGAAAAAGCTAAGAATGATTTATGCTTATAAATACATTTAATAGAAGTTGTGGATAAGCTACATGCTAAAGCATACAAGAGAAGAAGGTATAATGCTGGGATGCAAAAGGGAGCCAACATTGAAGATATATCAAAACTGAGAATTTCAGAAGAACATGAACTGGAAATTGACAACAATCAATGTGTTGTGGAAACTCTCACCATAGAAGAAGATGTATTGGGGCTGAATTTTAAGAGACTCTAAAGGATATGCAGAATGGAGATCAAGTACAAATACGATGATCAAAAGGATGTAGTATCTTATTTCAACAAGAAAATGGTTTCAAGATTAAAGGAGCTTTCAGTTTTGAAGAGATGATCACAAGTATCTAAGCTTAAGGGGGAGTATTATTAGGTCTAGGATCAGTAGATCTAGTCCATTTTGTATAGGATTAGTACGTGAATTAGGATCTGTATTGAATGTTTGTAATTATTATTGTGTATGCATTAAATGTATAGGTTAACACACACACACAGACACATATACATATATATATGTATATATATATATATTATATATATATATATATATATTATTATATATATATATATATATATATATATATATATATATATGTGTGTGTGTGTGTGTGTGTGGGTTACCTATACATTTAATGCATGTGTTGATGAATGTATGTTTGCAGGCAAAACATTATAATTGGTGAATTCTTGAAAATTGACCAAGTGTGAGAAACATCTACGGATGAACATTTTGTTCTCCGTAGATATGTTTCTTACAAATAACAAACATTTTGTTTGGAGTTCTTGGGTGAAAACACTCATGGTGTTAGATGGTTGATTTATTTTGGCTAAATCAACCAAAATAAATCATATGAAACATCACAAGGTCAAGGCTAGGTGAATTCTTGAAAATTGACCAAGTGTTGTTTGGTTTTGGATGAATGATTTATTTTGGTTGATTTTCAGATAAGTTGATTTATCTGAACCACAAGGTCAAGGCTAGGTTATGCACCAATATGAAACATCATCCAAGAACCAAAATGAATCCCTATTTGGCCCTAAATTTTCAGCCAACAAAACCAAGAATTTAGGGTATTTTTTCCAAACAATAAACATAATCAACCACTTGATATCTTTCTTTCAAGGTTTAATCATAAGCATGTTAGATATAACCTTGAAAGGTTGGGGATTTATAATCATCACCACAAAACAGCCCCTATAGTTTGTTAAAGCCCCATAAAACCAATTTTACAAGAACAAATGAAACTAGTCATCCACATATCCGGCTCTAGATGCCAATGTTGGGTTTGTTTGGACCTTAGTCAAACTAGTTTAAACCATTAAACTATCAAAACGCAGCGGAATAAAACCTTAGTATGTTCATTTGTAATCTGAAAAATAAGGTACATTTCATAACAACAACAAACCCAAGAACATAAGGATTATTTATATGTGTTTGAACTAGCTATCAACAACAATTAACAACCCAAAATAGACATACAAACTACCTTTTGTATGCTGCTGAAAAACAAGATAAGGAGGAAGAAAATAAGGTTCTTAAATGACCAAAACACCAAGGAGAGGTGTCCTCAAGCATCCATACCCACAAGCATCAAGCAAGCACCTATCTTGCTAGGTTTTGAGACCAAAATCACACAAAGAAAGCTGCTGAAAACGATTTTCAGCTTCTATTTCTTAGAGCTGCTGAAACAATTTTCAGCTTCTATTTCTTCAACATTGGAGAAGGAGAAAAGCTCTTGAGGATCTTGCATATGAGAGAGAAAGAGCTAGATGCAGAGTGTGTGTTTTTTCTTGTGTGTTGTTTGAAGAAGCAAAAGCACACCCTTATCTTGGGCGGCCGAAAGTCTCATAAAAAAGGGTTTTCCCCCCAAAAAAGTTAAAGACAATTTTACTAGTAATTAGAATAAGTTATGTAATTACCATTTTAATTATATAACTTATACACACACTCCTATTATTTGATGTTATTTAACTAACTTAAAAGAAACATTACAAACAATATCTATGAACAAAATATCCATATAAGTTGTTCAATCTCATATGCAACTTATTTAGAAAACCCATTTTCTAAATTGGTGTATTTATTTAATTGCATTATCATATCATCAACTAAATATATTTGGTGTTTGCTAAGCTTGTTATTGGGTATGACCCAACTTAGGGTCATAACGTACTAACCACATCAATGTCCTATGTGTCTTGGGCATAAAGAATCCAACATCATCGAGCAGTCTTACCTCATATCCACTGAATAATCTTATTTCACCACCTTCCCTCCCTCTGTATTTTCTTTCAATGACCCTCATAAGTTTTCTCATCATAATACATATTTGAGATAGTATGGAGGAATGGGTACCAGACACCAATTTTCTCTTCAAAGACTCTGTTGGTTTCACTTTTAGCTCTGGAAACACAACTTCCTCAGCTTTTTTTGTTTGCTTCTTCTCAAGGGGATTAATGAAAGACCTATCTTTCCCTGTCCAGATTCCTTTCAATATTTGAAGTTATCAGTTCATTTGAACATTTTGAGTATGTTTCAAATTCATAACCCGTTAACATAGCCTTATGGTTGATCAGTTCTAGATTGGCTAGTTCTTTCAACTCATGGATATCTAGGGCATTTACAAGAGTAGTGTACTCTGTAAAGATTGGACTAGCCCTGAGATCCTTTTGACCATGAACATGTTCCAATCACTATCATACCACGTAATGATTTCTGATCAATTTTGCCTTTGGGAGTAGATAGACCTCGAATCATCTTTGTAGTGGTTAACCCTTCTTGAAGTTTCAGTTGGGAGGGTTCAGCAAACCACTCAGGGTATTTATGAAGCACCAGTGCCCAAAGTCTTGATCTTTATGGGTGAGTTGCATGTCTTAAGCTGACACTCTAGATCTTGTCTTTTGGTTCATGATTTATTCTTCTATCTGCTTGAGCCTATCATTCTTTTCATTAATCAGCCTAAGAGTGGTAGCTCTTAGTGAATTTGTTTTTATATTCCCAAGCTTTCTTTTGGTGAAGCCTTGACTTGAAAGATAATCCTTCATTTCCTTATCGGACATGCTATAAGGATCCGGATATAGGGGTTGAGGAGTTTATGTTGAATTCTTCATGGCTGACAATTTCGGCATAGGAGCCTTTCAAGAAAGAGTTCTCTCATACTCAGTCTCAAAGGTGGAGTCTAGTAGCTTGTTTACATTCTCCTCTTCTGCTTTCATTCCCTCATATGTCATGCTAAACACTTCATCAGCATCATATCCATGGTTGATCAAGAACTTGGCTTTCACCATGAGGTCATCTGTTTATGCCTTTTCAACCATTTAATGCACAATTTTCGCTTCTTGTACAGGACTATCAACTGCTATAGGCTCATCAACCACATAGCCTCCTTCAATATCTCCTTCTTCAAGATCAATAAAGATAGCTTGTTTCTTCAATTGAGCCTCAACTTGCTCATGCTCTTCCATGAATTCTACTATTGCAGCAAGACTTCTGGGATAATCTTGTTTGATTTTCTTTACTCGTTCTTCTTCTTTCATAGGTCTCTTTCCCTTAGCTTTCTTAGACAGATACTTCCTCCTTCTGTTGTAAGTTTGTATTGAAGGACCAGATGAGGATTCAACCTTTTCAAATTCCTCAGGCAATTTTTCAGCCTCTGTTGGTTCTTGTTCATAAGCAGCTGCTTTTCTTCCTTTTATCTTTCTTCTTCACATAACTTTCTGATCATATCTTTTTGCTCATCGGACAAACACACAGTAGGAACTATTTGCATACTCAACTCCTTCTCCAGAGGGACAAGAGATTGAGGAATGACCACTATGGATCCAGTTCCAGTCCTCTGGTCAACTATAAAATCCCAAAATTCATCATCAATGATGAATTCATCAGATGTAAAACTATGTGAGGCATTGATCATATCTTTGAATTCAGCCTCTTCTGTATGCATGCTCGCTGTTTCCTCTAAATATACTACCATTTACAATCCAGATTCATCTTGTTTTGCCTTGCTTGTTTCTGCTGCTTGTTCTAAGAATCTCATTCTTTTACTAGGAGGAGAGTCATCACTACTCTTCTTTGAAGTGCTTTCAGATTCAGTTTCTTGCTCATCTACATGCTTGACTTCTGATTAAGCTTCGCTCTTGATATTGACAAGCATCTCAAGTTCAGCTACTCTTGTTCAGAAGTTCATTTTGTTTCTGCAAGTTAATAATGGTCTTATCTTGCTCTTCAGTTAGTTCTTCTTGTTCTTCCATGGCTATTGTTTGAATGGATAAAGTGTCAAAGTGACCACTTATCTCATCCCTTTCTTGTTGAAGAGTAGTAGTTAAGTTGTTAATCTCATTATCTTTCTCTTTCTTTTCAGCCTCATACTTTTCTTTTAACTCTTTCAACTCATTCACCTTTTCATCAAGTTCAAGAAGTCTATCTTGAATGATGCTTGCTCTTCTGTTTAGTACTCTTTCCATCTTTTCAATCTTTTGCATGAGCTCAGAAATCAACTCATCTTTTTCATCTGGTTTGTTCACATTAGATTCAGTAAAGCTCTCTGAAGGAGCAGCCTCAGAAGTGGATTTCTTTATAGGCATTTGGACAGGTTGATCCCTCATCTGAAGATGATTTAGATTCTTTAGATGAGCTGGTGGAATCTCAAAACTCACTTGGATGAGCACTAGTAGGTAATAGATGAGGTGGTGATTTTGGAGAGTGATGAGGTGGTGATTTGGGAGAGTGATGTGGTGGAGATGTGATTGGTTAAGCTAGTGGTGATAGGATAGGTGGTTTACGAATTGAAGTGGTTGGTGTTCTGTGGGGAGATGGTAATGGTGATGTTACAAAGGGTGATGCAATATCATGATCATGAGGACCAGCGTGAAGATCACCGCCTAACTCCTCCTAGGGTAACACTGGCCTAGATCCTTTAACTCTTTCCTCAACATGCTCAACAACTGCTTGATGTTCTTGAGCAGCTGGAGCTTCTTCCTGAATGGTCTTAACAACAGGAGCCTATTGTTCTTCTACTTGTTCCTCTAGATTTATTTGCTGAATCATCCAAGGTAACAGAGGAGAGTGTACTCCACTATAAAAATTTCTTGGATCTCTTTTCGTAACGTACTTATAGGACTTGGAATCATAATAAGGAATATCCAAAGTTGGTCCTTCAAGTAGAAGATCAAGAAATGCTTCATTAATCAGACATTGGAGAAATCTTGGGTACATTAAGAACATATGCCTTCTTCCTTCTTGTATGGTAGAGGTTAGACCATTGAATACATAAGCAGGGATGTTGAAAGGTCTGTTTGTGCATAAGGCACATATGGCAGAGGATCTAATCACATGGATATCATTCCCCATGTCTTCCTCTTAGATAAGCAATATTGAAAGAGGTGAATTAGAAACCTCCATTACAAATCTACCAACACTTTTACAATTTGTTTTCCCTCATAGCCACCTTCATATCCAATCTCTGCAAAGAAAGTAGTGATTTCTTCATCTTCCAACTCAATGGGAGCATTAGCATCATCACCAAACTGTAGATATTGTCTCATAGTTTCTTCAGTGATGGTCAAAGAGAGATCATCAGTAATTCTTCCTACTAAAGTCCTTTCACCCTCCACATCAGTCACTTCTGCAATACTCTAGAGTGAAAAACACTTACTCTGTTATTCATGTTTAAGTAGATGCATTATTAACATTGTCAACCATTTATTAGATTTTATTTCATGAATTTGTTCCACATTTTCAGTTTTCATCAGGCTCTGTTTATATGATGAACATGACTATGAAGTTTTCCATGATGAGTGAAATTCCTCTTAGTTTGCATGTTCATTAATGTCGAAAATGTATAACTTTTCTTTGAATAAATCTAATTTTGGGTGTTCTTCATTAACTTAGAGTTCTAAGTTTAGTTTTAGTTCAAAAGTTCAAAAGGTAGGTCATGAAATATTTTGGGAATTTCACCTTTCTTTCGATACTAATGTTGCTTAGAATCGAAGATGAGAACAGATTGATGAAAAGACACTAAAATATCTGGTTGTTGATGATGATGATGATGATCAATGAAGATGTATAGTGGTTTTTCGCTCGTTGCACTATGGAATCTCTCAAATTTGAAAAATAGTAAATGACCCTTTGAAGTTGCTGTAAATAGTCAATTAATGGCTTTTACAAAATTTTACAAGTTCCAAAACAAATGCCGTCAGATTTTAAATGACACTGTAGCAATTGCAGATGTGGAAATTTTAAGTATTTTGGTTATCTGCATTTGTTTACTATTGCAAATGCGGAAGAGTTGAACTTATGATTTTAGACATCCGCATTTGCACATTGTAGTAAATGCGGAAGTTTGAATACAAGTTTTCTTCTATCCGCATTTGTGCACTGTGGGAATGCAAAAGAACCAAGTTCATCAGCATTTGTTAACAGTAGCAAATGCGATAGAACAGAATTTCCACATTTACATGATCATCATTCATTATGACAGAAGAGATTAAGCACTTGTTTATTTCTGTTTGAAAGTAAAAGAAACTTGAAGATACATATCCACAAATGTGGTTGATGAGAAAATCAACAAATGCGAATGAGTAAAACAAATGTGGAAGTGCAACTTTTATCCTATTGACAAATGCGGTTGAACACTTGAAAAAATTTTTATCCGCATTGACAAATGTGGTTGAACACTTAAAAAAACATTATCCGCATTGACAAATACGATAGAACATTTTTGTTTCGCATAGGTTTTAACACTTAAAATTTTTCATGTATACTTGTAAAGTAATGCGGTAGAGTACAATCTTTGTCCGCATTCGTTTTACTTAGAAATAAAAAGTTACCCGCATTGGTTATAAGCATGGGTTACCTTCACCCGCATTAACCAATGCACTTACCTGCATTAACTTTTGAACTTAATCATAAGTTAATGTGTCTGTTTTGGTTTTTCTTGTTATGAAGAGATGTCCTTAATTGATTTTTCTTATTAAGTTGTTGACTGCTAAGGTTGTCAATTCTTGCTTGGATTGAATTGTATGTCAGAAGTGACACAAGTTTCCCATTGTTTGACTGATCTTCGACTTTTCATGCTTTCAAAAATCTACATAGGCTGAGATACTATGGTATAACTTCTGCGTCAACACATACATTTTCTTTTTGTTTTGTTTTTGATTTTGAAGAAAGTAATTTAAGATATTAAAAATCTATACAAACTTAATCAAAAATTTTAAATTACTCCCCCTAAAGTTTATTTCCACATATGGATAGAAACTTTAAAGATTTAAAAACTTTTTGAATATAATTTTGATTACTCATAATGAAGATAAGTATATCTTTTGTTGGGATCATATCAATCTTCCATTACACATGTGCATCCTTTATGATAAAATACACATGTTTATGAACTTGATGATTGAAGGTATTTTTGTCCTCTTATACTCATACAAGGTTGATATTTTGATGCAAGTGATATTTATCATGATATTGGTTGATTTAATTATTCAATATGTACCTCACACACAAAAGCATGGAATGATCAACCATCCTTATACAATGCATGGTTGAACTATGTCATAACTTTCCTTACCAGGTTACTTATGTTATGAGACCTCATTTTCACTGATCCACATTGGCATTCTTTTACTTTGATCCTTTTCATGATGATCCATATTGGGATTCTTTTCACTTCACTTTGGAAGGTGATCCATGATTGGATTCTTTTGCTCATTCACTTGGAATGTATTGCTTTTATAGATTCATCCAATTTGAATGTGTTCCTCATTGGGAATCTTTTGGATCAGTACATCTGCACTATGTGCATGTTTCATTAGGTCTTTGCTTAGCAAAACAAAGATGAAATTGGATGTAGTTGAAAGAGATTCATAAAGTATCATTACCTGGTGTGTTTAGGTTACTATACACACATGCACTCAGATAAGCCAATGCATACCTGTACCTTGAGATGAGTGTTTCACTGTTGAATAAGATTTTAATTCATCACTGCATGTATCTTCTCTTCCAGTTAAGCCTACCAACATATCTTGTAAGTCATGACAGTCTCTCAAATTTTGAAATTAAGCATAGTAAATGATATACGACTGTAATTATATCATTTCCCTAAATATTCTTTTCTTCATCAAACTTGACTTCTTTTTGTGATTTTCTAATAAATTTTGAGATTTTTTTGATGTTTTAATTGGTTTTACTCAAGGTTAATCATGCCAATTGATTGAACTAGGAATTCAATCCTACCAGGTTCAAATGCCTTAGTAAATAATCAGCCAATTGATTTTCAGTGGGTAGTTGAATCAATTTTATCAACCCGTTTTTAGCATAGTCTCTCAAAAAGAGATATCTAAGTTCAATGTGTTTTGTTTTGAGTGCTGAACTGGATTATTTGTTGTGAAAACAACTGCTGTGTTGTCAATGTGAATTGATGTGTGCAAGAAGTTAAAACCATAATCAAGCATCTGTTTTGAATCCAGAGAACTTGAGAGCAACAAGCTGATGCTGCAATATACTCAGCTTATGTTGTTGATACAGATACATTTATCTACTTCTTGCATTGCCATGAGACCAGTCTGGGACCAACAAATTGACAACTCCAGATGTGGACTTTCTGTTGAAGTTGCATCCTCTATAATAACTATCTGTGAAGGCATAGAGATTGAAGTCTCCTTCCTTTGGATACCATAACCCAATAGCTGGTTTGCCCTTTAGATATCTGAATATCCTCTTAACTGCATCCACATGTGATTCCTTTGGATCAGCTTGATACCTGGCACACATACAAACACCAAACATAATATTAGGCCTTCTAGCAGTTAGATACTTAAGTGAGCCTATCATGGATCGATAGTGAGTCTGATCAACAGATTTGCCTTCTGGACGAAGACCAATCTTCACTTGGGTATCAACTGGTGTTCATAGACCGACAATAAGCAAAATGAAACTTCTTCAGCATTGTTTCCACATATTTGGATTGGTTGATGAAAATTCCATCTACTGTCTATTGGACTTGCACTCCTAAGAAGAAAGTGAGTTCTCCCATTGCACACATTTGGAATTTTTAATGCATTAGGTCTTCAAAATCTTTGCATAGTTGCTTGTATGTTGAGCCAAATATAATGTCATCCACATAAATCTAGACTAGCAGCATGTCTTTTCCTCTTCTCCTTCTGAAGAGAGTTTGATCAATCTTTCCTCTTTCGTATCCATATTCAAGAAAAAAGGATGATAGAGTCTCATACCACTTTCTCGGGGCTTGATGAAGGCCATACAGCACTTTGTCAAGCTTGTACACCCTATGAGGGAAATCTTGATCTTTAAAGCTAGGTGGTTGAATCACATAGACCACCTTAACAATCTTTCCATACAAGAAGGTGTTAGGATCAGTGATTTAAGTTTGATTAATTAGAGTAGATTGCAGCGGAATTCGAACAATGAATTAGACATTTAGCAAGAACTCAATTGATATTCAATAGAATAGTACACGGTTATAGAGAGAAGAGAGAATTCTGCAAGGAATATTTCATTCAAATGCTTTCGTGGTGGCTGAAAGTCACACGTTACAATTAGGTCAACATTCCTTATATAAGGAATGTGACTCTGCTGAGGTCACTTGATAGTGACATCTAACAGAATTATACAAACAACTGAAACTATGCAAACTACTGAGAATGTTCTCAACAACTGATCACATCTCAGAGAATGCAAAGTACAAGAACATAAAACTACCGAACTAAAACTACTGAAACTATAACTACTGAAAGGTAAATTAAGTACTGAAAAGGAAAACCATCACAACTACTGAAGTTAATAACTTCAGCTGTTTGACAACTACTGATCACTCTGGTCTTTAGTCTTTGTCTTCAGTAGAAATCTTCAGATCTTGTCTTCAGACCTTGTAATCAGCTGATGTCTTCAGCTGTTGTGATCTTCTTCAGCAGTTGTAATGTCTGTGGGACTTGGAGGTTTTTCTGATCAGGCTCATTGGTTCTTTTGGTCCAACAAACTCCCCCTGAACCAATGCAGCCAAAACCTCTAAGTTTATTGATGATCCCACTTATTTTTTTGGCAGAAACACCCTCTTGATTAGCTTCAGAGTTAATCATGTAAGCACAGGCCGGGAAAAGGTTTCTGATCTTTTGATTGGCTAAGTGTGGAAGGGAACTCTGTCTTGGGGAAATTGGACATAGAGTCTTGTCCCAACCATGAAACCTAATTCCCATTGATGAGTCTGTAAGACTCTCTTGCATAGGCCTCAAGGAGAACAACTTGTTCCTCCTTGGTGAGTTCTTCTGCTTCTACCTCAAAGAAGAACTCAGGGCCATAATATTCAGACAGATACCTTACTGTCTTCCTATTCTTCAACTCAACAGTTGTGATCTCTCTGTATGCGAATTCATCTGGATGAGAGCCTTCTAGCAACAGCTGGAGTTCACTCTTTTGAAGATCTTCAAGTCTCTTGTATAACAGCCTGTTCTTGATCATTTTGTTCTCAAGTATAGATTGAGGGGTTGTCTTTGAGTTGTGTGCTTTCTTGAATTCTTCTATAATCTCCCAGGGTGAGACTACCATGGCCAACATAATTGCAGCATTCAAAGTCATTTCACTTGGCCATGATATCTACTTGGTATGTTCTTCTTGTGTATTCTGGAATTACCTGGGGTCTGGCCAAATCCTCACTCATTCTCTTTGATGTTGGAATGTATGCCTAAGAGTGTACAGCCTCAGAGCTTGTTTCTTCATTGCTTGAATGGATGAGGATTGAGGGAAGTCCTTGTCAACCATTTTGAGAAATTGCTCATCATGCTGCTTCTGCTGTTTTACTTCTTCAATCTTCACTTTCACCATTTGCATTTGCAAGTCAGGTGTGACCATCTGTTGACTTCTGGGCTCAAGTGTTTAAGTTTGAGAACAGTAGAGATTGACAGACTGTCTTCATTCTCATCCTCTTCTTCTTTTTCTTCTTCTACCCTCAACACCCTTCTCCTCCTTCTGGGTGTATCACTGGGTGTGGTTTGAGATGGTTTTTGGGGTAATGGAATTGGTTTTGTGGGTTGAGTTGTGGGTAGTTTTAGTTTAGGGATAGAATTGGCAGATTTTAGAGATGATTGCTTTGAGGGTTGTTTTTGAGTGGGAGTATGAGAAGGCTGATCTAGCAATTTAGTGGTGAGTTTGGCTTTTGAGAGCTTTGCCATCTCAGTTCTCTTCCTAGCACCTGCTTCATCCAGTGCTTCGATGATCAACCCTTTGTTGTAGCTTCCAGCAGAACAGATTTTCTTGATTATCTCCAAGATACTGTCTCTGGACCAAGACTTCATCTCTATCAATGATCTTCCTAGATATTTGGCAATAAACCTGATCATAATCTCCAACCTTTCCCTATCCATCACATTGTAACTAGCCCATCTTGCTTGAATTTCATTTATCTCCAGCCTTCTGATCTCAACATCTAAGGTGGTTGTGTCATGACCATGTCTGAAGAGCTGATTTATTATTTTGTCCATAGATCTGTTGTGAGCTTCATCAGCTTCTTGGACTAGATCTTCTAAGGACTTTTCTCCATCAGACTTTGACTCAGCACTTCTCTTCCATTTGTAAGTTATCAGCTGATCTTTCTGCACTTTGTCTGTGCTCAGCTCTTGCACTGTGATCAGCTGTTTCTCTGAGATCAGTTCTTGTTCTTTCTCCAACTCCTTTTCTTTTTCTGGTTCTTTCTCATCTTCTACTCTCTTCCTTTTCCTTCCTTTCACTGCCTTAGACTTAGTAGTCTCCCCTCTTTTGGGTGCATTGTGATCAGGGGCTTGAAAGCCAGAAAGTGACTTGTGAACAGCATCATCAAGGAGTGTTTGGAGATTTAAGGAGATCCTCTCATCAATGGCTTTATATACTATCTCAGTGATGATGGGAGTGATGAGAGGTAAGGAGCTTTGAAAGGTTGCAACCATCTGCTCAGAGGGATCTATCCCTGAGAGGTGGTGCCAAAAGCAGTGGCTGGTGGCTTAGTTAAGTGTATTGGCTGTGTGTTTGGTGAACCTTCAAATGAAGGTGCCATGTGTGCGTTATTGGGGCAGATGAACTTTTATCCTGAGACATTTTGGCTAGCAGTCTTTGAGTCTGCTCACCTCAGTCTCTAGGATTGTGTTATGGGCTAAGACATCAAAGAAAAAGCCCACGTCATCATCAGTCTTTGCTGAATCATCTGACCTCCTGATTAAATCGGGATATACATGCCCTGAGTGTAGATCAGTATATGCATGTGCCCCTTGTTCTTGGTTCTGGGGACTTCCTGCCTCTGTACTTTGTCCTTCATTGGTTGTTGCCTCTGGTGAGGTCTTATATATGTTACCAACTTCATCCTGTTCATTTGCTGAATCAGCAGAAGTGGCAGCCTGACCAAATGTTCTAACCTCCTCTTCTCTACACTTGGAGATTGAACATTATAACCCTTGTGCTATGGGTTATCAGCAGCGTTTTGGTCCACCCCCTCAATCGTTGAGGTATTCCCGGTGTTAACTGGTTTCTGGGGAGGGGGTGAGGAATGCAGCTGACTCAGCACTTTAGCAACTAGAAGGGTTGGGCTTTGAGGGGCGGTTGCATTTGGAGATTGTTCAGAAGCAGATTGCACCTGGGGTGAGAGATGCTCTTCAATGGTAACCTTCTCAACTGAGACAGGTTCTATTAATGTGGTATCCCCAAATTTGGTTGCAACAGGATCCTGTGGAGAGGATACCTGTGCGGTTTCAGCTGGTTGAGTCTCTGAACCAGTATGTGTTTCCTGTATTGGTGGTACAGGGGCATCCTCAGGGGACTCATCTCCCTGAGTAGCCTTTTTGGGCTTTTGGGGTTTGGGTTTGGTGGGGACTTTGGATCTAGAGGTGGAGGCTGTGGGTTCCCTCTGCTTGGGTTTGAGCAGCTGGGCAGCCCCTTTGAGAGTAGGGTCAGAGTTATGCCTGGAGTATACCTCAGCTAAGACAGCTGGAGCAGGGACTCCAAGACCAACAAGGCCTTCAGATTTTAATTGATTTAAAATTATGGCCATCAGAAACCTGGGATATAGTAGCCATCTGTTTGTCACAGGTTCTGAGCCAGATCCTTAGTTCCATAAACACTATCTCATAAAATTTAGAGTTTGTCGTTCAAAGATAGAGTACAATACCTGTTGCCATCGTGAGGACATCTGATCCATGAAGAAGATGTCTTTGAGCAAGGCAGACATTCACCATGTGGAAGATAAGTCTTTCAGCATCATGGAAGTGCTTTTTGAGAATGGTTGTAGCACTTAAGTCTCCTTCATACCCGTGTTGATGAAAGACATATCAATGGTGCCTTTCGGGTATTCTATAATATAGGTGGCATCATGCAAATTTAGGGTTTTGCGAATGATGTCAGGGGTGATTACCACCTGTTTCTGGTTGACCAACGACTGGAGAGTGATTTGGCTATCATTTTCACCAGTTGTTACAGAGACGTTGGTCCAGAATTGGTTTAAGGAATCGGGGTATATGGTAGGATTCAAAAGAAAGGCGGTTCTGTTGGGAATCCACCATAAGATCGATGGCATTATCAAATTTGTTCCAAAAGGCCGATTTCGAGAGGTAGGCAACACAGTTGTGTCTGGGTTTGAGTTTCATGGTCGCCATTGTTGAGAGAGAAAAGGATAGAAAACGGCTAATGAAATGTCGGCTATAAGTGCAGGTATTTATAGGTTAAGAAAAGGCTGAAAAGAAAACGACTGAAAGTGTTGGTGTTGTCATCAGTTGTATGAAAACAACTGAAGACTTGGTTTTAACTATCAAAATTTGAAACAACTGAAGACTTGGTTTTGGTCATCAGTAGTTATGAAACTACTGAAAACCGTTTTGGCTTCAGGTGTAGGAAACAACTGAGGACTTGGTGTTAGTCATCAGTAGTTGTGAAACTACTGAAGACATGGTTTTGTCATCAGTTGTTTAAGGTGAAACAGCAGTTTGTGGAAACGATTGAAGAGAAAATTCTCATCAGTAGTTTTCGTCAATTCTTAGCTTTTCAGCTGTTTCATACTGTCCTCAACACTTACTCATCAGACTTTTTAGCTGTTTTCAGTTGTTTCATAGGACATCAGTACTTATCTGTTTTTACTGACATCAGTATTATAACTACATCAGTAGTTGTAACTGCATCAGTTCTTTTAACAGAAAGTACAGTACTTTTTAAGTAATTTAGTCTTCAGTAGTTATGAAACCAACTGAGAATAAAACTTATCAGTACTTATTTGTGACATGTTTACTAATGGTCATCAGTACTTGTTTACTGAGATCATCAGTAGTTGTCACTTATTCTAGCTGCAGCATACCAAGCCTTAACACAAGGTTTTGGAAAGTTGAACTGTCCAAAGGCTTAGTAAATATATCTGCAAGCTCATCAGCACTTGGCACAAACTTTGGATCAATCAGACCTTTTTCAAAACAATCCCTAATAAAATGGTGTCTGATCTCTATATGTTTGGTCCTAGAATGCTGGACTGGATTCTTGACAATACACAGAGCTGAAGCACTATCCATTAACAATGGAGTCTTAGTCTGTAATGCCATAATCCAATATTGGTTCTGAAGCCAGAGTACCTGAGATGTACAACTTGCAGCAGCAATGTACTCTGCTTCAGCAGTGGATGTAGCAACAGATGTTTGTTTCTTACTCTGCCAAGAAATCAAACAGTTGCCTAGGAATTGACATCCACCAGAAGTTGACTTTCTGGTTAACTTACACCCTGCATAGTCACTATCAGAAAAAGCAACTAATTTGCAAGAGTGTCAGTGGAATACCAAAGACCTAGAGATTGTGTACCTTGCAGATATCTAAAGATCCTCTTGACTGCAATCAAATGAGACTCTTTAGGAGCAGCCTGAAATCTAGCACAAACACAAGTTGCAAACATAATATCTGGTCTAGAAGCTGTTAAGTACATCAAGGACCCAATCATACATCTGTAAAGTGTTTCATCAACAGCTTTACCTTTCTGATCTACATCCAGTTGTGTGGTGTTGCACATGGGAGTAGAACAGGGCTTACAGTTTTGTAAATCAAACTTATTCAAAGATTTTTTGTATATTTTGACTGATGAATGAAGGTTCCATCAGCCTTTTGTTTGATTTGCAAGCCTAGAAAGAACTGTAATTCTCCCATTGCACTCATTTCAAACTTTTGTTTCATTAAACTTGTAAAATCATCACACAACTGGGGATCAGAGGATGCAAAAATTATATCATCAACATAAATTTGAACAGTAGCTTATGCTGATCCACTTTCTTAATAAACAAAGTTTTATCTATGGAGCCTCTAGTGAAATTATTTTGAAGAAGAAAATTGAAAGTGTTTCATACCAGGCTCTAGGAGCTTGCTTCAACCCATAAAGAGCCTTATCAAGTTTATACACCCAATCAGGATGTTTATTGTCCTCAAAACCTGGTGGTTGACACACATAAACCTCTTCTTTTATTTTTCCATATAAAAAAGCACTTTTGACATCCATTTGAAAAACTTTAAGATTGTGGAATGCAGCATAGGCTAAGAACAATCTAATTGCCTCAGTCTGGCTACAGGGGCAAAGGTTTCATCATAATCAATACCTTCTTCTTGTGAAAACCCTTGTACAACCAGTCTAGCCTTGTTCTTGACAATAAGCCCATTTACATCAGTTTTATTCCTAAACACCCACTTAGTGCCTATTGCACACTTACCTGGGGGTAGAGGAACCAGTTCCCACACTTGCTGCTTTTTGAACTGAAGTAGCTCAAGCTGCATGGCTTCAACCCATCCATTGTCTCTTAAAGCAACATGATAGTTCTTTGGCTCTAGCTGACTGATGAAGAGAGCATAGAAGCAGAAGTTGGACAATTGACTTCTGGTTGAGACACCAGCATTGATATCACCAATGATTTGAGACATGGGGTGATTCTTCAGCTCTTGGTACACTATAAGATCAGTGCAAGTGTTTGTAGCAGGTTCAGCAGCAGCAACAGATGTTGATCCAGACTCTTGAAACCAAGTATGAGATGGCAATTCAAATGATGTAGAGGAGTCAGAAATCTCATCAGCATTTTTTATGGATGGAGCTGCTGAAGCTACAGGAACATCAAGTTTAGTGGACTCAGGCAGTTGATCACTAAACTTGAAAAGGTGAGTACTGATATCATCATCATCTTCAGTACCACCAGGTGGAAGACTTGCTGCAGAAGATGATTTATTCACATGATCTGCAACAGCTGGAGGTTGATAAGGAACATATTGCAGTATATCAGATCAAACAACTCCACAGGGGTTTGTGGAATTTTATCCTTAGGAGATTCATTGAACTTCACATGCAAGGTTTCTTCAACTATCTTTGTTCTGCAGTTGAAGACTCTGTAAGCCTTGCATGTGGATGAATATCCTACAAAATACCCTGCATCCACCTTAGGATCAAATTTGTGGAGTTGATCCTTTGTGTTGAGAATGAAACAAGGACACCCAAAGGCTTTGAAGAATGAAATTAAAGGAGCCAAATGATGTAGAACTTCATATGGAGTCTTCATCAACCTCTGATTTACTAAAACTCTATTCTGCACATAGCAAGCTGTGTTGACAGCTTCAGCCCAAAAGGTCAATGGCAAACCAGAGTCAGCCAACATGGACCTTGCAGCTTCAATTAGGGTCCTGTTCTTTCTCTCCACTACTCCATTTTGTTCTGGAGTCCTTGGGATGCTAAACTGCCTCTTGATTCCCTTTGAGAGAAAAATCATCAAGTGTATGGTTTCTGAATTCTGTTCCATTATCACTCCTTATACACTTGACTGATAGGGAATACTGCTTCTCAACATACAACACAAAGTTTATAATCGTCTGAGCAACCTCATCCTTTGAATGCAAGAAGAAAGTCCATACAAATCTGGAGTAATCATCCACAATTTAGACAGTATTTCTTCTTTGCCATGCTCATCACTCTCACAGGACCAAATAGATCCATGTGCAGTAACTGCAAGCAGGCAGTGGACTTAGGTTCTTCAATAGGAGGGAATGAGACTTTGTGTTTTTCCTTTCAAACAAGCAGTGCAGGTTTCATCAGTGGAACTCCTTTATTGGTAGACCTCTCACTAAACTATGTGGATCAGTGATTCATGTTTTTGAGATTTACATGACCCAGCCTTCTGTGCCACAGTTTAGATTCCTGAGGAGAGGCTTTGGAGAACAGGCAAGGATGACCCTTCAAATCAATCTTCTTTGACAAATCCAGGGCATATACTCTTCCAATCCTGTTGGCCTTCAGGAGAGTATGTTCATCCAATACCTTGTCAATCAGCCTCAGAACTGTGGAAGACAGAATCCTGCAGTTCTGGCTTGTGAAAAGTGCAACATGCCCTTTATCACACATCTGACTGACACTCAGTAGATTATACTTGAGATTCTCCACATGGTTAACATCATCAAATCTGATTTCTCCATTAGACACATATCCTTTCCCGATGATGTAACCCTTAGCATCATTTCCAAATGAAACAAATCCCTTCTTTCCTTGAGAGTAGTCATTAAGAAGAGAACTGCTCCCTGTCATATGCATAGATCCTCCACTGTCTACATACCAGATGCTTCTTTGGCATGCTGAAGAACCCTGCATTCATCACAAGGAACTAGTTAGTTTTGAGACCCAAACCTTTGTGGTTTTGGGTCTGTTTTCATCAACAGATTTAACCATAACTTGTTTCTCATGATTAACAGCTGATGAAGGTGGAGATGGTGCTAAAATGGATTCCTTGGATTTGGGCTTGGAATACCTTTTCAGTGGTTTGATCACAGGTGCATCTAGTTGGTTAACTCTCCCCAACAAATGCTGAACCATCATAACAAGTTGTGTCTGATTTGTAGCTAAAGCTTTCAGCTCTTGTGACACATCAGTACTTGTTTTTGATGAGTTTTGTGGCCCACCATTTCCTCCTTGAAATTCACAGACTTAGTCTGATTTATCATGAGGAACACTATCAGCTGTTTTATGATAAACCCTATCCTTCTTTTGGATTTGGGTGAAGCCTTGGGTTTATCAATTGGGATGACTGTGGTACAAACTTGGTCTCAAACTCATTTTTCATTTGATCCATCTGCATTTTAATGAGCTTATCTCTGTTGAGTTTGGAACCCTTTTTGTACCAACATTCATCAAAAAGATGATTGAATTTACCACATATGTCACATGGCTTATTCTTCATCTTGGATTGATCAACTGCTGAAGTGGAAACTACTGAAGGTGTGATCTTCAGTACTTTCCTCCTTTCAGTACTTGTGTTAAGTACAGAAGGATCTGTAACAACTGAAGACTTGTTCTTCAGCTGTTCTCTATCCGTCTTGAAAGACCGTATGATAGATTCCTCAGCAGTTGTTAATCCTTTTATTTCAGTTGATTTGAAATGCTTTTTAGATGTTGTGACTTGCCCTTCAGTACTTGAGGTACTTTGAGAGACAACATCTGAAGTACTCAGCTTCATGTGCTTATCAGTAGTTAACCCATCAGGAAATTGATTTGCTAAGGTATCTCTTGAGGATGATACACATGATGATGTGGTTTGGAAATTACTTTCACCTTCAGGTTTTACTATTGATTTTGGAGTAAAATCTGTAGGTGGTGCAATGTGATTGTAACCTATTCCAAACTTCACATTCGAAGCTCTTTGCTTGCTGAGAAGCATTTCAAATCCCTTGCAGGATGATACCCAGCGGTCACACTCAACTTGGGTAGCTTCAAGTGTTTCTTTGAGATCTCTGTGGTTCTCAAGAATGACCTCAACCTTAGCCTTTTCATCATTTAATTGGCATTTAAGCTTATAAATCTCATCATCTTTATCTTTAAGGACAGACTCATACTCAGCTTTTCTTTTGGAAAGGTTTTGCTCAGCTCAAGATTTTGATTTATTAAAGCTACATTTGCCTCTTTAATAGAGATAAATGCAGCTATGCAAGATTCAGAACATAGCTTGGCCTTAGCCTCAAAGGATACCTGGGTTACCTGTGATGAAGATGCATTGGAGCATGAACCCTCAGTAGACTCCAGGGCCATGAGAGCAAGATTCCCAAAAGGATGTTCACCACCATGTTGACCATCACTAAAAAATAATTGCTCATTACCAGAAGATCATCTGGTAAACTGCTCCAGTCAACAGCACCAGGGGTGAAGAAGCTGTGATGAGTTGTGATTGAGATGGTTGAGATGGTTGAGGCTCAGGTAAGGCTTGAGGTTGTTATGCAATAGGAACTTGAACTTGATTTGGCTGTGGCATGTAATAGCAGGGATATGGATATTGCATTGGACCCTGAGGGACAAAATATGCAGGAGATAAAGGTTGTGAGTAATGACTAGAACTAGCAGGATGTTGCCCTCTGTTTTGTGAACTATTGCATGGAAAAGTCACAAAGGGTGCAGAGGAGTTAGATCCAGTTGATCTACACTCTCTTGCAAAGTGCCCAAGCCTGTGGCATTTGTGACACCTTAACTTACTCTTGTCAAAACCAACTTTGGTTTTGCCAGAGAGTCCTGGAAATTTCCTACCATTCTCTTGCAGAATTTTGAGATCTGATATTAATCAAGGCCATTTGGCTCAGAATATCCATCTCTTCTAAGTCATCATCAGCAATACCTTTCAAATCATCCATAATGAAGCACAAATTGTCACTATTACAGCCTGACTGACTATCAACACTAACAAATGCATGATCAGAACTGTTTGAAGAGAAATCTATATGCTCATCATAATGGCTTTCTGATGCAGCATATTCTGACTCATGACCAACCAAGGCAGTGTTCCCTGGTACAAAGTCATCAGTGAGCTTTCCTGATGATGCTAGTTTCCTTTTCTGCTCTATCTCTCTTTCAAATGTAAGCAGTTTCCCATGGAGTTGGGTGAGAGATAGGCTATCCAGATTTGCACTGGAGCGTAGGATAATGGTATATGTGTCCCATCTCTCAGGCAGTGATCTGAGGAATCGGTTGTTCATCTGGCTATTAGTGTATTCATGTTTGACCATTTTCAGCTCAGAGATCAAACAGGAAAAACGCTTAAACTGTTGAGTCAGTGTCTCACCCTTCCTATGAGAGAATGTCTCATATTGTTGGGCAAGGATTTCTCTGTTGTTTGCTAAGACCTCATCTGTTCCACCAAATTGTTCTTTCATTGCATTCTAGAGGTCATGAGCAGTTTCATGATGCATAAGCCCAGAATAGATTTCATTTGGCAGTGCCATGGCCAGAATTCCATGGGCTTTAGCATCAATCTCAAACAGTTTTCGATCCTCATCTGAGTATTGTTCCTTCTTCTTCAAAACCATTTGGTTGGTTTCCGGATTGTTCACCATAGGCTTGTGTGGACTATGTACCACAAATGTCCAACCACCTGAACTGTTAACAGATAGGTGATGGAGCATTCTTCATTGCCATATGTTATACTCAGTCCTAACCAGCATCGGAGGCTTGGTTGAGGAGCCAGTATTGTGAGGGTCATTAGAAGGAGTAGTCATTCTTAAATTCAATCAAATTCAATTAAGTTTTAACCGATTTCGCGCAAAACACAACAAACTCAATACGAACCAAGAGAAATCTCAAAGCAAATAACCGAAAGCAGTAGAAATTCAATCTCTATAACCAATTCTTGCAAATATGCTAATTCGATCAAACTTAGATATCGAAATAGCAGTTTCGATGATCAATTGTTAGATCGATCAATGATTAACCAGCTCTGATACCATTTGTTAGGATCAGTGATTTAAGTTTGATTAATTAGAGTAGATTGCAGCGGAATTCAAACAATGAATTAGACAATTTAGCAAGAACTCAATTGATATTCCATGGAATAGTACACGGTTATAGAGAGAGAGAGAGAGAATTCTGCAAAAGGAATATTTCATTTAAATGCTTTCGTGGTGGCTGAAAGTCACACGTTACAATTAGGTCAACATTCCTTATATAAGGAATATGACGTCTGCTGATGTCACTTGATAGTGACATCTAACAGAATTATACAAACAACTGAAACTATGCACACTATTGAGAATGTTCTCAACAACTGATCACATCTCAGAGAATGCTAAGTACAAGAACATAAAACTACTGAACTAAAACTACTGAAACTATAAACTACTGAAAGGTAAATTACAAGTACTGAAAAGGAAAACCATCACAACTACTGAAGTTAATAACTTCAGCTGTTGTGACAACTACTGAAGTTAATAACTTCAGCTGTTGTGACAACTACTGATCACTCTGGTCTTCAGTCTTTGTCTTCAGTAGAAATCTTCAGATCTTGTCTTCAGACTTTGTCTTCAGACCTTGTAATCAGCTGATGTCTTCAGCTATTGTGATCTTCTTCAGCAGTTGTAATGTCTATGGGACTTGGAGTTTTTCTGATCAGGCTCATTGGTTCTTTTGGTCCAACAGAAGGCACACTTCACATCCATTTGATAAACAGTAAATTTCATGAACGTAGAATATGCTAGAAAGATTCTGATTGCTTCTAATCTAGCAACAGGTGCAAACACTTCATCATAATCAATTCCTTCTTCTTGAGTGTATCCCTGTGCCACTAATCTTCCTTTATTCCTGATGACGATCCCTCTATCATCAGTCTTGTTCCTGTACAGCCATCTGGTACCGATAGGGTATTGTCCTTCGAGAAGATCTATCAGTTGCCATCAGTATTTTGGTCCAACAGAAGGCACACTTCACATCCATTTGACAAACAGTAAATTTCATGGACGCAGAGTATGCTAGAAAGATTCTGATTGCTTCTAATCTGGCAACAGGTGCAAACACTTCATCATAATCAATTCCTTCTTCTTGAGTGTATCCCTGTGCCACTAATCTTGCTTTATTCCTGATGACGATCCCTCTATCATCAGTCTTGTTCCTGTACAGCCATCTGGTACCAATAGGGTATTGTCCTTCGGAAGATCTATCAGTTGCCATACTTCTTGCTTCTTGAATTGAAGGAATTCTTCTTGCATTGCTTCAATCTAGCTATTGTCTTAAAGAGCCTCTTTGATGTTCTTGGGTACTGTTTGACACAAAAAGCATGAGAACAAATAGATGTTTGTGATACTTGACTTGCTTCTTGTCACCTTTTCATTAAGTTCACCAATAATGGTTTCAACCGGATGATTCTTATGTATTCTAGTGGTTGGAATGGAGTCACCAGCAATGGTTATATCAAGATTGGAGACATTCAGTTCATTATGGTCAGAGGCACTTTCATTTTGAACTGTTATGGAATTATGAAGATAATAAGACTCCGTTTCATTAACTACTTCAACTTCAGCAGCACTTTGATTGCTTTCATCATTTGATGTTCTTTCTGTTTCAGTTAGAGGAGTAGCTTGTTTTTTATTTCTGACCTCCGTGGACAGATCTTCTAAATGTGATGGTAACAGGCTTGGACCTCCTTTAGTTGAAACACTTTGGTTTTGTGATGGTTGTCTGATAGGATTAGCTTGAAGAGGAACATCTTCATTCATGTATTCAGTAGATGTAGGAGGAATCAATGGAAAGTCATCTCTTCTTTCTATACCTGTAGAGGTTTCACCTAAATGTAGATTTCATAGGTGTTATTCTTCCTTGGAGTCTTTACAATAACCCATTCTTCAGAAATCTGAAATCCAGGTTTTAGAATGTAGCAATGAGTGTCAGTAAAATGAGTTGAATATTTCTTGTCATAGATCTGAGACATGCTTAGCAGAATGAAGTTCAGTTGTTCAAAGTAGTTCACTCTGTCAAAGCTCAACATCCCATTTGTCACTGATCCTTCACCTGTAATTCTTCCATCCTGTGAATCTCCTCCAAATGCCATAATAGTTCCTTGTATATGCTTGAACTCATGAAGGAGGGAACGATCTCCTGTCACGTGTCAGTAACATCCACTATCCACGTACCATAGGCTGTTAGATCTATATGGATGACCCTGCAAGCACAAAAGAACTAATTAGATTTATATGGATCTTTTGGGTTTCAGTCGTGCGACAACCCCATTCGATTGCTTCCATTTGTGCGATTGGTTCATTCTGATGATCTGATCGCATGAAGTTACTCATGTTGATGGTCCAATCGCACGTCTGGGCCATACGTGTGGCTTAGTCATGCGATTGGGCTCATTCGTATGGCCCAATCGTACGGATGGTCCATGCTTATGGTCCAGTCGTACGAATGGCTAATTTTTATAATTTTGACTCTGTGAAGATTTTACATTTATCCCTTTTAACACTTGGTAAGATATTACGACCATTCGATCATCTCAGACACGATCGTTTTTAACTTTGGAAACATTTGATCACCTCAGATGTGATCCTTTTAACAGTACAATATTTTGTCACCTTAGACGTGACCCATTTGACATTTGAATACACGTGTGGTCAACTCAGACATGACCCTTTTAAATGATTAAATCCTAGATACAGTTCCACTATATAGTCCAACGATTAAAACTATATTTGACTAAAAAATGAAACAAAATAAAACAATTATAACTAAAAGATAAAACTGAAACGTATTTTTGCGATTTTATGTGAGGTGGGAATTTTAAGATAGATATCTAGCATATTTCTTTCTAGAACAGTACAACTTCAAGTTACTGTGACCATAACTAGAATGATTTATTATGGAATCATACAGGTAATCAAATCATTCAGGACGTGTTACCAAAATCTTTTGATGCTAGATTCTTGTTTCTATCGAGAGTCATATGGAAGTTTAGGAAATCATACTAGTACTATAAGATGCACACATTGATTTGGACTTTCAAGAATTTCCGCCACGATGATCGTCAGTATACTTGTCCACTTAAATCCACACACAGACTTTGGACACAGATTGGTGATACATTAAGTTTAATTATTTCAACCAACATTTGTGGATCCCACACTTATATGGTAATCAACATTCCTCATGTGATTTTTGAGTGGTCTACAGGAATTTTGACAAGAAGAAACTATTCTCAGAGCTTTCAAAGAGAAGCAAGCCTCAGGTCAGTACCACCGCATAGCAGAGAGGCGGCAAATAACAATGAATTCTGGAATATCTAGGTTATGCTTATCCTCAGGTTAGTGCCACCGCATAGCAAAGAGGCACACACCTATCTTCTTGTTATAGCATATATTTTTTTCTTGTTGCACATAACGCACCAACAACATTTGTTATTAACTTGATTGCGTTTATGTTTCATTTTTTTGTGCTTTGCTCTTTTTGTGGTCATCCGCACACATTTGTGGCATTTAATTGCTCGTCACCCCTTATTGGAAATGATTGATTGTGTTAACCAGTGATAAGATGGGAATCCACAGCTAGTTGAACAACATAGTTTGAATTGAAGTCACCAATGAGGTCTAATCATCTATTGTGTTGAATCTACCGACACATCATGTAGTGGTCTAACAACCTCTAGATCTACTTTCTTTGTGTTACCATAGTCGTAGCCAATTTTACTATCATTTTTCCTGTTATATTGCTCAGACTTCTCAGACTTATACTTTGAATTTCGCATCTAACTCAAATTAAATCTTTTAAAGTCCCAAATTCTTTGTTCCTGTGTACTATCATTTTCCATAGTCGTTGAATCGGTATCACAAATACGATCTCATTTCTATCGGCTAGCCTGTCCTCCTCCCTCGGTTTTTTTATGTACTGAAATTAGAACAACTAAACTTAACACTAACTTCTTAACCTATTCACCCCCTAAAATTCTAAAACCGAAAATCTTTTTGCAGTTTTTGAATTTTATAAGACAGGAAATAAAGAAATTAAAAATAAAATAAAAATAAAACACAGTGTCGGACTACATGTTTTCATCTTCTGAGATTATGTCACTTTTCTTTTTCACGCCATTAACCTCTAAGAGATATAGAAATCTCGGTTTATCAAAAGCTTTTGTATAGAGGTCGGCGCGTTGAAAATCCGTATTAATTTTAACCACAGCGATTAATTGTTTTTCAAAGCAATCACGTAAAAAATGATATTTAATCCCGATGTGTTTGGTTTTAGGATGTTGGACCGGATTTTTAGTTACAGCTATCGCAACAGAGTTATCAACATATATAGGAGTATTAGAGAATTGCAAACCATAATCCCGCATTTACTATTGAATCCAGATTATTTGTGAACAGCAACTTGCAGCAGCAACATATTCGGCTTCACAGGTTGACAGAGCAACCGAGGTCTGCTTCTTACACTGCCTAGTCACTAATCTCCTCCCAAAGAATTGACATCCTACTGATGTTGACTTGTAGTTCATTTTGCAACCGCCGTAATCCGAGTCACTATACGCCGTAAGCTTGAAGTCATCATCATGAGGATACCATAACCCTAGTGTTGGTGTACCCTTTAGATAATAAAATATCCTTTAACCCCAATAAGATGGTTGACTTTGGGTTTCATCTGATATCTGGAGCATAGACACATCACGTACATGATATCAGGTCATGAGGCTGTGAGATACATGAGGGATCTGATCATTCCTCGATACATGGTGGGATCAACCAGATAGCTACTTTCGTCGGGTGCTACATCATGGTTTGTAGCAAGAGGAGTTCCAGCTATCAAAGCATTCTTCATATCGAACCAACTGAGAATATCGCCTACATACTTGGTTTGATGTAGGAAAATTCCCTTAGGTGTCTGATCCACCTGTAATCCGAGGAAGAACTTCATTTCTCTCATTGCACTCATTTCGAATTCTGCTTTCCTAGTACTTCAAATTCCTTACATAACTCTTCGTTTTTGGACCCGAAGATTATGTCATCAACATAGATCTGTATAAGCAGCAAGTCACCATCTTTTTCTTTGATAAACGGTGTACAATCAATCACTTCTCTTCGAAACTCTTGTTTCACAAGATGAGTTGAGAGTTTCTCGTACCATCCTCTGGGGGCTTCATGAGGCCCGTATATAGCCTTGTCTAGCTTGTAAACTCTGTCCCGATGATATGGATCCTCAAATCCCTCGGTTGAATGACATACATTGTCTCTCAGATTTCACCATGAAGGAACGCACTCTTCACATCAAGTTGATATACTTTAATCTTCATATACGATGCATAGACTAGGAAGATACGGATGGCTTCCATTCTTGCCACGGGTGCAAACACTTCGTTGTAATCAATACCCTCAACTTGTCGAAATCCTTGAACTACAAGTCAAGCCTTGTTTATGATAATGACCCCTTGGTCATCCTTCTTGCATTTTAAGACCCATTTCGTGCCAATGACCTTAGCACCTTTAGGTCTATCCACCAGAGTCCACACACCTAACTTCTTGAATTGAAGAAGTTCTTCTTACATAGCACTCACCCAAGCCTCATCATTCAAGGCGTCACTTACATATTTTGGCTCAAATTGAGACACAAAACATCGATATGCTCCGTCGTGAAGGTATCCTTTTTCCATGACTGAGGCATAATCGGCTGAGTATAGCTGATATTATGTCTGTACTCCCGATTGTACATCCCTTATGACATTGTCCAGAGGTTGATAAACATTTAGTCGTGACCCGGGAGTGGTGGGAACAGCTAGATCCTGACCTAGATTGTGAGTTCTAGAGTCTGGATCTGTAGCTGTTGGAGTTTGAGGTTCCGAAGTGTCAGAGGCATCAGCATCAGATGCATGTGTACTTGTTATAGCAGGAACCTGTTCCTCGTGTTCCACATGAACATTTTCCGCATCTTCATCGTTAGAGGAGGAGTCACTAACTTCTTTTACTCCCCCTAAGCTACTAGAAGATTGGCTTTGTGAATCAGATGCTGTCAAGTCTAGGGGCGGTGTGTTTAAGACATCATACATCGTCTTTGTAGATATCTCATCATCAGAAGGCATGAGAGGAATGTTGAAGGACTTGAAGAATCCATCATAATCAAAAAAGAAGGCTGATCCTTTTCCTGTAGAAGGCGTGGTGTATCTCTGAACATCAACGTTGCACCATACTGTTAAGTCGGTTTCTTGGATCGATAACATCCGAGCATGTTCTTGACGGAAGGATAAACAAAATCAAACCAAAATTCAAACAATAATACGAACTATAATTGAATGGTTTCATTGATAAAACCTCACGATTACAAACTCGTTACAACATAAGAATCTAGACTCTTGGCAAGGGTAAGATCGAGCATGATCTCCCCTCTCCTTCGGCAGCCCTAGGCTGCCGGGCACACTCTCTCTAAAACCCTTTAGAGAATCCTTTTTTGTCTCTACACATTGAAACTGGTATATATAGGCCTCGGCCCATATTAGATGTGACTGGGCCCATTCGTGCGATTGGACCATGCGTATGGTTCAATCATACGACCGGACCATGCATATGGTTCAATCGTACGACTGGACCATACTTATGGTTCGGCCTTACAAATGTCCCAATCGCATCTCTTAGTCGCACAACTGGTCCATTATCATTTCATGGCTCAGTCGTACGACTGAGTCTCATTCGCATATGCTCCTGCGAATGACCCAGTTTCATATGTTTACAACATATCAGGTGTATAACATTAAGCCTAGACTATTCGACAAGCGACGGACACACTATATATGACTATATATGCTCCAACAAATTCCCCCTTGGATTTTCTTGCGAATAGTAGATAACACCTCTCACAATCTTCGGTCAATCTTTGCTCTGGTGGCCAATAGAATCAAACAAAAACCATATTAGCCAACGTTGCCGATCCGTCAGGTTACTACCATATCCCTGAAAATGAATTTACGCATAATAGCTTTCGTTTACTTTGTAGAACACCATCATAGCAGCAAGATTCCCCATATGACTGATTTTTCCAGATAATGACATGAACAGTTTTCCATTGCTTCAATCTTCATACAGGCTAACCTGATTAACATCACCACCTGCAGAAATTCCCCCTCACATTTAGCATATCCCAATATATAAACATTGTGCTCTCCTTGCGTCTTTACATGGTGTATTGGGCAAAAGGTTGAAGGTTCCAATCCACAGCTGACAATATCAACCAAATCAGCATGCACGAAGATTCATCATCGGAAACTGGTTCACATCATCACTTTTTGATTGTGTCTTCACTTTCTCTATACAAGGATTCCCCCTAAGAAGCAGAATCCTTTCTGTGCGGATAAATATAACTTGATTGGCCCATAAGTAGTCAGATGCTCCTGACTACCCCACAAAATCAGCACCAACTGCTGACATCTTCTCTTCTCTCTTTCATGTTCCAATTACATTCACCTATTCTGGAAGTCCGACGAATAATGGGGTATACATCGAACTTATTTGACAAAAGAACCTCAGGGTGAATATGCTTTGCTCATCTTCAAATCTGTCCAAGAAGCTGTTCCAGACTCTCTTTTTTTTGGTCTGGAACAGATGCGGATGAGTCCGTGCGGTTAATCTATTCGCACGACTGAGTGTTCAGTCGTGCGACTAAGTTACTCGCATGAAGTTGTTCAAGCGTATGGACTATTTAGGCGCATGGACACTCAGTCGCATGGCTATTTGGACACATGACCACTGTTGGGGCGCATGGTACAGTATCATAGCCATTCACACGCATGACCACTATTGGGGCGCATGGTCCATTCGGACGCATGACCACTGTTGGGGCGCATGGTCCATTCGGACGCATCTGCACGCAGATTTTCAGATCTGCAGCCGCCAGGGCTGCCCAAAACCCTAATCTGACGAATTCAACATGAACCAAAACAAAGTAGACATCATCAGATTCAAAAGGGTGATAGGAACGTGGTTTCGAATTCGATTTTAACATAGAAACACCACATGTAACACGATCTGAGCAAATCACGAAGAACACGAAGTGGGTTTAACGTCAAGATCTGAACTTTGATCCAGAAATCAAGAGCTCGGGTTGCTAGAATGATTGTTAGATCATTCCAGCAGTAACCTGGCTCTGATACCAATTGTTAGGATCTGGTATTTGACCAAACACCAACTGATTAACGTGTTAAGCCAAACCAAATAGTGCGGAATCCTATTTGATTTGCGATCAAATCAGTGAGAACGCACGTAGACACAATAATGAATTGAATCTAACATCAAGAATCGATTGAGAATCAATCTACAGCGTTCTATGAACTTGGAGTAGAACTTAGAGGCTTCTGGACGGCTAGGGTATGTCTGGAGTCGAAGTGGATTCAATGCTTACGTTTTTCCACAAATTAGGTGGTATTTATAGGTTAGGGTTGCTCATTCGTGCGACTGAACCATTAGCATGGTTCATTCGTGCGATTGAGCCATGCGGTTGATCCATTCGCACAACTAAGTGTTCAGTCGTGTGACTGAGTCAGACGTATTATGTTGTTCAGGCGTATGAACTATTTAGGCGCATGGACACTCAGTCGCATGGCCACTATTGGGGTGCATGGTCCAGTCGGACGCATGAGAACTTCACTTCAATAAGTTTGAGTGTATTCAATATTCTAACATTATGCATAACACTTCAAACAATCACAAACCTATATAATTAAGTCAATATACGTTAAACAACTCATTAATGAAATATTAAACATTATAAACACAACCAAACATTTTGTATTTCATTAAGTACCCAATAGTTACATAAGTGTACTCCCCTGAGCTGCTAGAAGATTGGCCTTGTGAATCAGATGTTGTCAAGTCTAGGGGCGGTGTGTTTAAGACATCATACATCAGCTTTGTAGATATCTCATCATCAGAAGGCGTGAGAGGAATGTTGAAGGACTTGAAGAATCCATCATAATCAAAAAAGAAGGCTGGTCCTTTTCCTGCAGAAGGGGTGGTGTATCTCTGAACACCAACGTTGCACCACACTTATACTTGACCTGTTGAGTTGTTGTAAACCCTCTTGTTCGGTATGTTGTATCCTAGAAAAATCCCTTCTTCAGCCTTTTCACTGAACTTGCCTAACTGATGTTTCTTCAGCAACGTACATGGTCCCCCAAACAGTTCAAGGTACTCCAAATTAGGTTTACGTCATTGTAGCAACTCGTAACACGTTTTTCCATGTCATTTAACCACCAAGACTCAGTTCAAATTGTAACATGCATTGGCCACTGCCTCGTTCCAGAATTGGATAGGAAGTTTCAAGTTTGCTAGCATCGTCCTGGCAGTCTCTATCAAGCTTCTGTTCTTTCTTTCAGCAACCTCATTCATTAATGAGTGTAGGCAGATGTGAACTGATATACAATTCCCTTTTCTTTACAGAATGCCTCCATCCACTAATTCTTGAAGTATGTCCCGTTGTCTTAGTGGATCTGATGTACAGAGATTCCAAAGTGGTCACAAGTTGATTGAACGAATCAAATGTTTCTGATTTGGATTTCAGAAACATCACCCAAGAGAGGAGTAGTCATCGGTGACTACATAACAGTACAGATCTCCAACAATTCTCTTGGTGCTCACTGGACCGAACAGATCCATATGTAGAATTTCAAGAGGCAATTCAATAGAGTTGACATTCTTTGACTTGTGAGACATATGGTCTGTTTCTCTTCTTACACGCAATACAGAAATCCAGAATTGAAAGTTTTTGACATTAACTCCATTGACCAAATCATTCTGAATGAGATGATTCATCTTACTTTGATTTATGTGTCCCATCGTCCTATGCCAGGAGATGGAATCTTTCTCAGTTGCGTTTGACAAGAAGCATTGGACTTGTTTATCAGTTGTTGAGACCTTTGTTAGATCCAAGACATATAAATCATTGTATCTTGAAGTAGACATTAAGACCTAGTCTTGAGGAATGGTGTACTTCTTCTTCAACACGTAGCACTTCTTGTTGTCAAAGACCACCTTGAAACCTTTTTCAAAGATCTGGGATACAGAAAGTAAGTTGTTTGTAGTTGTTGAACGTAGTTGACCTTGTCAAACTTAACTTTTTGATTTCCTACGTCTCCCTGTGCCATGATGTATCCTCATTTATTTCCCGCAAAAGAAACATGTCCTCCTTTAATTGTTTGACGTTTGAGAGGAGAGACAGGTTTCCAGTCATGTTCTTGGATGCTCCACTATCTACAATCCACGTGTTTATGATAGCACTATAACGAACACCCTGCACATTCAAAGTAAATAATTAGTTAGGTTTGGGACCCAAGCCTTAACTGGCTTGGGTATCCCAGAGGAATCACACAACAAAAAGTCAACCCACTGTCCATTTGAGGGTGAGGGCATATCATGCTTCTTATTGCTCTCAATATCAGATATTTGACTTGATTTTTCTTTCCACAAGCCAGCTTTGTGCAATGCCTGTTTGTGATAAACAGACGACTGGTTTATGGTTTGAATCTTAGTTTCATTATTTCTTTTAGGTGGAGTAATAGAACTCCTTTTAGAAGAAATTTGTTTTGAAACTTGAAGCTCAACTTTCTTTCTCGGTGTCTGATACTGAGGACAGTTAGAAGCTATATGTCCTCTATTTCCACAATTGTAGCATGCTCGAACTTCTACATGTTAGGAAAGATGTCTCTGTGGAGAAGAGTGTGAGACTGGTGTGACTTTGGTCTTCTTGGGTTTCAACTCTTCTTGTTTGGATGTTTTAACTAGTTTAATAAACTTTACCTTTTGAGCAGTTGAAACATCTTTTGCCTTTTGTTTGTTTGGACTATTACGTGGAGCACGTGGTAGGTTAGTTTGTTTAGTCACTTTATGTTCAGAAGAAGACGTGGTAGATCCTGACTATATATTAACATCTTTAAACTATTCATCCAAATTAACAATATGCATTTTACCCTTAGATTTCAAAGTGTCCTCCTTCTCTTTAGTGGTAGATTCTATCTTTTGACATGTGGAATCTAGATCACTAACTAGAGGAGTGGTCACCACATGATCCTTAATAGGATCGTTGTTTACTGGTCAACATTTTGTATTTAACAAAATCTCATGTGGTGGTGGAACCACTTTGTAGCCTAATCCCTCCCCGTTGTTTCGTTCCTTGACCATGTTTTTAACTATATGTGAAGAACTAGTCCAACTATGCAGTTTTTGTTTTAAAGAATTTACTTCGACTTCCAAAACTGCTTTCTCCTTTTTAGTTTCTTCAAGGGAATTTAAATAGAACTTAATGTCATTTTCTTGGTTAAAAGCCACAACTTTGGTTTCCCTTAGTTGTTTATTTAATAGTTCTATTTTTTCTTTGTAACTGTGCTCCTTTTGTTTTAAAACGCGATTTGCTTCTGTGCACAGTTGCAAGTCGTTTACTAAGCTATCGTTATGATCTAATAACCTAGAAAAACTCAAATCAATGCTTTCACTAAATTTTTACATTCAAAACAAGCATGATTATCAAACAATTGGTCTTTAGAACTTACCTTAGAAGATTCAGTTGAATCTGCCATCAGTACGGAGATTGTCTCTTCAGCTGCTGGAGATTCTGAACATGTAGCTTTGTCATCTTCTTTAATCACATGTTTGAACACTTTTGCAGCTTCCTCAGTTTCTAACATGGCTATTTGGACTGCGATATCGTCTTCACTTTCGGTATCGTCATCCAACACCTCGACATTTGCAATGTTGGATTCTCCCGGAGGCATGAATTTGAAGGTCCAGCCTTGCCCTTCATCACCTTGAGCAGTCAAGGCCTTTGTCTTGGTGCTAGACGATGTAGCTCCCCTGGTTGGTTTATCCTGACGGTTGAATGTCGAGAACGGGTTCCCGTTGCCAGTCTTCTTGGGCTTTACACATTCACGTTTAAAGTGCCCCTTCTCTCCACAGTTGAAACAGGTCACTTTGGACTTGTCAAACCCAAACGTAGTGTCTTTGGTAGCTATCAAGTTCTGTCCCATCTTTTTAACAAACTTCTTAGCCCTCCGGACAGCACTTGCTAATGCCCACATTATGTCCATACGTTCAAGCTCGTTCTCGTCTACCTGTTCATAGTCTTCGTCTGCTAGATGGCAGTTACCAATCTTTCCTGCAACCAACCCGTCATATGAGTGTACCACAACCGCCAATAAATCCATGTTCTTTAGCCAACTCCACAGTGATGTTCCCAAGGTTCTCAGTCTTCAACTTCGTAGCATTAGCCTCTGGTGCAATAAAATGGGTACTTGATGACCCAGACGTGTCAGAACCAGAAGTTATAGTTTGTGAAGGAGCAGTTGAACTAGAAACAAAAGCCGTCTGAAGGGGTGCTCCTGAACCGGTTGTTGTAGAAGAGGCGTTGTAAAGTGAAGGATTTTGATCATACGTTCCTTTCTGCGACCTGTATTTCATCCTAAGTTCCTCCTCTCTTAATTTCAGGATGAAATCATTTATATCTAACTTTTCCAAAATACTGTTCTGTCTTAGGTTAGATACAAATAATCCCACTTCTCTGGTAACCCGTCAGCCAAACTGGAAACCTTATCTTCCATCGATGTTTTGACTCCATGAATATGTAGCTCACTCATGAGATGATAGAACCTGTTGATTACATCATCTAGACTTTCCTTCCCCATTGAAGAGAAATTGTCAAACTCCTTCTTCAATGCTTTTGCCTTTAGAGCTTTTAACGAAGCATTCCCATCATAGCGTTTTTCCAAGGCTATCCAAAGTTTCTTAGCCTGTTTATTCTTAGAGAACTGATGGAATATATCCTTCGGTATAGACTGAGTTAATAGGGCGTACACTTTCTTTTCGGTGTTATATTTTGCCTTCTACGTGTCATCCATCCCTCCCAAAGTCAGTTTCACTCCATCAGCCCCTACTGGCATGTCATACCCTATCTCGATTGAGTCCCAAAGGTTGGGATCAACTCCATTTAAGTAAATCTCAAAACGTTGCTTCCATTGAGGGTAATCGTCTAACGTTATTAGCTTAGGGGGTTTATTGTGATTCCCTCTCTCATTTTCCAGAAGTAAGAGGTTCTAGATTCATGTGTCTCTCCCTGCAGTAAAAAGCTGAGTATTGCTCTTCCATTTAGTTAACTTTAAACATTTTAAGCCAAATACTTTTCTTGTGTGAATGGACAACTCGTGCGATTGAACTTATGCGATTGGGTCAATCGTGCGAATGGAGTGTGCGGATGAATTCAATCATGCGATTGAATTCAATCGTGTGGAAGGAGAGTGTGGTTGGAGTCTATGCAAATGAAGTTGTCAGCTGTGCGAATGAATGAGACGACTGAGGCTCAATCGTGCATATGGAGGGTGCGAATGATTTCATTCGTGCGATTGAGTCAATCGTGCGACTGAAGGCTGCTGTTTTTGCAAAAAACGAATGTTTTGAACACTTTGATGCAAAAACACGAATTTCTTACGAACCCTAATTTCTATATGACGAAAAACGTTAACTTTATGACCAGAAGGCTTCAAAAACAATTTTTTAACACAAAAAGATTGAATTTTTGAGTGAAAAACATGACTTTTAGGCCAAAATCGATTGAATCACACGTAAATCTAGAGCCAAACCTCTGATACCACTTGTTAGGACCGTGTACAGATGGACTACTAACTGATTTACATGTATACCAACTCAAATAGTGCGGAATCATATTTGATTGGCGATCTAATCAGCGAGAACGCACGTAGAATCGCTCTTAGAATGAATCTAAACATTAAAAACGATTGCAATACGATTATGTGCGATCTATGAACTTGGTACAGGGTCTCTATGGTCTCTGGATGGCTAGGGTATGTATAGGAGTCGAAATATTGAAAGTGTTACGTTTTTCCACGAATTAAGTGGTATTTATAGGTTAGGGTTAGTCAATCATACAACTGGACCATTATCATGGTTCAGTTGTGCGACTAAAGCATGCGATTGAGTCAATCACACGACTGAAGCTTCAGTCGTGCGACTAAGTCATCGGTATGTCTCAGTCGTGTGACTGATCCACTCTCCTGGTTCAGTCGTGCGACTGGTCCATTAGCATGAAGTATTCATGCGTATGAACCATTAGCATGGTCCATTCGCATGAAAGCTTCATACGACTAAGTTTGAATATGTTTCTCAATCGTTACTTCACTAAGATCTATTCAAACAACCACAAACCTATATAGTTGGTTCAATACGCATTAATAAATAATAAACATTGAAACATACACTAAAACATTTGACATTAAGATCATCAATCACATATTCTGTTTCATTCAACTCATACATTTCATTTACATTAGGACATGACAGACATATTACATTAAGATCGTAAACTAGGTACATATATATCAACAAAGACCATGTCATGCATATATATATATATATATATATATATATATATATACCAGTAGTAAATCACCATCTTTCTCTTGATGAACAATGTGCAGTCAATAACCCCTTTGCGAAAACCATGTTTCAGCAGATGAGTAGAGAGTTTCTCATACCAGGCTCGAGGGGCTTGATGAAGCCCGTAAAGAGCCTTGTCCAGTTTATAAAATCTATCCTGATGATAAGGATCCTGAAATCCTTTGGATTGACTAACGTATACCATTTCACAGATTTCACCATGAAGGAATGCACTTTCACATCCAATTGATAAACTTTGATCTTCATGTAGGATGCATAGGCTAAGAAGATACGAATTGCTTCCATCCTTGCCACAGGTGCAAACACTTCATTGTAGTCAATGCCATCAACTTGTCTAAACCCTTGAACGACAAGCAGAGCCTTGTTTCTGATTATAACCCTTGGTCATCTTTCTTACACCTAAGAACCCATTTAGTGCCAATCACCTTTGCACTATTTGGTCTGTCCACAAGAGTCCATACTCCTAACTTCTAAACTGAAGGAGTTCTTCTTGCATAGCACTAACCCATGCCTCATCGTTTAAAGCTTCACTTACATTTATGGCTCAAATTGAGAGACAAAACATCGATAAGCACCATCGATATCCTTTTTCCATGACTGCAGCATAATCAGCTGAGTATAACTGATTTCTTATCTGAACTCCGATAGAATATCCCCGATGATGTTGTCTAGGGGATGATGCACATTAACTTGAGTTCCGAGAGTGGTGAGAACAACTACCTCATTATCCAGATTTTGAATACTAGGTTCAATTTATGTGGCTATTGAAGTATGGGGTTCAGAAGTTCTAGTGACATCAAGATCAGATACTTATCTACTTTCGGTAGTGGGAACCTGTTCCTCCTGGTCCACACTTGCAGTCTCAACTGCTTCATCATCAGAGGAAGACTCACTTACTTCAAGCTCTCCCCCTGAAGGGCTAGAAGTGTCGTCTAATGGAACCGATGATGTCGAGTCTAGTTTAGGAGTATTCAAAACATCATACATCATTCTAGCAAGTAACTCATCATCAGGTTTAGAAGGAGGTAGATTGAAGGACTTGAAAAATCCATCATAGTCAAAGTAGAAGGAAGGTCCTTTTCCAGCAAGGGGGTGGTGTATCTTTAGACATCAACATTGCACCACACTTCTACCTAACCCGTTGAGTTGTTATAAACTCTCTTGTCTGGTATACTATATCCGAGAAAGATACCTTCTTCTGCCTTCTCACAAAACTTCCCAGTCTGAGTTTTCTTTAACAGCATGCATGATGCTCCAAATGGTTCTAGATACTCCAAGTTAGGTTTACGTCACTGGAGCAATTCATAACACGTTTTTCCATGATGTTTGACCACTAAGACTCGATTGAGAGTGTAGAATGCATTAGCCACTGCCTCGTTCCAGAATTGAATAGGTAGTTTAGAGTCGGCTAATATTGTTCTTGCTGTCTCTATCAAGCTCTGATTCTTTCTTTCAACAACCCTATTCATCTATGGAGTGTAGGCAAAAGTAAATTGATGAACAATTCTTTTCTCTCGACAGAGTGCCTCCATCCACTGATTCTTGAACTTTTTTTCATTGTCTGATCAAATCATTCTTACTTTCAACATGTAGAGTGATTCCAATGTAGTGACAAGATGCTTGAATGATTCAAATGTCTCTGACTTGGATTTCAGAAACATCACCCAAGAGAATCTTGAGTAATCATCCGTTACTACTAAGCAGTACCAATCTCCAACAATGCTCTTTGTGTTGACTGGGCCAAACAGATCCATATGTTGAAGCTTGAGAGTAATATAGATAAAATTAACTTTCTTTGCTTTGTGAGACTTCTTTGTCTGTTTCCCTTTCTTACATGCTACGCAGAAATCTAGGAGCTCGAAATTCTTAACTGTAACTCCATCCACCAAATCATTCTGAACCAGATGATTCACCTTCTTAGTATTAATATGTCCTATTCTCCTATGCCAGGAGACTTAATCCCTCTCTGTTGCCTTTGGCAAGAAGCACTAGGCTGTAGACTCAGTTCTGGAGGCTTTTGATAGATCCAAGACATACAGATCGTTATATCTTGAAGCTGACAATAGAATATTATCGTCCTCGATAACATACTCCTTTGCAGGATCGATTTGTGTCACTAAACACTTGATTTTCTCTCAAACTCATTTAGACGACACTCTCAATAAAAGCAAAGTCTTTAAGAGTTGATAACAATATAATAAGTAATAACAAAACACAAAAAGTAATTTTTAAGGTACTTGCATATATTGCTTCTTAACTCAAATATTAGAAGACTCTTACAAGCATATGTTTTTGAGTTACAATGAGAGGCTATATATAATACTACCTATAGCCGGATATACTTTGATACCAACTGGAATCCTCTAACTAAAACAAATACTACAAAGCTATAGTTTAAGGTATCTTAGATAAAACCTTATCTGAGATATGGTAGTCAAGACATGTCCCTGACTTACCTTTTGTCACCAACTAAAGTTGGTAACTTATACTAACATAAAAAGGTGAACAATGGAATAAAGTATGGTCAACTACATGGCTCTTTGAAAAAATTCCATGCAATATCAGAGGTCTGCAGTGGAGTGTCAGAGACCATACTTATGTCCACTGGTTCATAGTAGTGTCTTCGGAAGGTTAAATGGCTTCGGAAGAACAAGTACTTCCGAAGCCACTTATACTTCGGAAGAGGCTGCTTCTTCCGAGGCTTGAGAACTTCTTCTTTCTTCATACTTTGGAAGTAGTCTACTAATTTCTTCCTTTGAGACTTCATCTTCGGAAGTGAATACTTTATCTTCGGAAGTAGAGCTTTGCCTTCAGAAGTAGAAATTTTACTTTGTCTTCGGAAGAACTCTATTTCCTTCGGAAGTTCCACACTTGCTTCGGAAGCCTTTGTAAGCAGCACCAATATTTGCCTAAGTGAATTGGTTTTGGTTGCACCAGCCTTCTCTTGATCTAACAAGCTCCCCCTAGGCTGATGTACCAAAACCTCACTTGTTTCTGCTCCTTAAAACTTTCAGCACCAGGGAGAGTAAATACTTATCAGTCTCCTTGTTCTTTCTTGATGTGGTGCTGAGAAGTTTGTACAAATCTTTGGTTGATAGGATCTCCAGTCTGTCGCCCTAAATGATATGTACCCTTTGTTGTGGCCCTCTGAAAAGAGTTAGTTGATGGGAGCTATAATCATATTCCCATCAAACTATAGGTTCCAATTCAGGACCTTCCACCATCTGTAGAAAGGTTGTGCCCTTGGTGGGAGATTTATCCTTGTCTTCCTTTCTTCTGAATCTTAACTCTTCCACAATCTTAGCTTTTGCTATTAACTCAGCCAGATGAAGACTGCTGAGATGATTCTTGATGTGAGCAGCAGTTTCAGAGTTGGAGGGGTTAGAGAATGGTTTCTCTGCTAAGTTAGTAATATCAAATTTGCTGGAGTGTAGCAAAGAGGTGGCATTCAGCCTGTTAACTTCATCATTCTCTCTTTCCACAACAAAGTTGTGAGTAGCTTCATCGAACCTCCACTAGAGTATTTCTTTCTAGGCATAAGAGACTGACTAGGAATCTTGTCCTCTTTCCTTGTATCTAGTAGAGTCACCAGCTTCCTTCTTAGTTTCTTCTCTTCATCATTTAACAATTCTAAGTTGATACCAAGAAGTACTGCAGCCTGGTCCAGTGTTCCTCTAGGTAGATCAAGAAATTGATCTCTTGTGAGGGAATGTGAAGATCCATCGACATAGGTTAGCTTAATGGAGTCTTCCTCACAGGAGATATCGCTCAGGGTTGTGCAATTGATGAGCCTATTCTTGATGCTTTTTTAAACTCTTCTAGAGAAAGAAGTTTGGAAGGCTGAGGGGATGGTTGAGAAGGTTTGTAGGGTACGATGTGGTGAGATGGTTTGAGTTTTGGGTTGAAGGATGTGCAGTTTTGGTGGTTGGGGTGAGGAAGTGGATGAAGGTAAAGGTGAGGGTTCAGGAGTGTAAGGTCCAGTTTTGATGGTGAAGGGAGAGGAAATTGGTTCAGGTTGGGGTTGAGTGGTTGGTGTGAAGGTTATCCCCTATACCCTTGTGTACATCTCTCTTCTTTTCCCCGAACGAATGTCAGTTTTCATCTCACTGACAATTCGTTGGAGTGTCTTTTTAGACATAGGACCCACCTGCCTTCCAGAGAAGCCGTGAGCCTAGAGATAGTCTTTCATCCAGGCTTTATCACCTATCTTCCTGGTTGCAGATGCCCTTGCTTCTTCTTCTTTCTTCTTCTTCTCCTTCAACTTTTCTTTTGTAGCTCTTTTTCTTTCTTTCTCCATTTGATCCTGCTCTTTGTTGAAGAGCCAAAGGATCATTTCATCATTGTGTGGAGAAAGTTCTTAAAGAGAGAAGCCTCTAGAGGTTAGGAAATCTATCATTTCCCTCCTAAGCTGCATGTCAGCTTCCCTCTCTTCGTTTTCATTCTCTTCCTCTAAGGCCAACCTTGTTGCTTCCTGCTGTAGCCTGGTTGTCTTTTCCAGTTTCACCAACTCCTCCAATGGTAGCAGGAGTGTTTCTTTATTGGCAGCTCCGAGCTGAATGAGCTGGTCAATGATCTCTTCTCTCTTTTTGTTGTCGACAGCCTCCTGATTGGCTACAGCTGATTTTGTACTAGCAGCCAACAACTTCCCAGAGTGAAGTCTCCCTTTTCTTTTTAGCTTTTCAATCTTCTCCTCTTCTTGAAGCTCTTTCGTAGTCATCTTCTATTTTCATTTGGTATCTTTTCAAGAACTTGACTTTGGTGGTTCTGGGACAGTGGATTTTGATTGAGAGAGAGGTAGAGAGGGTGTCTGGATAGGAGGTTGATCCAGAAAGTCCTCACTGTTCACCTCAGATGCCATTTCTAGGATTGCATCTGTGATGATCAGTTCCTCGGACATTTTGAATAGTCCTTCCGTAGCTTCCTTTTCAGCTTCGGAAGATTCAGTTTGTTCTTCCGAGGGTTAACTTCAGCTTCGGAAGTAAGAGGGAATGCAGATTCTGTCCCAACTGTTTTAGTTGTTGGGCCATCAGTCCCCATTTCGCCTTCAAATTGAATCTCGGGTTCCATGTGGACCTTAGGTTGACCAACTTCTTCCATAGTGGTAGAAGGTGCAGTAAGCCTCTAAAGCTCTTCAGCTCCAAAGTAAATCATGGCAGCATCAAGACTTGGCTGATCACGAGCTGATCTCAACAAGAACTGAGAAAAGAAGCTGTAGAGTTCTCTGAGCATCGTTGAATCAATTGTTAAAGTGACTTGAGATGGCTTAGGAGAAGTTGTGATAGGAGCCGAATATTTAGAAGTTGAAGATTCACTCTGTGGGTCCTCATATGTTTGTCTCTAAACACTCTCCCCCTTTTTGGTAGCATCATCTTGAGAGGTAGATGAGCTGGAGGAAGAGGTCAAGGAGACCTAAATAGGTACGTGCCTAACACATCTCTCAATCTGTTTCTTAGCTAGTTAAGCCTTGAGATTATCAATCTCAAGTTGCTGAGTGGCGGACCTTTCTTCGTCCTAATCTTGAATTCAAGGTTTGAGACTTTAGATAATAGGTCTTTAATGAACAATGAGCATGGATCTTAGGATTCATATTGATGATAATAAAATTTGAATGATTCGATGCTAAATAATAATGAGGATGAACACAAAAAGTGTTTAATGATTGATGTTTATTGATATGATGATGAAATCATCATCCATGAAGAATGATGATATGATGTCGTTGGTGATGGAACTAATTCCCACACTTGATGGAGAATTATTCATCCTTTACAATGATGATATATGTTAATATTTATATTAGTCTAGCAAATTCAATAATTACAAATTAAACCCTAGACTAATATTTTTGTTGCTTTTGTTCTTCAAGTCTTCAACTTTAATAATATTGGAAATCTTCTATTTTTTCAAAGGTAGAATACCAACAATACTTCTCCTAAATTGTAGATTTCCATGTTGAAAATGAAGCTTGATGTTGATTTTGTTTCTTGATGAATAATTGCTCAAAGTTAATAATTTTGTTGTTGATGCGGAAGCGAGGTCTTCAAAACTTTGATACAACTAATTTTCTTTTTGTAACTCGAGTCACATACACAAACCTGAGAATTTTTTTTTGTTTTTGTTGATAGCCCAAGCACCAAGCTCAAATTATTTATTTCCAAGCCCAAATCTCATGCCCTTTGTTATTGTTCACACAACCCAATCCATTAATCTGAGCCCATAACCCATGAACACAATCACAAATCCGTTTTCTTCTTTGTTCTTGTTCACAGTCCCAATACCACACACCCAGCCTTCACGAACGCGCATACACACTTTATATTTCATTCAATCTACATGAAATCGTTTAACACACACCATATCAACTCAATGTCTTGCTTCATCGAATCAAAATCAGAAGAATCTGAGTTTGTTCATCTGCTTATCCTAAATTTCACTTCCGTAGATGTTCATATGCTTTCCGTAGATCATCTACGGAGGAACAAAATCACTTCTTGAAATCGACTATGGCAGGTAAAGTGTTGTTGAGTCCGCTGCAATTTTTTATCTGTTGCTGCTGATTCTGTGATAAGTGATTTTTGGTTTCTACTATACTTCCGAAGATGTACAATAGCATGTCTACTGTTGTTCGAATAATCGATAATCAACAGACATTTGATCATTTTTATTTTTGCAGATCTGAAAACTCGTGAGTTGTTTGAATTTTACAAGTCCGTAGATCATCTACGGAAAAGTAGTTAGTCTTGACTCTCTTTTTCTTCACTTCCGTACATCATCTACGGATGGAAAGAGTGATTCAACAGAGGTAATTTAGTTTGCTGCTTTAGGTTGCTTGTAGTTATGTAAGGGATGGTTTTGGGTTGATTTTTGTAGGCCGCATATGATGAGGTTTTGGGGCTGCTGTATGATGGTTTTTGCTGTAGAAAGTGAGAGATTGATGGGCTGAATTTTTGTTGGAAGTGCATGCTGTGTGGTGTTAGTTTTGATGGTGTGTGGGGGCTGCTTGAGGGGTTGTTTGTGGGCTATGGTTTATGATCAGAATGTGTAGCAAGGGGGCTGGTTTGGGGCTGCATTAGCTGCACATCGGCTGCTAATTTTGATGGTTGTGAGCTGCTCAATTTGCTATTGAAATGATTGCTTTTCGGCTGCTATTTAGATACTAATTTGCTGCTGTTTTGTTACTGAATTAGCTGCTGAAATGCAGCTTGTGTTTGCTGTTGCTAAGCTACTGAAACAAATGGTAAATCATGATTGATTTGCTGTTGAAACTACAGTTTAGCTGTTGAAATGCAACCCGTTTTCCTGCTGAAAACTGAGTATGTGCAGGGGCCGCACAAACGTGGTTAATGAAGGTGTTATGTGGGTGAGTTTTGTTGAGGATTAGGGGCTGAAATAAGATGTTGTTTTCGCTGGGATGCAAGTGAAGATTTAGGTTGGGTTTTGTTTGTTTGAGGGCTCTTTGATATCAAGTCCAGTGTGTTGATACATGTGTACCTAGATTCAGATCTTAATGTAATATGTCTTGAATGTCATACACTTATGTAATGCTTGGGTACTTAATGAAATGAGAATGTATGGTTGTGATTTATAATGTTTAATATTTCATTAATGAGTTGTGTAATGCATATTGACTAGATTATATAGGTTTGTGATTGTTTGAATTGATATGCATAATGTTATAATAATGAATACATTCAAACTTGGTTAAGTGAAGTTCTCATGCGTCCGACTGGACCATGCGCCCCAACAGTGGTCATACGTCCGAATGGCCATGCGACTGAGTGTCCATGCGACTGAGTGTCCATGCGCCTAAATAGTCCATACGCCTGAACAACTTCATACGACTTACTCAGTCGCATGACTGAACACTCAGTTGTGCGAATGGATCAACCGCATGGCTTAATCGCACGAATGAACCATGCAAATGGTTCAGTTGCACGAATGAGTAACTCTAACCTATAAATACCACCTAATTCGTGGAAAAACGTAAGCATTGTACACACTTCGACTCCAGACGTACCCTAGCCGTCTAGAAACCTCTAAGATCATACTCTAAGTTCATAGATCGCATTAGATCCATTCCTAATCGATTCTTAACGTTAGATTCAATCATAAAATTGTTTCTACGTGCGTTCTCACTGATTGGATTGCCAATCAAATAGAATTCCGCACTATTTGGTTTGGTATACATGTTAATCAGTTAGTACATCGTCCAGTACACGATCCTAACAAGCGGTATCAGAGCCTTGGCTCTTGATGACGTGTTGATTCAATCGTTTTTTATACAAAAATTGTGTTTTTTTCATTAAAAACGCAATCATTTTTTGTCAAACGGAGTCTTAGACGTTTCCTAACCATAAACTTTAGTTTTTTCGGCATACGACAATTAGGGTTTGTGAAAATTTGAGTTTTTGCGGCCAAAACACGTTTAACCTACGAATTTTCAAACTTCAGCAGGTTCAGTCGCACGATTGGCTCAATCGCATGACTTAGTTCATTCGCATTCCCCAAACGCACGATTGGATTCATCCGTACCCTCATTCGTACGACTGAGAACCCTATTCGGACTGTTCAACCGCATTAGTTTATTCGGCCGACTGACTCATCCGCATTAGTTCAGTCGCACGATTGAACCATTCGCCTAGTTCAATCGCCCGAATAAGCCCAATCGCATACCTCCATTCGCACACATAAACAGTTTGTTTAATAGTAAAGTTAAGTGAAATGGAGGACTAGTTTTTAGCATACACAGCAACTAGAGACACTCATATTCAGAATCTACTGCTATTGGAGAATGAAGTGGGAATTCATAATAAACCCCCGAAGCTTATCACGTTAGACGACTACCCACAATGGAAGCAACGTTTCGAAATCTACTTAAATGGAGTAGATACACATTTGTGGGAAGCTATAGAGTCGGGGTACAGCATGCCAGTAGGAGCTGACGGTGTCAAACTTACATTAAGTGGCATGTCTGATGCACAAAAGGTGAAACACAACGCTGAGAAGAAAATCTACGCTTTGCTTACCCAGTCTATTCCGAAGGATATCTTCCATTAGTACTCGGAGTATACTCAAGCAAAGAAATTATGGGATGCGTTGGAGAAGAGATATGACGGGAATGCTTCACTCAAGGCTATTAAGGCCAAAGCTTTGAAGAATGAGTTTGACAACTTCTCTTCAATGGGAAAGGAAAGCTTGGATGACGTGATCGACAGATTCTACCATTTGATGAGTGAGATACACACTCATGGAGTTACTACGTCTATGGAGGATAAGGTATCCAACTTTGCACATGGATTACCAGAGAAATGGGCTTCTTTCGTTTCAAATCTCAGACAGAATGAGATGCTCTCGAAGTTAGATATAAATGACTTCATTCTGAACCTGAGAGAGGAGGAGCTTAGGATGAAGTATAGAGCCCAAAAGGCCAACTATGATCAGAATCCGGCGCTTTACAATGCGACTCCTCAGGCCAAGACATCTGGAGCACCACTGCAGACTGCCTTCGTGTCAAGCTCATCTGGTCCAGCACAAGCATCTACTTCAGGGTTCGAAACGTCAGGGTCATCTGGGACCCAGTATATCATACCCGAAGCCAATGCAGCAAAACTGGAGACCGATAACTTCGGTAAGTGACTGTAGAGGTGGCAGAGAACATATGGACCTCTTAGCTGCAGTAGTCCACTCCTATGATGGACTAATTGCTGGAAAGCTAGGAAATTGCCACCTGGCAGATGAGGATTATGAACATGTGGATGAGATGGAATTGGAACGGATGGATATAATGTGGGCCTTGGCAAGTGCTGTCCGACGAGCTAAGAAGTTTGTCAAAAAGACCGGACAGAACTTGGTTGCAACCAAGGACACAACCTTTGGCTTCGATAAGTCAATGGTAACCTGTTTCAACTGTGGTGAGAAGGGGCACTTCAAACGGGAGTATGTGAAGCCAAAGAAGACTGGAAATGGCAATCCTTTCTCATCCTTCAATCGTCAGGACAAAGCCACATCTAGTAGTTCTACTTCATCAAGTAAGGAACCTAAAGCCTTGACTGCGAATGAGGATGAAGGACAGGACTAGAGCTTTCGGTTTGTCTCACCGGGAGAGACCAACATAGCTAGTGTAGATGACATAGATGACGATTCCACTAGTGAGGGAGACATAGCAGTAGAGCTCGCGATGTCCAACTCTGAAGATACTGCACATGTGGTCAACCATCTGCCTGAAGAAGAGAAATCCATGTCAACTTCAGAATCACTAGAACCAGAGACAACATATTCTGCATAAATGGCTGATTCCTCTTCAACATCTCAGGTAAGTACTACTAACCAGTTGTTTAATAATCATGCTTGTTCTGATTGTAATAGTTTTTGAGAAAGCATAGATTTAAATTTTGCTAGGTTATTAGATCATAATGATAGCTTAGTAAAGGATCTGGAACTGTGCACTGAAGCTAATAGAGTTTTAAAACAAAATGAGCATAGTTACAAGGAAAAGATAGACCTTTTGAACAAACAACTTAGGGAACAGAAGTCGTTGCCTTTAACCAAGCTAATGACATTAGGTACTATCTTAACTCCCTAGAGGATACTAAGAAGCAGAAAGCAGTTTTAGAAGTAGAAGTCAACTCCTTAAAACAAAAACTGCATAGTTGGACAAGCTCATCTCATATTGTCCAACACTTAGTGAGAGAGAGAAACAATGGGGAAGGATTGGGATACAAAGTGGTTCCGCCACCACCTGAGACCTTGATGAACACCAAAAGTAAACCAATTAATAATAACCCTATCAAGGATCATGTGGTATCCACTCCTCTTGTTAGTGACCCAGATTCCACATGTACATCAATTGAATCTGGCACTAAACAAAAGGAGTCCACTTCAAAGGCAAAACGAAAAATGCTTTGTGTTAACCTGGAAAAAGAGTTTGAAAAGGTTCATTTAAAGTCAGGTTCAAACAAAGTCAAATCAGAACCAAAAAAGGCTATTAAACCTAATCAATCACGCACATCATGTCAAAGTCCAGGTAAACAAGAAATAAAAGATGTAAAACCAGGTAAAACAATTAAGTTTGTAAAACTCGACCATATATCTAACAAAGAAGTGTCTCAATCTAAATAAAATAAGGTCATCCGTGTGAAACCTACATCTCCACAAAAACATTTAAATCGTAAAGTTGAAAGCAGATCCTGCTACAATTGTGGAGAGTACGGTCACATTGCGTCTCATTGTCCTTATTATCAGACACCGAGGAGGAAAGTTGAACTTCCTGCATCTAAAACTAGCTCTTTTAAGATGAACTCAGTGACGCCTCCTAAAAGGGATAGTGAACACACAATTTAACCCATCAGCCAATCGTCTGTTTATCACAAACAGGCCTTACACAAAGCTGGTCTATGGAAAGAAAAATCCACCTCAGCGTCTGAAAATGAGAACAAACAGACATGTGAGCTTCCCTAAACCTCAAATTGTCAATGGGTTGAGTTTATGTTATGTGATGCCTTGGGGAAACCCAAGCCGGTGAAGGCTTGGGTTCCTAACATGAACTAATGTTTTCATTGAATGTGCAGGGTGTTCGCTATAATGCTGAGACTAACACGTGGATTGTAGATAGCGAAGCATCCAGGCACATGACGGGGAACAGATCTCTCTTATCAAATGTCAGACAAATCAAAGGAGGGCATGTTTCATTTGCTGGAAACAAAGGAGGGTATATCACAGCCCAAGGAGAAGTGGGAAATCAGAAAGTTACGTTTGACAAGGTAAACTATGTCCAATAATTACAGAATAACTTACTTTTTGTTTCTCAAATATGTGATAAATGGTTCAAAGTAGTCTTTCACAACAAGAAGTGTTACGTTCTGAAGAAGGACTACTTGATCCCGGAGGACCAAGTTCTAATTACAGCTTCAAGATATAATGATCTTTATGTTTTGGATCTTCGAAGGCCTCCACAACGGATCGTGACGTTCAGTGCTTCTTGTCCAAAGCTACTAAGAAGGATTCCATCTCTTGGCATAGGAGAATGGACACATAAATCCAAGGAAGATGAATTACTTGATCCAAAACGATTTAGTGAGGGGAGTGAACGTCAAAAACTTCCAACTCCTGGATTTCTGTGTTGCGTGCAAGAAGGGCAAACAGACAAAGAAGTCTCATAAGGAAAAGAAAGTTCATTCCATAGAACTACCTCTTGAGCTTCTTCACATGGATCTGTTTGGTCCAGTCAGTACAAGAAGCATCGCAGGCGACTTGTACCGCTACGTAGTTACTGATGACTACTCAAGATTCTCTTGGGTAATGTTTCTGAAGTCCAAATCAGAAACATTTGAATCCTTCAAGGAATTAGTAACTACACTGGAATCCCTATACAAGCTGAAAGTACGACAAGTGCGCTCAGACAACGAAACCAAGTTCAAGAATCAGTGGATGGAGGCTTACTGCAAGGAAAAGGGAATTGTGCATCAATTTACCTCTGCCTACACTCCTCAAATGAACGGTGTTGCTGAACGGAAGAATCACAGCTTGATAGAGACCGCACGGACTATGCTACCAGAGTCGAAACTGCCTATTCAATTCTGGAATGAGGCAGTTGCAAATGCATGTTATATGCTCAATCGAGTTCTGGTAGTTAAACACCATGGAAAAACGTGCTATGAGTTACTATAGCGACGTAAACCTAACTTAGAGTATCTCGAGCCGTTCGGTGCTCCATGTACCCTGCTGAAGAAGACTCAGGAGGGAAAATTCAGCGAGAAGGTAGATGAAGGGATCTTTCTAGGATACAACATACCAAACAAGAGAGTTTACAACAACTCAATGGGTCAAGTATAGGTGTGGTGTAATGTTGATGTTCAGAGATACACCACACCACCTGCTGGAAAAGGGCCTACTTACTTCTTTGACTATGATGGATTCTTCAAGTCCTTCAACATACCTCTCTCCACTTCCGAAGATGAGTTGGAAAACAAGATGACGTACGGTGTCTTGAACACACCGTCTCAAGATTCAACACCACCCGGTTCACAAAGTCAATCATCTACCAACTCAGGGGAAACACTTGATATGAGTGACTCTTCCTCTGATGAAGAAAATATGGAAAATGAGCATAACAACCAGGATGAACAGGTTCCGACTATCACAAGTCCACAAGCATCAACAGTGATGCTTCTGAGCCTTCTGAACCTTAGACTCCTATAGCCTCAGATCCGGAACCAAATGTTTATAATCTTGATTCTGAGGTGTTGTTCCAACAACTCACAGCTCACGTCTAAACGTCTGTCATCCTTTGGATAGTGTCATAGGAGATGTGAGATCAGGAGTTCAGACCAAAAATCAGTTGTACTCAGCTGATTATGCCTCTGTGATGGAAAAGGGATACCTTCATGATGGTGCCTATCGGTGCTTTGTGTCTCAGTTTGAGCCAAAGTATGTTAGTGAGGCCCTGAAAGATGAGGCATGGGGAGTGCCATGCAAGAAGAACTTCTTCAGTTCAAGAAGTTGGGTGTATGGACTCTAGTGGATAGACCTAAAGGTGCTAAGGTCATTGGCACCAAATGGGTCTTTGATGGTTTGCGGATAGTATATATATTTGATAAAGATTTATTGCACAGATTCAGTTTTAATTGGTTGTTACTAATACTAAACCACACACACAAAAGGCAGTGTACCTGTCGTGTGGTAATTTAGTGTTGATAAGAACCGAGTATCAATCCGTGGACACACCTAGCCTACTCAACAAACTTGATGTTTGACTATCAGATTTGGTTTTTGTTAAAGAAAGTGATATTTTGTATTAGAAAGAATTTTTTTAGGGTTTAAAAGTAAACAGTAATAAAAAGAAAGTAAAATAAGAATTGAAGCGTTTGGATTTAAAATCAGGGAATAAAAGTTATCATCCTAATTAGAATCCTCTTATGTAATTGTGATGAATTGGTGAGGTGATGTGATTATGTTAATGTTTATAAAGATGAGTCGGCGCGATTTCTCGACTATCCTGCTGCCGTAGTGACTTGATCCTGTCAGGCTGATTTTACTGCTCAGATCAAAGCCCTAGTAATGTAGGTAAATCTTTTGTGTCCTATTTGACATACGATTTTCTGAAAACATAATTTATGTTAAAAAGAGAGTTGATCAGGTTCCTTCCTAACATACCATTAATTTTAGAAAACCGTAACAATTACTGAAGTTTCCGAACTAATAAAAGGGAACCCGCAAATGATTAGAAAGTTAAAGTGATATGATTTCTAATAACCATTTCTAGTTCATTAGCCATGGATTTATTATGAAGACCGGTTTCGCGAATGAAAGTTAATCATACAGTTTTCAACCTTGTATGACAATTACAATCACAAACCATAAAGTTATAACTTCCCGTTCAAATGTAGATGCTACCCATCAATAGTTTTCCCAAGACCACCATAACATTGACATAATACTTATCACACCATTAGTTCATCACAAATTACATAAGTTTCATCCGATTAGGATGATAAATAGAGTTTAGCTCATGATGAGCTTTAACATAACAACGGATAACAAAGAAGATAGATAAATGATCATCGGTGAAATGGAACAATCAAACGATAATCCACAATGGATGACGTTTAGGTGATCCCAAGCTTCTTCCAAGTGTTGTATGCACCTCCCGAGCCTCCGAATGACCTTGAAGTCTTGATTCCCGAGAGAATTCAGCAGAGTAATTCTCCCACCAAAGCTTTCCAAAAATGCTGAGCTTAGGCTTCTATTTATAGGCTTTCTGGAGTGTTTAAGCACGGCCCCGTGCCTAAAAGACACGGCCCCGTGCTAGTACAATGCTTACGAAAGTTGGTCGGCTCGTACGTGCAGGTTATGTCGGGCACGGCCCCGTGCCTTATGGGGCACGACCTCGTGTCTACTTTTAGGGAACAATACTTTTTGTCCTGTCAGATGTCCAAGCACGGGGGTGTGTTAATTTAGCACGGGGGTGTGTTTCTGGTAAGGCATGGGGGCGTGCTTAATGAGGCACGGCCCCATGCTTGGAATCCAAAGCTCGGATTGCTTTAATTTCTTGTTAAATATGCTCCTTTTGTCCATATTGCCCTTTTAAACACCTGAAAACACAATTTAACACTTTTAAGTACATTTTCATCATTTTAAGGAAGATATTAAGGAATAATTGATGTGCTTTTGATAGGATTTTTATGTATAATTTGGAGCACATCAAACATCCCCACACTTGAACATTGCTTGTCCAAAAACCAAATAAATCAAATTATAACATGTCTTTCGAGAAGTATGCAAGTAAATACTATCCAAATATAAATATTCTAAGCACATGTAAAATGATATCCTAGCAAGCAATAGGTTAGTCATTAAAGATTATTATCATGTAAAAATCCACACTTCTCACAAGATGCACTCACACTCGGCTAAATATGTGGAGTCATAATCAAGATTAAGTATGACTAATACACTCAATTGCCTAGTATGAATACGTGTGAAATAATATGCTTGTTAAGGGATCAAATCTCCACCTACTTAGATATTTATTTGCATAAATCATTAGGTCTTTGATGGATTGTAACTTGGCTCGAGCTCGGGTATGAAATATTTTAGAAAGAGTGGCTAATTGCTAAAGACGACAGTCTTGGCTTATTTTTCTAATATAACTACGAGGAAAGCAATAAAGGTTCCCTATACAATACTTCAAGCTAGAAGGGATATGCGAGCTTGAGGACTCGTTTAAGGTCAGATTGTCAAGACCGTATTTTTCTTTCAAGAATCGTACTTCATCTTTTACCCGAAGATACACAAAACTATCCTTTCTCAAGGATCGTTTGGCTTGAAGCCTAATAGCACCCAATCGGATTAATTCTGTGTATTCGTATTGAGATTCAGTTTGATTCTTTTTGCATTTTCCATTATGGGACCAATTTCCACAATTCTGGCATCTTTCATATCTTTTCGCCCGTCTCTTTATAGCACTTTTTGAAATCCCACAAAATGGCGGAACTTGTTCCTTTTTTCGCCATTTCTTTCTTGCGTTAAACGTGAGATTGAAAATTTGTTCGTGAATTTCCGGGGGAAGTCCCGGTTTTGCGTGATGAAGGCAACAAAGCAAATTGAAATCAAAAGAATGCATTCCAGTTCTTTAAGGTCTGCCGGTAAAAGACCATATTTTTTATTTTTATTATTATTTTTAGTTATAAGCCAAAAATGCGTCTTTAACGAAAACGGTTTTGTTGAAGGCTTTTTGGTTAAATGACTTGGTGACTCGGGTGATTGAAAGATAAAAACGTTTAAGCTCAACGAGGCTAACTAGGGTTGACGTTCGGGTAAGGAAAATTAAAGACAATGGTTGGGGCTTGAATGGTTAAGGTTTCTTAGTGACTAACTCATTTTTATGCAACAAATACTAATTAAGGTCTTGAAATGTATACCGAAAACAAGTTCTAATCACACGTATCATATGGCACCCTCAATTAATCCATAATGAAAGTAGAATTGCAACTTGCAAAAATTTGTTTAAAGCTCATAAATAAACTCACATACGAAACTTAAGCTTCAGTTTTATTTCTTTTATTTCTGTATAAAGTTTGTCAATTTCAATTTGTTCAATATCGGACTATGTCATGGAAGTTGATAGGGAACCTTATCATCTGAACGGTCACATCTGAGGTGACCACACGTGCTTTCAAAAAAAATAGGTCACGTCTGAGGTGACAAAATGTTTTAAAAGGATCACGTCTGAGATGATCAAAGGTTTTTCTACATAAAATGATTATGTCTAAGATGATTAAATGCTCATCACGTTTATTCAAAAGTTAAAAGGGTGTAAAATGTAAAATGGTCATAAAGTAAAAAAAACCATGACTATGATTCATTCTCATGACTGGACCATGAGCATGGACCAATCATACGATTGGAGGAAACGAATGTGCCCAACCGCACGATTAACCCACATGTATGGGACATACGTGTGATTGGACCATCAGTATGACTAAAATCACATGATTGGACGACTAAAATGTGCGAATCACATGGATGAAGGCAACTGAATGACACAATCGCACGACTGACTTCTAGTCGCAAGATTGAAGGTGACCGACTGTGCCAGTCGCACGACTGATCTTCAGTCGCACGAATATACTGTGCGACTGGGCTCAGTCGCATAACTGAAGGAAACCCTAGTATAAAAGGAGGGGGAGTCGGTCACAGTCATTCATCACTCCCAAAATCGCCCTAATTCGCACGAACCATCGTTACCCTGCCAAATTTTCGATTGATCATTCTATACCATTGATTGTTGTGTACTAACGATTTCCACTGATTATACAGGTATAATGCGGTGCAATCCACCCAAATTTCAAACAATTTAATTCCAAAATCAAGATATTCGGCCCTAACCAAGAACCGAGACTTGTTTGGACATATAACCTAACAAAACTAAATAAAGTATTCAAATCAAAGTTATTAGGTGCTAAATAGAGTGATTGCGAGTCTAATGAACCAAAACACGATGTCTAACCTAAAGAATTGCTCAAAATTTGATTTTGAATTGAACAGTTGGTCTGTCATGCGAATGGACAATCTAATGAACTTCAGTCGCACGACTGAAAGGGGCGAATGGCCAAATCGCACAGCTAAACCATGCATATGAGTTCAGTCGCACGACTGGGCTAACCGCATGAGATATCATTCGTATGAGCTTAGTTGCATGATTAAGTCACACGTATGAGGCCATTTGCACGACTAGATCTCAGTCGCACATTGTTATTTGCACGACATAATAGAGTATTTCATGTTCAAATGATTAAGGTCATTATTTATTCACTGACACTAACGTTTATATTCATTGTGTAACAGATGGCTAGTCGCTGGACTATGAACACCAAGCACAACATTTGTGCTCATCTGGATCTGACATCCAAGAACGCAGCTAACTTCTCGGGCATTATCACATTCCTACGGAGATCGAGGATATTCCAAGCCATCTCGACTCCATGCATACCTTATCGCTCGATTCAGCAGGCCTTCTGGGAAGGTGCATTTGTTGACAGGACTTCAGAGCACCACCAGATAAGGAGTTCTATTTTTGGTCAGCCCATAGAGATCACTGAGGATGATCTCAGGACAGTGTTAGAGCTCGGGGATGATGCTGATTGTCCTACTCGATTACATCCACTGATAGTACGAGGCTGTTTTCTGCGGGCCAAGTACTCTTGGGACATCAACTCAGGTGTGCTCAACAAGAGCAACCTGTGTCCTCAGTTTAAGTACTTAGCCCATGTGCTACTCAAGTGCATTGCCTCACGGAAGGGGGGGTTCGATGAGTTGCCTGATCAGATACAGAACGCCTATATGGCGTTGGTGCTGAACCATCCGTTCAGCTTCTCCAAGATGATCTTCACCTACCTGGTGGAGAACATAGAGGGGAAGGGCAAGGAGGTCTTTAGCATGTACCTTTGATTCATGCAGATGATCATTGACCAAAAGCTCCCTTCGTTGCCAAAGGAGAAGGAGGATGTGGTATCACTCGAGGTGATGGATGATACCACCTTGGGTCGGATGAAGGTATACAGGGGGAAGCAAGTGAAACCCCTAGTGAGGCGACTGTTTGGGCATCTGGCCCGTGAAGACTACGTGGCGCCATGCAGGCGTAAATGGCGTCACGTAGACAATGACTCTAATGTCATGCAGTTACAGCTCTTGGAGGATGACTCTGACAATGACAACAACGATGACGGTGGAGATGCAGGGCCCACTCAACCAAGGGCCACCACTACCGATATAGCATCTCCGGCATCTACCCATGATGGAGCGGAGGCTGCAGGATTCCATTAGGACTTCATACCTGATGAGGAGGAGGATACAGATGAGGATCCCCTCACTCAGACTGTTGGCAGCAAGGTGGTTGCCACAGAGCGAGGGCTCCGGCGGCTGGTGAACGCCCCGGCAGATCGGGAGAGACTAACACGGATCCTACCTTTGCTCCCGATCAGCCAAGCCGTGTTCCAGGGGGAGCATCCTCCTTGAAAGGATCGAGGAAAAAAAGGATAGCTCAGCCCCACGGCTTGAAGAAGAAGAAGAGAAGACTGACCTTCATAACTACCACCACTTCTACCACCACTCCACCTACCACCACTACTCCGTCCACTACCACCAGTCCTCCTACCACTACTACTACCACCCCATCTACCACCATATCTACCAAACCCACACCACCACCACCTTTATCTATATACCCCCAATCTTCACCACTACCACCACCACCACCACTAGCCATCCAGCTGTACCATCATCCTCCTCTCCATATACATCTGGATCACTTCTACCTCCCTTTAGGGTAGAGGAACAGCTGTCAGCGCTGAACCGTATGGTGATGCGTCTATTAGCGGCCGATGACGAGAAACTGCATAGATTTGTCAATTAGTAAATCTTACTGCTGCATAATCTCAGCAGATTTCTCAGTAGGCTTGATTGATTAATCGGTAGGCTCAGCAGATGTCTCAGCTCCAAGAGCAACATGCCAAGAAGATTGAGGAGCTAGAGGCTGCAAACAAGACTATCTTGCTAAAGCTCAAAGGATCCAAAGAAAAGCCATTGAAGATAGGAGAAGGAGACGGAGACAATGATGATGATGATGATAACGAGAGTGATGATGACGATGATGATGATGGTGATGATCATGAGGGTGATACTGATGCAGATGTTGATGATGATGAAGACGATTCTTCTGCTGCTAGTGCCACATCTGCAAGCGAACGGAGGACCAAAAGGACTTAAGATCAGGGTGCCTCCACATCTGCCCCGGTAGCAGAAGAGCAGAGGATACATGATAAGAGTAATATTTAGTTATTTACTTTACTTAAGTTATATGTATTCGAATCTTTTATCTCATTATTGGAATGAATGTATATATTTAATTGTGGTATTTCTGTCTTGATTATTAACTAATGATTGTTGTGTTACATGTATAAGTCAAGCAGATCCAAACTTTCAGAGGGATGAACATGATGTTGACCCCTCCAACAGATCAAGACTCAGCTCACGATGATTCTTGATCTGCAGGGTGTTGTTAGGAGATTGGTGATGTACACTCCGGAAGAAGGAGAGAACATTCACAATCTCACTGACGAGCAAATTGCAGAAATGTTCAAGCTCAATCCCGATGAGATTGTCAAGGACGCTCCAACTTTTGTAGAAACTAGTGACGATGAGCTGAACAACATTGATGAGATAGCGATCGAGGATGTCACTACAGAGCACTATCCCGAGTACGCTGACAAAGAGGGAAATGCGGTCCCCAATTTGGGTGACTCCCTGGTCGGTGATACATTTGAGATATTAGATAAGATGGATCAAGATTCCGAGAAAGTTGAAGAACAAGCCCAAGCCTCAACAATGATGTTGATATCAGAAAGGATGAATGGGCTGCTTGTTTTGAGGAGATCCGAGCCCAACGCGCTGCTCCTAAACAGAATGTCTACACCAAGCTCTACAATGTGAAGAAACATCACAAGGTGTCACGAAAGATTATTGCGTGGACCCATTTTGATGATCTTAATGTATACATGGTGAAGAGAGAGAAAGGTATTGAGTACTTTAGATTCCTGTATGACCTAAACTCTACCTGGTTTTGAGCTCAACCAGCCGGCTAAACTGAAGTTGTTATACGCTGACCCGAGAAAGATGTCAGGCTGGTTTGAGGCTGCTTTGAAGAAAGAGTACCACACCAGGTGGGTCAACTTCAAACCTCAACAACCTACGAGGTATATCAGACGTTCTGAAGTTGATCCCATAACTGGAAAACCAAAGATAGTGCTGAAGTGGAGTCCTCCACGAACAATGTCTAAGATCCCTCTACGGGAGATGCCACAGGACTTCACTCCTCACTTTAAATGGTGGTACTATGATTGGAGAACAGGGGAAGCTGTCATAGTTCTGAACAAAGAGGGAAAATTGGATACTATCAGGGTATTCGACCCGATGTGGCTTAACAACTTGTCAGCTGACGACGTCTACGCTCTATACAAGTGGCCAGTGTTCTATAACACACAGGATATTGTACAAGCCCTCCACTTCCAAAATGTGATACAGCTCTGCTTTGCATTTGAAATACATGCAGGAGTCACAAGAGAGGAGAAGTACAAGAAGTATGAGGAGGTTATGAAGAAGGTAAGACGATAGATAGATCTAGGTCTAAGGGGGAGTTTGTTTATACATGTGTACCTAGATTCGGATCTTAGTGTAATATGTATTGAATGTCTTAAAGCTTGGGTACTTAATGAAATGAGAATGTTTGGTTGTGATTTATAATGTTTAATATTTCATTAATGAGTTGTGTAATGCATATTGACTAGATTATATAGGTTTGTGATTGTTTGAATTGATATGCATAATGTTATAATAATGAATACATTCAAACTTGGTTAAGTGAAGTTCTAATGCATCCGGCTGGACCATGCACCCCAATAGTGGTCATGCGTCTGAATGGCCATGCGACTGAGTGTCCATGCACCTAAATAGTCCATACGCCTGAACAACTTCATGCGACTGACTCAGTCGCACGACTGAACACTCAGTCGTGCGAATGGATCAACCGCATGGATCAATTGCATGAGTGAACCATGCAAATGGTTCAGTCGCACGAATGAGTAACCCAAACCTATAAATACCACCTAATTCATGGAAAAATGTATGCATTGTACACACTTCGACTCCAGACGTACCCTAGCCGTCCAGAAACCTCTAAGATCATACTCCAAGTTCATAGATCGCATTAGATCAATTCCGAATCGATTCTTAACGTTAGATTCAATAACAAAATTATTTCTATGTGCGTTCTCACTGATTGGATCGCCAATCAAATAGGATTCCGCACTATTTGGTTCGGTATACGCATTAATCAATTAGTACATCGTCCAGTACACGATCCTAACACATTGTCTGCAAACACGTTCAGGAGTTGCACTAATTTGGTTATGATGAGATGTTGCGGATTATTTTTTATGGTGTGGTTAAGGGCTGTAATAAGTGGTTTGATAGGGTTAAGGGCTTCACACTTCAGCTTATTAAACACCAGTTGTTTGAGGATCTAGTGTTAGACCAAAATCTAGACTCAGAACACAACCTATCTGTAGATAAAATTGTGATGATTTGTTGTTGATTTTGGTGATGGTTGGGGCTGTTTTAGATCAGTTTGTGAGCTACACAAGGATGTTTGCGGCTGTTTAGAGGTAGTTGTCTTTATAAACGGATAGGAAACCATAAATTATCCATAGATCATGCGGTAACCACATCAACATACTCAACTCACAAGTTGTCCGTGGAAGAACTTGTAATGATCTTACTATTGTACAGAGTTGTACATTCTACAAATTAACTTGTACATTTTGCTCAAAGCAAGTAGCAATCAATCCATTGTATTAGCTCATGTAGATCTTGAAATTGAACAAAATTGTATTCAGTTGTAATTGTTGTTTGTTGTTGATCAATAGAATGCATTTCCATTCCAAATCATTTTTAGATCTAAGAACTAATGATGAACATCATGAACTCCAAAAACTCATTTACTTGAAATTTTGATTTTGATCCAAACATGTTGTTGATGCTAATTTGTTGATGAAATTGCTATTGTAGCATCATGTGGAGGAATCCAAATCAATCCAAACTCCATTTCCATGATCCAGATCTGAGAATTTCTAAAGAACACCAAGAACACACACACTAGTGTGTGAAAATAACGAACATGAATATGAAAATCCCAGATCTCATAAATTCTGCTCCAAACTTTGATTTCTTGCTTCCAAAAGTTGATTTGATCATAGATGATGATCGAACAACATCAGATTCGATCCAAATCCATCAAATTCATCTCAAATCATTGGATTTCTCATGAAGAACATACTAACTTTTTCTTCAAGTTTTCTTCATATCATCAAAAGTTTTAGCAATCTAACCATGAAATCTCATCACAATCAATATGAATCCATCAACTCCGGCTCTGATACCAATTGTGTGTTCCTGATTTGAACGAAACAATGAGCATGGATCTTAGGATTCATATTGATGATAATAAAACTTGAATGATTCGATAATAAATAATAATAATGATGAACACAAAAAGTGTTTAATGATTAATGTTTACTGATATGATGATGAAATCATCATCTATGAAGAATGATGATATGATGTTGTTGGTGATGGAACTAATTCCCACACTTGATGGAGAATTATTTATCCTTTACAATGATGATATATGTTAATATTTATACTAGTCTAGAAATTAAAATTATTACAAAATAAACCTAGACTATTATTTTTGTTGTTTTTGTTTTTCAGGTCTTCAACTTTAATAATATTAGAAATCTTTAATTTTTTCAAAGGTAGAATACCCAACATCCCTCATCTTCTTTTGAAGAATCATGGGGAGATGAGGTAACATACCTAGTATGTTCAGCCTCACCACCAGATGTGGTTTCTTGGCACCCTGGTTTCCCTTGCTTAGTGATGTCTCTTGCAGAGTCATCAAAAGGCATGGTTGCCGCAGATTCAGTCTTAGAATCTTTACCATTGTCCATAGGGTCCATTGAGGCACCTTTGTAGTGGTAGTTGAATCTGCATGAGTCCCCTCCACATTAGTGGCACTCACCCCAGTAATGGTTTTCTGATGGGGGCTAGAGATAAAAGTTCTCTCTAGGCTCTGTTGATCGTGGAGAGGGTGTTGTAGATCAACATCATTGCCATGAAGAGATGTTATCTCTTTATAATTTTAAAGAGAAGGTCAGTGAAAGATAAGGAGGTTAAACCTACTGACCCGGGACCTTGGTCAATGTCTACAGGCATTGAGCCTCTAATTGGGATGTCCCTTTAGCTATTCAGAGGAGTGTAAAGACTCTTCCTGAGGGCTTTCTGATTGGGTAATAGGCTCATGGATTTGAGACTTAGGAGACTCAACACCCATATTGAGGTCAATGGTGAAGGAAGGTGAGACCTCGGACTGAGTGGGAGCCTAATGTTCCACTCTAGCCTTTTTAGGTTGAACAGAAGGATCTTGTTCAATCAGAGTAGATTGAACAAGGATTTGTTTGGGGCGTCTTGTGTAGGTAATGGTGGTGGGAGGAGAAGGTAGTGTTGGCATTGTGGTTGCAGTTGTTGGTGTGGGTTCATCACCTGTGGGGTGAATAGGGATGTCACCTGAAGCGATGTGCTCAGTCATACTAGGAGGTAAAGAAGTGTACCTTCTAGTGAAGTTGGTGGATACCCTCTTTAATGTCTTGAAGATGGTTGGCCTCATGTCAGTGACAAACAGAGTGGCTGCACAGACAAGCCGACTCTAGTCCAGCTCATAGTTAATGATGTGCTGAAGAAACTTGGGATACATAAAGAATGTTTCCCTCTGAAGATTTCCAATGAGATTGAGCAGCATAAATCTTGAGTAGTTGAAGCGCAGGCCTCTCACCAATCCATGAACTAGGCACCCTAGTTCATAGGGGATTTGATCCCATCCCCCATATTTGTTTGACAAGCAGTGAAGGACAATGTGCAGGAGGAACTTCCAATTATAGGAGAAGTTGAATTTGTAGACAGTCGACCTGCTCATCTCCACCATATCACATGAGGATGTAGTTGCTGTCTAAATCTGTCTTGGGGAACTCAGTAGGGGCACCTTCATCATGAAGCTCCAGATGCTCCCTGATGAGTTGTTCAGAGATGACCAACTCTTGGCCATAAATGTGGGATCGTATCACATGAATCCCATTTAGGGTTTCGACCTGACTATTTCCCCAAAATTCAGTCATGTGGTTGAGGTAAACTATGGGATTAACAGTCAAAGCTTTGTAGTAGGATGATTGGGTGAGGAAGGAGATGATTTCAGAGAGTCCACATCTCTTGAAGAGTCAAGAAGTGTGACTTGGTTGTGTTCAGGATTTAGGGTCATTGGGAAAGGGTGAAGGTAGAGCATTTGAGTTTGGGTGAATTTGGAAGCTAGGAAACTTTTAAGGCTGTAAAATTTATGGTAAGAAGATGAGACTGAAATGGCGGTAAAGTGTTAGGATAAGGTGAAATGACGGTTTAGTGGATGAAGTGACAGGGGCGGTAAGGTTTTATTCAGTTAAATAATCCTACATTATTAACAAAATATTTGCTTTTTATAGTGTGAGGCCCAAGAGATTTCTGTTACACAGTAAAATCTCTCTTCCGAATATAAAACATTTCCGAACGTAATTTGTCTTCCGAAGACAATTCCTACTTCCGAAGGTAAAAAGTTACTTCCGAGAGTAGAGATTGTTTTCCGAAGGGAGAGATTTTGTAAGCTTCAGAAGTGGATCTGATATGAAATCAATTGCTTCTTCCGAGACTAAAAACTCTTCCGAGAAGAAAATTATCCTTGGAGAAATTTTGCTTCGGAAGATATGAAGATAACTTCTGAGGGTTAATTTCTCTTCGGAAGAAATTTATACTTTGGAAATTTCAGAGAGATCTTTTGTAACAGGGCTTAATTTGTATTGACATAAGACTTTACACATTTAAAGGTTTTCAAAAGAGGTAATCTAATCAATGTTTATCATCCCAATAGCTGTTATAAGATACTTTAATCTTTGTTCATTAAAAGCTTTGGTGAACAAATCAGCATATTGTTCATTTGAATCAACTTTGTTTAATTTAATTACATTCTTCTCATGAATATCTCTAATGAAATGGTACCTGATATCAATGTGCTTTGTCTTGGAGTGCTTCACCGGATTTTCAGTGATGGAGATAGCACTGTTGTTGTCAATATGGATAGGAGTGCTCATAAGGTTGAATCCATAGTCCAACATCTGATTTTGAATCCACAATAGCCGAGCACAACAACTAGCAACAGTAATGTATTCAGCTTCAGTAGTTGATGTAGAGACATAGGATTGTTTCTTGCATTGCCATGAGATGATTCTTCCACCAAGAAATTGACATCCTCCTGATGTTGATTTCTTGTCAATGTTGCAGCCACCATAGTCACGGCAGAGTATCCATAGAGATTAAAATCGTTGTTTCTAGGATACCAAAGACCTAGTTTAGGTGATCTTTTGAGGTATCTAAGGATTCTCTTGGCAGTAGCTAGGTGAGACACCTTTGGAGCAGCCTGATATCTTGCATAGATGCAAGTTGCAAATATAATATCAGGTCTACTGGCTGTGAGATACATCAGAGAACTGATAATCGCCCTATACTGATGTTTATCAGTATCCTCCCCCTCAAGGTCAGGACAAAGATTATGGTTTCTGGGTATGGGTGTCTTGGCTAGCTTGCAATCTTTCATCTCAAATCTTTCTAAGATGTCATTGACATACTTAGATTGATTAATGAAAAATCCTTCCTTTAGTTGCTTCACCTGAATTCCAAGGAAAAAATCCATTTTTCCCATAAAACTCATCTCAAACTTCTTCTTCGTAATGCTTTCAAAGTCCTTACATATTTGGTCATTTGAAGAACCAAATATGATGTCATCAACATAGACTTGAACAAGCGAAATGTCCTTACCAGACTTCCTTATGAATAAAGTCTTATCAATGGTTCCTCTGGTATAGCCATTCTTAAGGAGAAACTGAGACAAAGTCTCATACCACAACCTTGGTGCTTGGTGCAGCCCATATAGAGCTTTATCCAATTTGCCCACATAGTGAGGATGTTGTGGGTCTTCAAATCCTGGAGGTTGGCACACATACACTTCCATATCTATATCCCCATATAGAAAGACACACTTGACATCAAGCTGGTAGACAGTAAAGTTCTTGGAAGCAGCATAAGCAAGGAAGATCCTAACCGCCTCAAGTCTTGCAACAGGTGCAAAGACATCAGTATAATCAATTCCTTCCTCTTGAGTGTATCCTTGAACCACCAGTCTTTCCTGGTTCATGATGATCAAGCCTCTATCATCTCTTTTGTACCTAATAACCCATTTAGTGCCTATTGGTACTTGACCAGATGGTAGCAGACATAGGTTCCAAACCTTCTGTCTTTTGAATTGAAGCAGCTCCTCTTGCATCGATTCAACCCAGCTACTATCTTTCAAGTCATCTTCCACCTTCTTGGGTTCCATATAGGATAAAAAGCATGAGTACAAGCAGACATTCCCATGATGAGTCTGCCTTCTTGTTCTCACACCTTCAGAGACATCCCCAATGATGTTCTTAGCTAGATGAGTGTTGTGAATCCGTAAATGAGGAATCACTTCCAGTTGAAAAGATAAGTCCAGATTAGACGTATTTTGCTTAGGAACTGGAACACTTTGTCCAGCTATTGTTTCAAGTTCATTCAATGAGGACTGATTGAATGAAAGAGAAACATCATCAATTGTTGGCTGTGAAGTAACATTAACAGTCACCTTCCTTCAAAATGCTACCTCCCTCAGCTTGGTGTTGTGTTGGATCACCTGATGAGTTTTGAGGATTAGCAGGTGATTCACTAGTTGAAGCTGCACTATTCCTTGATATGGTTATACTTTCTGATCTGTGAATAGTGGGAGCTTGATTTGTTACATCTCTTGGAGAACTTGGAAAAGGTATGGGTAGCTTAACTAGTTGATTAGCATCAGCACCAGTATGAGCATCATTTTAAGCACCTGTTCCAACTGAAACATTCTCACAAGAAGGTTTAGAATAGTTTGGAAACAATTCTAAATCAAAGATATGATCAGGGCCATTCCCCCTAACACAAGGAGTGTGCTCATTAAAAACTATATTGGATGACTCCTCAAATTGTCGATTCTTAATGTTGTATACTCTATAAGCTTTGGAGCTAGAAGAGTATCCAACAAAGCTAGCATCATCCGACTTTTCAGCAAATTTTGCTAAATTGTCCTTTGTGTTAAGTATGGTACACCTGCTACCAAAGGACCTCAGAAAGCCAATGAATAGTAGCCTCTTGTTCCATAGCTCATAAGGGGTTTTTCCAAGTGGCTTAACTACAAAAACTCCGTTCTGCACATAGCATGCAGTGTTAACTGCCTCTACCCAGAATGTTAAAGGTAGTTTGGAATCAGCTAACATAGTTCGATCAGCCTCAATAAGTGTCATGTTCCTCCTCTTAGCAACACCATTTTGTTGAGGAGTTTTAGGAGCACTATATTGTCTGGAAATCCTTTTTGAGTTACAGAATGAGTCAAGAACGATGTTCTTAAACTCAATCCCTTGATCACTTCTAATAATCTTAACCTTGGGATCAATTTGATTTTCTATTTTAAGAATAAAAGACTTTAATGTTTCAGCAGTTTCATCTTTAGTTTTTAAAAAGAATACCCATGTAAATCTTGTAAAATCATTAACTATCACAAGACAGTATGATTTCCTTCCAATGCTCATTATACTTATGGGACCAAAAAGATCCATGTGCAATAAGTGTAATGGAGTAGTGATGGAGTTAACACTTTTGGATTTATGAGAGGCCCTGTGTTGCTTCCCTTACAGGCATGCAACACAATTGTCTTTGCAGAAAAATTCCTTTTTAGGGAAACCATGTACCAGTTAATTTTAGCCAATTTATTCATTGTCTTAAAATTTACATGACACATACGTTTATGCCAAAGTGTTGACTCATCACTATCAGCTATGGAAAGAAAGCAACTCACCCATTAGGGAAGCATTGTTCATATCCTGCTTGTACATATCCCCTTTTCTGGGAGATCTAATAAGTACCAATTCCGAAGGAATTGTCATCCCTGGTTTGAGGATAATGCACTCATGCTCTGTGAAAAGCATCTAGTGCTTTTGATAACAAAACTAAGAAACACTTAACAAATTGTGTTCAAGTTGTTTGACAAAGTTAACTTTGTCAACTTTTAACTTACAATTGGATATACTCCCTCTGCCAGAAATATATCCTCCAGCCTCACCTCCAAATTGGACAGGACCTCTATCATAATGTTGAAACTATTGAAGGAGAGATCTCTACCCTGTCATGTGCCTAGAGCATCCACTATCTACAATCCAGACATTGTTGTTCTTGTCATATGGATGTCCTTGGTTATCATCTGTTACGGCCATGAGAGCTTGAGCAGGAGTCACATCCTGAACCATAAAGCTCCAGTCAATTTCTTGAGCCATTGTAGCTAATTCAGTTGACTTTCTAGTAGGCTTTGATGAAGAGGGATGTGTGGAGGCCTGTGGGGTTCCCAGGTTTGATTTGGGAGCCTTGCATTCCCTAGAAAAATGACCAAGTTGGTTACACTTTTAACATTTGGCCTTGGTCTTGTCAAACCCAAACTTGCTGGCAGTTGGGTTTTGAGGGAATTGCCTTCCAGTTCTCTTAAAGAACTTATTCGCTCGGTAGTTTAAAAGAGCCATCTGGTTGACGATGTCCACATACTCTACATCGTCTGGACTAAAACACTCTAGATCATCAAAAAAAGTATTGAAAATCACCAGAGTGCCCATTTTCAGAGACAAAGCACAACTATCATGAAAGGAGTTGTGCTGAGCCTGTTGAGACCTTGGAGTCTCAGGGAAAGTGATGTAAGGTCTAGAAGAGTAGGATGGCTATTGCTTGTATGTCAGGTATTGCTGAGGTTGTGGGAGTACTAAGCCTTCAGCAACCATTAAAGTGTTGCTAGCATGAAGACTCAGAGGTCTGCTTGTTTGGTGGCCCTTCTTACTCTCCATCTCCAACCGGTATTCATCAAGGATGCCATAGAGTTCAGTCATGGTAAGAGTTTTCAAGTTCTCTGTCCTCTTGATAGAGACATAGTAGAATGTCCACTCATTTGGAAAAGCACTCATGAACATTCTTGTGAGATCTCTGAGTTCAGGAGTGATCTTCACAGACTGAAGTGAAGACATAAGATCCATGTACCTGAAATACTGCTGGTTGAGGGTCTTTCCAGTAATATAAGTGAAGTTCTCGAACTGCTGCTTCAGTGAGTCCTTCTGGGAGTCGTTGGAGCTTGACTACATATGAGCAAGTGCATCAAACAACTCTTTGGCAGACTTACAATGCTCAAACCCCACCATGATGGAATTGGGTATTTCAGACATCAGAATTGTCATTGCATTGCTATCAATGTCCATTTTCTTCCGGTCTTCATCAGAATAATCTTCAACAGCTTTTTCTATCATGGCACCGTTTCCACCAGGTGCTGCCACCTTGGGTTTCTACGGGTTGTTTACAATGGATTTCCACATCTTGCTGTTTTGGTATCTGATGAAGTCTTCCATTCTTCTGCTCCAAGACCTGAAGTTTTCAGGAGTAATGATGGGAGCTTTGGTCATGTTTCCCATCTCTACTTCAGATTTGTTAAGAGCCATTTTTGTGACACGAGTAAGGAGGAGTGAAAAACAGGTTGATTTGGATGGTTAGATCTCACAATCAAGAGGCTAAAAAGCTCTAATACCAATTGCAGGATCTGTTTGTTTCACTAAACACTGATTTTCCTCAAACTCACTTAAACACACTCTCGATGAAAGCAAAGTCTTGAAGAGTTGATAACAATATAATAAGTAATAACAAAACACAAGAAGTAATTTTCAAGGTACTTGCATATATTGCTTCTCAACTCAAATATTACAAGACTCTTACAAGCATATGTTTATGAGTTACAATAAGAGACTATATATAATACTACCTACAGTCGGATATACTTTGATACCAGCTGGAATACACTAACTAAAGCAAATACTACAAAGCTATAGTTTAAGGTATCTCAGATAAGACTTTATCTGAGATATGATAGTCAGGACATGTCTCTGACTTACCTTTTGTCACCAACTAAAGTTGGTAACTTGTACTAACATAAAAAGGTGAACAGTGGAATAAAGTATGGTCAACTACATGGCTCTTTGAGAAAACGCCATGTAGTATCAAAGGTCTACAGCAGAGTGTTAGAGACCATACCTACGTCCACTAGTTCATAGCAGTGTCTTCCGAAGGTTAAATGGCTTCGGAAGAACAAGTACTTCCGAAGCCACTTATACTTCGGAAGAGGCTGCTTCTTTCGAGGCTTGAGAACTTATTCTTTCTTCACACTTTGGAAGTAGTCTTCTAATTTCTTCCTTTGAGACTTCATCTTCGGAAGTGAATACTTTATCTTCGGAAGTGAATACTTTATCTTCGGAAGTAGAGCTTTGCCTTCGAAGTAGAACTTTTACTTTTTCTTCGAAAGAACTCTACTTCCTTCGTAAGTTCCATACTTGGCTTCGGAAGCCTTTGTAAGCAGCACCAAAATTTGTCTAAGTGATTTGGTTTTGGTTGCACCAGCCTTGTTCTTGATTCAACATCCTTATTCAACATGTAGCACTTATTGTTGTCAAACACAACCTTGAATCCCTTATCACAGATTTAGGAGACAGAAAGCAAGTTGTTTTGTAGTTGCTGAACGTAGTTGACGTTGTCAAACTTCACTTTCTCGTTTCCCACTTCGCCTTGAGCGGTGATGTAACCTCATTTATTCCCAGCAAATGATATGTGTCCCCCTTTAATTTTCATGATGATAAAAAGGAGAGACGAATTCCCGTCATGTGCCTGGAAGCCCCACTATCAATAATCCATGTATTAGTGATAGCGCTGTAGTGGACACCCTATACATACAAAGGACTTGATTAGTTCAGGTTTGGGACCCAAGCCTTATCTGGCTTGGGTGACCTAGAGGTATCACAGATCATGAACTCAACCCACTGTCCTTAAGAGGATGAGGACACATCTTTCTTCTTCTTGTTCTCCCTAACAGACACATTACTTGTTTTTTTCTTCCATATACCAGTTTTATGTAAGGCCTGTTTGTGGTAAACAGACGACTGGTTTATGGTTTGAACTTTAGGTTCACTAATAATCTTAGGTGTAACCTTAGGTGACACATTAGATCTAATTTTAGAAAATCTTGGTTTTTCATCAAAAAGTTCAATTTTCTTTTTAGGTGTCTGATAATAAGGACGATTTGGAGAGATATGTCCTTATCTTCCATATTTTGGAGAGATAATCAGTTTGAGGAAAGTTTTGATGTGGGGTTGAGTTTGGTCGAGGTTTGAGATATGTCTGGTTGGGTTGTTTCTCTTCCTTTTTAGGTGTTTCACCTTCTTTAACAAACTTAATTGTTTTGAAATTTCGAACATCTTTTACTTTCATTTTGTTAGGATTTTATGATTAACACATTTAAGGTTCATTGGATTAGACCTTTTAGGTTCTGAAATAGACGTTTGTGAACCTGATCCTAAGTTAGCCTTTTCAATTTTATCACCCAAATCCACAACAGGTATCTTGTCTTTTTATCCCAAAGTAGAATCCTTCTGTTTAGTGATAGATTTCATAGGTTTACCCGTAGAATTTGGATCACTGACCAGGAGTAGACACCACATGATACTTTACTAGGTTATTATTAATGGTCTACATTTAGTGTTCAAAAGGATTGCATGTTGTGGCGGTACTACCTTATAACCCAGACCTTCTCTGTCATTCCGTTCTTTCACTAGGTTCTGTACTATGTGAGAAGAACTTGCCAAACTATGTAGTTTTTGTTTTAATGATTCAACTTCGACTTGCAAAATTGCTTTTTCCTTTTTTGTTTCCTCCAAAGAATGTAAATATAACTTAATGTCATTTTATTGATTTAAGGAAACAACCTCGGTTTCCCTTAATGTTTCCCTAACATTTCTATCTTTTCTTTGAAGTTGCACTCATTTTGTTTTAAAACACGATTTGCTTCAGTGCAGAGTTGTAATTCATTTTCTAGATTATCATTATGTTCTAATAACCTAGTAAATTTTACATCAATGCTTTCCCTAAATTTATCACATTCAGTACATGCATGTTTTTCAAATAATTTGTCTTTAGAATATACCTGTGCAGAACCAGACGAATCAGCCATCAAAGCAATGTTAGACTCTTTGATAACTAGAGATTCTGAGTTTGTAGCACTAAGCTCTTCTTCAACCAAATGATCAACGACATACATAGCTTCTTCGATATCTGAAAGTGTATGTTCAATTATGATGTCTCCTTCACTGGCAGATCCATCATCCAATGTATCAACTAAAGCAATGTTTGATTCACCCTCATAAACGAATCGAAAGGACCAGTCTTGTCCTTCATCACCTTGAGCAACCAAAGCCTTAGACGTTTTACCTGAAGATGAAGCTCCAATCTTATCCTTGTCTTGTTGGTTGAATGTAGGAAAAGAATTTCCATTTCTAGTCTTCTTTGGCTTTACGCACTCATATTTGAAGTGCCCTTTTTCACCACAATTAAAACACATGACTTTGGTTTTGTCAAATCCAAATGTCGTATCTTTAGTGGCAACCTAATTTGGCCCCGTCTTTTTAACAAACTTCTTGGTTCTTCTATCAGCACTAGCCAAGGCCCACATAATATCCATGCATTCTAGCTCAGTTTCATCAACTTGCTCGTAGTCCTCATCAGCAAGATGACAATTTCCAATCTTACCAGCAACTAATCCATCAAAAGATTGAACAACATAAGCTAGAAGGTCTATGTGCTCTTTAGCAACTTCCATGGTGACATTTCTGAGATGCTCGGTCTTCAACTTGGTATTATTGCCTCAAGAACTATGTATTGGGTTCAAGATGACCCTGATGAACTGGTTCCTGATGCACTGCTTTGGGAAGGAGCAGAAGAGCTAGACACAAACGCCATTTGTAGCTGTACACCTGAATAGCTGGAGCTGGAAATGAATTGTATAGTGCAAGATTCTGAGCATAGGATCCTTTCTTTGACTTGTATTTCATACGTAGTTCTTCCTCCGTTAACTTCAGGATGAAATCATTTATGTCTATAGTAGCAAGAGTGTCGTTTTGACTCAGATTAGACACAAATGGATCCTATTTGTCTGGCAAACCATCAGCAAAACTAGAGACCTTATCTTCCATGGATGTGGTCACGCCATGAGTGTGCAACTCACTCATGACATGATAGAATCGATCAATGATATCATCCAAGCTCTCATTCCAAATTAGAGAGAAATTGTGAAATTCCTTCTTAAGAGCTTTTGCCTTTAGTGCTTTCAGAGTTGTATTTCCTTCGTATCTCTTTTCCAAGCCCTCCCATAATTTCTTAGACTAGTTGTTCTCAGAGAACTGATGAAATATGTCCTTAGGTATAGACTGAGTCAACAAGGCATATGCTTTCTTTTCACCATTATGCAGAGTCTTCTAGGATTCGCTCATTCCTACCAAAGTCAATTTAACTCCATTAGCACTAATTGGTACCGTGTAACCAGTCTCAATGGATGTCCAAAGGTTTGGGTCAACTCCATTCAAGTAGATTGTTGGACCAAAAGAACCAATGAGCCGGATCAGAAAAACCTTTAAGTCCCACAGACGTCACAACAACTACTGAAGACCACAACAGCTGAAGACAACAGCTGATTACAAAGTCTGAACACAAGTGCTGAAGACAAAGTCTGAAGACAAGTGCTGAAGACAAAGTTTGAAGACACAAGTGCTGAAGACAAAGTCTGGAGACACAAGTGCTGAAGACAAAGTCTGAAGACACAAGTGCTGAAGACGAAGTCTGAAGACACAAGTGCTGAAGACAAAGTCTGAAGACACAAGTGCTGAAGACAAAGTCTGAAGACACAAGTGCTGAAGACCAAAGTATCAGACGTTGTCACAACAGCTGAAGAGGTCTTCTTCAGTAGTTGTGACGGTTTACCTTTCAGTAGTTTTATATTTATCAGTAGTTTTGTAAAACGACTAAAGAGCTTGTTCTTCAGTCGTTGTAGTTTCAGTAGTTTCTTATCATTAGTTTCTTATCTTGTACTTAACACTCTGATATGTTCTCAGTAGTTGTGAACATTTCAGTAGTTTATTAAGAGTTAGTTATTTTTGTAATAGATCTGCCAGTTGTCACTTACCCGTGATAACAGCAGCGATTGCACTCTATATAAGGAGTGTCAACCTAATGTAATAAATGAATGATTTGATCAGAAATATTTGATATTATTGAAACATTCCTTATTACAGAAATATATTCTCTCGTTATAACCGTATTTGTTCTTAATGCATACAAGTATCAAACTCTTGCTACAATTTGTCTAATTCTTGTTCTTATTCCGCCGTGCAACGCTCCATTACATCAAACTTGTGATCATTGATCCTGAAAAATGGTATCAGAGCAGGTTCATCATTGATCGATCTAATAATTGATCATTGAAACTGCTATTCAAGATCCAAGTTTGACTGAATTAGCATTTTTGTGTTTTGCAAGAAACGGTTATAGAGATTGAATTTTCTGTGTTTTCTGGTCATTCATCCAGAGATTTTCTCTTGGTTTTCATTGAGTCTATTGTGGTCTTTATAAAACGTTTAAAAGCTTGAATTAGTTGTATTTGGATTCAAAATGACTACTCATTCCAATGATCCTCACAATACTGGTTCCTCAACCAAGCCTCCAATGCTGGTTAGGAATGAGTATAACATATGGCAACGACGAATGCTCCATCACCTGTCTGTTAACAGCGCAGGTTGTTGGACATCAGTGGTACATGGTCCACACAAGCCTATGGTGAATAACCCGGAAACCAATCAAATGGTTCCGAAGAGGAGGGAGCAATACTCAGATGAGGATAAGAAGTTTTTTGAGATTGATGCAAAAGCCCATGGAATTCTGGCCATGGCAGTGCCTAATGAAATCTATTCTGGGCTAATGCATCATGAAACTGCCCATGACCTCTGGAATGCCTTGAAAGAACAATTTGGAGGAACAGATGAGGTCTTGGCAAATAATAGAGAAATCCTTGCCCAACAATATGAGACATTCTCTCACAGAAGGTGAGACACTGACTCAACAGTTCGAGCGGTTCTCTTGTTTGATCTCTGAATTAAAAATGGTCAAACATGAGTACACCAATAGCTAGATGAATAACAGATTTCTCAGATCACTGCCTGAGAGATGGACACATACACTATTGTCCTACGCTCCAGTGCAAATTTGGACAAACTATCTCTCACCCAACTCCATGGGAAATTGCTCACATTTGAGAGAGAGATAGAACAGAAACGAAAATTGTCTTCATCTGGAAAGCTCACTGAAGACTTTGTACCAGGCAACACTGCCTTGGTTGGTCATGAGTTAGAATATGCGTCATCTGAATGCCAGTATGATGAGCATATTGACTTCTCTTCAAACACTTCTGATTCTGCATTTGTCAGTGTTGATAGTCAGTTTACTGGATGTAATAATGACAATCTATGCTTCATCATGGATGATCTCAAGGGGATTGCTGATGATGACTTAGAAGAGATGGATATTTTGAGCCAAATGGCCTTGATAAATATCAGATCTCAGAAGTTCTACAGAAGAACTGGAAGAAAGTTCCCACGACTCTATGGCAAAACCAAAGTTGGTTTTGACAAGAGTAAGTTGAAGTGTCACAATGACCCAGGCTTGGACACTTTGCTAGAGAATGCAGATCATCTGGATCTAATTCCTCTGCACCTTTTGTGACTCTCCCTGGCAATTTCAACAACACAGAGGGCAACATCCTGTCAATTGCTAGTCATCATTCTCAACACAATCTCCTGCATAGTTTGTTCCTCAGGGTCAATGCCATATCCTTACCCTTGTTATTACATGCCATAGTCAAATCAAGTTCAAGCCTATAGTACCACAACCTCATGCACTACCAGAACCTCAACCATCTCAATCTCATCAACCTCCTCTACCTCAACACCACAGCTTCTTCACCCCTGGAGTTTTGACTGGAGCAGTTTACCGGATGACATGTCTGGTCATGAACAACTGTTCACAGGTGCTGGTCAACATGGTGGTGATAGTCCTTTGGGAATCGGGCTCTCATGGGCCTGGAGTCTACTGAGGGTTCCTGCTCAAATGCATCTCTTCACAGTAACTCAGGTATCTTCAGAGGCTAAAGCCAAGTTATGGTCTGAATCATGCATGCTGCCTTTGTCTCAATTAGAGAGGCAAATGTAGCATTAATAAATCAAAAACTTGAGCTTGAGAAAACCATTTCCAAAAGAAAAGCTGAGTTTGAGTCTGCTCTTAATTGTAAAAATGATGAGATTTATAAGCTAATGCCAACTAATGATGAAAAGGCTAAGCTAGAGGTTTTCTGGATGACTAGAGAAATCTAAAAGAAACCTTGCAGTCACCCAGGTAGAGTGTGATCGATGGGTACAATCATGCAAAGGTTCGAAATGCTTCTTAGTATGCAATCTACTTCTAATGTGAAGTTGATATTGTTACACTCACCTGCTCCTCCTACAGATTTTGCTTCAAGAGCAGAAGTGAAATCTGATGGAGAAAGCATAACCAATCAACCTCATCATGTGATTCACCTTTTGATAGAGCATCATCAAAAGTTGAAGTCAGCACTAAGCCTTCTCAGAACCCATCAGCTGATTGATGGTTCTACTGCTGACACTCACATGATAAAAGAGATGATCAACTCAGGAGTTATTTCTGAAAGTCCTGAAAGGACTGGAGAGCAAGATTTAACACCTGAAGTTCAAAATCCAACTAATGACAACACTGAAGAGAGAAAAAACTGTCAGTAGAAAGAGCTTGAAGAATACTAAAGAGGAAGTCAAGAAAGCAAATAATGCTTCTAAAGTACTGAAGAGCAAGTCTTCAGTAGTTTCATCCTCTTTAGTTGATGATCATCATAAGATGAAGAACAAACCATGTGAAGTATGGGGTTGTTTAATCATCTTACAGATGATTGTTGTACAAAAGGGGATCCAAACTCAAACATAAGAAGAATTCAAGAGAAAATGGCTAAAATGAAAACTGAGTTTGGCCACATTTGTACCAACAACATCAAATCCTGTAACCCTCAAGTCCAAACAGAGTTCCAAAAAAAAGGGGGTTAAACAGGTAACAGCTGAGATTGCTCAAAAGAAGAAGGTGCAACATAGGAACTTATCAAACTCCATGCCAATGTGTTCTGAAGAGCTGAAAGCCTTATCCCAAAATCAGACATAGCTGGTTATGATGGTTCACATCTAATTGGAGAGTTAACCAATTAGATGTTCCTATGTTGAAACCACAGAAAAGGAGGTCCAAGCCTAAGGATTCCTTTTCTTCACCGGCTTCTTCCTCTCAGCTGTTGTTTCCAACAACATGTTAGTTTACATCTGTTGATGAGAACAGGCCCAAGACCAAAAGGTTTGGGTCCCAAAATCTAACTAATTTGTTGTATCTTGCAGGGTTCTTCAACATACCTCAGAGGCATCTGATATGTAGACCGTGGAGGATCCATGCATATGACAGGAAACCGATCACTTCTTAATGACTACTCTCAAGGAAGGAAGGGGTTTGTGTCATTTGGAAATGATGCAAAAGGTTACATCATTGCAAAGGCTTGTTTCCAATGGGGAAATGAATTTGATGATGTTAACCATGGGAAATCTCAAGTACAACCTCTTGAGTGTCAGTCAAATGTGTGACAAAGGCCATGTTGCTCTTTTCACCAGTCAGAACTGTCAGATTCTATCATCCAAAGTTCTAATTTGATTGATAAGGTGATGGATGAACCCTCTCCTAAAGGCCAATAGACATGGACAGGAAGAGTGTATGCCTTAGATCTTTCCAAGAAAATAGATTCAAAGGCCACCTGCCTATTTCCAAGGCTTCCCCCCAAGAATCTATTCTATGGCATAGAAGACTGGGTCATGTTAATCTCAAAAACATGAATCAACTGATAAACCATGGTTTAGTAAGGGGACTGCCAATGAAGGAGTTCAAGTGTGAAGAAACTACACTGCCTGTTTAAAAGGGAAACAACACAAAGCTTCCTTTCCTCCATAGAAGAACCTAAGTCCACTGCCTGCTTACAGCTCTTCTTCACATGGATCTCTTTGGTCCTGTGAAAGTAATGAGTATGGCTAAGAAGAAATACTGTCTGGTAATTGTGGATGATTACCCAGATTTGTATGGACTTTCTTCTTGCATTCAAAGGATGAGGCTGCACAGTCCATTATGAACTTTGTGTTCCACGTGAGAAGCAGTATTCCCTACCAGTTAAGTGTTGAGGAGTGATAATGGTACTAAATTTAGAAACCACACACTTGATGAGTTTTACTTATCAAAGGGAATCAAGAGGCAGTATAGCATCCCAAGAACTCCTGAGCAAAATGGAGTAGGGAGAGAAAAAACAAGACCCTTATTGAAGCTGCAAGGTCCATGTTGGCTGATTCTGGACTGGCAATGACTTTTGGGCTGAAGCTGTCAATACAGCTTGCTATGTACAGAATAGAGTTCTAGTAAATCATAGGTTGATGAAGACTCCATATAAGTTCTTCATCATTTGGCCCTCTAATTTCATTCTTCAGAGCATTTGGGTGTCCTTGTTTCATTCTCAACACCGGGATCAACTCCAAAAATTTGATCCTAAGGTGGAATGCAGGGTACTTTGTTGGTTATTCATCAACTTGCAAAGCATACAGAGTCTTCAACTGCGGAACAAAGATGGTTGAAGAGACTCTACATGTTAAGTTTATGAATCTCCTAATGACAAGATTCCACAAGCCCTGTAGAGCTATTTGATTTGGACATACTGCAATATGTTCCTTATCAAACTTCTGCTGTTGCTCCTGTCAACAGTTCACCACCTGGTGGTACTACTGGTGATGAGATGATGATAGCAGTACTCACCTATTCAGGTTTAGTGATCAACTGCCTGATTCAGCTAGACCTGATGTTCCTGTAGCTCCGTAGCACCATCCACAACAAATGCTGATGAGATTTCTTCAAATTCAACCTCCTTGAATTACCATCCACTGATTGGTTTCAAGAAATGATTCACCATCACCATCTGTTGCTGCTGAACCTGCTGCAAACACTTGCACAGATCTCATTATGTATCAAGATCTGAAGAATCACCCTATGTCTCAAATCATTGGTGATATCACTGCTGGCGTATCAACAAGAAGTCAATTGTCAAATTTCTGCTTCTATGCTCTCTTCATCAGTCAGCAAGAGCCAAAGAATTATCACATTGCTTTAAAGGACAATGGATGGGTTGATGCCAGCAGCTTGAGCTTCTTTCAGTTCAAGAAACAGCAAGTTGGGAACTGGTTCCTCTACCTCCAGGTAAGTGTGCAATAGGCACTAAATGGGTGTTTAGGAACAAAACTGATGAAAATGGGCTTATTGTTAAGAACAAGGCCAGACTGGTTGTTCAGGGTTTGCACAAGAAAAGGTATTGATTATGATGAACCTTTGCCCCTGTAGCCAGACTGGAAGCAATTTGATTGTTTTTAGCTTATGCTGCTTATCAAAAACTTAAAGTTTTCAAATGGATTCAAAAGTGCATTTTTGTATGGGAAAATTAAAGAAGAGTTTGTTTATGTATGTCAACCACCAGGCTTTGAGGACAATAAACATCCTAATTGGGTGTATAAGCTTGATAAGGCTCTTATGGGTTGAAACAAGCTCCTAGAGCCTGGTATGAGACATTATCAAACTTTCTCTGGAAAAAATGATTTCACTAGAGGCTCCATTGATAAGACTTATTCATTAAGAAAGCTGGGCAGCATAATCTACTTGTTCAAATTTATGTTGATGATATTATTTTTGCATCCTCTGATCCTCAGTTGTGTGATGCCTTTACAAAGTTGATGCAACAGAAGTTTGAAATGAGTGCCATGGGAGAATTACAGTTCTTTCTGGTTTGCAAATCAAACAAAAGGCTGATGGAATTTTCATTCATCAGTCCAAATACACAAAAGATCTTTTGGAAAAGCTTGATTTACAAAACGGTAAGCCCTTCTAACCCCCATGTGTAGCACACACACAACTGGATAAAATCAGAAAGGTAAAGTGGTTGATGAAACACTTTATAGATGTATGATTGGGTCCTTGATGTATTTAACAGCTTCTAGACCAGATATTATGTTTGCTACATGTGTTTGTGCTAGATTTCAGGCTGCACCTAAGAGTCTCATCTGATTGCAGTCAAGAGGATCTTTAGATATTTGCAAGGTACACAATCTCTAGGTTTATGGTATTCCACGGGGCACTCTTGTAAATTAGTTGCTTTCTCTGATAGTGACTATGCAGGGTGTAAGTTGACCAGGAAATCAACTTCTGGTGGATGTCAATTCCTAGGCACTGTTTGATTTCTTGGCAGAGTAAGAAACAAACATCTTTGCTACATCCACTGCTGAAGCCGAGTACATTGCTGCTGCAAGTTGTACATCCCAAGTACTCTGGCTTCAGAATCAACTTTTGGACTATGGCATTACAGAGACTAAGACTCCGTTATTAATGGATAGTGCTTCAGCTTTTTGCATTGTCAAAAATCCAGTCCAGCACTCTAGGACCAAACATATAGAAATTAGACATCATTTTATAAGAGATTGTTTTGAAAAGGGTCTAATAATCCCATGTTTGTGCCTAGTGCTGATGAGCTTGCAGACATTTTACTAAGCCTTTGGATAGTTCAACTTTCCATAACTGGTGTTAAGGCTGGTATGCTACAACTAGACTAAGTGACAACTACTGATGATCTCAGTAATAGTACTGGTGATCATTGATAACCATGTGACATAAAGTACTTATGCGTTCTTTCACCTCAGTAGTTTTTATAACTACTGAAGGCTAAATGCCTCACAAGTACTGAAGTACTTTATCTGTTCTAAACTACTGATGTTACAACTACTGATGTAGTTACAACTACTGAAATCAGTACAAACAGATAAGTACTGACGTCCTATGAAACACCTGAAAGCAGATGCAAAGTCTGATGAGTAAGTGTTGAGGACAATATGAAATAGATGAAAAGCTAAGAATTGACGAAAACAGCTGATGAGTAATTCTCTTCAGTTGTTTCTACCTGCTGTTTCAAAACAACTGAAGCCAAAACCATGTCCTAGTAGTTTAAAACTACTGAAGACTAACACCAAGGCTTTAGCTGTTTACAACTGCTGACAAAACCAATGTCTTCAGTAGTTTCACAACTCTGATGACTGATACCAAGTCTTCAGTTGTTTCATCACCTGAAGTCAAAACTGTCTTCAGTAGTTTTTATAACTACTGATGACTAAATTCAAGACTTCAGCTGTTTCAACGTCTGACGATAATACCACGTCATCAGTAGTTTTCAACAACTGATGACTCACACCAAAACCCTCAGTCGATTTCTATCCTGACCCTTTAAATACCTTATCCCACCTTCAGAGTTTTATCTTCTCTTCTCAAACCTAACGTTCAAAAACTCTCTACCCCTCCATCACTGGCGACCATGCAACTACAACCACGACACAACTGTGTGGCACATCTCACCAAATTGCCATACTGGACCAAGTTTCACAATGCCATTGATTTAATGGTTCAATCACCCTACAAAACGGCGTTTCTGGTAAATCCCACCATATATGCCGCATCCCTTAACCACTTCTGGACAAACGTCACTTTGGTCTCTGAGGAGAACGACCACAGAGTCTCTTCAATCGTTTGTCCATGGCCAAAAATGGTCATCACTCCAGACACTCTTCGTCAAACCTTAATGTGGATGATGCCACTTCCCAACTGGTTATCCAAAGGGCACAACAGATAATCATTGCCCACCATGGATACCAGGGTGACTTGAGTGCATCTACCTTACTGAAGAAACATTTCCCAGATGCCGAACGTCTCATATTTCATATGGTAAATGTATGCCTTGCCTCCAAGACCTCATCATGGGATCAAATGTCCACAAGGTGGCAACAGGGAATGTACTCCATCCTTGAGCAACAACCTTTAAATTTTTCGGAAATACTATTTTCAGAGCTCAAGGATATGGTCAAAAAACAAATGCTACCGTTGGATATTATATCCTCGGTTCATAATGGCCATAATTGCAAACCAGCTTCAAGCTGGGGACTTGTTGCCTGGGAGTCCCTGCTATGACTGTATTCCTGAAGTATACTCCCGGCACAACTCTGACCAATCACTCAAAATGGCTGCCAAGCTGCGCAAACACCCAGCAGCTGGGAACCCACAGCCACCACCTCCAAATCAAAAGTCCCCACCAAACCCACTAAAAAGAAAACCAAAAGGCTACTCAGGGAAATGAGTCCCTGAGGATGCCCCTGCAACACAAACGCAGGCTATATCCACTGGTTAAACCCCTAGTGGATATAAGGACTCTCCCAGCCACAACCGCTTAGGATTCCTCTCAAAAGGAGCCTGCAGCACCACAGAAGGGGTACCCACAAATCTGGGATCTTCCTCATTTGAGGAGATTGCCATTGAAGAGCACCATTCTCCCCAGGTGCACATGCTTTTACCCCATCCCCATGCAACCGCCCCCCAAAGTCCCACCCTTATCATTGCAAACGTTCTGACTCAGCTGCATGCCTCTCTCCTCCCCAACAACCACCAACAAAGGGAGAACCACAGCTATTGAGGACGAGGATCACCATTCTTCTGAAACCACAGCACCGGGGTTTAAATGTTCTATCTCCTGGTGGGATATGGAGACCAGAACATCTGGTGAGGCTGCCACCCTCTGAATCGGCATATGATCAGACTGAGGCTGGTAACATTCCTAAGACCTCACCAGAGGCAACAGCTAATGAAGGACGAAGTCCTGAGGCTGGAAGTCCCCAGTTCCAAGACAAAGGGGCACATGCTACAACTGGACTAAACCCAGTGCATGTACATCCGGCTACAAGCAGGAGGTCAGGTGATTCAGCATCTGCTGATGATGACCTGGGCTTCTTTATGATGTTCTTGCCCAGAACACAATCCTAGAGGAGGAAGTCAGTAGGCTGCAAAAACTACTTGACCAACTCTCCAAGGAGAAAGACCATCTGCCACCACATTAACCAACAGATGGCACCTTCCTCTGAAGGTCCCTTAAACACACAGCCACTACAAAATTCTCAGCCACCTGCCTCTGCATCTGGCACCATTCTCAGGACCAAAACCCCCTGAGCAAATGGAGTATCCCTCAAAATCCCCTATCTCTCATCACACCACAGCTAACCGAATTGTTATTAAAACTGTTGATGAGAGACTTCTACTGTCTTAAAACCTCTGGTGGAGGATGTACTGCGCCAATAACTTTCTGCTACTCAATCCCTTGCAACCAATGCACCCAAAAAGGGGGAGAGTCAGCAGTGAAAGCTAAAAGAAAGAGGATGGAGAAGGAGAGAGAGAAAGAGAAAGATAAAGAGGTGGAAAAAGAGAAGGATTGTGTGTATGAGGCCGAAAAAAGAGAGGAGAATGTGATTGAGAAGGGAGCTGAAATTGAAAAAGTACATGAAAGTCAAAAAGATTTTCATGTCACATACAAGAAAAAGAAGAGTGCTGAGAAAGAGAAGAACTTGAACGAAATGGTTAAAGAGGCTGATGCTGAACACAGCAGATCAATGGACAATATCATTGATCAGCTGTTTAGGCAAGGTTCGACACTAAAAAGCTGGATTCTGAAATAAGAAGATTAGAGATCGAAGAGATCCAACAAAGATGGGCCAGCTACAGCACTATGGATAGAGAGAGACTTGAGATCATGATCAGATTCATCAGCAAATACCTTGGGAGATCATTGATCGAAGTAAAATCATGGACCAGGGATAGCATCTTGGCCATAACCTCCAAGATCTGTTGTCTGAGGCATACACTAAGGGGTTAGTAGTCGAAGCTTTGAATGAAGCAGGAGCAGGGAGCAGGACTGAGCTAGCCAAATACTCAAAAGCAACACTCACCTCCAAAAATGCTAACTCAGCCTGTCAACATTCCTCTCCAAAACAACCACAACCACAACCCACAAAACCAACTCCCTTACCATCTAAACCAAACCGATGATGCACCTAAGAAGAAGAAGAGAAGGGTGTGAGGCTAGAGAAGAAGAAGAAGAAGAAGAGGATGATGTGGAAGAAGATAGGCTGCCTCTGTCTGCAGTCCTAACATTGGCTAAAGCCAAACCCATGCCCATCACTCCACCTCACAGATGGAAGCTGTGAGAGTAAAGATTGAAGAAGAACAGCAGCAAAAGCTTCGTGATGATGAAATGCTGAAAAGCATCGACAAAACTTATGCTGCTTCGTCATCAATAATATGTATGAAGAAAGAAGCTTTGAGGTTGTACACCCTTGCCAACACATTTCAATATCAGAAGGAAAAGGTGAGAGTATGGCCTGATCCTAGGGTGGCTCACAAGATTGTAAAGAAAGACATTCCTTCGAGATACAAGGGCCAAGTCAAAAGGATCGTAGATGAAGAGATCACAGTGGTCCTTGTAGTATCACCCTGGGAGATTGTAAAAGATTTCAAGAAGGCCTATGAGACTAAACAACCACCCCAAAAGATGTTAGAGAACATAATTATTAAAAAGGGGTTAGTCTACAAGAGGCTTGAGAACTTCAAACAAAATGAGCTCAGTCTGTTACTTGAAGGGACTCATCCTGATGAGTTTGCATACAGACAGATTACAACAGTTGAGCTCAAAAATGGTAAACAGCCAAGTACATCTCAGAGCTGTATGGGCGTGAAGGATTGTTTGATGGTGAAGCCGAGAACCTGACCATGGAAGAACAAATTATGTTTCTCAGAGCATACACCAGAGAATCCTATAGGCTTATACATGGGAAGTGAGTCTCATGGATGGGGGAACAGCTCAGTGTCCAATTCCCCAATACAGAGCTCCCATCCATACATTGCCAACCAAATCATCAGAGACTCATTTCCAGGCCAGTGCTTATATGGGTCATCTTCTCAACTGATCAAGAAGGAAAAAGACCAACCATTCTGCCAACAATAAGTGGGACCTCAATAAAGTTAAAGGTTTTGGCTGCATTGGTTCAGGGGGAGTCTGTTGGACCAAAAGAACTAATGAGCCGGATCAGAAAAACCTTTAAGTCCCACAGACGTCACAACAACTACTGAAGACCACAACAACTGAAGACAACAGCTGATTAAAAAGTCTGAACACAAGTGCTGAAGACAAAGTCTGAAGACAAGTGCTAAAGACAAAGTCTGAAGACACAAGTGCTGAAGACAAAGTCTAAAGACACAAGTGCTGAAGACAAAGTCTGAAGACACAAGTGCTGAAGACAAAGTCTGAAGACACAAGTGCTGAAGACAAAGTCTGAAGACACAAGTGCTGAAGACAAAGTCTGAAGACACAAGTGCTGAAGACAAAGTCTGAAGACACAAGTGCTGAAGACAAGTCTGAAGACACAAGTGCTGAAGACCAAAGTATCAGACGTTGTCACAACAGCTGAAGAGGTCTTCTTCAGTAGTTGTGACGGTTTACCTTCAGTAGTTTTATATTTATCAGTATTTTGTAAAACGACTGAAGAGCTTGTTCTTCAGTCGTTGTAGTTTCAGTAGTTTCTTATCGGTAGTTTCTTATCATGTACTTAACACTCTGATATGTTCTCAGTAGTTGTGAACATTTCAGTAGTTTGTTAAGAGTTAGTTATTTTTTGTAATAGATCTGCCAGTTGTCAACCTAATGTAATAAATGAATGATTTGATCAGAAATATTCGATATTATTGAAACATTCCTTGTTACAGAAATATATTCTCTCGTTATAACCGTATTTGTTCTTAATGCATACAAGTATCAAACTCTTGCTACAATTTGTCTAATTCTTGTTCTTATTCCGCCGTGCTATGCTCCATTACATCAAACTTGTGATCATTGATCCTGACATAGATTTCAAACCGATGTTTCCACTATGGATATTCATCCAAAGTTAATAGCTTTGGCGGTTTGTTGTGGTTTCCAATCTCATTCTCTAGAAGTAGAAGGTTTGGATACACGAGTCCTTTCTAGCAGTGAATACAGTAAAATGGTCTTCTATTGCTTTTAACTTGGTAACTTAGAACAAGATAGATTCACTCGTGTGAATGAGCTATGCGAATGGATCACTCGTGCGAATGAGCTATGCAAATGGGTCACTCGTGCGAATTAAAGATATGATGAATTCAATCGAGCGATTGGATTCGTCGTGCGAATGAGCAGCGCGATTGTAATCAACCGACTGGAGTTGCTTAACCGTGTGAATGAGAGACACTACTGAGTTAAGTCATACAAATGAGAGTATATGAATAGGTTCAGTCGTACGAATGGACCAAATATGTGACTGAAGGCTGCTGTGTTTGAAAAATCGAATATTTGAACACCTTGACACAAAATACGAATTTTCCAGAACCCTAATCTGCCGTTTGATGAACAATCAAAACTTTAACACATGCAATTGTCAAAAACACTTTTTGAAGGAAAAAGGTGACTCGTTTGATTGAAAATGTTGGTTTTAACACCAAAACCAATAGAAACCACGCAAAATCACGAGCCAAAGCTCTAACACCACTTGTTAGGACCGTTTTCGTATGGAGTACTAACGGATTCTGCATGAGACCAGATCAATAGTGCAGAATACTTTTGATTGGCGATCAATCAGTGAGAACGACAACCTGATCGATCTAACGATGAAACAAACATTAAGAATTGAATGGAAATTGATCAGGATCAAACTATGAAGTTGGATAGGCTGCTTAGGGCGCTCTAGACGGCTAGGGATTGTGAATATTCAAAGTCTCCCATTTTCCATGAATTATGTGGTATTTATAGGTTTTAGTTTCATTCGTATGACTGAACCATTAGCATAGTTCCGTTGTATGACTGACTCATGCGGTTGATTCATACGCACGACTAAAGGTTCAGTCATGCGACTGAATCAATCTTATGTCTTAGTCATACGACTAGTCCAGTCTCTGGTTTAGTCATGCGACTGGTCCATAAGTATGATTCATTCATGCATATCGTCTATAAGTATGGTCCATTAGCATAAACAACCACCCGACTAAGTTTAACTCGTTTCTCAATCATTATTGATTTAGAACTATGTACAACAACCTCAAACCTATATATGGTGTTCATACATATGAATTATACTAAAAATAATAATAATATGAAATACTCAAAGACAAATAAACATCAAGATGCATATCATATTTCATTAAGTAGTCACATTACATATGTGTAAGAAATGAAAGACTTTCACATTTAAGAACATAAACTAGGAACATGATGTATCAACAACTTTCATTCTTTCATTATATTCCACTTTTTGTTATCATTATCTTCCATTTTCATTATGTAATACTTTACTTATAATCATACATATCATACCAAGTAAAGTCATAATATAATTCATAATCATTTGAAAAACAATTACAACATGAGATAACAAATACATACAAAACAAATCACACGAGTGCATAACCACATACATAAAAATATCACACAAGAACTACCTATCGTACGAGAACCGCACATTCATACAAATTCATATAACTTAATACATTCGCACCAAAAAATGCCTATCACGCGAGAACTACTTATCGCGCAAGAATCCTCCAGATTCAAATTTTGAACCATACACTATACTACTTGCATGAAAACTACGGGTCTCATGCATAAAAGTGACCTATCACGCCTAAAGCCCATAAACAACTTCATCCTGCAGATAAACGTGAAGGTTGGTTTGCGTAATAGTCCCAAAAACGTAAAACTTGCGTAAAATGGGGACTAGAAACTCACTTCTTGAAGTTCTAGCACAAACACAACCTTCCTGAAGCCTTAGCCATGCATAAACTACACAGCAACGTGTTAAATCCATCAATAATCCACTCTTAGTACATAACATGGTTACTACACATGTTACGTACCTCAAACGCTTCGATTCTTCACTTTCTCTTTCTAAAGAACCACTTTCTCTCTCTAACAGTAGTACTTTTTGTGTGAGTTAAGTCAGGCATGGGTGTTCTTTAGCTTTTGTACCTAGCTCAGAGTTTTCGCCAGGGTTCTTCACGTGAGAAATTCTTTCTGTCTTATTTCCTTTAATTTTTAGGCGTTACATGTGCTAGCATGTGTAATTGATTAAGGTTTCCACATGACGATCAAGGCTGGACTGTTTGAGATACTCTATGGAAGTAAGTGTCGGTAACCAATTTGTTGGGTAGAAGTTGAAGGAATGAGAACTTACTCGTCCTCAGCTTGTGCACAAGAAGACAAAGAAGATCGTACAAATTCATAACCGTAGGGCAGGAACACGTGACTAACAAAGGATTTACATGGGCTAACACTAAAAACTGATTGAATATCAAATCGACAACAAGGTACTTCTAAAAGTGTCACCTTGGAAAGGTGCAATTCGTTTTGGAAAATGAGGAAAGTTAAACTCGTGCTACGTTGAATATTTTGAGATATCAAAAGGGTTAGTCCAACAAATTAACAACTCAATTTCTTAGAGAACTTAGTGTAGTACATAATGTGTTACATTTTTAAACCAGGAGAAATGTCTGTCTGTTGAGACACTCGTAGCTCCATCAGACAAGATTCATGTGAATGAGCAACCGCATTTGGTTGAGGAACCAATTAAAATAATGGACCAAGTGGTCAAAACACTCAAGCATATTTTTACCTCTATCCTTAAAGTTACTTGAACTCTAAGCATGGACAGATTTTACTTTGAAGCATGAGAATCATATAAAGGCCAAATATTGTCGCCATTCAAAGACGCACCACTAAGCGCCAACGTTAGTAGTTAAGAATTTCAGGGTGAAATTCCTTCAACAAGAGGATGATGTGACAACCAAGAAATTTCCGCCCATCTTTTACCGGAGTTAGTTAAATTTCGGGATCAAATTTCTTTCAACAAAGGGTTTATGTGGCACCCAGTATTTTTGGTCACTTTCCAATGAACACAAACATGGTTTTCGATTATACATTCGTGCATTTAATGTTGTTTACTTAAATGTGTCATTTATTAAACAAACATTCCCGAACCTTTCACATAGAGGTAGTTTTGAGGATTGCCAAATCAAAGTTGGTTATTCATAAAAATGGTTTTCAAGGAATCACAATTGGTATGAAATTATGTGTTATATGATTATGTGATTAATTATGTCGCTGGTTGTGAAAATTGATAATTTTCTAGCATTTACAAGTTATGGCTCATTTTTGGCTTTTAAATTCTAAAAAATTATTAAAATGACTTTCAAGTAGAAAAATAGAAAAGAGTTCATGTAAGGCCCCGTTCCCGGGACACTCACAGCTGGTCGATCATCGTAATTAAAACATATAAATACATTTGTCTTTCATTAAACATCACAGCGGAATTACCAAAATATACATCTCATTTATTATAAAAGCTTTTGCAAAATAAAACATCGTTAACAAGTTACAAAATACATGTTATATTACATCACAAAAGCATTATAAAAAGGGATGCCGTCCAAAAGAGTTGAGTAGCCGCCCCGTGCCATCCTCAGCAATCATTACCTGTCAACTGGAAACACATAAAACACAGCGTTGCTGAGTGAGTTCTAGTTTTATAATAAAACATACTTTTCTTTCGTTAAAACCGTTCTCTACTTTCATGCGATCATACACCATACGGACACATATATAATACCATTATTATCTTCATTAATCGTTCATTAACTTTCGTTCATTCATCGCATGCCATTATCATTCTCATTCGTTCATACTTCTTACATTCATACGTACGTTCATTCTTTCGATGGCATGTACATTACCCCGAACATTGTGCACGAAGCGGGTAACTAGGCCTGAGGTCTTTCATAGACCTCAAAGATTGGGCACAGAGCTGACTCCAGAACCTAGGGCAAGCAGCAAGGATCCCATACATATGGTCAATCACAAAGATTGGACCCTAGTGTGCATACTTCGGGGTAGCTAACCCGCACACCGTTGAGCTGACACCTTCATTGGGTGTGCACCTCCATACATTTGCTTGCAAGCCTTTCTTACATTCGTTCGTTCATTAATGCATGCATTCATTCATCATGTTCCTCTTTTCATTATCTTTCACTTTACGTTACATAATACTTTCATTTCATTCATTTACATTCAACGTAAAGCCACAGGAAAGATAAACATACATCATAATAAGGAACATAACATACATAGTCAATAACATCATCATCAGGGCAACAACATACTACATAAGATACATCATGCATAAACATGAAACAGCATGATGCCCAACATAGCGTCTATGACCTCAGAAGTCAGCTTATATGAACTTACTGGAATCTTCCACGTCAAAACTTACATCTGCACTTTCCCCCGAAAGTCAGTAAATACACTACGTTTTCCCCGGGTACACCAACCCTACTTGGGTGTATGGCACCTTTTCAGTCGCATAGCCTTTAGGCGACTGAACATCATGCGAATGGACCAATGCATATGAACACCTATGTGAATGAACACCCATGCGAATGGACCTAATGCGGATAGACTCAATACGGATGAGTCTCATGCGAATGGAACTAATGCGAATGAACACTTGTGCGAATGAAACTAATGCATATGAGGACTTATGCGAATGGGCTCTCATTCATGCGAATGTCCCTCAATCGTGTGAATGAACCCTCAATCATGCGAATGAACCTCAATCGCACCTCAATCGGCCTTATGGCATCCATTCGGTCGCCTAGCCCTAGCTGATGCAAAATGCAGTTCATCCCAAACTCAATCTGTCATTTTCGACCTCCAAGCTCATCCAAACCCATTCTAAGCCCAAATCAACCATCCTAAACCTTAGGAATTCATACCACAACACGATTCAAGCATGCACAATCCCAGAAAAAAACACCAAACACATCACACGCAAACACATACAAATGGGTCAAACACACACACACATATAAAAACAGGTTTTCAGATGTGTTCCAGCCCCAAAATTGATAAAAAACATTTAAAAGATGGGTCCTAGAACTCACCTAAACCACCCTGAGAAGTAGAGCTTCGTTTGGACCCGCTACACGATGATTTTGCTCACTTGAATCCACCCGAACCAACTTTATCTCTCTTTTCACCCTTTCTTTTCTCCTCTCTTTTCTTTGTTGAATTTTGGGTGTCGGGGAGAGGGTAAGGGCTGCCCTCTCCCTTCAAATACTTCAAATACTTTCTCTCATTGGCGAGTATGGTCCCTCGACTTTGGAATTTATTTCTTTTCTTCTTTCGTCGGCTTCAAAGAAAATAAATAACCACGTGTTACAAGTCCACCCCCCTTATATAGGTTTCGTCCTTGAAACCTATTATTCCTTGAACAAAGATGGGTAATGCCACCTTATTTCTTCTTCGGTTTCCCACGTAGACTCGGATCCCTTCCTGTGCTTCCACTGTACACGCACATAAAGAACCACTTTACTTCTCAGCCTCTTCTCTTTTCGACCGATGATTACCACTGGTTGCTCCACATATTAAGCCATTCGTCTACTTCGATATCCTCCTGTGGAACAATCGTACCTTCATTTGCCAAGCACTTTCTCAGATGAGATACATGGAATGTCGGGTGAATTCCACTTAACTCATCTGGTAATTCCAGTCTATAGGCCACCTCGCCTACTCTAGCAATGATTCGGAAAGGCCTTATATACCTTGGGCTCAACTTGCCCTGCTTCCTAAATTGGATAATGCCCTTCCAATGTGAGACCTTCAACATAACCCGGTCACCCACCTAGAACTCAATCGGTTTGCGTCGTTTATCAGCATACGACTTATGTCTATCTTTGGTTTCCTTCATGAAGTCCATGATCTTTTCAAGCTTCTCAATCGTAGCCTCGATTACCTTGACGCTTCCTAACTCTTTCTGACCAATATCACCCCAACTGACGGGTGTTCTGAATCTCCTACTGTATATCATCTCATAAGGAGGCATACCAATACTGGCATGATAATGTTGTTATATAAGAACTTAGCTAAGGGTAAGTGGTCATCCCAACTTCCCCAAAATCGATAACACATGCCCGAAGCATGTCTTCCAATGTCTGAATGGTCCTCTCTGACTGACCATCAGTCTGGGGATGATAAGTGGTGCTAATATGATAATCGTGGAATTTCTTCCAAAATTTGGATGTAAACCGGGTGTTACGATCAGACACAATAGACACCGGCACACCATGACGAGTTACAATCTCTTTGATGAAAAGATCCGCTAACCTCTCAGATGAATATGTCTCGAGGATCGGTAGGAAGTGAGCACTCTTCATGAAATGGTCAACTATCACCCATATGGCGTCATACCCTTTCGGAGTATGTGGCAGCTTTGTAATAAAATCCATGGTGATGTGCTCCAACTTCCATTCTGGTATATCCAAAGGTTGGATCTTCCCATACGACTTTTGATGCTCGGCCTTCACTTGTAAGAAAGTAAGGCACTTACTCACATACTCCACCACATCACGCTCCACACCCAGCCACCAATAATCTTTCTTCATGTTACATCTTTGTGGCACCAGGATGAATGGAGTATCGAGTCTTGTGACCTCATCCATGATCCTCATGCGTAGATCCCCAAAACAAGGAATCCATATCCTCCTGAATCGAGTTCTAACACCAAGCGTGTTCTCACCCAATTCTCCGACCAGACCTCTCATTCTTTCAGAGTTAAGATGATCTTCTTTCAATGCCTCATCTTGAAACTCCTTGACTTGCTTCATCACATCCGAGGTCATGATCAACTGATATGCTTTCACCTGAATCGGCTCGGGTCTCTCTTTTCTGCTTAGGGCGTCCGCTACCACTTTGGCTTTGCCCGGATGGTAATGGATCTCGAAGTCATAATATTTTATAAGCTCTAACCATCATCTCTGTCTCATGTTCACGTCTTTCTGTTCAAATAAGTACTTCAAGCTCTTGTGGTCAGTGAATATGGTGCGCTTCGTCCCGTAAAGATAGTGCCTCCAAATCTTTAGCGTAAAGACCACGACTGCTAGCTCGAGGTCATGAGTAGGGTAGTTGACCTCATGAACCTTTAACTGTCAGGATGCATAGGCTATAACCTTCCCCCTCTGCATTAACACACACCCCAACCCCGAGTAGAAAGCATCAGAATAAACCACCAGATCTTCACTTCCATCGGGTAATGACAAAACAGGAGCTTGAGTCAACCTCGCCTTCAATTCTTCAAACACCTTCTCTTGAGCTTGACCCCATACAAACTTCACATCCTTCCGGGTCAACTTAGTTAGTGGAGAAGCAATCTTAGAGAATTCTTGGATGAATCATCTGTAGTAGCCCGCCAAACCCAAGAAACTACGAATCTCAGATGGCGTCTTTGAAGACTTCCATTGCATCACCGCCTCCACCTTTGTCGGGTCCACCATAATCCCGTCGGGATTCACCACATGACCCAAGAATTGAACCTCGCGCAACCAGAGCGCGAACTTGGAGAACTTAGCGTGCAACTTCTTCTTTGTCAACGTCTCCAAAACCTCTCGAATGTGACTAGCATGCTCAATCTCGCTCTCCGAATAAATCAGGATATCCTCAATAAACAAACTCATTGATTTATCCAACATCAGATATCATCAATAAACAAACTCATTGATTTATCCAACACCGGCCGACACACTCGATTCATCAGATCCATAAAAGCATCTGGCGCATTGGTCAAACCAAAAGACATGACAACAAACTCGTAGTGACCATAACGCGTGCGAAAAGCTGTTTTAGGGATAACCTGCTCGTTCACCTTCAACTGATGGTAACCAGATCAAAGGTCTATTCTTGAAAACCAACCAGCACCTGGAGTTGATCGAACAAATCATCTATCCTCGGTAAGGGGTATCGATTCTTCACCGTCAACTTGTTCAGCTCACGGTAGTCAATACACATCCTCATACTACGTCTTTCTTCTTTACGAATAAGACCGGAGCACTCCAAGGAGAGATACTCGGTCTAATGAACCCCTTATCAAGCAGCTCTGGCAACTGCTCCATCAACTCCTTCATCTCAGTTGGAGCCAACCGATATGATGCATTGGCACAGGCTGGGCACCCGGTATCAGATCAATCTGAAACTTGATCTCTCTGTTAGGTGGCACTCCTGGTAAGTCTTCTGGGAACACGTCTGGAAAGTCACACACCATGGACAGTTGTGGTGTTGGCGCATCCACATCCTTTACATAGGCAAAGTAGGCGCTACATCCACGCCTCATACACTTTCCCGCCACCGCCATTGAGAATACTTTCGGCATCATTGTGACCCGATCCCCATAAATAGTTACCGAACTCCCATCAGGTGCTGTCAAACGAATCATCTTCTTGCAACACACAATGTTCATCTTGAAGTCCACTAACCAATCCATCCCAGGAACCAAATCGAAACCACCTAAGGTCATCACGAACGGTCTAACAGGAAACTTATGACCTTCTGGTTCCATATCATAGTTCTTTATCATCTCAGAAATCCTGGAAGACTTACCTATGGCAGTTTCTACATCAAAGAGCGCATCGACACGTCTACTACTAACAGGTAGCTTAGCACAGAAAGCAGCAGAAATGAAACTTTTACTGGCACCGAATCAAATAACACAGAAGCTAAAGTTTGGTTTACCAGAAACATTCCGGACACGTCCTGTGTCATAGTGAATGCCCTGGCGCTCGACCTTGGTCCTTCTGCTCCAGTCTTCTTCACCTTGGAACCCTCAGCCCGCGGCTTCTTACTGTTTTTACTCATATGACCACTTTCCCCACAGTTGAAACACCTTGCACCCCTGCAGTCTCTAGCCATATGACCAGGCTTCCCACACTTGAAATAGACGTTTTGCCCCCACCTACACTCACCACTGTGCTCCTTCCCACATTTGCCACACTTCTTCGATCCCGTACCTGGTGTGACTACATAGCGATCATCCACCCATGCCTCTTTGTTACCCGTCGAGGCATCACCCCGACCAAACCTCTTCCCATGCTAGTTCTGATCACCACCACCCTTCTTGCTGCCTTCAGTCACCACCACCGTTCTCTCATCATACAGTCTCCCCGCCAAATCCACCGCCGACCTAACGTGCTCGGTCGGGCAGCGATCATGTGCCTGCGAATATCCGCTGGCAAACCTTGAATGTATCTTTTGATCTTTCGTGACAAGGGCATCACTTGATCCACCACTAGACGTGCCATTTCATTGAACTTCATGGTGTACTGCTGGTGTGTCATGGTTCCCGCTTCTAGTTGCAGGAACTCTCTCTTTACTTTATCCATTTCTCTATAAGGATAGAACTCCTCGATCACCAACTTCTTCAGCTCCGACCATCTCATTCTCCCAATGGCCCTGCTACCCTCGGCTTGGACTATATTGTCCCACCAACAGAGACCCGAGTCCACAAACGAGTGGGTAGCAAACTTCACTTTCTGGTCCTCCTGGCACTCGCTGATATCAAGAACAACCTCCATTTCCCTCACCCATCAATGAGCAGCAACAACAATGCCATTACCATTAAAAGTAAGGGGCTTGCATCTCATAAACTCCCCAAAATTACAGACTCGTGCCGCCTCAGCCATAAGCTCTTCTTCTTCTTCTTCATCAGAGAGAACCGTTTCAGGCTCTGGTTGCTCTCGTCCTCTTGAGGACCTATTCCTCTCTTGTCTTTCCCCTTCCCGTACTGCCTTAATCACTTCAGTTACTATAGACGGTAAGATTGTCTACAGACCTGATGGACTTCTTCAACAACAGCCTCCTTTACTGAGGCTCTCAGATTGGCGCTCTCGTCACCACCCTCCGGATGAGGAGTCTCGGTTCTTTATCAACCACCTTTTCAACTCTGGGTCTTCCCCTCTTGGGTCACGGCTTAGCACCAAGCCCATCACGACCACCACCACAAGAGGCTTTCGAAGATCTACCACCGGCGATTCACACGTACACTGAAAGATTCAAACACCAACACAGTCATTCAAGGGAACAGCTTAGTTTATGTCAAGTATAGTAAGTCTCTAATTACAGTGGCCAGTTGTGATTAGCCACTTAATTTACTCTTCATACCCCAAGCATTACCTGTTCTGACTACATCAGTATTTAAATCTACAAACAACACATAACCACATACCATGCGCACAAAATACTGCTTAACTTTACGAAAATACCTGATGGCACGCAGCTACTCAGATTGGCATCCCTTCCCTTTCCCTCCTATTTTAGTTTAAGTTAAGGTTTGATTATTTACTCATTTCACTTAAACTTTGGCTTTAATACCAACTTGTAAGGCCCCGTTCCCAGGACACTCACAGCTGCTCGATCATCGTAATTAAAACATATTAATATATTTGTCTTTCATAAAAATCTCATTTCATTTCATTATAAAAGCTTTTGCAAAAAATACATCATTAACAAGTTAGAAAATACATGTTGCATTACATCACAAAAGCATTATAAAAATGGATGCCATCCAAAAGAGCTGAGTAGCCGCCACGTGCTATCCTCAGCAATCATTACCTGCCAACTGGAAAACATAAAAGTCAGCGTTGCTGAGTGAGTTCAAGTTTTATAATAAAACATACTTTTCTTCTTTAAAACCGTTCTCTACTTTCATGCGATCAAAAGAACCAATGAGCCGGATCAGGAAAACCTTTAAGTCCCACAGACGTCACAACAACTACTAAAGACCACAACAGCTGAAGACAACAGCTGATTACAAAGTCTGAAGACAAGTGCTGAAGACAAAGTCTGAAGACAAGTGCTGAAGACAAAGTCTGAAGACAAGTGCTGAAGACAAAGTCTGAAGACAAGTGCTGAAGACAAAGTTTGAAGACAAGTGCTGAAGACAAAGTCTAAAGACAAGTGCTGAAGACAAAATCTGAAGACAAAAATGCTGAAGACAAAGTTTGAAGACACAAAGTGCTGAAGACCAAAGTATCAGACGTTGTCATAACAGCTGGAGAGGTCTTCTTCAGTAGTTGTGATGGTTTACCTTTCAGTAGTTTTATGTTTTATTTTTTCAGTAGTTTGACACAACAGCTGAAGAATACTTCTTCAGTTGTTGTGCTCATCAGTAGTTTTATATTTATCAGTAGTTTTGTAAAACGACTGAAGAGCTTGTTCTTTAGTCGTTGTAGTTCAGTAGTTTCTTATCAGTAGTTTCCTATTTTGTACTTAACACTCTGATATGTTCTCAGTAGTTGTGAACGTTTCAGTAGTTTGTTAAGAGTTAGTTATTTTTGTAATAGATCTGCCAGTTGTCACTTTCCCGTAATAACAGCAGCGATTGCACTCTATATAAGGAGTGTCAACCTAGTGTAATAAATGAATGATTTGATCAGAAATATTCAATATTATTGAAACATTCCTTGTTACAGAAATATATTCTCTCGTTATAACCGTATTTGTTCTTAATGCATACGAGTATCAAATTCTTGCTACAATTTGTCTAATTCTTGTTCTTATTCCGCTGCGTTACGCTCTATACATCAAACTTGTGATCACTGATCCTAACAAATGGTATCAGAGCAGGTTAATCATTGATCGATCTAATAATTGATCATTGAAACTGCTATTCAAGATCCAAGTTTGATTGAATTAGCATTTTGTGTTTTGCAAGAAACGGTTATAGAGATTGAATTTTATGTGTTTTCTGGTCATTCATCCTGAGATTTTCTCTTGGTTTTCATTGAATCTGTTGTGGTCTTTATAAAAACGTTTAAAAGCTTGAATTAAATGTATTTGGACTCAAAATGACTACTCCTTCCAATGATCCTCACAATACTGGTTCCTCAACCAAGCCTCCAATGCTGGTTAGAATGAGTATAACATATGGCAACGACGAATGCTCCATCACCTGTCTGTTAATAGCGCAGGTTATTGGACATCAGTGGTACATGGTGCACACAAGCCTATGGTGAATAACCCGGAAACCAATCAAATGGTTCCGAAGAGGAGGGAGCAATACTCAGATGAGGATAAGAAGTTGTTTGAGATTGATGCAAAAGCCCATGGAATTCTGGCCATGACACTGCCTAATGAAATCCATTCTGGGCTAATGCATCATGAAACTACCCATGACCTCTGGAATGCCTTGAAAGAACAATTTGGAGGAACAAATGAGGTCTTGGCAAATAATAGTGAAATCCTTGCCCAACAATATGAGACATTCTCTCATAGGAAGGGTGAGACACTGACTCAACAGTTCGAGCGGTTCTCTTGTTTGATCTCTGAATTAAAAATGGTCAAACATGAGTACACCAATAGCCAGATGAATAACAGATTTCTCAGATCACTGCCTAAGAGATGGGACACATATACTATTGTCCTACGCTCCAGTGCAAACTTGGACAAACTATCTCTCGCCCAACTCCATGGGAAATTGCTCACATTTGAGAGAGAGATAGAACAGAAACAAAAACTGTCTTCATCTGGAAAGCTCACTGAAGACTTTATACCAGGCAACACTGCTTGGTTGGTCATTAGTTAGAATATGCTTCATCTGAATGCCAGTATGATGAGCATATTGATTTCTCTTCAAACACTTCTGATTCTGCATTTGTGAGTGTTGATAGTCAGTTTACTAGAGGTAATAATGACAATCTATGCTTCATCATGGATGATCTCAAGGGGATTGTTGATGATGACTTAGAAGAGATGGATATTTTGAGCCAAATGGCCTTGATAAATATCAAATCTCAGAAGTTCTACAAAAGAACTGGAAGAAAGTTCCCAGGACTCTCTGGCAAAACCAAAGTTGGTTTTGACAAGAGTAAGTGAAGTGTCACAAATGCCACAGGCTTGGACACTTTGCTAGAGAATGCAGATCATCTAGATCTAATTCCTCTGTACCTTTTGTGACTTTCCCTGGCAATAGTCAACAACACATAGGGCAACATCCTGTCAATTGTTGTCATCATTCTCAACCATAATCTCCTGCATATTTTGTTCCTCAGGGTCAAATGCCATATTCTTACCCTTGTTATTACATGCCACAGTCAAATCAAGTTCAAGTTCCTATAGTACCACAACCTCATGCACTACCAGAACCTCAACCATCTCAATCTTATCAACCTCCTCAACCTCAACAACACAACTTCTTCACCCCTGGAGGTGTTGACTGGAGCAGTTTACCGGATGACATGTCTGGTCATGAACAACTGTTCAAAGGTGCTGGTCAACATGGTGGTGACAGTCCTTTTGGGAATCTGGCTCTCATGTCCCTGGAGTCTACTGAGGGTTCCTGCTCAAATGCATCATCTTCACAGGTAACTCAGGTATCTTCAGAGGCTAAAGCCAAGTTATGTTCTGAATCATGCATTGCTGCCTTTGTCTCCATTAGAGAGGCAAATTTAGCATTAATAAATCAAAAACTTGAGTTTGAGAAAACCATTTCCAAAAGAGAAGCTGAGTTTGAGTTTGCTCTTAATAGTAAAAATGATGAGATTTATAAGCTTAAATGCCAATTAAATGATGAAAAGGCTAAGCTAGAGATTATTCTGGATGACCAGAGGTCTTAAAGAAACCCTTGCAGTCACCCAGGTAGAGTGTGATCGATGGGTACAATCATGCAAAGGTTTTGAAATGCTTCTTAGTAAGCAATATGCTTCCAATGTGAAGTTTGGTATTGGTTACAATCACACTGCTCCTCCTACAGATTTTGCTTCAAGAGCAGAAGTGAAATCTGATGGAGAAAGCAATAACCAATCTACCTCATCGTGTGATTTACTTTTTGATAGAGCATCATCAAAAGTTGAAGTCAGCACTAAGCCCTCTCAGAACCCATCAGCTGATGTTGATGGTTCTACTGCTGACATTCACATGATAAAAGAAATGATCAACTCAGGAGTTATTTTTGAAAGTCCTGAAAGGACTGGAGAGCAAGATCTAACACCTGAAGTTCAAACTCCAACTACTGTCAGCACTGAAAAGAAGAAAATTGTCAGTAGAAAGAGTTTGAAGACTACTAAAGAAGAAGTCAAGAAAGCAAATAATGCTTCCAAAGTACTGAAGAGCAAGTCTTCAGTAGTTTCATCCTCTTTAGTTGATGATCATCATAAGGTAAAGAAGAAACCATGTGAAGTATGTGGTTTGTTCAATCATCTTACAGATGATTGTTGGTACAAAAGGGTATCCAAACTCAAACATAAAGAAGAAATTCAAGAGAAAATGGTGAAAATGAAAACTGAGTTTGGAGCCATATTTGTACCGGCAACATCAAATCCTGTAACCCTCAAGTCCAAACAGAAATCCAAAAAGGAAGGGGTTAAACAGGTAACAGCTGAGATTGCTCAAAAGAAGAAGGTGCAACATAGGAACTTATCAAACTCCAATGCCAATGTGTCTGAAGAGCTGAAAGCCTTATCCCAAAATCAGACAACTGGTTATGATGGTTCAACATCTATTGGGAAGAGTTAACCAATTAGATGTTCCTATGTTGAAACCACAGAAAAGGGGGTCCAAGCCAAAGGATTCCTTTTCTTCACCAGCTTCTTCCTCTCAGGCTGTTGTTTCCAACAAATATGTTAGTTTACCATCTGTTGATGAGAACAGGCCCAAGACCAAAAAGGTTTGGGTCTCAAAATCTAACTAATTTGTTGTATTTTACAGGGTTCTTCACATACCTCAGGGCATCTGGTATGTAGACAGTGAAGGATCCATGCATATGACAGGAAACAGATCACTTCTTAATGACTACTCTCAAGGAAGGAAGGGGTTTGTGTCATTTGCAATGATGCAAAGGGTTACATCATCGGAAAAGGCTTTGTCTCCAATGGGGAAATAAAGTTTGATGATGTTAACCATGTGGAAAACCTTAAGTACAACCTCTTGAGTGTCAGTCAAATGTGTGACAAAGGCCATGTTGCTCTTTTCACCAGTCAGAACTGTTGGATTCTGTCATCCAAAGTTCTAAATTTGATTGATAAGGTGTTGGATGAACACACTCTCCTAAAGGCCAACAGGACAGGAAGAGTGTATGCCTTAGATCTTTCCAAGAAAATAGATCTCAAAGGCCATCCTTGCCTATTTTCCAAGGCTTTCCCCCAAGAATCTATTCTATGGCATAGAAGGCTGGGTCATGTTAATCTCAAAAACATGAATCAGCTGATAAACCATGGTTTAGTAAGGGGACTGCCTATGAAGGAGTTCAAGTGTGAAGATAACTGCACTGCTTGTTTAAAAGGAAAACAACACAAAGCTTCATTTCCCTCCATAGAAGAACCTAAGTCCACTGCGTGCTTACAGCTTCTTCACATGGATCTCTTTGGTCCTGTGAAAGGATGAGTGAGGAGATGCTAAGAAGATACTGTCTGGTAATTGTGGATGATTACTCCATATTTATGGACTTTCTTCTTGCATTCAAAGGATGAGGCTGCACAGTCCATTATGAACTTTGTGTTACACGTTGAGAAGCAGTATTCCCTACCAGTTAAGTGTGTGAGGAGTGATAATGGTACTGAATTTAGAAACCACACACTTGATGAGTTTTACTTATCAAAGGGAATCAAGAGGCAGTATAGCATCCCAAGAACTCCTGAGCAAAATGGAGTAGTGGAGAGAAAGAACAGGACCCTTATTGAAGCTGCAAGGTCCATGTTGGCTGACTCTGGACTGCCAATGACTTTTTGGGCTGAAGCTGTTATACAGCTTGCTATGTACAGAATAGAGTTCTAGTAAATCAGAGCTTAATGAAGACTCCATATGAAGTTATTCATCATTTGGCCCCTCTAATTTCATTCTTCAGAGCATTTGGGTGTCCTTTTTCATTCTCAACACACGGGATCAACTCCAAAATTTTGATCCTAAGGTGGATACAGGGTACTTTGTTGGTTATTCATCAACTTGCAAAGCATACAGAGTCTTCAACTGCAGAACAAAGATGGTTGAAGAGACTCTACATGTTAAGTTTAATGAATCTCCTAAGGACAAGATTCCACAAAGCCCTGTAGAGCTATTTTTTTGGACATACTGCAATATGTTTCTTATCAAACTCCTGCTGTTGCTCCTGTCAACAGTTCACCACCTGGTGGTACTGCTGGTGCTGATGATGATGATGACAGCAGTACTCACCTCTTCAGGTTTAGTGATCAACTGCCTGATTCAGCTAGACCTAATGTTCCTGTAGCTCCAGTAGCACCATCCACAACAAATGCTGATGAGATTCTTCAAATTCAACTTCCTTTGAATTACCATCCACTGATTGGTTTCAAGGAAATGATTCACCATCACCATCTGTGTTGCTGAACCTGCTACAAACACTTGCACAGATCTCATTGTGTATCAAGATCTGAAGAATCACCCTATGTCTCAAATCATTGGTGATATCACTACTGGCGTATCAACAAGAAGTCAATTGTCAAATTTCTGCTTCTATGCTCTCTTCATCAGTCAGCAAGAGCCAAAGAATTACCACATTGCTTTAAAGGACAATGGAGGGTTGATGCCATGCAGCTTGAGCTTCTTCAGTTCAAGAAACAGCAAGTGTGGGAACTGGTTCCTCTACCTCCAGGTAAGTGTGCAATAGGCACTAAGTGTTTAGGAACAAAACTGATGAAAATGGGCTCATTGTTAAGAACAAGGCCAGACTGGTTGTTCAGGGGTTTGCACAGAAGAAGGTATTGATATGATGAAACTTTTGCCCCTGTAGCCAGACTGGAAGCAATTCGATTGTTTTTAGCTTATGTTGCTTATCAAAAACTTAAAGTTTTTCAAATGGATGTCAAAAGTGCATTTTTGTATAGGAAAATTAAAGAAGAGGTTTATGTATGTCAACCACCAGGCTTGAGGACAATAAACATCCTAATTGGGTGTATAAGCTTGATAAGGCTCTTTATGGGTTGAAACAAGCTCCTAGAGCCTGGTAGAGACATTATCAAACTTTCTTCTGGAAAATGATTTCACTAGAGGCTCCATTGATAAGACTTTATTCATTAAGAAAGCTGGGCAGCATAATCTACTTGTTCAAATTATATAGATGATATTATTTTTGCATCCTCTGATCCTCAGTTGTGTGATGCCTTTACAAAGTTGATGCAACAGAAGTTTGAAATGAGTGCCATGGGAGAATTACAGCTCTTTCTGGGTTTGCAAATCAAAAAAAGGCTGATGGAATTTTCATTCATCAGTCCAAATACACAAAAGATCTTTTGGAAAGTTTGATTTACAAAACTGTAAGCCCTGTTCTACCCCCATGTGCAGCACCACACAACTGGATACAGATCGAAAGGTAAAGTGGTTGATGAAACACTTTACAGATGTATGATTGGGTCCTGATGTATTTAACAGCTTCTAGACCAGATATTATGTTTGCTACATGTGTTTGTGCTAGATTTCAGGCTGCACCTAAAGAGTCTCATCTGATTGCAGTCAAGATGATCTTTAGATATTTGCAAGGTATACAATCTCTAGGTTTATGGTATTCCACTGGGCACTCTTGTAAATAGTTGCTTTCTCTGATAGTGACTATGCAGGGTGTAAGTTGACCAGGAAATCAACTTCTGGTGGATGTCAATTCCTAGGCAACTGTTTGATTTCTTGGCAGAGTAGAAACAAACATCTGTTGCTACATCCACTGCTGAAGCCGAGTACATTGCTGCTGCAAGTTGTACATCCAAGTACTCTGGCTTCAGATCAACTTTTGGACTATGGCATTACAGAGACTAAGACTTCCTTATTAATGGATAGTGCTTCAGCTCTTTGCATTGTCAAAAATCCAGTCCAGCACTCTAGGACCAAACATATAGAAATTAGACATCATTTTATAAGAGATTGTTTTGAAAAGGGTCTAAGTAATCCTATGTTTGTGCCTAGTGCTGATGAGCTTGCAGACATTTTTACTAAGCCTTTGGATAGTTCAACTTTCCACAACCTGGTGTTAAGGCTTGGTATGCTGCAGCTAGAATAAGTGACAACTACTGATGATCTCAGTAATAAGTACTGGTGATCATTGGTAACCATGTCACATATAAGTACTGATGAGTTCTTTCACCCTCAGTAGTTTTTATAACTACTGAAGGCTAAATGCCTCACAAGTACTGAAGTACTTTATCTGTTCTAAACTACTGATGTAGTTACAACTACTCATGTAGTTACAACTACTAAAATCAGTACAACAGATAGTACTGACGTCCTATGACACACCTGAAAAGCAGATGCAAAGTCTGATGAGTAAGTGTTGAGGACAGTATGAAACAGCTGAAAAGCTAAGAATTGACGAAAACAACTGATGAGTAATTCTCTTCAGTTGTTTCTACAAATGCTGTTTCAAAACAACTGAAGCCAAAACCATGTCTTCAGTAGTTTACAACTACTGAAGACTAACACCAAGTCTTCAGCTGTTTACAACAACTGCTGACAAAACCACTGTCTTCAGTAGTTTCACAACTATGATGACTAATACCAAGTCTTCAGTTGTTTCATCATCCTGAAGTCAAAAATGTCTTCAGTAGTTTTTATAACTACTGATGACTAAATCAGAGACTTCAGCTGTTTCAATGTCTGACGGTTAATACCACGTCATCAGTTTCAACAACTGATGACTCACACCAAAACCTTCAGTCGTTTCTAACCCGACCCTTTAAATACCTTATCCCACCTTCAGAGTTTTTATCTTCTCTTCTCAACCTAACGTTCAAAAAAAAAACTCTCTACTTCTCTTCATTAATGGCAACCATGCAACTAAAACCACGACACAACTGTGTCGCACATCTCACCAATCGCCATACTGGACCAAGTTTCACAACGCCATTGATTTAATGGTTCAGTCACCCTACAAAACGGCGTTTCTGGTAAACCCCCCACCCTATATGTCGAATCCCTTACCCAATTCTGGACAAACGTCACCTTGGTCTCTGAGGAGAACGACACAGAGTCTCTTCAATCGTTTGTCCATGGCCAAAAAGTCGTTATCACTCCAGACACTCTTCGCCAAACCCTTAATCTGGATGATGCTACTTTCCCAACTGGTTATCCAAAGGGCACAATAGATCAATCATTTGCCCAACATGGATACCAGGGTGACCTGAGTGCATCTACCATATTGAAGAAACATTTCCAGGATGCCGAACGTCTCATCTTTCACGTGGTAAATGTCTGCCTTGCCCCCAAGACTTCATCATGGGATCAAATGTCCACACGGTGGCAACAAGTAATGTACTCCATCCTTGAGCAACAACCTTTAAATTTTTCTGAAATACTATTTTTAGAGCTCAAGGATATGGCCCAAAAACAAACTGCTAAACGTTGGATATTATATCCTCGGTCATAATGGCCATAATTGAAAACCAGCTTCAAGCTGAGGGACTTGTTGGCCTGGGAGTCCCTGCTATGGCTGTATTGCCTGAAGTATACTCCCGGCACAACTCTGACCAATCACTCAAAATGGCTGCCAAGCTGCGCAAACCCACGCAGCTGGAACCCACAGCCACCACCTCCAAATCCAAAGTCCCCACCAAACACACTAAAAAGAAGACCAGAACGGCTACTCAGGGAAATGAGTCCCCTGAGGATGCCCCTGCAACACAAACGTAGGCTATATCCACTGGTTATAACCCCCTAGTGGATATAAGGACTCTCCCAGCCACAGCCGCTCAGGATTCCCTTAAAAGGAGCCTGCAACAACCACAGAAGGGGTACCCCACATCTGGGATCTTCCTCATTTGAGGAGATTGCCATTGAAGAGCACCATTCTCCCCAGGTGCACATGCTTTTACCCCATCTCCCCATGCAACCGCCCCCAAAGTCCAACCATTATCATTGCAAAGTGCTGACTCAGCTGCATGCCTCTCCTCCTCCCCAACAACCACCAACAAAGGGGAGAACCACAACTAGTGAGGACGAGGATCACCATGCTTCTGACAACCCACAGCATCGGGGTTTACACGTTCTATCTCCTGGTGTGGATATGGAGATTAGAACATCTAGTGAGGCTGCCACCTCTTCTGAATCAGCACATGATCAGAATGAGGCTGGTAACATAGCTAAGACCTCACTAGAGGCAACACTGATGAAGGACATAGTCCTGAGGCTGGAAGTCCCCAGTTCCAAGAAAAAGGGGCACATGCTAAAACTGGTCTACACCCAGTGCATGTACATCCTGCTACAAGCAGGAGGTCAGGTGATTCAGCATCTGCTGATGATGACCTGGGCTTCTTTTATGATGTTCTGGCCCAGAACACAATTCTTGAGGAAGAAGTCAGTAGACTACAAAGACTACTTGACCAATTCTCTCAAGAAGCAAGTCCATCTGCCACCAACATAAACCCACAGATGGCACCTTCACCTGAAGGTCTCCCATACACTCAGCCACTCAAAACTTCCAAGCCACCAGCCTCTGTTTCTAGCACTGCTTCCAGGGACAGAACCCCTCTGAGCAAACAGTTGCTATCTTTCAGCAAACTCTACCTCTCATCACCCCAATGATCACAAACATTGTGATCAAAACCATGGATGAGAGGCTTCCCTCAATCATACAACCCCTGGTAGAGGAGATTGTCAGCACAAGGCTTTCTGCTACTCAAACCCTTGCAACCATGTAACCAAAAAGGGGGAGATTTAGTCAGTGAAAGCAAAGAGGAAGAGCAAACTGAAAGAAAAGGAAACTGAGGAGGAAGAGGAGTCTGTGAAGGGAACCAAAAATGATCAAGTGAGTGAAAGTCACAAAGACTTTCATGTCACATATAAGAAGAGGAAGGGTGAAGGAAAAGAGAAAGAGCTCCAACTCGATGAGATGATCAAAATGGCAGATGCTACTCATAGTAAATCAATGGATGCCATTATTGATCAACTCTATAGACAAGGGTTCGATACTGCACAATTTGACTCAGAGATCAGGAGACTTGAAGTCAAAGAAATTAACTCAAGATGGGCAAGTTATGATGCATTAGAAAGAGAGAGACTAGAGATCATGATCAGATTCATTGCAAAATATCTTGGGAGATCATTGATCGAAGTAAAATCATGGACCAGGGATAGCATCTTGGCCATAACCTCCAAGATCTGTTCGTCTGAAGCATACACCAAGGGGTTAGTAGTCGAAGCTTTGAATGAAGCAGGAGCAGGGAGCAGGACTGAGCTAGCCAAAAACTCAAAAGCAACACTCACCTCCAAAATGCTAACTCAGCCTGTCAACATTCCCTCTCCAAAACAACCACAATCACAACCCACAAAACCAACTCCCTTACCCTCTAAACCAACAGCCGATGATGCACCTAAGAAGAAGAAGAGAAGGGTGTTGAGGCTAGAAGAAGAAGAAGAGGATGATGTGGAAGAAGATAGGTTGCCTCTGTCTGCAGTCCTAACATTGGCTAAAGCCAAACCCATGCCCATCACTCCCACCTCACAGATGGAAGCTGTGAGAGTATAGATTGAAGAAGAGCAGCAGCAAAGGCTTCATGATGATGAGATGTTGAAAAGCATCGACAAAACTTATGCTGCGTCTTCATCAATAATTAGTATGAAGAAAGAAGCTCTGAGGTTGTACACCCTTGCCAGCACATTTCAATATCAGAAGGAAAAGGTGAGAGTATGGCCTGATCCTAGGGTGGCTCACAGGATTGTAAAGAAAGACATTCCTTCGAGATACAAGGGCCAAGTAAAAAGGATCGTAGATGAAGAGATCACAGTGGTCCTTGTAGTTTCACCTTGGGAGATTGTAGAGGATTTCAAGAAGGCCTATGAGACTAAACAGCCACCCCAAAAGATGTTAGAGAACAGAAGTATTAAAAAGGGGTTAGTCTACAAGAGGCTTGAGAACTTCAACAAAATGAGCTCAGTCTGTTACTTGAAGGGACTCATCCTGATGAGTTTGCATACAGACAGATTACAACAGTTGAGCACAAAAATGGTAAACAGCCAAGTACATCTCAGAGCTGTATGGGCGTGAAGGATTGTTTGATGGTGAAGCCGAGAACCTGACCATGGAAGAACAAATTATGTTTCTCAGAGCATACACCAGAGAATCCTACAGGCTTATACATGGGAAGTGAGTCTCATGGATGGGGGAACAGCTCGGTGTCCAATTCCCCAATACAGAGCTCCCATCCATACATTGCCAACCAAATCATCAGAGACTCATTCCCAGGCCAGTGCTTATATGGGTCATCTTCTCAACTGATCAAGAAGGAAAAAGACCAACCATTCTGCCAACAATAAGTGGGACCTCAATAAAGTTAAAGGTTTTGGCTGCATTGATTCAGGGGGAGTTTGTTGGACCAAAAGAACCAATGAGCCGGATCAGAAAACCTTTAAGTTCCACAGACGTCACAACAACTACTAAAGACCACAACAGCTGAAGACAACAGCTGATTACAAAGTCTGAAGACAAGTGCTGAAGACAAAGTCTGAAGACAAGTGCTGAAGATAAAGTCTGAAGACAAGTGCTGAAGACAAAGTCTGAAGACAAGTGCTGAAGACAAAGTCTGAAGACAAGTGCTGAAGATAAAGTCTGAAGACACAAGTGCTGAAGACAAAGTTTGAAGACACAAAGTGCTGAAGACCAAAGTATCAGACGTTGTCACAACAGCTGAAGAGGTCTTCTTCAGTAGTTGTGACGGTTTACCTTTCAGTAGTTTTATGTTTTATTTTTTCAGTAGTTTGACACACAGCTGAAGAATACTTCTTCAGTTGTTGTGCTCATCAGTAGTTTTATATTTATCAGTAGTTTTGTAAAACGACTGAAGGATTGTTCTTCAGTCGTTGTAGTTTCAGTAGTTTCTTATCAGTAGTTTCTTATTTTGTACTTAACACTCTGATATGTTCTCATAGTTGTGAACGTTTCAGTAGTTTGTTAAGAGTTAGTTATTTTTGTAATAGATCTGCCAGTTGTCACTTCCCATGATAACAACAGTGATTGCACTCTATATAAGGAGTGTCAACCTATTGTAATAAATGAATGATTTGATCAGAAATATTCAATATTATTGAAACATTCCTTGTTACAGAAATATATTCTCTCGTTATAACCGTATTTGTTCTTAATGCATACGAGTATCAAATTCTTGCTACAATTTGTCTAATTCTTGTTCTTATTCCGCTGCGTTACTCTCTATTACATCAAACTTGTGATCACTGATCCTGACATACACCATACGTACACATATATAATATCATTATTATCTTCATTAATCGTTCATTAACTTTCATTCATTCGTCGTACATCATTATCATTCTCATTCGTTCATACTTCTTACATTCATACGTACGTTTCAATGACATGTACATTACCCCGAACATTGTGCACGAAGCAGGTAACTGGGCCTGAGGTCTTTCATAGACCTCAATAATTGGGCACGAAGCTAACTCCAGCACCTAGGGCAAGCGGCAAGGATCCCATACATATGGTCAATCACAAAGATTGGACCCCAGTGTGTGTCCTTCGGTGTAGCTAACCCGCACACTGTTGAGCTAACACCTTCATTGGGTATGCACCTCCATACATTTGCTTGCAAGCCTTTCTTACATTTGTTCATTAATGAATGCATGCATTCATTCATCATGTTCCTCTTTTCATTATCTTTCACTTTACGTAAAGCCACGGGAAAGATAAACGTACATCATCATAAGGAACATAACATACACAGTCAATAACATCATCATCAGGGCAACAACATACATACATAACATACATCATGCATAAACATGCAACATCATGATGCCCAACATAGTGTCTATGACCTCAAAAGTCAACTTATATGAACCTACGGGATTCTTCCACGTCAAAACTTACATCTGCACTTTCCCCCAAAGTCAGTAAATACACTACGTTTTCCCCGGGTACACCAGCCCTACTTGGGCATATGGGCACCCTTCATTTGCATAGCCTTCAGGAGACTGAACATCATGCGAATGGACCAATGCGGATGAACACCTATGTGAATGAACACCTATACGAATGAACACCTATGCGAATGGACCAATGCGGATGAACACCTATGCGAATGAACACCCATGCGAATGGACCTAATGCGAATAGACTCAATGCAGATAAGTCTCGTGCGAATGGAATTAATGCGAATGAATACTTGTGCGGATGAAACTAATGCGGAAGAGCACTTATGCGAATGGGACATCAGTCGTGCGAATGAACCCTCAATCGTGCGAATGAACCCTTAATCATGCGAATGAACCTCAATCGCACCTCAATCGGCCGTATGGCCTCCATTTGGTCGCCTAGCCCTAGCTGATGCAGAATGCAGTTCATCCCAAACCCAATCTGCCATTTTCAACCTCCAAGCTCATCCAAACCCATTCTAAGCATGAATCAACCATCCTAAGCCTTAGGAATGCATACCACAACACCATTCAAGCACACACAAGCCCGGAAACAAACACCAAACGCATGAGACGCAAACACATACAAATGGGTCAAACACACAAACATGCAAAAACGGGTTTTCAGATGTGTTCCAGCCCTAAAATCAACCAAAAATGTTTAAAAGAGGGGTCCTAGAACTCACACAAACCACCTCAATAAGTAGAGCTTCGTTTGGACCCGCTACACGATGATTTTGCTCACTTGAATCCACCCAAACCAACTTTTTCTCTCTTTTCACCCTTTCTTTTCTCCTCTCTTTTCTTTGCTGAATTTTGGGTGTGGGGGAGAGGGTAAGGGCTGCCCTCTCCCTTCAAATACTTCAATTCACCCAACTTTCTCTCTTTGGCGAGTTTGGACCCTCGACTTCGGAATTTATTTTCTTTTCTTCTTTCGTCGGCTTCAAAGAAAATAAATAACCGGGTTTTACAGTTCAATTGGCTAGCATTAAATAAAAACAATTTTATAAAATGAAGGGGGCCTTTCTTGACATATTCTAGCATGTCTTCTCAGGTTTTAGGCACGCTTAAGGCTAGGGTTGCATATTGAGGCTCATGAATCATCTTTATCATTTGAGAGTAAGTTCATTTACATTTAGCACTTGTGATTGGGCGCCTTGTTTGCATATTTATTAATTATTGATTTACAAACGTTTATGCTTTCATAGTGATTACATAGAAAACTTTGGTAAACTCTGATTTAAGGTCAAGCACTTATTTTAAAACGAATATAGTTTCATTTCATATGACTGTGCTCAGATCCTAGTTTGTCACACGCCTCACGGTATAACCTTGCCGGTGGATTTTGCGGTGTGATAGTTATACCCTTTTTAAGCTTTAAATACTTGTACTCCACCATTTTTCTATTTAAGTTTAAATGATAACTTTTACGTTTAAGGTTATCCTAATCTATCTATATCTATACTACTATATAATACAAGTTTTTGGACAACCTTGCAATTTTAATCCATTTTAAGACACTAAAAAACTATTTTATTGCATTGGCTACAACTGATTATGCATAAACAACTTGTTATTTACAAATTTACTCCTCCCTATAGTAATATAGATATGTTTGATATCCCACATTAATCAAATAAAAAACAAAAATGAGAGTTCAACAACTATAAAAGAAGATAGGAGGACTTGAGGGGAAACAAACTCATGATTTATGCATCTTTTGTTGTGCAAGGCCATGAAAAATATTTATTCAGTTAAAATTTTAAAGTGTTATTGTTTCTTTTTGATTTTCTTTTGATCCATCTTTAGTTTATACAGTTGGGTTTAAACTCAGTTCTCCCTGAAATCCTGATAACATGGCAGTTGCAGGTTAAGGTGTTTGGTCTGATCCGATCTGGTTTTAAATCATATGTTTGCACAACAAGGGATGCTTAGTCAAAGATTCAAAGTTTTACAAACTTTTACACCCGTCGTATCATGCTATCTCATACATTATTGCTTAACAATTTAAGACATATAAGAAACATGTAGTTGCATTTCATACAAGTGTTGATGCATAATTAATTCTACATTTACAATTTTGTCTCTAATTACTATAGTCAATATTTCTATCCAACATTGGTTGTGTAGAGAAATCAAAGTAGTATCCAACTCCTATATAAGGAGCTTTTTCTAAAGTAAAAAAAAGTTGTGTTTCACGTGCATATCTTCTTGTATGTCATTAACATAATCAAATCGATAAATATGTCTTTATAGTTTTTGAAATGAAGGTGTCTATGGTTCTCGATTAGACCCAGTCGAATTGGCCGACTTAATCATTAATTAGCAAAATAAGGGAAAGTTAGCTAAAGACATAGTCCTAAAAATATTTATAACCCTGCTCACCGCACGGGTTTCACATATAGTCTCTACTACTATATAAAACAAAACCTATGGATAGATTGGTAATTTCTTAGTTTTCGTAAGACACTTAGAACAATTTTCTATGCATATAGTACAAGTGTTTTATGCAAGTATTCCTAAATTTCTCTCATTTAATAACTTATTCTAATTAATACATGAGTTAATGTATATAATTTAATTTACTATATTAACTATTACTTTATTTATAATAATTTAACTTAACATTATATTTATACTTTTACTATTTAAATTAAGAATTAGAATAATGATAATAATAATAATAATAATAATTATTATTATTATTATTATTATTATATTATTATAGTAATAATAATAGTAATAATAATAGTAATAATATAATCAGTATTTAAAGCTAGTTGGAAAATAGATTCAGTAGCACTTGCGTATCATGCAATCCAATTCATTATACATAACATATAGAAAACAATAATAAATATCCATGTTATTTATACTATTTATAAAGCATTTTAATATGTTAAAATAATAATTTTATCTTGACCTTAAGACACTTATATAATTTGTATGGTAATATTAAATAATAATAATAATAATAATAATAACAATAATAATAATATTAAATGGATTTTAATTTAATTCTTTTAATCCATATGAATCATTGGATTTAATAATAATAACAACAATAATAATAGTAATAGTATTTAAAGTTATTATGATAGCTATTTGTAAAATAAAAATAATTTTAGTAATAGGTAATAATGTGTGATAATATACAAGTAATCAAACTAAAAGTATACATGCTCTCAAAATTGTTTTAAATTTTTGAATCTTATAACGTTTTTCTCTTATAATCATAAAAATATGATGGTTTATAAAATCTAAATTTGTCGTTATGATGTGCTAAATTATATCAATGTTTCGACATGAGTTTTTTTCAAAATAGAATTGTCAATATAATTATTATGCATAAAGACGGATTGAATACTAATATACAAGTAATCGAAATCAATAATTTATAAATTTTAACAACCCACGACAAAGCACTGGTTCACACACTAGTATATACATAAAGCGTTTGAGATGGATATATTTGTAATTTTTCTTGAAGTTTAAGACAACTAAATCAACTATTTAAGCAAATAGTATGAGTGTTCTATGCACTAGTTTCTAATTTACTCTTATTTATAAACTTCCCTTAATTATTATATTATTTAATATACATTAGATTGTTCAGTTCAATTCATTTAAGTACTATCTTATTTGTAATATCTTAAATTAACATATGTCAAATTTATATTTACTTTTTCCATATTTTCTGACTAAAAACTTTTTAAATTAAGTATTATCTTATTTAAATATTTAACTTATAAATATTGAATATTTAAACATTGATGATGACGATGATAGTGATAGTACCAGTAGCGGCGGGAGGGGTGGCAGTGGCGGCGGCGGTGGTGACCGTAGCGGTAGCCGTAGTGGTAATGGTAGCTGTAAGAGTAGTAGAAGTAACAGTAACAATAGCAGTAGCAGGAGCAGGAGTAGTGCGACCAGGAGCAGTAGCAGGAGTAGCGGTAGCAGGAGTAGTAGAAGGAGTAGCGGTAGCATGAGCAGTAGCAGTAGGAGTAGGAGCAGGAGTAGTAGCAGTAGGAGTAGCATGAGGAGCAACAAGAGGAGCAACATGAGCAGTAGTAGCAGTAGTAGGAGAAGTAGTAGGAGCAGTAGTAGGAGTAGTAGTAGTTGTAGTAGAAGTAGCAGTAGTAGCTGTAGTAGCCAGAGTAGTAGTAGTCGGAGTAGGAGTAGCAGGAGCAGAAGGAGTAAGAGCAGGAGGAGCAGGAGCAGGAGTAGCAGGAGCAGGAGTAGCAAGAGTAGCAGGAGTAGCAGCTGTAGTAATAGTAGGAGCAGGAGCAGCTGAAGGAGCAACAGGAGCATCAGCAATAGGAGCAGCAGGAGCAGCAGGAGCAGCAGTAGCATCAGCAGCAGGAGCAGCAGGAGCAGCAGGAGCAGCAGGAGCAGCAGGAGCAACAGGAGCAGCAGGAGCAGCAGGAGCAGCAGGAGCAGCAGTAGCAGCAGGAGCAGCAGGAGCAGCAGTAGCAGTAGCAGCAGCAGCAACAACAGTAGCAGCAGTAGTAGTAGTAGCAGTATTAGTAGTAGTAGCAGTAGTACCAGTAGTAGCAGTAGTAGCATTAGTAGCAGTATTAGCAGTAAAGCAGTAGTAGCGGTAGTAGCTGTAGTAACGGTAGTAGCGGTAGTAGCTGTAGTAACGGTAGTAGGGGTAGTAGCGGTAGTCGTAGTAGTAGCAGCAGTCGCAGCAGTAGCAGCGGTGGCGGCGGCGGCGGCGCGACAGCATTGGCAGTGGCAGCTGCGGCGGCGGCAGGTCACACCCACTTATTATATAATATATTTACGAGGATGTAAGGATTAAATATAAAGGCTGATGCAACTCAAACACTCAAAGTCTCCTTCATGCATGCACAATTGTACTGAAGTACAATGCTTCGGAAGTTTCATACTAGCAACAGACATATTCTAAGTGTGAAATCTTCCGAAGCCAATTCCATAGCCGAAGATGAAGTATTCCGAAGCTTCAAAGACAAAGTCTTCTGAAGCCAATATAGAAGACAGATTTCTTCCGAAGACTTTAGAATACATGTTTTATCTGATGTACTTTACATAAAGTTGGACCCTTTCCACTGCAACTCTGTAAAGTCACCAAATTTCATAAGTTGGTGAAAAGGTCCACGCTTTTGGTAACTGTACATTGAGATCTTGAGTCTATAACACTTCTACTTCATGTACTTTATCCTTTTTGTAATATATTAGGATGTGAGCTTTGTCATGTCATAGTCAATAGACAAAAGACAATCTGCATTTTGACTCTACAATTGATTTTGTTTGTGTCTATTCAATTGTATCCGGTTGGCCTTCCAAATATGACCGGCTGTAGGATGTAGTATATGTATCTCAAATACTTGTAACTTTCTAAGAAGTTTTGTAATACTTGTAATAGAACTTGACAAAGCAATATACTGCAATCTTGAAAACCAACTCCTTGTGTGTTTTGCTATCTTGTTCTGTCTCATATTGCTTGTGTTCTTAGTATCATTACCAGAGGTTAACCAGTTCCACTATTTGATTAGTTAAGTGTTCTTTGCAACTCTCCTCATTGTGTTTTTGTGTGCTAGTGCATACCCTTCACCGGTCCTGCATTTGGTATCAGAGCATTCTAAGCTCTTGATATAAGATCTCACCATCTTAAGATCCCTCACACACACAAAATACTTAACTTATCAAATGGCAACCATTTCTAAATCTAATTTGAAAACTGGAACCATGAAAAAATCCCCACTGATCACTCTTGGTGACTTTGACACCTGGTGCCAAAGAATGGAAGGTTCCATCAGGTCTTTAGACTCAAGAATGTAGGAGTCTATTGGAAATAGACCTTACATACCAAGCACCTCTTTTGCTACTCGAGGTGGTATGATCCCTAAGGCTATGGCTGACTACTCAGATGAAGATAGAAAGAGAGTAGAGATTGACCAGATGGAGATGAACATGTAAGGTTCATCTAGAAACTCCAACAATCAAATGGGTTCAGCCCTTCATGTGGTTGAAAGGGATAGCATAGAACCCCAACATCATCTCATATGCTACCCTGACAGCTCACAAAAGGATTCTTTTATTACCTTCCCTGAGACACTAAGGGAGAACTACACTCAAGGAAGCCCATTCCAAGAGACAAGTTCTTCTCAAGCTTTTATGTCTTCTGATAAAAGTTGTGGTAGCTTTCTCTTTACCCTTGAAGACCTAGATTGTATCCATCCAGATGATCTGGAGTACATGGAGATAGTCCAGCAAATGACTCTTCTTACTCACAGAGCCAAGAAGTTCTACAAGCGGACTGGAAGGAAGTTCCCCAGCAATGCAGCCAGTGGAAATTATGGATAGGACAAAAGCAAAGTGAAGTGTCACAACTGTAACTTGATAGGGCACTTTGGCAGGGAGTGCAAGGCACCAAGAACAAATGGTGCCCAAGCATAATCCAGACTAAACTACACTAACAAAGCCACCCAGAATGAGAAGCCAAAGCAGAAAGCTGCAGTTGCTGTTGAAGAATGAGGCTTTGACTGGAGCTTTCAGGTGGAAGATACTTCTCCAAACCAAGTACTGATGGCAGATCATGATGAAGCCAAGGTATTGGAACATCTCTGTAGTCTTGAATGCATTGCTAAATTTAACAGACAGGTCCTACAATTTGGAAATAAGATCTGATCTTAAGTCTTTAAATATTCTAAAAGCCGATTTTACAAAGACTAAAAGTGATTATAAACTAAAGATAGAGGACTTAGAGAAAACCATTTCAGTTCTAAAACATGAGCATACCAGCTATAGGACTCAGATCAAGGATCTCATAACTAAGTTGACTGAATGCCAGGTTGAGCTTGTGATCAGCAAAGCCAGGGCAGAAAAATGTGTTCTTGAAGAAGAGGACTTCAACAACATGATATCCTCATCCCTGCACAACAAGGTGTGTTATCAAAACAAGCAGGGACTGGGATCTAATAAGATAGCTCCTCCACACACAATCTTTTCTGTAAGATCACCCAGGTGTGAAACTTGTGAAGATGAGCTTCCTTTCATAGACCCCTTGAGTGAAGAGGCTGAAGATGTGATAGTGAAGAATTCCTCTGAGAAGAGTGAAGAGGAGGATTCTAAGAAGGGACACTATCCTTTTGAGGAGAAAAGAAAGACTATGGGATGTGTAAGGCCCCATTCCCAGGACGCTTACAGCTGGTAATTCATCGCACATTAAACATATACTTTGCATTTAATCATCAAAACATTGCAGCGGAAACATAGAACAAATGGCATTTCATTTCATCATAAAAACTTTTGCAAAATAATGCATCGTTTGTCGGTTACAAAATTACATTGTTGTATTACATCACAAAAGCCTTAAATAAATGGATGCCATCCAAAAGAGTTGAGTAGCCACCTCGTGCCATCCTCAGCAATGCTCACCTGCCAACTGGAAATTGCATAAAAGTTAGCATTGCTGAGTGAGTTTTAGTTTATAATAAAACTTACTTTTCTTTCATAAAACCATCCTTTCTCATAAAAACATATTATACTTTACATTCGTTCGTGATCATACATCGTACGTACATACAAATAATATCATTATTATCTTCGTCATTCATTCGTTCATACTTTCATTCATTCATCATTACTTCCAGTGAAATGTACATCACCCTGAACATTGTGCATGAAGCAGGTAACTGGGCCTGAGGTCTTTCATAGACCTCGAACATTGTGCACGAAGCTGACTCCAGTACCTAGGGTAGGTACATTCACCATCTATCTTTTCTCTTTCGTTCTAGATCAACGCCATATGCTATACCCTGAATATTGTGCACGAAGCGCGTAACTGGGCCTGAGTTCTTTCATAGACCTCGAACATTGTGCACGAAGCTGGCTCCAGTACCTAGGGCAAGCGACAAGGATCCCATACGTATGGTCAATCACAAAGATTAGATCCCAGTGTGCATCCTTCTGGGGTAGCTAACCCGCACACAGTTGAGCTAACACCCTTCATTAGGTGTGAACCTCCATACATTGCTTGCAAGCCTTTCCTACATTCATTCATTCATTAATGCATGCATTCATTCATCATGTTCCTTTTTCATTATCTTTCACTTTACGTTGCATAATACTTCGTTCATTCATTCATTATCATAACACGTAAAGTTATAGGAAAGATAATCATACAACATCACAAGGAAAATAAACATATCATTCATACATCATCATGCAGGGCATCATACATACATCATGCATAACCATGCAACATCATCATCATCATGCATAAACATAATCAATACATTACATGCCCAATATACCATCTTTGACCTTAAAAGTCAACTTTCATAACCCTCGAGAACTTCCTAGGTTCAAGCTTACATTACTCCTTTTTCTCCCAAAAAGTCAGAATTTTCTAAGTGTTCATCCGTATTTGCTGTAGTCATCCGCATTTCCTAAAGTTCATCCGCATTGACAATAGTTCATCCGCATTGGCTATAGTTCATCCGCATTTGCCATCCGCATTTCTATACTTAGTCAATGCTCATCCGCACTGACTCACTTCATCCGCATTGACTTACTTTGCTCATCCGCATTTCCCATACTTAGGCAAATGCTCATCCGCATTTCCTGCACTTAGTCAATGTTCATCCACATTGACTTATCCATTGGTTAATTTTCATCCGCATTAACCCTTTTCATCTGCATTTACTTTCAAACACTTGAGCAGATTTAAAGACTTATGAAGTGGATCCAAAACATCATAATCAATTTCCATGCACCATTCATAAGGTTCTAAGCTTAAATCTTACCCTCTAAGCCTTAGAACATGATCATACATCATCAAGCATGAACATAGTCACACATCACATCATACCATCATCACACACACATTCAAGCATACGGGTCCGAAACCCAATTAAATAAAAACATACATTCATGCATTTCCGCCCCAAAATTAGTTAAAAACCAGTAAAAGAGGGGTCCTAGAACTCACCTTTACAGCTCTTAAGTATGCTTCCTCCAAACTCATTTGCAAATTGAATTCAGCTACTTAGAACCCACTAAAAGCAACATAGCCGAACACATACAAACACACATAAGCATAAACCCGAGGATATGACCAATTAAGAACACCATAAAAGCATGAATTCTTACCTTGAATTCGAATTCTTTCTTCTTATTCTTCTGCAAAGCCGAGAATTTGCTGCTCCCAGCTACTCTCGCTCTCTCTAAAACCCGAAAATCAGTGTGTAGGTGACATATGGGCGGCCATACCACCTTTAACACCCACTTTTCAAACATTTTGTCCTTTTGGACACTTTTTACCCCTAGACTTGGGTTTTATTTCTTTTCCTTCTTTTCTTTACTTATTTTTCTTTCTTCGACCTTAAAATAACTGGGTGTTACAGGATGACCAAATCTATGAGGAAGAACTTGATCAGAAAGAGCAAGAGAAAAGCTAGGAAGGCTCAAGAGATCAAGGCCACTTTTGATTCTAGGCAGAAACAAGTTTTTATCTCTGGAAGGTTTGAAGTGGTGAAGACTGAAGACATCACCTAAACTATACTGCCATGAATTTTGGTTGATGTTCAAATCATCTTAGCACCAAGAAGAAGGCTGATCTGTTGTGTACCACTGCTACACAACCTGGACTATCCAACTCCAGAACAGTGCTTAGCCCAAAAGGACTGTCTCAGCATCTGCAAAGATGAGGTGGAGAAGGGATGTGATCAAAATCAGTCTTGTTCTCAGCAGAAGGCTCTTGGGAAGAAGAAAATGGAATGTGTTAATTGTGAAAGTATCTCTCATCTTGCCAAGGATTGTCCATACAATCCAAGAGGTACTCTCCATATGACCATGAAAAGGACTGCCAAGAGTTCCAATAAAATTCCAGCTTCTGAAGGAAAATTTGTTTCCTTCAGAGCTCTAAATCAAAGAAGAAGGCAAGTGGAAAATTACATTCGGAAGAAAATTTGGTCTCGGAAGAAAGGAATAATTCCGAAGCACTGAAGTCTGTTGCAGTGTTTGCAAAATCTTCCGAAGGTCCGGTCATCAAAACTTCCGAAGTCTCAAAAGCTTTGGAAGTGTTGAAGGTCAAGTCCAAACTTCCAAAGGTGGTGTGGAAGTCGAAGAAAGACCAAGTGACTGAATATTCTCCATCAACAACAGTTCAAGATCCTCAAACCATAACTATAGGATCTATTACTGTTGCATTACCTTCTACTTCTTTTAATGAGCCCAAGACCAGTAAGGCTTGGGTTTCCAAATGTAACTAATCATTTTCTTTGTGCAGGAACAACTCAAGACAAACAAGAATGTCTGGATCATTGATAGTGGTTGTTCCAGGCACATGACATGCAATAGGTCACTATTCCAGAACTTTGAAAGAATTGATAGAGGGCCAGATGCTTTTGGATGAGAGCGTGGGTACAATCTTCTAAGTGTATCCCAATTTTGTGATCAAAGTCATAACATGCTCTTTACTGAGCATGAGTGCATTATTCTCAAGCCCGGGTTGTCATTCCTTATGAGCATATTCTGCTTAGAGCCCCCTGGAAAGGGAACATGTACAAGATGGATTAGCAAGAGACATATCCCTCTAGAGAAGTCTCATGCTTTCTATCTAAAGCCAATAATGATGAATCTTTTCTATGGCATAAAAGAATGTTCCATATAAAATTTAAGAACATGAATAAACTGATTAAGAATGATTTGGTAACTGGAATACCAAAGAAAGAGTTTACAAGTGATGATCATTGTGTTGCATGCCTGAAAGCGAAGCAACATAAAGTTTCTCATAAGCCTAAGAAAAGAATCTCCATCACTACACCCCTACACTTGTTACATATGGATCTCTTTAGCCCCACCAATGTAATGAGTCTAGGAAGGACCTCTTAATGTTTGGTGATCATAGATGACTTTACAAGATTCACTTGGGTTTTCTTCCTTAGAACTATGGATGAGACCCCTGAGATTCTAAAGAATTTCATCTTAAAGATTGAGAATCAATGTGATCGCAAGGTCAAAACCATAAGATGTGATCAAGGAACTGAATTCAAGAAGCAAATCCTTGATATATTTTGTGATGAAAAGGGTATTACAAGACAATACAGTGCTCTCAAGACTCCTTAGCAAAATGGTGTTGCTGAGAGGAGAAACAAGACATTAGTTGAAGCTGCAACAACCATGTTGTCTGACTCTAAGCTACCTGTTGATACATATATGTACCTAGATCATGATCTGAATGTAATATGTCTTACACTTATGTAACTATTGGGTACTTAATGAAATACAAATATTTGGTTGTGTTTATAATGTTTAAATATTTCATTAATGAGTTGATTAACGCATATTGACGTAATTATATAGGTTTGTGATTGTTTGAAGTGTTATGCATAGTGTTATAATGTTAAATACACTCAAACTTGGTGAAGTGAAGTTCTCATGCGTCCGAATGGCCATGCGACTAAGTGTTCATGCGCCTAAATAGTCCATATGCCTGAACAACTTCATATGTCTAACTCAGTCGCACGACTGAAAGCTCTGGCGTGCGAATGGATCAAATGCATGGATCAATCGCACGACTGAACCATGCTAATGGTTCAGTCGCCCGAATGAGCAACCTTAACCCATAAATACCACTTAATTCGTGAAAAAACGTAACATTTAAGGAGCATTCATTCCTATTCAATTCCAGACGTACCCTAGCCATCCAGAAGCCTCCAAGTTCGTACTCCAAGTTCACAAAACGTTGCTGATCGATTCCAATCGATTATTCACTTTAGATACAATATCTTATTGTTTCTACGTGCGTTCTCACTGATTGGATCACCAATCAAATAGGATTCTGCACTATTTGGTTTGGTCTACACGTTAATTAGTTTGTATTTCGTTTGAATACAAAATCCTAACAAGTGGTATTAGAGCTTTGGCTCTTGATTACGTGTGATTCAATCAATTTTGATACAAAGGTTGTGTTTTTTCACTAAAAACGCAATCTTTTTGTGTCAAAAGTTGTCTTGGACGTCCCCTGCTCATCAAGTTTTGGTTTCTGCAGCATGAGGCGATTAGGGTTGGTGAAAATTGGGGTTTTTTACGGCTAAAACACGTTAAACCTATAAATTTTCAAAAAACAGCAGCTTCAGTCGCCCGATTGACCCAATCGCATGACTGGACTTCATTCGCATCCCCAGACGTACGATTGAACTCAGTCGCATCTTCATTCGTACGACTAAGCCTATCGGTCGCATTGTTCATACGCATCAGTTTCACTCACACGACTGGACCAATCGCTTAGTTCAGCCACACGATTGAACCAGTTGGATAGTTTCATTCGCACGGGTAGCCCATTCGCATTGCTCCATTCACACCAGTTAACAGATTGTTTAAGAGACTTAAAGTTAATCGAGATGGAGGATCAGTTGTCAGCGTTTACAACTGGGAAGGACTCACGGATTCAGAACTTACTGCTACTGGAGAGTGAGGTGTGGAATCATAATAAACCCCCGAAGCTTATAACATTAGATGAGTTTCCCCACTGGAAACAACGTTTTGAGATCTACCTCAATGGAGTGGATACAAATATGTGGGAAGCTATTGAGATGGGATACAGTATGCCGGTGGGAGCAGATGGGGTGAAACTTACTCTAGGAGGAATGACTGATGCACAGAAAGTTAAATATAATGCTGAAAAGAGAGTATATGCATTGCTAACACAGTCTATCCCTAAGGACATTTTTCACCAATTCTCAGAGAATAAACAAGCCAATAACTTATGGGATGAGCTGGAGAAAAGATATGACAGGAATGCTTCGTTGAAGGCAATTAAAGCTAAGGAACTGAAGAAAGAATTTGACAACTTTTCATCGATGGAAAGAGAGTTTAGACGATGTCATTAATAGATTCTACCATTTGATGAGTGAGCTGCACACACATGGTGTCACAACTATCATGGAAGATAAAGTGTCAAATTTTGCTGACGGGTTGCCAGAAAGTTAGGATTCTTTGTGTCAAATCTGAGACAGAATGGATTGCTATCAAAGTTGGACATCAATGATTTCATACTAAAGCTGCGAGAAGAAGCACTAAGGATGAAGTATCGAGCTCAGAAGTCTTCGTACACTCAGAATCCAGCTTTGTACAATGCCACTCCTCAAGTAAAGACGTCTGGAGCACCTCTTCAGACTGCTTTTATGTCAAGCTCATCTGGTCCTTCACAAGTCTCTCCTTCAGGATCAGAAACGTAAGGGTCTTCTAGTACCCAATATATCGGATCAAAAGCAAATGCTACCAGACTGAAGACTGAGAATCTTAGAAACGTGACTGTAGAAGTAGCTCGAGAGCACATGGATCTCTTGGCAGCAGTGGTCCATTCCTATGATGGACTCATTGCTAGAAAAATTGGAAACTGCCATCTGGCAGATGAGGACTACGAGCAGGTTGATGAGACTGAACTGGAAAGGATGGATATTATGTGGGCCTTAGCAAGTGCTGTCCGGAGAGCAAAGAGGTTCATGAAGAAGACCGGACAAAACTTGGTTGCTACTAAGGACACTACTTTTGGTTTTGACAAGAGCAAGGTGACCTGCTTCAACTGTGGAGAAAAGGGTCACTTCAAAAGAGAATGTGTGAAGCCAAAGAAGACTGGAAACGGGAATCCATTCTCGTCCTTCACTCGTCAAGACAAGCAAGCTAGCAATTCTACATCATCAGGCAAGGATCCAAAAGCTTTGACCGCCCATGATGATGAAGGACAGGACTGGAGCTTTAGGTTTGTATCTCCGGGAGAATCCATATTGTGAGCGTGGATGACTTAGATGATGATTCCGCAAGTGAAAGAGATATAGCAGTTGAGATAGCGATGTCACATAGTGAAGAAACTACAACAGAGGTCAGCTACAAGCCTGAAGAAGGGACGTCTACAACAAAGAAAGAATCACCAGAACCAGAGACATCTGATGCTACACTGATGACTACTTCATCAGAACCTCCTCATGTAAGTTCTACTGACCAACTTTTCAAAAATTGTTGAGATCAGTGATCTAAGTTTGATTAATTAGAGAGTATTGCAGCGGAGTACGGACAACGAATTAAAAATTCACAAGAACACAATTGATATTCAATGTAACAGTAAATGGTTATAGAAAAAGAGTATTCTGCAAAAGAGATATTTCATTTATATGCTTTCGTGGTGGCTTAATGTCACACTTTACAATTAGGTCAATATTCCTTATATAGGATATGTGACGTCTGCTGATGTCACTTGATAGTGACATCTAACAGAATTATTCAAACTACTGAAACTATGCAAACTACTGAGAATGTTCTCAACTACTGATTACATCTCAGAGAATGCTTAAGTACAAAAACATAAAACTACTGAAACTAAACTACTGAAACTATAACTACTGAAAAGTAAATTACAAGTACCGAAAGGAAACCAATACAACTACTAAAGTTGATAACTCCAGCTGTTGTGACAACTACTGATCACTTTGGTCTTCAGTCTTTGTCTTCAGTCTTTGTTCTTCAGACTTTGTTCTTCAGACATTTACTTTCAGACTTTGTCTTCAGCTGATAGCTTCAGACTTTGTCTTCAGTACTTTACTTTCAGACTTTGTCTTCAGTACTTTACTTTCAGACTTTGTCTTCAGCTGATAGCTTCAGACTTTGTCTTCAGTTCTTTACTTTCAGACTTTGTCTTCAGTAGTAGTCTTCAGTTCTTGTCTTCAGACTTTGTCTTTAGACCTTGTAATCAGCTGATGTCTTCAGCTGTTGTGATCTTCTTCAGTAGTTGAAATGTCTGTGGGACTTAGAGGTTTTTCTGATTAGGCTCATTGGTTCTTTTGGTCCAACAAAAATCATGCTTGTTCTGACTGTGATAAATTTAGAGAAAGCATAGATCAGAAATTTGCTAGGTTGTTAGATCATAATGATAGCCTAGTAAAGGATTTGAAACTGTGCACTGAGGCAAATAGAGTTTTAAAACAAAATGAGCATAGTTACAAAGAAAAGGTAGACCTGTTGAATAAACAGCTTAGGGAAACTGAAGTAGTAGCATTTAACCAAGCTAATGACATTAGGCACTATCTTAACTCCCTAGAAGACACTAAGAAACAAAAAGCATTCTTAGAAGTAGAAGTTAACTCTTTAAAGCAAAAACTGCACAGTTGGACAAGTTCATCTCATATTGTCCAACACTTAGTGAGAGAGCGTAACAATGGGGAGGGCTTGGGCTATAAAGTGGTTCCACCACCCCTTGAGACCTTGATGAACACTAAGTGTAAACCAATAAGTAACAATCCCATCAAGGATCATGTGGTGTCTACTCCTCTTGTAAGTGATCCAAATTCCTCAGGTTCTTCAATTGAATTTGGAACAAAACAAAAGGAGGCCACTTCAAAGGCAAAGGGTAAAATGCCTTGTGTTAATCTGGAAAAAGAATTTGAAAAGGCTAATATAAAGTCAGGGTTAAACAAAGTCAAATCTGAACCTAAAAAGACTGTTAATGTTAACCTTACACAAGTCCCACGTCAAAGACCAGTTAACCAAAATGGAAAAGTTGTTAAGAATGTCAAAACAGTTAAGTTTGCTAAACAACATCATACATCAAAAGAAGTAGAGTCAAAACCCAAACAAAATGATGTCACTAGGATGTCACACACATCTCCACAACGAAAGTTTAATCATAAAGTTGATAGCAGGTCATGCTACAACTGTGGAGAGTGTGGACACAATGCTTTCTTTTGTCCTTACTTTCAGACACCTAGGAAGAAAATTGAACTTCATAACTCAAAACCAAGGTCTTCTAAGAGGAGTTCTTTAACTCCACCTAGAAGAACTAGTGAACCCAAAGTTCAACCCATTAGCCAGATGTCTATTTATCACAAACAGGCCCTTACACAAATCTGGCTTGTGGAAAGAAAAGGCATCCTCTATGTATGATAATGATGACAAGAAGGCACCTGAGCTACCCTCACCCTCTAAGGGTCAATGGGTTGAACTCATGATGTGTGATGCCTCTAGGAAACCCAAGCCAGTAAAGGCTTGGGTTCCTAACCTTAACTAATGCTTTAAATTGTATGTGCAGGGTGTTCGCTACAATGCTGAAAAGAACACGTGGATTGTAGATAGCGGAGCATCCAGGCACATGACAGGAAACATGGCTCTTTTATCAAACGTCAAACAAATAAAAGGAGGTTATATCACAGCTCAGGGAGAGGTTGGAAATCAGAAAGTTAAATTGACAAAGTGAACTACGTTCAACAACTTCAAAACAACTTACTCTTTGTTTCCCAAATATGTGACAAAGGGTTTAAAGTCATATTTGACAACAAGAAGTGTTACGTCCTAAAGAAAGACTATGTGATTTCGGAGGACCAAGTTCTAATGACAGCTTCAAGATATAAAGACCTTTATGTTTTGGATCTCTCAACGGCTTTTACAACAGATCATGAAGTTCAGTGCTTCCTATCAAAAGCTACTGAGAAGGACTCCATTTCCTGGCACAGGAGAATGGGACACATAAATCAACGGAAGATGAATCACTTGATTCAAAAGGATCTAGTGAGAGGTGTAACATCAAAAATTTCCAACTTCCTGATTTCTGTGTAGCATGCAAGAAAGGCAAACAGACGAAGAAGACGCATAAGGAAAAGAAAGTTCATTCTATCAAGCTTCCTCTTGAACTTCTTCACATGGATCTGTTTGGTCCAGTCAGTACAAAGAGCATTGCAGGTGACCTATACTGTTATGTGGTTACTGTTGACTACTCAAGATTCTCTTGGGTAATGTTTTTGAAGTCCAAGTTAGAAACATTTGAGTCATTCAAAGAATTAGTAACCACACTGGAACCTCTCTACAAGCTGAAGGTGAGACAGGTACGCTCAGACAACAGGACTGAATTTAAGAATCAGTGGATGGAAGCTTACTGCCAGGAAAAGGGAATTGTGCACCAGTTCACCTCTTCCTACACGCCTCAGATGAATGGTGTTGCTGAGAGAAAGAATAGAAGCTTGATAGAGACAGCATGGACAATGCTAGCAGACTAGAAACTGCCTATCCAATTCTAGAATGAGGCAGTAGCTAATGCATGTTATACGTTAAATCGAGTCCTGGTAGTCAAGCGCCATGGCAAGACATGTTACAAATTACTACAACGACGTAAACCTAATCTGGAGTATCTCGAACCATTTGGCGCGCCGTGCACACTTCTAAAGAAAACTCAAGAAGGAAAATTTAGCGAGAAGACTAATGAAGGGATTTTCTTAGGATACAACATACCGAACAAGAGAGTTTACAACAACTCAACGGGTTTAGTAGAAGTGAGGTGTAATGTTGATGTTAAGAGATATACCACACCCCCTACTGGAAAAGGACCTACTTACTTTTTCGACTATGATGGATTCTTCAAGTCCTTCAACATCCCTATCTCCCTTTCTGATGACGAGTTAGCTACACGAATGATGTATGATATCTTGAATACACCATATCGTGATCCAACATCATCGAGCTCACAGGGAGAATCATCTCATCACTCAGGAGGAGCACTAGAAGACAGTGACTCCTCCTCAAAAGATGAATCTACAAAGGATGACCAGAACAATCAGGAGACACAGGTACCAATTTCTGCAAGTCCACAAACATCTAACAGTGATGCTTCTTCGACTTCTGATCCTCAAACTCCTTCTACCTCAGATGCAGAACCAAATGTTCATAATCTTGGCTCTGAGGTAGTTGTTCCTACCACTCTAGGATCACATCTAAATGTCTATCATCCCCTAGAAAATGTCATTGGGGATGTCAGATCAAGAGTGCAGACCAGAAATCAGCTGTACTCAGCTGATTATGCCTCGATAATGGAAAAAGGATACATTCACGATGGTGCTTATCGGTGTTTTGTCTCGCAGTTTGAGCCAAAATACATCAGTGAAGCACTGAATGATGAGGCATGGGTGAGTGCTATGCAAGAGGAACTTCTTCAATTCAAGAAGTTAGGTGTATGGACACTGGTAGATAGACCTAAAGGTGCTAAGGTCATCGGCACCAAATGGGTCTTGAAATGCAAGAAGGATGATCAAGGTGTCATTATCAGGAACAAAGCTCGACCGGTAGTTCAAGGATTTCGACAAGTCGAGGGGATTGATTATAATGAAGTGTTTGCACCCGTGGCCAGGATGGAAGCCATCCGTATCTTCCTTCCCTATGCATCATATATGAAGATCAAAGTCTATCAATTATATGTGAAGAGTGCATTCCTTCATGGTGAAATTCGAGAGACAGTTTATGTTAGTCAACCCGAGGGATTTGAAGATCCTTATCATCGGGACAGAGTTTACAAACTTGACAAGGCCTTATATGGGCTTCATCAAGCTCCAAGAGCCTGGTATGAGAAACTCTCGACTCATAATGTGAAACACGAATTTCGCAGGGGAGTCATTGAATGCACACTGTTTATCAAAGAAAAGGATCGAGATTTACTGCTAGTATAGATATATGTCGATGACATAATCTTCGGTTCAAAGAACGAAGAGTTATGCAAAGAATTTGAAGCAGTAATGAAGGCAGAGTTCGAGATGAGTGCCATGGGGGAAATGAAATTCTTTCTCGGGTTATAGGTGGATCAGACACCCAAAGTGTTGGACCAAAAGAACCAATGAGCCGGATCAGAAAAACCTTAAGTCCCACAGATGTCACAACAACTACTGAAGTCCACAACAGCTGAAGACAAGTGCTGAAGACAAAGTCTAAAGACACAAGTGCTGAAGACAAAGTCTGAAGACAAGTGCTGAAGACAAAGTCTGAAGACACAAGTGCTGAAGACAAAGTCTGAAGACACAAGTGCTGAAGACAAAGTCTGAAGACAAGTGCTGAAGACAAAGTTTGAAGACACAAGTGCTAAAGACAAAGTCTGAAGACACAAGTGCTGAAGACAAAGTCTGAAGACACAAGTGCTGAAGACAAGTATCAGTCGTTGTCACAAAGCTGAAGAGGTCTTCTTCAGTAGTTGTGACGGTTCTCTTTCAGTAGTTTTATGTTTTTCTTTCAGTAGTTTTGTAAAACGACTGAAGAGCTTGTTCTTCAGTCGTTGTAGTTTCAGTAGTTTCGTATCAGTAGTTTTATGTTTTGTACTTAGCACTCTGATATGTTCTCAGTAGTTGTGAGCATTTCAGTAGTTTGTTAAGTTTTAGTTATTTTTGTAATAAATCTGCCAGATGTCACTATCCCGTGATATCAGTAGTGATTGCACTCTATATAAGGAGTGTCAACCTAATTGTAATCGATGAATGATTGAGCAGAAACATTTGATATTATTGAAAAATTCCTTTTCACAGAAATATATTCTCTCGTTACAAACGTATTTGTTCTTAATGCATACGAATATCAAATTCTTGCTATAATTTGTCTGATTCTTGTTCTTATTCCGTTGCGTTACACGCTAATCCATCAAACTTGAGATCACTGATCCTGTCAAATGGTATCAGAGCTGGTTCATCGTTGATCGATCTAATAATTGATCAATTAAACTGCTATCCAAGATCCAAGTTTTATTGAATTAGCACTTTTGCAAGAAACGGTTATAGAGATTGAATTTTCTGTGTTTTTGGTCATTCATCCTGAGATTTATTCTTGGTTTTCATTGAGTCTGTTGTGGTCTATGTAAAATCTTTTAAAAGCTTGAAGTAAATTGTATTTGGACCTAAAATGACTACTCCTTCCATGATCCTCACAATACTGGTTCCTCAACCAAGCCTCCGATGCTGGTTAGGAATGAGTATAACATATGGCAACGACGAATGCTCCATCACCTGTCTGTTAACAGCTCAGGTTGTTGGACATCAGTGGTACATGGTCCACACAAGCCTATGGTGAATAACCTGGAAACCAATCAAATGGTTCCAAAGAGGAGGGAGCAATACTCAGATGAGGATAAGAAATTGTTTGAGATTGATGCAAAAGCCCATGGAATTCTGACCATGGCACTGCCCAATGAAATCTATTCTGGGCTAATGCATTATGAAACTGCCCATTACCTCTGGAATGCCTTGAAAGAACAATTTGGAGGAACAGATGAGGTCTTGGCAAATAATAGAGAAATCCTTGCCCAACAATATGAGACATTCTCTCATAGGAAGGGTGAGACACTGACTCAACAGTTTGAGCGGTTCTCTTGTTTGATCTCTAAATTAAAAATGGTCAAACATGAGTACACAAATAGCCAGATGAATAACAAATTTCTCAGATCACTGCCTGAGAGATGGGACACATATACTATTGTCCTACCCTCCAGTGCAAATTGGACAAACTATCTCTCACCCAACTCCATGGGAAATTGCTCACATTTGAGAGAGAGATAGAACAGAAACGAAAACTATCATATCTGGAAAGCTCACTGATGATTTTGTACCAGGAAACACTGCCTTGGTAAGTCATCAGTCAGAGTATGCAGGATCAGAATGCCACTATGATGAGCATATTGATTTCACCTCAAACAATTCTAATCATGCCTTTGTGAGTGTTGATTGTCATTCTGGTAATAATAGTGACAATCTATGCTTTATCATGGATGATTTGAAGGGCATTGCTGATGATGATTTAGAAGAGATGGATATTTTGAGCCAAATGGCCTTGATCAATATCAGATCTCAGAAATTCTACAAGAGAACTGGCAGGAAATTTCCTGGACTCTCTGACGAAACCAAAGTTGGTTTTGACAAGAGCAAGTTGAAGTGTCACAAATGCCACAGGCTTGGACACTTTGCAAGAGAGTGTAGATCAACTGGATCTAACACTTCTGCACCCTTTTTGACTTTTCCAAATAACAATTCACAATTCAAAGGGCAACATTCTGCTGGTTCTAGTCATTCATCACACCCTCAATCTCCTGCATATTTTGTTCCTCAGGGTCAAATGCCATATCCTTATCCCTGCTATTATATGCCACAGTCAAATCAAGTTCAAGCTCCTATAGTACCACAATCTCATGCACTACCAGAACCTCAACCATCTCCATCTCAATCACAACCTCATCACAGCTTCTTCACACCTAGAGTCGTTGACTGGAGTAGCTTACCTAATAACTTGTCTGGTCACACTGAGCAATACTATGCTGGTGCTAGTCAACATGGTGGTGAACACCCTTTTGGAAATCTTGCTCTCATGGCCCTGGAGTCTACTGAGGGTTCCTGTTCAAATGCATCATCTTCACAGGTAACTCAGGTATCTTCAGAGGCTAAAGCCAAGTTATGTTCTGAATCATGCATAGCTGCCTTTGTCTCTATTAGAGAGGCAAATGTAGCATTAATAAATCAAAAACTTGAGTTTCAGAAAACCATTTTCAAAAGAAAAGCTGAGTATGAGTCTGCTCTTAACAGTAAAGGTGATGAGATTTATAAACTTAAATGCCAATTAAATGATGAAAAGGCCAAGCTAGAGGTTATTCTGGAAGACCACAGGAGTCTCAAAGAAAAACTTGCAGTGACCCAAGTTGAGTGTGAACGCTGGGTCTCATCATGCAAGGGATTTGAAATGCTTCTTAGCAAGCAAACTGCTTCAAATGTGAAGTTTGGCATTGGTTACAACCATACTGCTCCACCAACAGACTTTACTCCTAACTCCATAGTTAAGTCTGAAAGTGAAAGCAATCTCCAAACCACATTATCGTGTGAGTCATTCTCCAATGATAATCTAAGATTAGAGAATGAAACCAGTGTTAAGATCTCAACAAATAAATTGACTAATGGTCTAACTACTGAGACTCATATGAAGCTGAGTACTTCAGATGTTGTTCCTCAAAGTACCCCAAGTACTGAAAGAGACCCAACATCTGAAAAGCATTTCAAATCAGTTGAAATACAAGGACTAACAACTGCTGAGGAATCCATCAAACAGTCTATTAGGACGGATGGAAAACAGCTGAATTACCAGTCTTCAGCTGTTACAAATCCTTTTGTACCTAGTACTGATAGGAGGAAAGTACTGAAGATCACACCTTTAGTAGTTTCCACTTCAGCAGTAAAGATGTCCAAGATGAAGAATAAACCATGTGAAATTTGTGGTAAATTCAATCATCTATCTGATGAATGTTGGTACAAAAAGGGTTTAAAGCTCCAAAGGGATGAGCTCATTAAACTAGAAATAAGTAAAATGAAAACTGAGTTTGAGACCAAGTTTGTACCACAATCATCTCAACCTGATAAACCCAAGGCCTTACCCAAATCCACTAAGAAGGATGCGGTTTATCAGAAGACAGCTGATATTGTTCCTCATGATAAACATAAGACTAAGTCTGTGAAATCTAAGAAGGAGGAAATGGTGGGTCACAGGAACTCATCAAAAACAAGCTCTGGAGTGTCAAATGAACTGAAAGCTCGAGCTTCAAATCAGACACAACTTGTTATGATGGTTTAGCATCTGTTGGGGAGAGTTAACCAACTTGAAGCCCATGTGATCAAACCACTAGAGAGGAATTCCAGGCCCAAATCCATTTTAGCACCATCTCCATCTTCATCAACTGTTAATCATGAGAAACCAGCTATGGTTAAATCTATTGATAAAGTCAGTCCCAAAACCAAAAAGGTTTGGGTCTCCAAAGCTAACTAGATTCTTATGATTATGCAGGGTTCTTCAGCATGCCAAAGAAGCATCTGGTATGTGGATAGTGGAGGATCCATGCACATGACTGGGAGCAGCTCTCTTCTTCATGATTACTCTCAGGGAAAGAAGGGATTTGTCTCATTTGGAAATGATGCTAAAGGTTACATCATTGGAAAGGGATTTGTGTCTAATGGAGATATTAGATTTGATGATGTCAACCATGTGGAGAATCTCAAATACAATCTGTTGAGTGTCAGTCAGATGTGTGACAAAGGACATGTTGCTCTTCTCACAAGCCAGAACTGTAGGATTCTGTCTTCCAAGGTTCTGAGCCTGATTGACAAAGTACTGGATGATAATACTCTCCTGAAGGCTAACAGGATAGGAAGAGTATATGCCTTGGATCTGTCAAAGAAAATTGAGTTAAGAGGCCATCCATGCTTGTTCTCCAAGGCCTCTCTCCAAGAATCTAAACTGTGGCATAGAAGGCTGGGTCATGTTAATCTCAAAAACATGAATCAGCTGATCCACAAGAGTTTAGTGAGAGGTCTTCCAATAAAGGAGTTCAATTGTGATGAAATCTGCACTGCAAGCTTAAAAGGGAAACAACATAAAGTTTCATTCCCAACCATAGAAGAATCCAAGTCTAATGCCTGCTTACAACTACTGCACATGGATCTTTTTGGTCCTGTGAAGGTAATGAGTATGGCAAAGAAGAAATAATGTCTGGTAATTGTGGATGATTACTCTAGATATGTATGGACCTTCTTCTTGCATTCAAAGGATGAGGCTGCTCAGTCCATTATGAACTTTGTGTTACACGTTGAGAAGCAGTATTCCCTTCCAGTTAAGTGTGTGAGGAGTGACAATGGTACTGAATTCAGAAACCACACTCTTGATGAGTTTTACTTGTCAAAGGGAATCAAGAGGCAGTATAGCATCCCAAGGACTACAGAGCAAAATGGAGTAGTGGAGAGAAATAATAGGACCCTCATTGAAGCTGCAAGGTCCATGTTGGCTGATTCTGGTCTGCCACTGACTTTTTGGGCTGAAGCTGTCAATACAGCTTGCTATGTACAGAATAGAGTTCTAGTAAATCAGAGGTTGATGAAGACTCCATATGAAGTTCTTCATTATTTGGCCCCTTTGATTTCATTCTTTAGAGCATTTGGGTGTCCCTGTTACATTCTCAACATAAAGGATCAACTCCAAAAGTTTGATTCTAAGGTGGATGCAGGGTATTTTGTTGGGTATTCATCCACTTGCAAGGCTTATAGAGTATTCAACTATCGAACAAAGATAGTTGAAGAAACCTTGCATGTGAAGTTCAATGAATCCCCTAAGGATACAATTCCACAAAACCCTGTGGAGTTGTTTGATCTGGACATTCTGCAATATGTTCCTTATCAACCACCTACTGTTACAGATCATATGAATCCATCATCTTCTGTAGCTAGTCATCCATCTGGTGTTACTGATGATGATGATGATATCAGTAATCACCTTTTCAGGTTTAGTGATCAACTGCCTGATTCAGCTAGACCTGATGTTCCTGTAGCTTCAGTAGCACAATCCACAACAAATGCTGATGAGATTTCTACAACTTCAACTTCCTTTGAATTACCATCTACTGATTGGTTTCAAGGAAATGCTTCACCATCACCATCTGTTGCTGCTGAGCCTGCTACAAACACTTGCACAAATCTTATTGTGTACGAAGATCTGAAGAATCACCCTATGTCTCAAATCATTGGTGATATCAATGCTGGCGTTTCAACAATAAGTCAATTGTCAAATTTCTGCTTCTATGCTCTCTTCATTAGTCAGCAAGAGCCAAAGAACTATCACATTGCCTTAAGGGACAATGGATGGGTTGAAGCCATGCAGCTTGAGCTTCTTCAGTTCAAGAAACAGCAAGTGTGGGAACTGGTTCCTCTACCTCCAGGTAAGTGTGCAATAGGCACTAAATGGGTGTTTAGGAACAAAACTGATGAAAATGGGCTTATTGTTAAGAACAAGGCTAGACTGGTTGTACAGGGGTTTTCATAAGAGGAAGGTATTTATTATAATGAAACCTTTGCCCCTGTAGCCAGACTGGAAGCAATTCGATTGTTTTTAGCTTATGCTGCTTATCACAACCTTAAAGTTTTTCAAATGGATGTCAAAAGTGCATTTTTGTATGGGAAAATTAAAGAAGAGGTTTATGTATGTCAACACTAGGTTTTGAGGACAATAAACATCCTAATTGGGTGTATAAGCTTGATAAGGCTCTCTATGGGTTGAAACAAGCTCCTAGAGCCTGGTATGAGACATTATCAAACTTTCTTATGGAAAATAATTTCACTAGAGGCTCCATAGATAAGACTTTATTCATTAAGAAAGCTGGGCAGCATAATCTACTTGATCAAATTTATGTAGATGATATTATTTTTGCATCCTCTGATCCACAGTTGTGTGATGCCTTTACAAAGTTGATGCAACAGAAGTTTGAAATGAGTGCCATGGGAGAATTACAGTTCTTTCTGGGTTTGTAAATCAAACAAAAGGCTGATGGAATTTTCATTCATCAGTCCAAATACACAAAAGATCTTTTGGAAAAGTTTGATTTACAAAAGTGTAAGCCTGTTCTACTCCCTTGTGCAACACCACACAGCTGGATACAGATCAAAAAGGTAAAGTGGTTGATGAAACACTTTACAGATGTATGATTGGGTCCTTGATGTACTTAACAGCTTCTAGACCAGATATTATGTTTGCTACATGTGTTTGTGCTAGATTTCAGGCTGCGCCTAAGGAGTCTCATTTGATTGCAGTCAAGAGGATGTTTAGATATCTGCAAGGCACTCCATCTCTAGGTTTATGGTATTCTACTAGAAATTCTGGTAAATTAGTTGCTTTTTCTGACAGTGACTATGCAGGGTGTAAGTTGACAAGAAAGTCCACTTCTGGAGGATGCCAATTCTTAGGCAACTGCTTGATTTCTTGGCAGAGTAAGAAGCAGACCTCAGTTGCAATATCAACTGCTGAAGCAGAGTACATTGCTGCTGCAAGCTGTACATCTCAGGTACTCTGGCTTCAAAACTAATTATTGGATTATGGCATAACAGAGACTAAGACCCCATTGTTAATGGACAGCTCTTCAGCACTTTGTATTGTCAAGAATCCTGTCCAACACTCTAGGACTAAACATATTGAAATCAGACACCATTATATTAGAGATTGTTCTGAAAAAGGTCTGATTGATCCAAAATTTGTTCCTAGTGCTGATGAGCTTGCAGACATTTTCACTAAGCCCTTGGATAGCACAACTTTCCAAAACCTAGTGTTAAGGCTTGGTATGCTGCAGCTAGAATAAGTGACAACTACTGATGATCACAGCTCACAAGTACTGATGATCATTAGTTTATTATTGTCACATATACAAGTACTGAAGTTATTTTCCCTCCGGAAGTTTTCTTTAAACTACTAGAGCTTAACTTCTCAGTACTCAAGTACTTTATTTGTTAAAACAATTGATGTAGTTACAACAGCTGATGTAGCTACAACTACTGTTGTCAGAAATACAAATATGTACTGATGTCCTATGAAACATCTGAAAACAGATGAAAACATCTGATGAGTACGTGTTGAGGATAGTATGAAACAACTGAAAAGCAATGAATTGACACCAACTACTGATGAGCCTTTTTGTCTTCAGTAGTTTCCCAACTGCTGTTTCTTTCTAAACAACTGAAGCAAAACCATGTCTTCAGTAGTTTCACAACTACTGATGACTAACACCAAGTCTTCAGTTGTTTACAACAACTGCAGGATCGTTTAAGGGTTTGAACACAATACAACACAACAACACAATGAGGAGATTATCTAAACTCTAATCAAACAGTAAACTGGGTTAATCAAAAGTGATACAAAGAACACAAGTAAAGCAAGGGACAGAACAGGAGAATATGGTTTTCAAGGATGCAGTATATTGCTTTCTCAAGTTCTTTTACAAGTGTTACAAAGTATATGAAAGATACAAGAAACTTGAAATACTTATACTACAACTACAGCCGGCTATACTATGAAAGCCAGCTCGATACAATTGACTAGACACTAACAAAATCAATTGTAGAATCAAAAGGCATATCTGCCTTTGACCTTGTGACTATGACATGCCATAGCTCACGTCCTTATACATTACAAAAAGGATAAAGTACATAAAGTAGAAAGTTTCAGACTCAAGACCTCAATGTACAATTACCAAAAGCATGGACCTTTTCACCAACTCTTGTAAGTTGGTGACTTATCAGAGATGCAGCGGAAAAGGTGCTTTATAGAACAGTACATCAGATAAAGCATGTGTACTAAAAGTCTTCGGAAGAAATCTGTCTTCATAGGGTGAAGCTTCGGAAGACTTTGTCTCTTGAAGCTTCGGAAGACTTCATATTTGGCTTCGGAAGATATTGGTCTTGGCTTCGGAAGATTTTACACTTAGAATGTTTTCTAATGTATTGTGTAAAACTTCCGAAGCATTCTTCACTTCAGTAGTTAGTGCATGTTGCTGAGACACTTTGGATGTTTTGGGTTGCATCAGACTTAAGGAATCCTTACAACAACTGATGGTAAAACCAAAGTCTTTAGTAGTTTCCAACTACTGATGACTAATACCAAGTCCTCAGTTGTTTCATCACCTGAAGTCAAAACTGTCTTCAGTAGTTTTATAACTACTGATGACTAAATCTGAGACTTCAGCTGTTTCAACGTCTGACGGTTAAAACCAAGTCTTCAGTTGTTTTATAACAACTGCTGATCACACCAATACGGTCAGTCATTCCAAACCTCTGAAAGTTAATACCACGTCATCAGTAGTTTCAACAACTGATGACTACCACCAAAACCTTCAGTCGTTTTCTAACCCTACCCTTAAATACCTTATCCCACCTTCAGAGTTTTTACTTTCTTCTCTTCTCAAACCTAACGTTCAAAAACTCTGTAACCTCTCTTCATCAATGGCGACCATGCAACTAAAACCTTGACAAAACTATGTCGCACGTCTCACAAAATCACCATACTGGACCAAGTTTCACAACGCCATTGATTTAATGGTTCAGTCACCTTACGAAACGGCTTTTCTGTTAAATCCCACCATATATGCCGAATCTCTTAACCAATTCTGGACAAACGTCACTCTTGTCTCTGAGGAGAATGACACAGAGTCTCTTCAATCGTTTGTCCTTCGTCAAAAAGTGGTCATTACTCCAGACATTCTTCGCCAAACCCTCAATCTGGATGATGCCACTTTCCCAACTGGTTATCCAAAGGGCACAATAGATCAATCATTTGCTCACCATGGATACCAGGGTAACCTGAGTGCATCTACCATATTGAAGAAACATTTCCAGGATGTCGAACGTCTCATCTTTCACATGGTAAATGTCTGCCTTGCCCCCAAGACTTCATCATGGGATCAAATGTCCACAAGGTGGCAACAGGTAATGTACTCCATCCTTGAGCAACAACCTTTAAATTTTTCTGAAATACTATTTTTAGAGCTCAAGGATATGGCCCAAAAACAACTTGCTAACCGTTGGATATTATATCCTCGGTTCATAATGGCCATAATTGAAAACCAGCTTCAAGCTGAGGGACTTGTTGGCCTGGGAGTCCCTGCTACGGCTGTATTGCCTGAAGTATACTCCCGGCACAACTCTGACCAATCACTAAAAATGGCTGCCAAGCTGCGCAAACCCACGCAGCTGGAACCCACAGCCACCACCTCCAAACCCAAGGTCCCCACCAAACCCACTAAAAAGAAGTCAAAAAAGGCTACTCAGGGAAATAAGTCCCCTAAGGATGCCCCTGCAACACAAACGCAGGCTATATCCACTGGTTATAACCCCTAGTGGATACAAGGACTTCACCAGCCACAGCCGCTCAGGATTCCTCTCAAAAGGAGCCTGCAGCAACCAAAGAAGGGGTACCCACTAATCTGGGATCTTCCTCATTTGAGGAGATTGCCATTGAAGAGCACCATTCTCCCCAGGTGCATACTGCTTTTACCCCATCTCCCACTGCAACCGCCCCACAAAGTCCTACTCTCATTATTGCAAACATGCTGACTCAGCTGCATGCCTCTCCTCCTCCCCAACAAACACCAACAAAGGGGAAAACCACAGCAATTGAGGAAGAGGATCAACATGCTTCTGACAGCCCACAGCACAAGTGTTTAACTGTTCTATCTCCTGGTGTGGATATGGAGACCAGAACATCTTGTGAGGCTGCCACCTCTTCTGATTCAGCACATGATCAGACTGAGGCTGGTAACATAGCTAAGACCTCACCAGAGGCAACAGCTGATGAAGGACATCATCCTGAGGCTGGAAGTCCCCAGTTCCAAGAAAAAGGGGCACATGCTAAAACTGGTCTACACCCAGTGCATGTACATCCTGCTACAAGCAGGAGGTCAGGTGATTCAGCATCTGCTGATGATGACCTTGTCTCTTGGAATGGACTTCCTTGAGTAAATTTTTCCCTTGGTGTCTCTGGAAAGGTGATGAAAGGACCCTTTTGTGAGTTGTCAGGGTAGCATATGAGATGATGTTGGGGTTCTATGCTATCCCTTTCAACCACATGAAGGGCTGAACCCATTTGATTGTTGGAGTTGCCAGATGAACCTTGTATGTTCATCTCCATCTGGTATCCACTGAGAATCCCATATAACTTTGTCAGAGTAAGAGTTTTAAGGTTCTCAGTCCTCTTGATTACCACACAATAATGTGTCCATTGCCTAGGAAGTGAGGACATGAACTTCCTTACAATGTCTCTGTTCTCAAGAGGAACTCCTCCATCCACTAGGGTATCCACAATCTCAACATACCTGAAGTATTGTTGGGTCATGGTTTCACCTGCTTTAAAGGTGAAATTTTCAAACTGCTGCTTCAGAAGATCTTTCTTGTTCTCCTTGGCTTCAGAGGAGCCTTCATACATCAGCTTCAATGCATCCCACAGCTGTTTAGCTGTTTTGCACTTCTTAAAACCTCTGTATACAGAGTTTGGAGAGCAGTCTGAAGAGCAGTCATGGCCTTCCTGTCAATCTCTACTCTTTTTCTATCTTCATCTGAGTAGTTGGCCATATCTTTAGGAATCATACCAGCACCAGTAGCAGAGGGGGTGCTGGGTATGAAAGGTCCATTTTCAACAGATTCCCACATTCTTAAGTCAAGAGACCTGATGAAGCCTTCCATCCTCATGCACCAGGTGTCAAAATCATCAAGAGTGATCAGTGGGGATTTGTTCATGGTTCCAGTCTCCATATCAGTCTTTGAGATGGAAGCCATTTGAAGAGTTTAGTTTTTTTTTGTGTGTGTGAGGGATCTTAAGATGGTTAGATCTTATATCAAGAGCCTGAAAGCTCTGATACCAATTGCAGGATCGTTTAAGGGTTTGAACACAATTACAACACAACAACACAATGAGGAGATTATCTAAACTCTAATCAAACAGTAAACTGGGTTAACCAAAAGTGATACAAAGAACACAAGTAAAGCAAGAGACAGAACAGGAGAATATGGTTTTCAAGGATGCAGTATATTGCTTTCTCAAGTTCTTTTACAAGTGTTACCAAGTATATGAAAGATACAAGAAACTTGAAATACTTATACTACAACCTACAGCTGGCTATACTATGAAAGCCAGCTGGATACAATTGACTAGACACTAACAAAATCAATTGTAGAATCAAAAGGCATATCTGCCTTTTGACCTTGTGACTATGACATGCCATAGCTCACGTCCTTATACATTACAAAAAGGATAAAGTACATAAAGTGGAAAGTGTCAGACTCAAGACCTCAATGTACAGTTACCAAAAGCATGGACCTTTTCACCAACTCTTGTAAGTTGGTGACTTATCAGAGATGCAGCGGAAAAGGTGCTTTATAGAACAGTACATCAGATAAAGCATGTGTACTAAAAGTCTTCGGAAGAAATCTGTCTTCATAGGGTGAAGCTTCGGAAGACTTTGTCTCTTGAAGCTTCGGAAGACTTCATGTTTGGCTTCGGAAGATATTGGTCTTGGCTTCGAAAGATTTTACACTTAGAATGTTTTCTAATGTATTGTGTAAAACTTCCGAAGCATTCTTCACTTCAGTAGTTAGTGCATGTTGCTGAGACACTTTGGATGTTTTGGGTTGCATCAGACTTAAGGAATCCTTACAAACTCCCCCTAGGCTGATGCTACCAAAACACTTAGAAGATATTCAGATGTTGGTAGTCTTCAGTACAATCAAGACCATTCCTTTCTTCATTTGGTGGTCAGGATCATCAAGACTCTCATAGTATCTTCTCATTTCAAAGAGATCATGCAGAGGTAAGTTGATTATGTCTTGCCAGGAGTAGACATTCTTAACACCTTGATCTCTGACAACATGCCATCTTTCTGGATTAGTAGAATAAGTCCAGGACAAGATAGGTGTCTTAGTTGCTAGAGGAGCCACTTGCATAGGAGTTGATTGGGTTGCCTCATCATGCACTTCCTTAGGTTGATCTGATTTAGCCTGGGGTGTAGAGGTAGATGACTTTTGCTTCTTCTTTTTAGTCTTTGGTTTAGAAGCCATTTTCTTCTTCCTCTTTAATGTCTTTAACTGAGAAGACTGGTCTGTAGCACCATGTTGATCATCAGTGTCTTTCTCAGTTAGGTGTTCCTCCCTCACAGGTTCAGAAGGAGAGGGAGTTTGACCCTGTCTTGGATCAGAAGATGAAGTTTGCTGAGGCTCAGCTGGTGGTTCTGGTTCAGGTGTCTCTGGTTGTTCAAACTTGACCTCCACTTCAGGTGGAACTTGACTTGGAAGAGAGTGCAAGTCAATCAATTCACCACTTTTAATCTTCTGCTTGATCACCCTTATATGCTCATCCATTGTAGATAGAGACATGGGACAAGTCTCCTTCCGGAGAATCCATATGACTTCAAGAAGCTCGTCATTCTTTGTCTGTCAGCAGACTTCTTTGCATTCTTTTGAATGATGGCTCTTGACTTTGCAGCTTCTTCCCTTAGCTTCCTTTTGGTTGTTTTTCTTTCTTTGACTAGCTCAAGCTCAAGTTGCTTTAAGTACTCGAACTCAATGAAGTCATAGGACAGGGGAAGAAGTGCATTTGCCTGATAGAAGCATGTGGCACTCAGGTAGTTTATCATTTTGATTCTATCCTCTTCTTTATCTACCTGAGGTTCTTGTGGAGCCACATCTTCCTGTGCAGGACTTTCTTGAACTGGAGAGAGAGTGGGAGTATGCTTGTAAAGTCTTTTCTGTCTCTTCTCCTTTTTGAATTGGAGAAGTAACCTTGTATCTTCTTTCTCCTTTATCTCTCTTGACACTTCCATGTCAGCCAGCTCATTCAACTCTTCTAAGGGGAGGGAGATGATTTCATCAACATCATAGTTCCTGGTCTGTAAATAGGTAATCCTGACTGCCCTTAACTCATCATCTTTAGTATTTGGTCTGGGGGCAGCCCTGATTGCAGCTTGCATGAATTTAGATGACCCAGAAGAACTTTCTCCCCTTAGCCTCCTTTTCCTCTCTCTCTCTTCCTCCTCAATATCCTCAGGAGTCATTATCCTTTTCCCTTTGTCACCAACGGACCTTTGTGACTCAGGGTGGATTGAGGCTTGGCCTTCATTGCTTGGTGTAGCTTCCATGCTCTGGCCAGAGAGAGGTTGAGAAACACCTTCACCAGCAGGTGTCTCAGATGGAGTTTGGACCTCTGCAGTAGTTGTTGATGGTGAGACAAGGGTGTCAGGTTCTGCCACTGGGCCTTCAGCCAAGGTTTCCCCTATGAAACTAATCTTAAGGTCCACCTCAACATCCAGTTGACTGATGACATTGCCTGATTGCCTAAGTCTCCTTCTTAGAGAGAACTCTGGATCCTGTCTTGGATTCTTTGAGCCAGCCTGTCAGCTTGTCTAGATTTGCTTGGATTGACAAGTGGCATGTTGACTAAATCCAGTCTTTCATAGAAGCTCAGGCTTTGGAACTGAAAGACTTCTTGTTGGCCTTGAACTCTGTGAAGTATAAGGGCTCTTCTGTCCTTATCATACCTCCACCTTATGATGTAATTGCCAGTTCCTTGTGGTGGAGATGAGACAGCCCTTGGTATACCTTCCTCAAAGAGACTCCTGATGATTAAGTCTATAGAGTCCACATTAATGTGAACTTGAGGAAGTTGCTGAGAATGCACAACAGCAAGTGAGGATGGTGAGTCCTCTATGTCCATTCTCTTTGAAGAACTCCCAGGTTCTGTGATTGTAATAACTTTCTCCCCCTTTTTGGTAGCATCACCTACTTGCATAGGTGAGCTGGAGGATAAGTCAATCACTTCCACAGGTTCTTGTGTTCCTGCTTGAGCTCTCCTTAAAGGTCTCCCAGCTAGTTTTTCCTTTAGATATGAAATCTGAAGTTGCTGATCATTGACCCTGTTTTGTAAGGTAGTCACCTGAGATTCCAAGTGACTAACTTAGAGACTAAATAGGTGCATGTTTTTGACAATTTCTGCACCTTTAGTCTCAAGTTCCCCTCATCTTCATCAGAAGAATCACTGGGGGATGAGAAGATTGGACCAAAGTCCTCTCGCTCACCACCAGCTTGAGTTTCTTGGCTGCTGGTTTTCCTCTGCTCACTGGCAGCCTCAGTTGAGATGCCAGAGGGTAGAGTTGCCATGGTTGAGGTCTGAATGATGTAATCACTTTCAAAAGTGAGAGCCTCTTCCATATGGACATCCTGAACATGTTCAGAAGTGTCCACCTCTGTAATAGGTGACTGATGTGGGATAGACTGAGGAGAGTCAGAGGTACTCGTCTCTCTTTGAGTAGGGGATGAGAAGAGAGACTCATGGTACCCACCGAATCCTAAGTCTTCATCAGTATAGAAGGATAGGTTGGGAATTGGTTGGTTGAGATCCAAAGGCTGGGGATGGTAGTTGTCCCCTGAAGGTTGTTCACTTGAGTGTTGAGACTCAGAGTGAGAGCTTAAGGCTGTTGGGCTAGTGAGCTCATCAGTGTGAGCATGAGGAACCTCATCACTGATTCTTGAAACAATGGGAGTGGTCTGCTCCTCAGGAGAAGTGGGAGCTCCAGTATCTACTTCTTCCTGTATTGGTGAGTATATGGGGGCCTCCACAGACTGAATAGTCTGAGGGGTTCGTTTGGATTTTCTTTGGTAGGTGATGGATATTTGAGGTTGTGTAGAGGGTTAGAGAGCAGTAGGTGTGGGTTCAACACTAGCTTGGACTGCTAGGTTGTCACCTTGAGCAATGAGCTCTAACATTTTTGGGACTAGGGCTGTTTCTACCCCTGAGAAGCCTACAGTTGGCTTCTTCATAATTTTAAAGATGCCGGGCTTCATCTGTCCCAATTTAAGAATATTACTTGTTTCCCTCAACTGTGAGCCCAGTTCACAGTTGAGAATGTGTTGAACATATCTAGGAAACATGTAGTATTCTAAGGAGTCTAAGTTTGCAAGTAAATTAGTATAAACAAATTGTGAATACCTGAACTTGACCCCCTGAATCATTCCATGAACTATAAAGGAGAGATCCTCAGGAATCTGGTCCCATCCACCATGCTTGTTTGATAAGCTGTGGATAACCACATGGAGCAGGTATTTCCACTGGGATGAGACCTTCCCTTTCCTGAAGGTCTTTACAGAGAAATCTCCTTCATAGCCCATCTGCTCGAAGGAATGATTAACCGCTTCCTTTGGGAAGAACACTTCACCTTCTTCATCATCCAGCTGAAGATGTCGGTTGATGATGGCCGGAGTGATGAAGATTGTTCTCCCCTGCACTGTGGCAGACAGTGCCTTCTCCCCATCCATAATGACCTCTTGGCAGGTCTTCCAGAATTCAAGCAAGTGATCCTCATATAGAGGAGGATCAATGGTTAGGGAGGTGAAGTAGTGAGACAAAGACAAGAAACGACAAACCTCTGAGAAATGAGGATCTTTGTCAGAGCATAACAGAGCAACCTGATTGTGTTGTCTGTGTAGCTGCATGGCAAAGTTAGGATCATTTCTGTGAGCAAGGTCAGCCATTGTAAGGTAGCTCAGAGATGAAGAGAAAAAATGGGAAATAAATTTCAGAGAGAAAGCTTTTGGTTTTAGGTTTGGAAGAAAAGCAGATGATAGCAGAGGGGGAAACCGTTGGGTTTATATGAGAGAGAAGGATTTCAGATAAAGTTTAATGAATGAGGATAAACTTTGAAATCCGTATGTCGGTCCCACCTCTGAAAAAGTAGTTTACCTTTTTGCTCAAAAAGTAATTTTCTTGGAATTCGAAAAGGTAAAGTGGTTGATGAAACACTTTACAGATGTATGATTGGGTCCTTGATGTACTTAACAGCTTCTAGACCAGATATTATGTTTGCTACATGTGTTTGTGCTAGATTTCAGGCTGCGCCTAAGGAGTCTCATTTGATTGAAGTCAAGAGGATGAGTACATTGCTGCTGCAAGCTGTACATCTCAGGTACTCTGGCTTCAAAACTAATTATTGGATTATGGCATAACAGAGACTAAGACCCCATTGTTAATGGACAGCTCTTCAGCACTTTGTATTGTCAAGAATCCTGTCCAGCACTCTAGGACTAAACATATTGAAATCAGACACCATTTTATTAGAGATTGTTCTGAAAAAGGTCTGATTGATCCAAAATTTGTTCCTAGTGCTGATGAGCTTGCAGACATTTTCACTAAGCCCTTGGATAGCACAACTTTCCAAAACCTAGTGTTAAGGCTTGGTATGCTGCAGCTAGAATAAGTGATAACTACTGATGATCTCAGCTCACAAGTACTGATGATCATTAGTTTATGATTGTCACATATACAAGTACTGAAGTTATTTTCCCTCCGGAAGTTTTCTTTAAACTACTAGAGCTTAACTTCTCAGTACTCAAGTACTTTATTTGTTAAAACAATTGATGTAGTTACAACAGCTGATGTAGCTACAACTACTGTTGTCAGAAATACAAATATGTACTGATGTCCTATGAAACATCTGAAAACAAATGAAAACGTCTGATGAGTACGTGTTGAGGATAGTATGAAACAACTGAAAAGCAATGAATTGACGACAACTACTGATGAGCCTTTTTGTCTTCAGTAGTTTCCCAACTGCTGTTTCTTTCTAAACAACTGAAGCAAAACCATGTCTTCAGTAGTTTCACAACTACTGATGACTAACACCAAGTCTTCAGTTGTTTACAACAACTGCAGGATCGTTTAAGGGTTTGAACACAATTACAACACAACAACACAATGAGGAGATTATCTAAACTCTAATCAAACAGTAAACTGGGTTAACCAAAAGTGATACAAAGAACACAAGTAAAGCAAGAGACAGAACAGGAGAATATGGTTTTCAAGGATGCAGTATATTGCTTTCTCAAGTTCTTTTACAAGTGTTACAAAGTATATGAAAGATACAAGAAACTTGAAATACTTATACTACAACCTACAGCCGGCTATACTATGAAAGCCAGCTGGATACAATTGACTAGACACTAACAAAATCAATTGTAGAATCAAAAGGCATATCTGCCTTTTGACCTTGTGACTATGACATGCCATAGCTCACGTCCTTATACATTACAAAAAGGATAAAGTACATAAGTGGAAAGTTTCAAACTCAAGACCTCAATGTACAATTACCAAAAGCATGGACCTTTTCACCAACTCTTGTAAGTTGGTGACTTATCAGAGATGCAGCAGAAAAGGTGCTTTATAGAACAGTACATCAGATAAAGCATGTGTACTAAAAGTCTTCGGAAGAAATCTGTCTTCATAGGGTGAAGCTTCGGAAGACTTTGTCTCTTGAAGCTTCGGAAGACTTCATGTTTGGCTTCGGAAGATATTGGTCTTGGCTTCGGAAGATTTTACACTTAGAATGTTTTCTAATGTATTGTGTAAAACTTCCGAAGCATTCTTCACTTCAGTAGTTAGTGCATGTTGCTGAGACACTTTGGATGTTTTGGGTTGCATCAGACTTAAGGAATCCTTACAACAACTGATGGTAAAACCAAAGTCTTTAGTAGTTTCCCAACTACTGATGACTAATACCAAGTCCTCAGTTGTTTCATCACCTGAAGTCAAAACTGTCTTCAGTAGTTTTATAACTACTGATGACTAAATCTGAGACTTCAGCTGTTTCAACGTCTGACGGTTAAAACCAAGTCTTCAGTTGTTTTATAACAACTGCTGATCACACCAATACGGTCAGTCATTCCAAACCTCTGAAAGTTAATACCACGTCATCAGTAGTTTCAACAACTGATGACTACCACCAAAACCTTCAGTCGTTTTCTAACCCTACCCTTTAAATACCTTATCCCACCTTCAGAGTTTTTACTTTCTTCTCTTCTCAAACCTAACGTTCAAAAACTTTGTAACCTCTCTTCATCAATGGCGACCATGCAACTAAAACCTTGACACAACTATGTCGCACATCTCACAAAATCGCCATACTGGACCAAGTTTCACAACGCCATTGATTTAATGGTTCAGTCACCTTACGAAACGGCTTTTCTGTTAAATCCCACCATATATGCCGAATCTCTAACCAATTCTGGACAAACGTCACTCTTGTCTCTGAGGAGAATGACACAGAGTCTCTTCAATCGTTTGTCCATCGTCAAAAAGTGGTCATTACTCCAGACATTCTTCGCCAAACCCTCAATCTGGATGATGCCACTTTCCCAACTGGTTATCCAAAGGGCACAATAGATCAATCATTTGCTCACCATGGATACCAGGGTAACCTGAGTGCATCTACCATATTGAAGAAACATTTCCAGGATGTCGAACGTCTCATCTTTCACATGGTAAATGTCTGCCTTGCCCCCAAGACTTCATCATGGGATCAAATGTCCACAAGGTGGCAACAGGTAATGTACTCCATCCTTGAGCAACAACCTTTAAATTTTTCTGAAATACTATTTTTAGAGCTCAAGGATATGGCCCAAAAACAACTTGCTAAGCGTTGGATATTATATCCTCGGTTCATAATGGCCATAATTGAAAACCAGCTTCAAGCTGAGGGACTTGTTGGCCTGGGAGTCCCTGCTACGGCTGTATTGCCTGAAGTATACTCCCGGCACAACTCTGACCAATCACTAAAAATGGCTGCCAAGCTGCGCAAACCCACGCAGCTGGAACCCACAGCCACCACCTCCAAATCCAAAGTCCCCACCAAACCACTAAAAAGAAGTCAAAAAAGGCTACTCAGGGAAATGAGTCCCCTGAGGATGCCCCTGCAACACAAACGCAGGCTATATCAACTGGTTATAACCCCCTAGTGGATACAAGGACTTCACCAGCCACAGCCGCTCAGGATTCCTCTCAAAAGGAGCCTGCAGCAACCAAAGAAGGGGTACCCACTAATCTGGGATCTTCCACATTTGAGGAGATTGCCATTGAAGAGCACCATTCTCCCCAGGTGCATACTGCTTTTACCCCATCTCCCACTGCAACCGCCCCACAAAGTCCTACTCTCATTATTGCAAACGTGCTGACTCGGCTGCATGCCTCTCCTCCTCCCCAACAAACACCAACAAAGGGGAAAACCACAGCAATTGAGGAAGAGGATCAACATGCTTCTGACAGCCCACAGGACAAGGGTTTAACTGTTCTATCTCCTGGTGTGGATATGGAGACCAGAACATCTGGTGAGGCTGCCACCTCTTCTGATTCAGCACATGATCAGACTGAGGCTGGTAACATAGCTAAGACCTCACCAGAGGCAACAGCTGATGAAGGACATCGTCCTGAGGCTGGAAGTCCCCAGTTCCAAGAAAAAGGGGCACATGCTAAAACTGGTCTACACCCAGTGCATGTACATCCTGCTACAAGCAGGAGGTCAGGTGATTCAGCATCTGCTGATGATGACCTGGGCTTATTTTATGATGTTCTGGCCCAGAACACAATTCTTGAGGAAGAAGTCAGTAGACTACAAAGACTACTTGACCAATTCTCTCAAAAAGCAAGTCCATCTGCCACCAACATCAACCCACAAATGGCACCTTCACCTGAAGGTCTCCCACACACTCAGCCACTCAAAACTTCTGAGCCATCAGCTTCTATTTCTGGCACTGCGTCTCAGAGACAGAACCCCTCTGAGCAAACATCTGCTATCTTTCAGCAATCCCTACCTCTCATCACCCCAATGATTATAAAAATTGTGATCAAAACCATGGATGAGAGGCTTCCCTCAATCATACAACCCCTGGTGGAGGAGATTGTGAGCACAAGGCTTTCTGCTACTCAAACCCTTGCAACCAATGCAACCAAAAAGGGGGAGAGTCAGTCAGTGAAAGCAAAGAGGAAGAGCATAGAGGGGAAGAAAGAAAAGGAGACTGAGAAGGAAGAGGAGTTTGTGAAGGGAGCTGACATTGATCAAGTGGGTGAAAGTCACAAAGACTTTCATGTAACATATAAGAAGAGGAAGGTTGAAGGAAAAGAAAAAGAACTCGAACTCGATGAGATGATCAAAATGGCGGATGCTACACACAGTAAATCAATGGACTCCATTATTGATCAACTGTATAGACAGGGGTTCGATACTGCACAGCTTGACTCAGAGATTAGGAGACTTGAAGTTGAAGAAATTAACTCAAGATGGGCAAGTTATGATGCATTAGAAAGAGAAAGACTAGAGATCATGATCAGATTCATTGCAATGTACCTTGGGAGATCATTGATCGAGATTAAGTCATGGACCAGGGACAGTATCTTGGCAATAACCACCAAGATCTGTTCGTCTGAAGCATACACTAAGGGATTGGTGATTGAAGCACTAAATGAGGCAGGTGCTGGGAACAGAAAGGAACTAGCAAAACACTCAAAAGCCTCACTCACTACAAGAATGCTAGAACAACCTGCAAAACCTCCCACTTTAAAATCACCACTACCACAACCCACTAAACCAACTCCTTTACCCTCAAAACCAACAGCCGATGATGCACCCAGAAGAAGAAGAGAAGGGTGTTGAGGCTAGAAGAAGAAGAAGAAGAAGAGGATGATGAGGAAGAAGATAGGCTGCCTCTTTCCGCAGTCCTAACTTTGCCTAAAGCCAACCTATGCCTATCACTCCCACCTCACAGATGGAAGCTGTGAGAGTAAAGATAGAACAAGAACAGCAACAAAAGCTTCATGATGATGAGATGCTGAAAAGCATAGACAAAACTTATGCTGCTTCTTCATCAATAATCAGTATGAAGAAAGAAGCTCTGAGATTGTACACCCTTGCTAACACATTTCAATATCAAAAGGAAAAGGTGAGAATATGGCCTGATCCTAGGGTGGCTCACAGAATTGTGAAGAAAGACATTCCTTCGAGATACAAGGGCCAAGTAAAAAGGATCGTAGATGAAGAGATCACAGTGGTCCTTGTAGTATCACCCTGGGAAATTGTAGAAGATTTCAAGCAGGCCTATGAAACTAAACAGCCACCCCAAAAGATGTTAGAGAACAGAGTAATTAAAAAGGGGTTAGTCTACAAGAGGCTTGAGAACTTCAAACAAAATGAGCTTAGTCTGTTACTTGAAGGTACTCACCCAGATGAGTTTGCATACAGACAGATTAACACAGTTGAGCTCAAAAATGGCAAACAGGCTAAGTACATTTTAGAGCTGTATGGGCGTGAAGGACTGTTTGATGTTGGAGCTGAAAATCTTACCATGGAAGAACAAATTATGTTTCTCAGAGCATACACCAGAGAATCCTACAGGCTTATACATGGGAAGTAGATTTCATGGATAGGACCACAGCCCTGTGTCCAGTTCCCCAAAGTCAGGGCTCTTATCCATACTATGCCAACCAAATTTCAAAAATATATTTCTGGGCCAGTGCTTAATTGGGTCATCTTCTTAGCTGATCAAGAAGGAAAAAGACCAATCTTATCACCAACAATAAGTTGGACCTCAATAAAGTTAAGGTTTTGGCTGCATTGGTTCAGGGGGAGTTTGTTGGACCAAAAGAACCAATGAGCCGGATCAGAAAAACCTTAAGTCCCACAGACGTCACAACAACTGCTGAAGTCCACAACAGCTGAAGACAAGTGCTGAAGACAAAGTCTGAAGACACAAGTGCTGAAGACAAAGTCTGAAGACAAGTGCTAAAGACAAAGTCTGAAGACACAAGTGCTGAAGACAAAGTCTGAAGACAAGTGCTGAAGACAAAGTCTGAAGACACAAGTGCTGAAGACAAAGTCTGAAGACAAGTGCTGAAGACAAAGTCTGAAGACACAAGTGCTGAAGACAAAGTCTGAAGACACAAGTGCTGAAGACAAAGTCTGAAGACACAAGTGCTGAAGACAAAGTATCAGTCGTTGTCACAACAGCTGAAGAGGTCTTCTTCAGTAGTTGTGACGGTTCTCTTTCAGTAGTTTTATGTTTTTCTTTCAATAGTTTTGTAAAACGACTGAAGAGCTTGTTCTTCAGTCGTTGTAGTTTCAGTAGTTTCGTATCAGTAGTTTTATGTTTTGTACTTAGCACTCTGATATGTTCTCAGTAGTTGTGAGCATTTCAGTAGTTTGTTAAGTTTTAGTTATTTTTGTAATAAATCTGCCAGATGTCACTATCCCGTGATATCAGCAGTGATTGCACTCTATATAAGGAGTGTCAACCTAATTGTAATCGATGAATGATTGAGCAGAAACATTTGATATTATTGAAACATTCCTTTTCACAGAAATATATTCTCTCGTTACAACCGTATTTGTTCTTAATGCATACGAATATCAAATTCTTGCTATAATTTGTCTAATTCTTGTTCTTATTCCGCTGCGTTACACTCTAATCCATCAAACTTGAGATCACTGATCCTGTCACAAAGGGATTTTTCTACATCAGACCAAGTATGTGGGAGACATTCTTAGTCGGTTTGACATGGAGAATGCCTCTGCAGCTGGGACTCCACTTGCTACAAACCATGATATAACACCTGATGAAAATGGAAATCTGGTAGATGCAACAATGTACCGAGGAATGATTGGATCTCTCATGCACCTTACTGCCTCTAGACCTAATATCATGTATGCTACATGTCTATGTTCTAGATATCAGGCTAAACCAAAGGTTAACCATCTGATTGGGGTCAAGAGGATATTTCGTTATCTGAAGGGCACACCCACACTTGGGTTGTGGTATCCTCATGATGATGACTTTGAGCTCACGGCGTACAGTGACTCGGATTACGGGGGCTGCAAGATGAATTACAAGTCTACATCAGCAGGGTGTCAATTCTTTGGGAGGAGATTAGTGACCTGGCAATGTAAGAAGCAGACCTCGGTTGCACTGTCAACCTGTGAAGCCGAATACGTTGCCGCTGCAAGTTGCTGTTCTCAAATCATTTAGATTCAACAGCAAATGCGGGACTATGGTTTAAATTTCCCTTCTACTCCTATTTATGTTGATAACTCGGCTGCAATTGCAGTCACTAAAAATCCAGTACAACATCCTAAGACCAAACACATCGGTATAAAATATCATTTTATACGGGACTGTTTTGAAAAGAATTTAATCGATGTGGTAAAAATAAATATGGATTTTCAACGTGCTGACCTCTATACAAAAGCTTTTGACAAACCACGTTTTCTATATCTTTTAGAGGTCAACGGCGTTAAAAAGAAAAGTGATGTTATTTCTGATGATGATCATGTGTAGTCCGATACAATTTAGTCTATTTTTCGGTTTTATTTTATTTAGTTATTCTATTTTGTTTTAAATAGAAACTGCCTATTCCAGAAGCGAATCTAGTAGATTTCTATCTTTGGATTTACCTCTCACAAGAGGTTAAAACCAAGTTTAATTTTTTTTACTTTAGCTTAATTTTCAATTTATTTAGTCATTTCAGTTTAATTGTTGTCGGACTACATCTTGGAATTCAGTAAGGTTTTAATTCACCTAAAAGGGTCATGTCTGAGATGACCACATGTGTCTTCAAAAGATAAATGGGTCACGTCTGAGGTGATCAAAAGTGCTTCAAGATAAAAAGGATCATTTCTGAGATGATCAAATGTGCATAATGTAAATTCTAAAGCTTAAAGAAGGTTTAAATGGCAAATGGTAAGAAATGCAGAAAATGTCATAAGTCTGACCCATTCACACGAATGGACCATGAGTATGGACTTATCATGCGAATGGGAGCTATTCGTACAAATGGACCATGAGTATGGACCATACAACCGAATGGCCCATACGAATGAACCAGTCGGATGTTTTAGAGCGAACAAATGAGTAAGTCGCACGACTGTACTTCAGTCGGACGACTGAAGGGGGCCAACTGAACCAATCGCACGACTGAGGCTCATTCACCCAAATGAAATGTGAGTATTAGCCCAGTCGTACAATTGAATTTAGGCTAAGTATAAATAGAGGGTGAATCGGTCGCAGAGACTCACCACTCCAAAATTTGCCCTAATTCGCACGACTAACGTTACTCTGCCCAAATTTCGTTTGATCACCATAAACTCTTGATTCTCGAGCACTGACCATTTGCACTGATCTTACAGGTAATTTGTGGCGCAGAACCATTGTTATATCACTCAAATTGATACATAATCTGGACAATCGGACTCCTTAGAAAACCGTAACATTTGTGTTCAAATAACCTAACTAAACGACGTAAACAGATGAAATTAAAGATGTTAGGTGTTAAAATAATGGATTGCGAGTCTAATGAACCAGAGCACGAAGTCTAAAATTCAAAATTGAAAAAAAAAATTGAATTTGAATTGAACAGTCAGAACAACTTGCGAATGGACAGGTTGTTGAACTTCAGTCGCACGACTGATGTGTGCGACTAGATAAACCGCACGACTGAACCATGCGTATGAGTTCAGTCGCACAACTAGTGTAACCGCATAAGTTCACATATGCATGAGTCTAATAGCACACTCAGTCATACGTATGGGTTAATTTGCACGACTGAAGTTCGGTCGCACTGCTAATGTGCACGACTTGATCTCAGTCGCACAACCTCATTCGCATGACAGAAAAGAAAGTCTGTCAAGTCCAAGTGATTCAAGACATTCTTAGCATATGGATACTAATGTTTACTTTCATTGTGTAACAAATGGCAAGTCGATGGACAATGAGTACGAAGCACAACATATGTGCTCATCTAGATCTGACATCCAGAAATGCTTCAGACTTTTCTGGCATTATCACCTTTCTAACGAGATCGAGAATTGCACATGCTATATCTGCACCATGTACTCCATATCGTTCTATACAGCAGGCCTTCTGGGAAGGTGCAATAGTTGACCGATCTTCTAAGCCTCACTGTATCAGGAGTACTATCTTTGGAGAGGCGATTGAGATCACAGAGGAAGATCTCAGGATTGTGCTGCAGTTGGGGGAAGATGCTGACTGTCCTACTAGACTACACCCCTTATTGTCAGGGGATGTTTTCTTCGAGCTAAGTACTCTGGGGACATCAAAGCAGGGGTGCTCAACAAGAGCAACCTGTGTCCCCAGTTCAAGTACCTTGCTCACGTACCGCTAAAGTGCATAGCGTCCAGGAAGGGAGGATTTGATGAGCTGTCTGATAAGATCCAGAACGCCTATGTAGCGTTGGTGTTGAACCATCCATTCATCTTCTCCAGGATGATTTTCTCCTACTTAGTGGAGAACATTGAGGGGAAAGGGAGGGAGGGCTTCTGCATGTACCCCCGATTCATGCAGATGATTATAGACCAGAAGCTCCCTTCCTTGTTGATGGAGAAGGACGATGCAGTAGTGCTTGAGGTGATGGATGATACCACCTTAGGTCGGATGAAGGTGTACAGGGGGAAGCAAGTGAAACCCTCTGTCAGGAGACTGTTCGGGCATCTGGCCCGTGAGGACTATGTGGTGCCAGCTTGGAGGAAGTGGCGTCACGATGATAGTGATTCTGATGTTGAGCAGATTGCTCTACCCTCCGATGACTCTGATGATGATGACAGCAGGGATGCTGGAGATGCCATGCCCATTTCACCGAGGGGCACAACAACTGATAGTACAGCTCCAGTATCTGCCCCAACTAGAGATACAGCAGAGTCGGCTGGGTTTCACCAGGATTTTATACCTGGTGAGGATGATGAGGAGTCAGATGAGGAGCCATTGACTAGGACTGTGGGAAGCAAAGTCGTTCACACAGAACATGGACTCCAGGCGGTTGGTGAACGCCCCAGTGGATTGGGAGAGACTGTCGCTGACCCGACATATGCTCCAGAGCCGTCCAGCCGTATCCTAGGGGGAGCATCCACCTCGACTGGGTCGAGGAAGAAGAGGATGGCTCAGCCCCATGGGATGAAGAAGAAGAAGAAGAGACGGCTCACCTTCATCACCACCACAGCACCCACTACATCTACCATACCACCCACTACCTCAGCCACCACCATAACCACCTCTACAGCCACAGCCACCATCATAACCACCTCTACAGCCACAGCCACCACCACGACCACCTCCACAGCAACCACTACCATTCCCACACCCCTACCACTACATATATCCCATCCACCACTATATCATTCACACCTACATCACCACCACTATCATCTAGACCTAACCCAATCTTCACCACTGCCACCACTACTACCACTGGCCACCAAGCCAGGCCATCATCACATCCCACCCACCTATATGGATCATCTCTACCTCCCATTGGGGTAGAGGAACAGTTATCAGCGCTGAACCGTATGGTGATGCACCTGTTAGCAGCCAATGACGAGAAGACTGCGCAGATTCATCAGTTGGCAGATCTCACAACTAAACAGTCCCAGTAGATCTCTCAGCAGGCTCAGCTGATTGAGCAGCAGGCACAATAAATGGCTACTCAGAGTGAAGAGATTGCCCAACTCCAAGAGCACAGAGTCATATCAGAAAAGAAGATTGAGGAGTTGGAGGATGCTAAAAAGTCTATCATGCTCAAGCTCAAAGGAACTAAAGATGAGCCTTTGAAGATAAAGGAAGGAGATGGTGATGAGGGTGTAGATGATTATGAGGATGAAGATGAAGAGAGTGATGATGATGAAGGGGATGAGGAAGAAAGAACAGAGGGCAGGCAGGAGGATGATGATGATCAAGGAGGAGATGCAACTGCATCAGCCTCAGCTCAGGGTCAAGAAAGAATATCAAAGAGAAATCAAGACCAACGAGCTTCCTAGTCTGCCTCACCAAGTAATGATCCAGCAATTCAAGATAAAAGTAATGATTAGACGATTATGTATTTGATAGCCTTTGTACTTGAATCATGTATTAAACTTATGCATTTGATGTTTATATTAACATTAATGTATTTATGTCTTGATTATTAACTAATGTTTGATGTGTTACACGTTTACAACAAGCAGATCCAAACTTTCAAAGGGACAAATTTGATGTTGCTCCCCTTTAGCAAATCAAGACTCAATTGACTATGATTCTTGATCTGCAAGGGATCATCAGGAGATCTGTGAGCTATACCCTGAAGAAGGGGAAATAATTCATGATCTTTCAAATGAGCAACTGGCTGAAATGTTCGAGCTGAACCCAGATAAGATCATTAAGGATGCTCCAACTTGTGAGTCTATCAGTGAAGAAGAGCTAAATGACATTGATGAGATAGAGATAGAAGACATCACAGCAGAGCACTATCCTCAGTATGCTGACAACGAGGGAAATGTGGTCCCCAATCTGGGTGAATCCCTAGTCAGTGATACATTTGAGGTATTGGATCAGATGGAGCAGGAGTCTGAGAAGATTGAAGGAAAAGCCCAAGCCTCAAACGACGATGTTGATATTAGAAAGGCAGAATGGGCTGCTTGTTTCGAAGAAATCCGAGCCCAACGCACAGCTCCTAAACAGAATGTCTACACCAAACTCTACAGAGTGAAGAAACATCATAAGGTGTCAGGCAGGATTATTGCGTGGGCACATTTTAAGGATCTAAATGTTTATGCAATAAAGAGGGAAAAGGGCATAGAGTACTTTAGATTTCCACATGATCTAAAGACTCTACCTGGTTTTGAGCTCAACCAGCTGGCGAAATTGAAGTTATTATATGCTGACCCAAGGAAGATGTCAGGCTGGTTTGAGGCTTCCCTAAAGAAAGAGTACCACACCAGGTGGATCAACTTCAAACTTCAACAACCTACGAGGTATATTAGACGATCCGAAGTTGACTCCATCATTGGTAAGCCCAAGATAGTGCTAAAGTGGAGTCCCCCAAGAACAATGTCTAGAATCCCTCTCAGGGAAATGCCACAGGACTTCATTCCACACTTTAAGTTGTGGTACTATGATTGGAGAACCGGGGAGGCGGTCATAGTTCTAAATAAAGAGGGACAAATGGATACCATCAGGGTGTTTGACCCAATGTGGCTCACTAATTTGTCTGATAATGATGTCTACATATTATACAATTGGCCACTATTCTATGACCCGCAAGATATTGTACAAGCCCTCCAATTCCAAAATGTCATAAGACTCTGCTTTGCGTTTGAGATACATGCAAGAGTCACAAGAGAGGAAAAGTACAAGAAGTATGAAGAGGTGATGCAGAAGGTAAGACATTAGATAGATCTAGGTCCAAGGGGGAGTTTGTTGATACATATATGTACCTAGATCCTGATCTGAATGTAATATGTCTTACACTTATGTAACTATGGGTACTTAATGAAATACAAATATTTGGTTGTGTTTATAATGTTTAAATATTTCATTAATGAGTTGATTAACGCATATTGACATAATTATATAGGTTTGTGATTGTTTGAAGTGTTATGCATAATGTTATAATGTTAAATACACTCAAACTTGGTGAAGTGAAGTTCTCATGCGTCCGAATGGCCATGCGACTAAGTGTTCATGCGCCTAAATAGTCCATATGCCTAAACAACTTCATGTGTCTAACTCAGTCGCACAACTGAAAGCTCTGTCGTGCGAATGGATCAAACGCATGGATCAATCGCACGACTGAACCATGCTAATGGTTCAGTCGCCGAATGAGCAACCTTAACCTATAAGTACCACTTAATTCGTGGAAAAACGTAACAATTAAGGAGCATTCATTCCTATTCAATTCCAGACGTACCCTAGCCGTCCAGAAGCCTCCAAGTTCGTACTCCAAGTTCACAGAACGTTGCTGATCGATTCCCAATCGATTCTTCACGTTAGATACAATATCTTATTGTTTCTACGTGCGTTCTCACTAATTGTATCGCCAATCAAATAGGATTCCGCACTATTTGGTTTGGTCTACACGTTAATTAGTTTGTATTTCATTTGAATACAAGATCCTAACACTACCCATCACCTTCTGGGCAGAGGCAGTCAACACTTCTTGTTATGTGCAAAACAAAGATTTAGTGGTTAAGACTCATGGCAAGACTTCTTATGAACTTTGGCACAAGAGGAAACCTTTCATTGGTTTTCTCAGGTCATTTGGATGTCCTTGCACCATCTTGAATACCAAAGATCAAATTGCCAAATTTGCTGAGAAATCAGATGATGGACAGTTGATTGGATACTCTTCCCAAGCTAAGGCTTATAGAGTATACAATCTCAAAACTAGAATTGTTAAGGAGTCAGCCAATATGACTTTCAATGAACACACACTCTGTGTGGCTGGTACTGGTCCTAATTGGCTATTTGATCTTGATTTAGTTACCAAGTGTTTTAACAAATCTTGTGAGACTATTTTAGGATCTGCAAAAATCTTACCTACAGGTGATCCTAACCCAAGATTTGAGCTAAGAAGAGCTTCAAGTTACACATCTTTAGCTCCAGTTGTAACTACTTCTGCAAATGAAGTTTCTATTAGCACCACAATAAAAAATTCAGCTGATACATCTGGGATGCCTTCAAATTCTAGCTCAGAGGCTCCACAACTAGATAAAGACACTTCAAATGTAGAAGAAAATGATGGTGATGGTGACAGTGATCAAGACTTTCTTGATGTTGATAACCATTGCATAGATGACAACATCAATGATGTCACACACTCATTGGATCAAGTTTCTCTTGATAATTGTGCTGATATGGTGAGAGAAACAACAATGCTAGATCTAAATTTCTCTAATTTAGGTCGCTCTCAGCAACTTGCTGTGATCCCTTAGCTAAGGATCCACAAGTCTCATCCTACTACTAACATCATTGGAGATGTTGGCACAAAGGTAAGAACAAGAGAACAAACCCAAGAAGCAAATGTTTGTCTTCACTCTTGTTTCTTGTCGCAGATAGAGCCAAAGAAAATTGATGAGGCTCTGAAGGATTGAAGTTGGGTTGAAGTTATGCAAGAGGAGCTGCTTCAATTCAAAAGGCAGAAAGTTTGGAACCTTTGTCCTCTTCCTTATCGGAAGACTAGTATAGGAACAAAATGGGTGTTTAGGAATAAGAAAGATGATAAAGGTATTGTCATCAAAAACAAAGCTAGACTAGTTGTTCAAGGATACACACAAGAAGAAGGAATTGACTACACTGATGTGTTTGCTCCTATAGCAATGATTAGAAGCTGTTAGGATGTTCTTGGCATTTGCTGCATCCAAGAACCCAAGGTCTATCAACTTGATGTCAAGTGTGCTTTTCTTTATGGGGTGATTGATGAAGAGGTGTATATCAAACAACCACCCGGTTTTGTAGATCCTGATCATCCTGATTATGTCTGCAAGCTTGACAAAGCTCTTTATGGGCTGCATCAGGCACCAAGGAAGTAGTGTGAGACTATCTCAGTATCTATGCAAGCATGGATACAGAAGAGGTACTATAGATGGAACTCCCTTCATCAAAGGATAGGGAAGTGACTTAATTCTAGTTCAAGTATATGTAGATGACATCATCTTTGGTTCAACTAATCCAAAGCTCTTCAAAGACTTTGAGAAGCTTATAAAGGACAGATTTGAGATCAGTGCTATGGGGGAACTAAATTTCTTTCTTGGAATTCAAGTGAAGCAAGTTGAAGACTACATCTTCATTAGTCAGTCAAAGTATGTTCAAGACATACTCAAGAGATTCAACATGACTGATTGTAAGATTTCTAAGACACCCACAGCAAGAAACCACTCCCTTGGACCTGATCTTGAGGGGGAGTGTGTGGATGAACACCTTACAGGGCTATGATTGGGTCTCTTATGTATCTTATATCTAGAAGGCCTGATATCATGTTTGCTACATGTATTTGTGCAAGATATCAAGCCAACCCTAAGATGTCTCACCTTATCACTATCAAAAGGATTCTAAGATACCTCAAAGTTACTTTCACACTTGGTCTCTGGTATCCTAAGAATTCTGACTTCAATCTGTATGCTTATACAGATAGTGATTATGGTGGTTGCAACATGACTGCAAAGTCTACATCTGGGGGATGTCAGTTTCTTGGTGGAAGGGAATGCAAGAAACAATCTTATGTCTCTGCATCAACTGCTAAAGCTGAATACATTGCTGCTGCAAGCTACTGTGCTCAAGTGCTATGGATTCTGTAGATACATGATGTTCCTAGTTATGTGCTTAAATGTAAAAGTCTTTCATGTCTTACATATGTGTAATGTGACGATGTAATGAATTATGATATATGCTTTGATGTTTATTTATCTTTGATTCATATGTATGAACTTCTTATATAGGTTTGAGGTTGTTGTACATAGTTCTTAGTCAATAATGATTAAGTAATGTGTTCAATCTAGTCGGGTGATTGTTCATGCTAATCGACCATACATATGGACCATACTTATGGACCATACGTATGAATATATCATGCTTATGGACCAGTCACATAAAAGAACCAGAGACTGGATCAGTCGTATGATTGAGACATAAGATTGACTCAATCGCACGACTAAACCTTCAGCCGTGCGTATGGATCAATCGCATGAGTCAGTCACACGACTGAACCATGCTAATAGTTCAGTCGTACGAATGGAAACTGCACACCTATAAATACCACCTAATTCTTAGAAAACATAAAACTTGGATAGATACTTCATATACACATAAACCCTAGCCGTCCAGAGTGTCCCAAACAGCCTGTCCAAGTTCATAGTTCGTTCCTGATCGATTCCTACTTGTTCTTAACATTTAGTTCTATCTTATATCGTTTGGGTTATCGTTCTCACTGATTGGATCACCAATTAAATAGGATTCCGCACTATTTGATCTGGTAAAATGCAGAATCAGTTAGTACTCCGTACGAAAACGGTCCCAACAAGTGGTATCAGAGCTTTGCCTCGTGATTTTGCATTTGATTCGATTAGTTTTGATGTCAAAACCTACGTTTTAATCAAAAGACTCACCACTTTGCTTCAACAGGTGTTTTCGACGTTTTCATGAGTTAAAGTTTCAATTTTTCACTATACGGCAGATTAGGGTTCCTAGAAAATCGTATTTTGTGTCAAAGTGTCAAAATCTTTGATTTTGCAAAAATAGCAGCCTTCAGTCGCATGATTAGCTCATTCGTACGACTGAACTCATTCTATACTCCATTTGCACGACTAAACTTAGTCGCATCGCTCATTCGCACGACTGAACAACTCTAGTCGTTTGACTTCATTCGTCTTGTTCATACGCACGACTGAATCTAATCGCACGATTAAATTCAATCGCACCTTTCATTAACACGAGTGATCCATACTCTTAGCCCATTCGCATGAGTGAAACTGTCATGTTCCAAGAGTACCAAGTTTAAAGCAATGGAAGACCAATTTGTTGCGTTTACTGCCGGAAAGGACTCACGCATCAAGAATCTTCTACTTCTAGAGAATGAGATTGGGAGTCATAATAAACCGCCAATGTTGTTAACGTTAGATGAATATCCACTATAGAAACAACAATTTGAGATTTATTCAAATGGAGTTGATCCCAATCTTTGGGACATCCATTGAGGCTGGTTACATGGTACCAGTTAGTGCAAATGGAGTCATGTTGATGTTGGGAGGAATGTGTGATGCTCAGAAGATTCTTTTCAATGCTGAAAAAAAGGTTTATGCCTTATTGACTCAGTCAATACCAAAGGATATCTTTCATCAGTTCTCTGAGAACAAGCAAGCTAAGAAGTTATGGGAGGCATTCGAGAAGAGATATGATGGAAATGCGACGTTGAAAGCATTGAAGGCTAAAGCTCTCATTAAGGAATTTGATAATTTCTCTTCAATAGGGAATGAGAGCTTAGATGATATTATTGACAGATTCTATCATCTGATGAGTGAGCTGCACACACATGGCGTAACCACATCCATGGAAGATAAAGTTTCAAGCTTTTCTGACGGTTTGCCAGATAAATGGGATTCATTTGTGTCTAATCTAAGACAGAACGACATTCTTGCCACATTATACATAAATGATTTCATCTTCAAGTTAAGGGAGGAAGAACTAGGGATGAAGTACAAGTCGAAGAAAGGATCCTATGACAAAATCCTTCACTTTACAACTCAGTTCCGACTCCATCTGTTTCAGGAGCACCGTTACAAACAACATTCATGTCTAGTTATTCTGAACCTTCACAAACCACTACATTAGGAACCAAAACGTCAGTGTCATATGGAACCCAATACATAGTTCTTGAAGCCAATACTACAAAGTTGAAGACCGAAAATCTCGATAATATCATAGTGGAAGTTGCAAAGGAGCACATGGATCTTCTAGCAGTTGTTGTACAATCTTATGATGGTTTAGTTGCCGGTAAGATTGGAAATTGTCATCTTGCAAATGAAGATTATGAGCAAGTTGATAAGAATGAGCTAGAGAGAATGGACATCATGTGGGCACTAGCGAGTGTAGTCAGAAGAGCTAAGAAGTTTGTCAAGAAGACGGGGCAACATCTAGTAGCCACAAAAGATACGACTTTTGGTTTGAAAAAACCAAAGTCACATGTTTCAACTGTGGTGAAACGGGGCATTTTAAACGTGAATGTGTAAAGCCCAAGAAAACCGGTAATGGAAACCCGTTTCCCACATTCAACCGTCAAGACAAAGACTTGATTGGAACTGCTTCGTCAAGTAAAAAGACAAAGGCTCTGACTGCTCAAGGTGATGAAGGGCAAGATTGGTCCTTCCGCTTTATTTCTCCAGGTCAATCAAATATTTCCTGTGTCGATGCACTGGATGATGGGTCTTCTAGTGAAGGTGAGATCATAGCTGAGCGTCCCATAAACCCTAGCCGTCCAGAGATAGTTCGTATACACATAAACCCTAGTCGTCCAGAGTGTCCAAAACAGCCTGTCCAAGTTCATAGTTCGTTCTTGATAGATTCCTATTCGTTCTTAACATTTAGTTCTATCTTATATCGATCGGGTTATGGTTCTCATTGATTGGATCGCCAATCAAATAGGATTCCGCACTATTTAATCTGGTAAAATGCAGAATCAGTTAGTACTCTATATGAAAACGGTCCCAACAGATTCAGAATCAGATGCTTGATTATGAATTAAACTTCAAGGTGACTCCTATTCACATAGACAACAACAGTGCCAGCTCTATCATAGAGGATCCAGTGCAGCACTCAAGGACAAAACACATCAATATCAGGTATGATTTAACTAGAGATAACTTTGAAAATGGACTAATTAAGCTAGTCAAAGTTAACACAAATGAACAATATGTTGATTTGTTTACAAAAGCTTTTGATGAACACAGATTTAAGTATCTTTTATCAGCTATTGGGATGATTAACTTTGAGTAAGTTTTTCTTAAAAATAATTCATATTATTTCTTAAAATCTATGCGTCCTAAGTTGTCTAGTTCATCACCTTCATAAGCTCTTGTTTTCATTGGATAAAAAATTTTGAAGACTTGCCTTAGAACTTTGAAATTTTTTTATCCTTCGAAATATATGTTTTTCCCTTCGGAAGAAACTCATGTCTTCTAAAAAAATAATTGTCTAAGTAATTTCCCTTCGGAAGAAAATTTTGAAATATCTTCTAAAGCTTACACTTGTCTCAGGCACTTATATGTTTTCAAGGATCATTTTCTTCCGAAGCAAATTAACTCTTAGAACCTTTGTTCTTCTCAACAAAGCATCCAAGTTTTACTTCTCTTCTGAAGCAAAATGTTCACAACTCTTAGGAAATTCTTCCGAAGTCATTTTAGTTTTGCAAGCTTTATTTTAATTAAAACTTCCGAAGACAATTTACCTTCGGAAGCGTTTTGACTTCCAAGAAAACTACTTTTTGAGCAAAAGCAAACTACTTTTTCAGAGGTGGGACCAACACCCGGATTTCAAAGTTTATCCTCTTTCATTAACTTTGTCTTAAATCATTTTCACATATAAACCTAACGGTTCCCCCTCTTTCTATCATCTTTATCTTTCCTTTAAACCTAAACCCCAAATTTCCCTCTGAAATTGCTTTTGTTCATCTTTCTTCATCCTTAAGCTTTTTCACAATGGCTAACCTAAACCATAGAAATGACCTAGATTTCTCAATGCAATTACACAGGAAACACAACCAAGTTGCTCTGTTACACTTTGACAAAGATCCATATTTCTCAGAGGTTTGTCGTTTCCTGTCTCTATCCAACTACTTTACCTCCCTTACCATTGATCCTACTCTATATGAGGATCATCTGCTTGAATTTTGGAAGACCTACCAAGAGGTCGTTATAGATGGGGAGAAGGCACTGTCTGCCATAGTGCAGGGGAGAACAGTCTTCATCACTCCGGCCATCATCAACACTCATCTTTAGCTAGATGATGAAGAAGGTGAGGTGTTCTTCCCTAAAGAAGCTATTAATCACTCCTTTTAGCAGATGGGCTATGAGGGAGACTTCTCAGTAAAGACCTTCAGGAAAAGAAAGGTGTCATCCCAATGGAAATTCCTGCTCCATGTGGTTATCCATAGCTTGTCAAACAAACATGGAGGATAGGACCAGATTCCTAAAGATCTCTCCTTCATTGTCCATAGGATGGTTTAGGCGGTCAAGTTCAAGTACTCTCATTTTGTTTCTATAAATTTTCTTGCAAACTTGGACTCCTTAAAATACTACATGTTTCCTAGATATGTTCAATACATTCTTAACTGTGAACTGGGCTCACCGTTAAGAGAAATAGGTAATATTCTTAGGTGGATACTTCTGGACCCGTTTAGGATGCCCATATGGAAGAGGCTCTCACTTCTTCAAATGATTCCATCATTAAGACCTCAACCATGGCAACTCAGCCCATTGACACCTCAACTAAGGCTGTTAGTGAGCAGAGGAAATCCAGCAGCCAAGAACCTTAAGTTGGTGATGAGAGAGAGGTCTCTGGTCCAATCTTCTCATCCCCCAATGATTCTTCTAATGAAGATGAGGGGAATGTAAGGCTAAAGGTGCAAAAATTGTCCCAAACATGCACCTATTTATTCTCCAAGGTCAGTCATCTTGAATCTCAGGTGACTACCTTGCAAAACAGGGTCAATGATCAACAACTTTAGATTTCTTATCTCAGGGAACAACTAGCTGGGAGACCTTTAAGAGGAGCTCAACCAGGAACATAAGAACCTGTGAATGTGATTGATCTAACTCCTAGCTCACCTATGCAAGAGGGTGATGCTACCAAAAAGGGAGAGAAAGTCATTACAGTTATAGAACCTGGGAGTTCTTCAGGGAGTATTGACATTGAGGACTCACATCCTCACTTGCAATTATGCATACTTAGCAACTTCCTCAAGTTTACATTGATGTGGACTCCATAGACTCCTACATTTAGAGTCTTTTTAAGGAAGGAATACAAGGGCAATGTCATCTCCACCAACTTCAAATCACATTATTGGGTGGATGTATGATGAAAATAGAAGAGCCCTTATCATTCTTAGAGTTCAAGGATAGCAAGAGGCCTTCAATTTTTAGACCTTGAACTTCTATGAAAGTCTTGATCTAGTCAGCATGCCACTTTTCAACCAAAGCAATCAAGACAAAATGACAAGCTGGCTCAAAGAATCCAAGACAGGATCACTGCAGAGTTCAGCTTCAGAAGGAGACTAAGGCAATTAGGCAATGCCATTGGTCAACTGGATGTTAAGGTAGACCCTAAGATTAGCTTCATAGGGGAAACCTTGACTGAAGACCCAGTGGTAGAACCTGAGAGCCCTGTCTCATCATCAACTACTGTAGAGATTCAACCCTTTTTGAGACACATGTTGGTGAAGGTGCATCTCAACCTTTCTCTGGCCAGAGCTTAGAAGCTACACCAAGTAATGAAGGCCAAAGCTCTCTCCACCCTGAGTCACAAAGGTATGTGAGTGACAAAGGGAAAAGAAAAATGACTTCTAAGGAGATTGAGGAGGAGGAGAGAGAGAGAGGAAAAGGAAGCTAAGGGGAGAAGGTTCCTCTACTGGGTCTGGAAGACTCATGGAAGCTGCTATCAGGACTGCCCCCAGGCCAAACACTTAGGATGATAAGTTGAGGGTAGTCAGGATCAACTACTTGCAGACCAGGAACTATGACATTGATAATGTCATTTCTCTCCCTTAGATGATTTGAATGAACTGGTTGACATGAAAGTGTCAAAGGGGAGAAGAAGGTAGAAGATGCAGAGCTACTAATTCAAATCAAAAAAGAAAGAAGAAAGAAATGATTGTACAAGCATGTGTCTACTCTCTCCCGAGTTCAAGAAAGTCCTGTACAAGAGGATGTGGTTCAACAAGAACCTCAGGTAGACAAAGAAGAAGATAGGATCAAAATAATCAACTACCTGAGTGCCACAAGCCTCTATCAGGCTATTGCACTTCTTCCCTTATCCTATGACTATATTGAGTTAGAGTACCTTAAAAAACTTGAACTTGAGATAGTCAAGGAAAGAAAGATCACCAAAAGAAAGCTAAGGGAAAAGGCTGCAAAGTTAAGAGCCATAACCCTAAAGAGTATGAAGAAGTCTGTAGATAGGCAGAGGATGATGAGCTTCTTGAAGCTCTATGGACTCTCCAGAAGGAGACTTGGCCCTATGTCTCTGTCCACTATGGATGAGCATATCAGGGTAATCAAGCAGAAGATCAAGAGTGGAGAGCTAATAGACTTACACTCCCCTCCAAGTCAAGCTCCACCTGAAGTGGAGGTTAAGGTTAAACAACCTGAGACAACACAACCTGAACCTCCTGCTGAGACTCAGCAAGTTTCATCTTCTGATCACAGCAGGGTCAAACTCCCTCTCCTTCTAAACCTGTAGGGAAGGAAGACCCAACTAAGAAAGACAATGAAGATCAATCAGGTGCTACACACTAGTCTTCTCAGTTAAAGGAACAAAAAGAAGAAAAAGGATGGCTTTAAAACCAAAGCCAACGAAAAAGAAGGAAGAAGCATCCTTTTAAGAACCTCAAGATGAGTTAGAACATCCTGAGGATGTGCAACCAAAGGATGCTCCATCATCTCCTATTCAAACAGCTCCTCTAGCATCAGGAAGACCCATCTTGTCCTAGACATACACCACAAATCCAGAAGGTGGCATGTCATCCAAAATCAAGGCATTGAGAATGTCTACACATCGCAAGACATGTTCAATCTACCTCTATATGATCTCTTTGACATGAGAAGACACTTTGAGAGTCTGAGTGATCCTGATCATCTTATGAAGAAAGAGATGGTCATCATCATAATGAGGACTATTGATATTTGAAGTCTTCAAAGTGTTTTGGTAGCATTAGCCTAGGGGGAGTTTGTAAGGATTAAATGTAAAGGCTGATGCAACTCAAACAATCAAAGTCCCCTACATGCATGCACAAGTGTACTAAAGTAGAATGCTTTGGAAGTTTCACACCAGCAACAAAAATATTCGAAGTGTGAAATTTTACGAAGCCAAGACCAATATCTTCTGAAGCCAAAGATGAAGTTTTCCAAAGCTTCAGAGACAAAGTATTCCAAAGCCAACACTAGGAGATAGATTTCTTCTGAAAACTTTTAGAATACATGCTTTATCTAATGTACTTTATATAAATCTGGACCCCTTTCAGGTTGCAACTCTGTAAAGTCCCCAACTTTCATGAGTTGGTGAAAAGGTCCATGCTTTTGGTAACTGTACATTGAGGTGTTGAGTCTGTAATTTTTACTTCATGTACTTTATCCTTTTTGTAATATATTAGGATGTGAGCTATGGCATGACATAGTCACTAGTCAAAAGGCAATCTGCCTTTTGACTCTACAATTGATTTTGTTTGTGTCTAGTCAATTGTATCCAGCTGACTTCAATGTATGGTCGACTGTAGGATGTAGTATATGTATCTCAAGTACTTGTAACTTTCTAATATGCTTTGTAATACTTGTAATAGAACTTGAGAAAGCAATATACTACAATCTTGAAAACCAACTTCTTGTGTGTTTTGCTATCTTGTTCTGTCTTATATTTACTTGTGTTCTTAGTATCATTACAAGAGGTTAACCAGTTCTACTGTTTGATTAGTTAAGTATTCTTTGCAACTCGTCTCATTGTGTTGTTGTGTTGTAAATGCATACCCTTCACCAGTCCTGCAGAGGACAAGATTGTTATTTTTATCTCAAATGTAAGAAGCCTAATATAATTTTTTAAGCATGGAGTACATATGCTTTATGCAATAGTTTTATTTTTGCTCTCATTTACTAAACTTTTTTTTAGCTAAAACATTAAAATATATTGTTAATACATTATTTAATAATATGATATTAATTATTCACTGAATTAAATATTATCTTATATATAACATTTTAAAATAATAATAATATTACAATAATGTAAAGACATTTTATTTAATATTTATAGAAAAATAATTACAATACAGTCATATAATCACATTAATAATTAATTAATATTAAATTTAAAATAATATAATGTTAAAATAATGTTAAAAACATTTTATTTAATATGTATAAAAAATAATTACAAGACAATCATATAATCACTTTAATAATAACTAAATTTTAAAATGTGTTATTATATAGCTTTAAATTTAATATTGTGTTTTTGTTACTTCATTGTGTGCGTACTAATTTAATATTAACATATTGTTAATCATAATATAATATTATAAATTTCATAATAGTTTTTATTCCATCACTTTTTAACGTACTTATTTTAATTGATATTCACAGCGTATCGAATACCATATGTTCGGTAATAGTATCATGACATTATAATAACAAGTAGCTAAGGTATGTGTAGATATCCACGAGAAACCGAGTACATATATCATGAACTCACAAAAATCATGATAATCTAAAAAAACTATAATTACGACATTCTCATATATGTTTAAAATCAAGCCATGTCGAAGCATGGTCTAAGCCACTAGTACTATATAATACATTCGAGGAAGACAAGATGGTCTCTTCATAAATATGTAAGACGTTGTTGGATCAAGTAAGGTTGGTGCAACCAAAACAAATACTTAGAACATTTTTTATGCAAGTGATGAAGAGCTTCCGAAGACAAAAGATGAACTTTCAAAGGTCAAGGCTTAAAGAGCTTTCGAAGAGAAACTTTAACTTCCGAAGACAAAGTCTCCCTTCATCTAAAGTTCAACACTTAGAAGATTTCAAGACAATGACTTCCGACGTATGAAGTCCTAAAGATCATCACAAGCCTCGAAAGAAGTAGACTCTTTCGAACTATACGTGGCTTCGGAAGAACTTGTTCTTCCGAAGCCAATTAACCTTCGGAAGAACCTACTATGAGCCAGTGGACATAAGTATGGTGCTTTTGATAGATGCGCTGCAACCTCTAAGATACTGCATTGCGCTTTCCCACGCCCATGTACTTGACCATACTTTATTCTACTGTGCATTCGTTATTAGTTAGTATAATTTCTAACTTTAGTTGGTGACAAAAGGTAAGTCATGGACATGTCATGACTATCAAATCTTGGATATTATTTTATCTAAGATACCTTACCTTTAGCAATTTAGTATTTGCTTTGGACGTAACTTGTCAGCTCGTATCAAAGTATAACCGGCTGTATATAGTAGTATATATAGTTCTCATTGTAACTCATTAACATGCTTGTAAGAGTCTTGTAATACTTTAAGTTGAGAACTAATATATACAAGTATCTTAAAAGACTTATCTATGTTTGTTTACTTAGTATATTATTATCAACTCTAAAGGGATTCTACATTATCAAACCGAGTGTAACTTAGTCAGTTTGAGAGATAACATTTGTGTTGAAGTGACATAACTCGATCCAGCAATTGTTATAAGAGCTTCTTAGGCTCTTGATTTTGAGATCTTACCATCCAAATCAACCTTTTTCTTCACTCATACACTCACCACACTCAAAATGGCCCTCAACCAAAAATCATTTGAAGGAGAAATAGGATAATGTCTAAAGCACCCATCATCACCCTTGAGAACTTCAAATCTTACACCAGAAATATTGATGGCTTCATTAGGTATAAAGACAACATGATGTGGAAGTCTATCACCAATGGCCCTTACAAGCCAAAGGTTGCAGCACCGGCTGGAAATAGTGGTATGATAGATAAGGCTATTGAAGACTATTCTGATGAAGACCAAAAGTGGTTAGAGATTGACAGAAAGGCAATGGTTGTTCTTATGACTGCCATATCCAACTCCATCGTGGTGGGATTTGAGCATTACTAGTCAGCCAAAGAACTCTTTGATGTATTGTCACATATATAAGCTAGCTCCAATGACTCCAAGAAAGATTCCCTAAAGCAACAATTTAAAAGCTTTACTTATATTGCTGGAGGGACCCTCAACCAACAATACTTCAGGTATATGGATCTTCTTTCATCACTTTAGTCTACAGGAGTGACTGTTGAGATGAGAGATCTCTCAAGAAAGTTCATGAGTGGACTTCTAAATGAATGAACTTTCTACTGTGTCTCTATCAAGAGGACAAAGAACTTAAACCCTCTCACTATGACTAAACCATATGGCATCCTTGATGGATATCGTGTAGAGATGGAAAACAAAAGAGGCTACCAGGTGAGCAGACCCTCAAGACTTCCTGCTAATAACACTTTAATGGTTGCTCAAGGCTCAAGACCCCCCTCCTAACCTCAACAGTATCTGACTTACTCTTAACAGCCATCATGTTCTTCTGGGCCATACATCACCTTTCTTGAGACTCCAAGGTCAAAACAAGCTCAATCAAGTCCCTTCCAGGACAGTTGTGCCTTTGTCTTGGGAAACAGGCATTCTAGTGACTTTCAATTTTGTTTTCAGCCCAGATAATGTGGAATACATAGACATTGTCCATCTGATGGCTCTACTAACTTAGCAAGCAAAGATGTTCTTTAAGAGAACTAGAAGGCAATTTCCCCAAAACCCTACTAACAACAAATTCGGGTTTGAGAAGTCCAAGGCCAAGTGTTACATCTATAACCAGGTATGCCACTTGCAAGGGAATGTAAGATTCCCAAATCCAATCTGGGAACCACTCAAGCCTCCACACATCCTATCACACCCAAGGCCATTGGAAAGTCAATTGAATAACACATAACTGCTGTTTCTCAAGAGGTTGACTGGAGTTTCATGGTGCATGATGCGACTCCTGTTCAAGCATTAATGGCTGGAACTGATGATGACAAGGTATTTGAATGCATATGTACTCCAGCTTGCATTGCTAAAGTTAAATGTATCAGGACTACAATATGGAAATTAAATATGATATTTAGTCTTTGAGTATCCTTAAAAATGTTTTTAAAAGGGTTGAATATAACTATAAAGTGAAATTTGAAGAGTTAGAGAAAACCATATACTTTCTAAAACATAAACATACCAACTATAGGACTCAAATCAAAGATTTAATCTCCAAATTGAGTGAGGCTCAAGTCTAGCTGGTCACAGCTAAGACACAAGCTAGGAAGCATGTTATTTCTGATCAAAACTTCCAAACCATTCTTGCATCATCCTCCCACTCAAAAATTTGTTAACAAAACAAAGGTGGGTTGGGAACCAATAATCTTGCCCCACCATATTTTTGTGGGTTGACCCACCAGCTCATGAGTTGAAGAGTGATGCAACTATGGAGACCATCAGAGGGAATGATCAATTAATACAACCCATTCCCACATGATGATCATCCCCTCACCACCAAAGCCAGAAGAAGCAAGGCTAAAGCAGCCAGAAAAACTACCAAGAAAGTAGCTGAGTCCAAGCTGAAGATAGACCCAAAGCAAAAGGGTGTGTACATTTCAGCCGAGTTCTAGGTAGTTTGAAGCTCTAATCTAGGAAAGAGATGTAGTACCAGCACTCTTGTCCTGCTAAAGGATCAGAAGTTGACAGGGAAGACTATTGATGAAGAGGAGACGTGCAAGAAACAACAGTCTTTAAATACCACAAAGGTCAACATTGCAAGCATAGTGTGTGGTCTGCAAAATCGCATGGTAAAGATTGTTACTACAATCCTACAAGCACACATTATGCAAATAATGTTAAGAAAGAAGGAGTCAAGGAAGGTATCATATTTGGACCTTATCACATGTTGTAGGTGATGAGGAAAGAAAGCTTGTTTCCAAAGCAAAGTTTCTTTCAGAAGAAGCTCATTTGTCCGAAAGGAAAATAGCTTCGAAAGATAAGGCTAAGAAAATTCAAAAGAACAAAAGCGTTGAAACCTTCCAAAAAGATGACTGCTTCGGAAGAAAATATGAGGAAACTTCTTCTGAGAAGAAAGAAGCCTCAAAAGTATGCCATGTTGCCTAAGCATCATCAAGCTCATCTACATTGATCAGCCAAAGGATGTATTGGAAGATCAAACAAGATGTTACAGCCTAAACCTCTTCTTCACAAACATTTATTGTACCCCATGCATACACTTTGGTTCAATTATATCCTTATCATTGGAAAATCCCAAGACCAACAAGGATTGGGTTTCCAATAATAACTAACTTTTTCACCTTATATGTAAGGACATCCACATGACAAGAATGACAATGTGTGGATTGTAGATAGTGAATGCTCCAGCCACATGATTGGGAACAGATCTCTTCTTCAACAATTTCAATATTTTGATGGAGGTCCTGTTTAATTGGAGGTGAGGCTGGATGATACATTTTTGGCAGAGGAAGTATATCCAATGGCAAGTTAAGAGTCGACAAAGTAAACTTTGTCAAGTAGCAGTGTTTCTCATTTTATGACCAAAAGCACCAAATGCTTTTCATAGAACATGAGTGCATTATCCTTAAACCCTGGATGACAATTACTTAGGAATTGGTGCATCTTAGGGATATGTACAAGCTGGATATGAATAATGCTTCCCCATTGGGTGAAGCATATCCTTTCTTTCCAAAGTTGATAGCGATGAGTCAGCTCTGTGGCATAAACGAATGTGTCATGTAAATTTTAAAACCATGAATAAATTGGTTAAAAACAACTTGGTACATGGTTTGCCTAAAAAGAATTTTTTTACAAAGATAACTGTGTTGCACGTCTGAAAGGAAAGCAACATAGAGCATCTCATAAATCCAAAGTAGTTAACTCTATCACCACTCCATTAAATTATTGCATATGGAGCTATTTGGTCACACAAGAATAATGAACATTGGAATGAAATCATACTGCCTTGTGATTGTTAATGATTTTACTAGATTTACATGGGTATTCTTTTTAAGAACTAAAGATTAAACTGCTGGAACTTTAAAATCTTTTATTCATAAAATATAAAATCAAATTGATCATAAGGTAAAACTATTAGAAGTGATCAGGGACTGAGTTTAAGAATCAAGTTCTTGACTCACTCTGTAACTCAAAAAGAATTGCTAGACAATATAGTGCTCCTAGAACTCCTTAACAAAATGGTGTTGTTGAGAGGAGAAATAAGACACTTATTGAGGCTGCTTGAACCATGTTAGTTGATTCAAACTGCCTCTAACATTCTGGGAAGAAGCAGTCAGCACTGCATGTTATGTGCAGAATAGAGTTATTGTAGTTAAGCCACATGGAAAGACCCTTTATGAGCTATGGAAGAAGAGGGCAGAGGCCACCGTTCATTGGCTTTCTTAGGTCCTTTGGTAGTAGGTGTACCATACTTAACACAAGGATAATTTGGCAAAATTTGCTGAAAAGTCAGATGATGCCATCTCTGTTGGATATTCCTCTAACTCTATTTCCTATAGAGTTACAACATTAAAATTCAACAATTTGAGCATACTCCTTGTGTTAGGGAAAATGGACCTGATCATATCTTTGATTTAGAATTGTTTTCAAACTATTCTAAGCCTTCTTGTGATAATGTTTCAAACTCATAATGGATCCACAAAAGGTAGACGAAGCCTTGAAAGATAGTAGTTAGGTAGAATCTATCGAGGGGAATTATTTCAATCCAAGAGACAAAAGATTTGGAACCTATGTCCACTACTATCCAGTCAATTACCAATAGGCACAAAATGGGTATTCAGAAACAAGAGAGATAATAAGAGGCTTGATTATCAAAAACAAGGCAAGACTGGTAGTTCAAGGGTACATGCAAGAGGAGAGAATTGATTACACTTTTGTCTTTGCACCTATTGCAAGACTTGAGGCAGTAAGGATTTTGTTTGCTTATACAGCACCCAAGAACTTTACAGTCTACCAGCTTGATGTCAAGTGTGCCTTTCTATACAGGGATATAGACAGGGAAGTCTATGTGTGCCAGCCTCAAGGATTTGAAGACCCACAACACCCTAACTATGTGTGCAAATTGGAAAAAGCTCTTATGGGCTGCACCTAGGCTATGGTATCAGACTTTGTCTCAGTTTCTCCTGAAGAATAGCTACACCATAGGTACCATTGACAAGACTTTATTCATAAGAAAGTTCGAGAAAGACATTTTGCTCATACAAGTCTATGTTGATGACATCATATTTGATTCCTCAAATGACCAAATGTGTAAGGACACTGAGAACATTATAAAGAAAAAGTTTAAAATGAGTTCCATGGGAAAAATAGACTTTTTCCTTATAATTCAGGTAAAGCAGATGAAAGAAAGGCTCTTTATCAATCAATCTATGTATGTTAAAGACATCTTAGAAATATTTTATTAAAGAGATTGCAAGCCAGCAAAGACACCTATACCAAGAAATCACAATCTTTGTCCTTCTGAGGGGAAGGATACTGATCAATATCAGTATAAGGTAATTATTGGATCTCCGATGTATCTCACAACAAGTAGACCTGATATCATGTTTGTAACTTGCATCTGTGCAAGATACCAAGCTGCTCTAAAGGTGTCTCATCGATTTGCTACATAGAGAATCCTTAGATACCTCAAAGGAGCACCTAAACTTGGTCTCTGGTATCCAAGGAACCACAACTTCAATCTCTATGGCTAGACTGAAAGTGACTATGGTGGTTGCAACATTAATAAGAAATTAACATCAGGAGGATGTCAATTTTTTGATGGAAGGATAATCTTATGGCAATGCAAGAAGCAATGTTGTGTCTTAATATCAACTACTGAAGTTGAATACATTGCTATTGCTAGTTGCTGTGCTCAGCTGCTGTGGATTCAAAACCAAATTTTAGATTATGGATTCAAAACCTTTTCAAAATGTGTCTTGTCTTTATCAAAACAACCTAAGCCCTTTTACAAAAGGAATTTCTTCAAAATTTGACTAGGTTGTGAGTTCTTCCAAGAGAGATTAACCCTCGGAAGATGTCTTATGTATCTTCTGAAGGAAAATTTCTCCAAGATCTATTTTATCTTGAGAAGAGTTTTTAGCTTTGGAAGAAGCATTTGATGAAATGTTAAATCTATTTCCGAAGCTTAACAAACATCTTCACTCGGAAGACCTTCTTACTTTGAAACTAAATTTCTCATAAGATAAATTTATGTTCAAAGTAAGTTTGGCTTCGGAAAAAGATTACCTTCGGAAAAAGCTTTTACACTTGGAAGAAAGCTTTACTGTGTAAGAGAAATCTTTTGGGCCCCACTCTGAAAAAGACAAAGATTTTATTAATGATGTCAGAATATTTTAAATGGATTTAACCATACCACCATTGTCACATCATACCCCAAACTGTCATTTCACCTTATCCATCCGCCATTTCACCCATTTAAATACTTCTAACCTATTTCCTTAATCCTTTTACTGATTTCACAGCCCTAAGTTTCCTTTGTCTCTAGTTTTACTCCCAAATCAAACTTCAACTCCTCCATAACTTTCCAACAATGGCACTAAACCCTCAGCGCAACCAAGTCGCACTCCTTGACTCTTTCAAGGATCATGACTTTTTTGAAATCATTCAAATCCTTACCAGTCCGCCTACTTTACAGCCTTAAGTGTTGACCCAATTTTCTACTCAAACCATACGGTAGAGTTCTTGGGAAATGCTCAGATTGATACCATGAACGGAGTAAGGGTCATTAGTTTAAGGGTTAGCGATCAATAATTGGTCACATCCGAACAAACCATCAGGGGGCACTTAGAGCTCCATGATGAGGGTTTTCATATGGAATTCCCCAAATCAGACCTAGATGACACATATACCCAGATGGGATATGGTTGTGATGTCTGCAGGTCAATTGTATACAATTTTAGTTTCTCCTACAACTAGAAAGTCTTGCTTCACATAGTCCTTCATTACTTGTCAAATAAGTCTAGGGGATGAGATCAAATTCCCTATGAACTAGGAAGCCTAGTTCACGGGTTGGTAAAAGGCCTCAGATTCAACTACTCAAGGTTTGTGTTGACCAATCTTATGGGAAACCTTCAAAGGGAAACATTGTACATGTATCCCTAGTTTATTCAGTATATAATCAACTGTGAGTTGGAAAAGAGTAAGCTTTTCTATGCAGCTGCTCTACCTATACCTCACATGAGGTCAGACATCTTCAAGGTACTGAAAAGGGTGTCGACTAACTTCACTGGAAGACACACTGAGCTCTTTCCATGTATGATTGAGCAAATGGCTCCATGTGACATCCTTGTAAACAGAACAGGTGATGAACCCACACCAACAATAACCTCCTTAATGCCAAATCTACCTTCTCATCCCATAAAACACACGTATCAGAGATGCTCCAAGCGAACCTTTGTTCAATGTCCTTTGATTGAAACAAGTTTGCCTTGTTCAATCCAAAAAGACTAGAGTGGAAACATGGGCTCCCACTTAGTCTGAGGTCCCTCCATTATTCATATTTGACCTTAATATGGGTTTTGAGTCTCCTTAGTCTTAATCCCATGAGCCCCAAACCCAAATGGAAAGCCATCAGGGAGAGTCACTATACTCCCCTAAGAAGCCAAAAGGGAAAACCCAATCAAAGGCTCAATGCTACTAGACATTGAAAAGGTCCTGGGTTTACTACAGCTACTTTACTACTTGTAGCTAATAGCTTCTCAGTAGGAAGTCTACCTTTTCTTTTAAGCTTCTCCAACCTTTCTTCCTCTAGCAGTTCCTCCGCAGTTAACTTCCTTTTACCCTTGATGTCTTCGGAGGCTTGAGATTTTAGAGGTTCTTGTGTAGAGGTTTGGGGTTGGTGGGTGGTGATTTGAGCTTGTGATGATGATGATGTTTGAGTGAGAGGTGTTTTGAGAAAGTCTTCACTACTTACCTTAGATGCCAGTTCAAGGATTGCATCTGTGATAATTAGATCATCAGACAAAGAGTATAGCCCTTTCGCAGCTTGGATCTCAGCTTCGGAAGTTGGAATACTTCTTCCGCAGCATTGACTTAAGCTTCGGAAATTTATGGGATTGCACTAACTGTTCCAATTGTTTCAGTTGCTGGTCTATCAGTCTCCATATCCCCTTGGAATTCAATCTCAGGTTCAATGTGAATCTTAGGTTGACTAACTCCTTTGATAGTGGTAGATGGTGTATTCCATCTATGAAGCTCTTCAGCTCCAAAGTATGCCATAACAAAATTTGGACTTGGTTGTTTAAGGGAGGAGATCATCAGAAATTTGGTTAAGAATCTTTTCAAATCAATGATCATCCTTGGGTCCATTTGAAGGATGATAATAGAAGGCTTAGGGAAAGCAATGGATTTTTGAGCAGGATATCTTGAAGAAAGTGTAGAAAGGGCTAAGCTTGGCTGCTCACGTGTGTTTTTCTTTGAACATTCTCCCCCTTTCTGGTAGCATCATCTTGAGAGCCCGATGAGCTGGAGGAGAAAATCAGAGAGACTTGTATTGGTACTTGCCTAATAGATCCCTCAGTCTGTTTCTCAGCTAGTTGAGCTTTGATATTTTCAATCTCAAGTTGCTGAGTGGCAGTCCTATCCTCTAAAGTTTTAACCCTGAATTCAATGTTTGAGACTGTAGAAAGTAGGTCTCTTATGGTGAGTTGCATCTTCCCTCATCTTTTTTAGAAGAATCACGGGGAGAAGACCCTACAGCGACATGTCCACGACATCAAGGTTGACATTTGCTCAAGAAGAAGGAAGGAGATGTATATAAGAATAGAAGGGATGATTTTTAAACCAGCACCATAAGCACAACCTCAACCAGAACCAACACCTTTCCCTTTCCCCATCAAATTTGAACCAACCATTGAGCCTTACACTCCTAAGCCCATAACATCATCCATACCCTCTGCCACACCAATTCTATAAAAACAACAACCTCCACTACCTATCCTTAAACCTAAAACACTCCCTAGAACCTAACCATCATCTACCCAACAATCACTTATGCCATCCTTTCAATCATCTAAACCTTTAACTTTAGAAGAATTCAAGGAGATCAAGATGAAGCTCATCAAATGTACTACTCTGAGTGACATCTCTTGTGAGGAGGGGTACATCAAACTGAACTTCATTGATGGCTCCTCATGTTCTTTCACAAGAAAACAATTCCTTGATCTGTGTAGAGGAATATTAGACCAGGTTCTTAAACTCTTGGCAACTAATTCTGATTCTCTTGAAGAAGAATAGAAGAAGCTGAGAAGAAAGTTGGTGACTCTATTGGACACTAGGAAGAAAGAAAAGTTACCATCTCAACCTTTTGTTGTTAGGATCGTGTATCGAACAAAATACTAACTTACGTGTATACCGAATCAAATAGTGCGGAATCCTATTTGATTGGCAATCCAATCAGTGAGAACGCATGTAGAAACAATATAGGATTGAATCTAAATGTTAAGAACAATTGAGAATCGATCTAGTGCGATCTATGAACTTGGAACAGGTTCTTAGAGGTCTCTGGACGGCTAGGGTACGATTTAGTACGTAGGTATTCGAAGTGTTTTGTTTTTCCACGATTTAAGTGGTATTTATAGGTTAGGGTTTCTCATTCGGGTGACTGAACCATTTGCATGGTTCAGTCATGCGATTGAGTCATGCAGTTAATCCATTCGCACGACTGAGTGTTCAGTCGTGCAACTGAGTCAATCTCATGTTACAATCATGTGACTGTTCCAGTCTCCTGGTTCATTCGTACGACTGGTTCATTAGCATGAAGTTGTTCATTCGTATGGTCTATTAGCATGGGCCAATCGCATGTGAACTTCATATGATTAAGTTTGAACATGTTTTATAATCATTATTTGACTTAGATTTATTCAAACAACCACAACCTATGTAGTTAGTTCAATAAGCGTTATTACATACCAAGCAATGAAATATTCAACATTATAAGAACAACCACATATTGTATTTCATTAAGTGCCCATTCAATTACATATGTGTAAGTCAATAGACATTTTACATTAAGTTCATAAACTAGGGACACATGTATCAACAAACTCCCCTTGGACCTAGTTTTATCTAATGTCTTACATGCTTCATAAGTTCCTCATACTTCTTGTACTTCTCCTCTCTTGTGACTCCTGCATGTATTTCAAAAAGCAAAGTAGAGTCGTATTACATTCTGAAATTGCGGAGCTTGTACAATATCCTGTGAGTCGTAGAACAGTGGCCACTTGTATAAGGTGTAAACATCATCGGATGACAAGTTAGTGAGCCAAATGGGGTCAAACACCCTGATGGTTTCCATAATACCATTTTGTTCAACACTATGACTGCCTCGCCTGTTCTCCAATCATAGTACCACCACTTGAAGTGTGGAGTGAAGTCCTATGGCATTTCCCGTAGAGGGATTCTGGACGTCATGCGCGAAGGACTCCACGTCAGCAAAATTTTAGGTTTCCCAGTTATGGCATCAACCTCAGATCTCTTGATATACCTCGTGGGTTGTTGAGGCTTGAAGTTGACCCACCGGGTGTGGTACTCTCTCTTTAACGCTGCTTCAAACCAGCCTGACATCTTGCGAGGGTCAGCATATAGCATTTTCAATTTTGCTAGCAGGTTAAGCTTAAAACCTGGAAGAGTCTTTAGATCGTGTGGGAATCTGAAGTACTCAATCCTTTACTCTCTTTTAACTACATAAACGTTTAGATCTTCAAAATAGGCCCACGCAATAATTTTTCCTAACACCTTGTGATGCTTCTTCACTTTATAGAGTTTGGTGTAGACATTTGACTTTGGCGCACTGCGCTGGGCTCTAACATCTATAAAACACGCTACCCATTCAGCCTTTCTGATATTGACATCGACTTCTGAGGCTTGGGCCTTGTCTTCTTTCTTTTCAGACTCTTGCTCCATTTTATCCAGAGTTTCAAAAGTTTGACTAACAAGAGAGTCACCCAGATTGGGGACTACATTTCCCTCCTTGTCAGCGTACTCTGGATAATGTTGAGCAGTGACGTCTTCAATCTTGATTTCATCGACATCCTTAAGCTTATCGTCACTTTCAATGTCCACTGTCGGAGCATCCTTCGCTATCTCGTCGGGACTCAGTCTAAACATCTCAGCAAGCTGCTTATGAGTAAGGTCGTGGATTATTTCTCCTTCTTCAGGAGTGTAACTCATAGACCTCCTGACTATCCCTTGCAGATCAAGTATCATTATGAGTTGAGACTTGATCTGTTGAAGGGGAGCAATGTCATACTTATCTTGAGACTTGATCTGCTTGATTTAAACATATAAACATATCACACATCAGTCAATAATCAAAACAGAAACACATTAAGAAAATATAAACATTATGTACATTAATTTGATACAATATTCAAATACACATGATTTTAAATAACATAAACAACTATGCATTACTCTTGTCTTGAATCATGTGTTCCTCTGCTGACGGGGCTGATGTAGAGGCACCTTTGTCTTGAGCTCTCTTGGTCCTCCTTTCACTTGCTGATGTGGCACCTGTAGCAGAAGTATCTCCTTCTCCTTCATCATCATCATCACTTGCATCATCACCTCCCTCTGTATCTTCACCTTGATCATCACCATCATTATCATCATCATCACTGTCATCATTATCATCATCATCACTGTCATCATCATCACCATCATCTCCATCTCCTTGTCTGATCTTTAGTGGCTCATCCTTTGATCCTTTGAGCCTCAACATGATGGTCTTGTTAATAGCCTCCAACTCCTCTATCCTCTTTGCTGAATGGACATTTTGCTCCTGGAGTTGGGCCATCTCAAGGCTTTGAGCAGCCATCTGTTGTGCCTACTGCTCAATCAGCTATGCCTGCTAAGATATCTACTGAGATTGTGTAGTAATAAGCTCTACTAGCTGAAAAATCTAGGCAGTCTTCTCGTCATCGGCTGCAAACAGCTTTAGCACCATACGGTTCAGTGTTGAGAGTTGTTCCTCTACCCCACTGGGAGGTAGAGATGATCCAGATGGAAATGAGGGGTATGATGACGGTCCTGTTGGGTGGCTAGAGGTGGTGGTGGTGGCGGTGGTGAAGATTGGGGGTGGTATAGATGTGGGTTGGTGGTGGTTGGACTGAAGTGGTGGTGGTAGTGATATGTGAGGTAGTAGAGGTGGTGGCTGGTGGTGTGGTAGCAGTAGTGGTGGTAGTGGTGGAAGGTGTGGCTGAGGTAGTGGTTGTGGTAGTAGATGAGGTCAAGGTGAACTTCAATATCTTCCCTTTCTTGCCGTGGGGTTGTGCCATCTCTTCTTCCTTGAGCCTCTAGGCACAGAGGCTCCCCCTTAGCTGCTGGGTGGGTCCAGGGCATATGTGGGATCTGAATCAGCAGCAGCATCCCCGGACTCCCTTGGGCGTCCACCAACCACCCTCAAACCTCTCTCTGTGGCAACCACCCGGCTGCCCACAGTCCTCGTGAGAGGCTCCTCATCACTTTCTTCTTCCTCATTGGGAGGACAAAAGTCCTGGTGAAAGCTGGCTGTGGTATCAATAGGAGGTAGAGATGTAACATGAGTAGTAGGGCCCCTAGTAGGAGCGGGCCCAGAGTCTCTGCCAGTGTAACCGTCATCATCGGAGTCGTCAGATGGTAGAGCAATTTTCTCAACATCCGAGTCACTCTCCTCATGGCGCCATTTTCGCCTACCTGGCGCCACGTAATCAGCCTGGGCCAGATGCCGAAGAGTCTCTTCACCAGGGGTTTGACCTGCTTTCACCGGTAGACCTTCATGCGGCCCAGTGTCGTGTCATCCATCACTTCCAATGACACCGCATCCTGACTCTCCTTAGGTAGAGAGGACAGCTTCTCATCAATGATCATTTGGAGAAACCTAGGGTACATGTAAAAACCCTCTTTACCCTTAGCCTCCAGATTCTCTATCAGGTAAGAGAATATCATGCTTGAGAAGCTGAAAGGGTGGTTCAAAACCAGTGCCACGTAGGCATTTTGAATCTGGTCTGAAAGATCATCAAACCACCCCTTCTCGAAGCCAAGCAATTAAGGATGACATGTGCTAAGTACTTGTACTGGGGACACAGGTTGCTTTTGTTGAGCACACAGGCATTAATATCCCTAGCGTACTTCATCCTTAGGAAACACCCTCTCACTGTTAGAGGGTGAAGTTTGGTAGCGTGATCAGCATCATCACCAAAGCAAGTACATGTTGTATATCCTCAGCAGTGACCTCGATAGCCTGACCAAAAATACTATTGTAGATGCTGTATGGCTCATGTGAACGGTAACCGATGCCCCCTCCCAGAAGGCCTGCTGAATAGACCTATAGGGAGTGCATGATGTGGATATAGCCTTGTATATCCTGGATCTCTTAAGGAAAGCAATGATCCCCGCAAACTCGGCACCATTCTGAGTAGTGGCATCTAAATGAGCACATATGTTGTGCTTGGGGTTAATGGACCACCTGTCACCCATAGATCTGTAAGACAAGACACATAGACATTAGATCACCACACAATAGAAATCATTTCAAGTTAACCTATTTGAAATCAGTCTGGTTCAATCATGCGATTGAACCATACGACTGAATTCAGTCGGTTGACCTAACAGCGACTGAATACAGTTGAGTGACTGAACATGCGACTGAGTTCAATCGGGTGACTGAACCTACGATTGGTTTAGTCGGCCGACTGAGCTCATTCGTGTCATTCATTTGACCGACTGAGTCATTCGACCAGCTCAGTCGGGCGATTGAAGTTCATCCTGGTGTCTAGTCGCATGACCCATTGTTCGGTCAACTAAAATTCGAATTTGGACCAAATCTTAAAATTAGACGTCGTGTTTTGGTTCATTAGACTCGCAATCACTTTACTAATAACCTAATAACCTTGATTTCAGCATTTTACTTGGATCAGTTAGGTTATTGTCCAATTTCAGTCTCGGTTCTTGTTAGGGCCGAATCTTGTTATTTAGGGCCCAAATTGACAGAGTTTTTGTTAAAGAGCAGCGCATTATACCTGTAAAATCAACAGAGATCATCAGAATGTCACAAGATGAACTTAATTTGTGAAGAAATTTCGGCAGAGTAACGATAGGCTGTGCGATTTAGGGCGAATGAGGGTGATGAGTTTATGCGATCGACTATGGCCCTATTTATACTGAATCTGATTTCAATCGGGTGACTAGACCCATTCACTCTGTTCATTCGGATAATCGGACCTTAGTCGTGTGATTGGTTCAGTCGATCACATTCAGTTGGCCGACTGGATTTCAGTCGGGCGACTGACTCATTCGCACAGCTCCATTCGGTCGACTGGCTCAATCTGATATGCCATTCGGGTGAATGGTTCATACTCATGCTTTATTCGGCTATCTAGGGCATAAGTATGGTCCATTCATACGGTTGGTCCATACACATGGTCCAGTCGTGCGAATGGATCTTACTCATGATTTTGACTTTATGACCATTCCACACTTAATCCCTTTTAACTTTTGATTATACATTATGAGCATTCGATCATCTCACACATGATCATTTTAACTTGGAAAACTTTTGATCACCTCAAATGTGATCCTTTTAACAATTTGTCACCTCATATGTGACTGATTTTACATTTGAAAACATGTGTGATCACCTCAGACGTGACCTTTTTAGTTGATTAAATCCCCGATTGGGTTCCATGGCATAGTCTGATATTTTACAAATTAAATTGACGAAATTTAAACAAAATAAAATAACTAAAACTGAAATACAAAACAAAACTTGTTTTTTTGTGGTTTAGAGTGAGGTGTAAATCCTAAGATGGAAATCTAATAGATTCATTTTTTGACAAGGCAGCTTTTGTTCATTTTGACCATAAATGGACCAATTCAATTCGGAATCATACTGGTAAGTCAAATCATTCGGGACATGTAATCAAAACCTTTGATGCTCTATTCTTGGTTTTCATCTAGATTCGTTAGCAAGTTTAGGAAATCATACTTGTACTATTAGATCCACACATTGATTTGGACTTTCAAGAATTGTAGCCATGATGATTATCTGTATACTTGTTCTCTTAAATCCATACACAGACTTTTGACACAGATTGGTGACAGTTTAAGGTTTGATTATTTCAACAAGCATTTGTGGATCCCATACTTATCTGGTAATCAACATTCCTCAGGAGATTTTTGAGCGGTCTCAGGGTAGTATTCAAGAAGAAACTATTCTTAGAGCTTTCAAAGAGAAGCCAAGCCTCAGGTCAGTGCCACCGCACAGCAGAGAGGCGGCAAACAACAATGAATTCTAGAATATATAGGTTATGCTTATCCTCAGGTCAAAGCCACCGCACAGGATAGAGGTACATAACCTATCTTCTTGTTTGAGCAATTTTATTCTTTATGCACAGATCTCACCAACAACATAGGTTATTAGTTTGATTACTTTTGCATTTTTTCATCACGTGCTTTTGCTCATATTTTGGTCATACGCACACATTTGTGGCATTTATTCTGCTCGTCACCCCTTATTGGAATTTTATTGATTGTGTTAACCAGGGATAAGATGATAACCCACAGCTTTTCGAACAACTTAGTTTAATCTTGAGATCACCAACAAGGTCTAATCATCTATTGTGTTGAATCTACCGACATATCATCAGTGGTCTAGGAACCTCTAGGTCTACTTTCTTTGTATTACCTTGGTAGTAGCTAGTTTTACTATCATTTTTTCTTTTATATTGCTCAGACTACAAACACTTATACTTTGAATTTCGCATCTTATTCACTTTAAACTTTTAAAGTCCCGAGTGGTTTGTTCCTGTGTACTATCATTTTCCAAAGTTTAAATCGGTATCACAAATACGATCTAAAGCTTACCTCTCTTGCTCCCTCATCTTTTTATTATTATTGTTTTTTTTTACCAATTTAATTAACTACTAAAAATAAATTAGATAAATAAAGAAAATAAAAAATAAGAATTAAAATAGAAATGGACTATCTACACATGGCCATCTTCAGGAATTACATCACTTTTCTTTTTAACGTCGTTGACCTCTAACAAATATAAAAAAAGTGGTTTATCAAAAGCCTTTGTATAGAGGTCAGCACGTTGAAAATCAGCATTTCTCTTAACCACATCGATTAGGTCTTTTCAAAACAATCACGTATAAAGTGATATTTTATTCCGATGTGTTTGGTCTTAAGATGTTGGACCGGATTTTTAGTTACTGCAATTGCAGCAGAGTTATCAACAAAAATCGGAGTAGAAGAGAAATTCAAACCATAGTCCCGCATTTGCTGTTGAATCCATATGATTGTGAACAGCAACTTGCAACAGCAACGTATTCGACTTCGCAGGTTGACAAAGCAACCGAGGTCTGCTTCTTACACTACCAGGTCACTAATCTTCTCCCAAAGAATTGACATCCTGCTGATGTAGACTTGTAGTTCATCTTGCAGCCGCCGTAATCCGAGTCACTATACGCCGTAAGCTCGAAGTCATCATCATGAGGATACCACAACCCTAGTGTTGGTGTACCCTTCAGATAATGGAAGATCCTTTTGACCCCTATCAGATGGTTAACTTTTGGCTTTGCCTGATATCTTGAACATGGACATGTAGCATACATGATATCATGTCTTGAGGCAGTAAGGTACATTAGAGATCCAATCAATCCTCGGTACATGGTGGCATCTACCAGATCACCATACTCATCTGGTGCTACATCATGGTTTGTAGCAAGTGGAGTCCCAGCTGCAGAAGCATTCTCCATGTCAAACCGACTGAGAATATCTCCTACATACTTCTGATGTAGAAAAATTCCCTTAGGTATTTGATCCACCTGTAATCCAAGAAAGAACTTCATCTCTCCCATGGCACTCATTTGAAATTCAGCCTTCATTACTGCTTCAAACTCTTTACATAATTCTTCGTTCTTGGAACCGAAGATTATGTCATCTACATAAATTTGGACCAGCGGTAAATCACCATCCTTTTCTTTGATGAACAATATGCAGTCAATAACACCTCTGCGAAACCCATGTTTCACAAGGTGAGTGGAGAGTTTCTCATACCAGGCTCTAGGAGCTTGATGAAGCCAGTATAAAGCCTTCTAGAGTTTGTAAACTTTGTCTCGATGATATGGATCCTCAAATCCCTCGGTTGACTAACGTAAACTGTTTCTCGGACTTCACCATGAAGGAATGCACTCTTCACATCCAGTTGATAAACTTTAATCTTCATATACAATGCATAGGCAAGGAAGATATGGATGGCTTCCATTCTTGCCATGGGTGAAAACACTTCATTGTAATCTATTCCCTTAACTTGTCGAAATCCTTGAACTACAAGTCGAGCCTTGTTCCTGATGATGACACCTTGGTCATCTTTCTTACATTTCAAGACCCATTTGATGCCAATGACCTTAGCACCTTTAGGTCTATCTACCAGTGTCCATACACCTAACTTCTTGAACTAAAGAAGTTCTTCTTGCATAGCACTGACCCATGACTCATCATTTAGGGCTTCACTCACGTATTTGGCTTGAACTGAGACACAAAGCAATGATAAGCTCCATCGTGAAGGTACCCTTTCTCCATTACTGAGGCATAATCAGCTGAATACAGCTGACTTCTTGTCTGAACTCCTGATCTGACGTCCCCAATGACAATGTCCAGAGGATGATAGATGTTTAGACAGGATCTAGGAGTGGTGAGAACAGCTACCTCAGTATCTAGATTATGAACATTTGGTTCAGTATCTGAGGTAGTAGGAGTATGAGGTTCCGAAGACTCAGAGGCATCAATGTCAGATGCTGTGGACTTGCAGTAGGAGGAACCTATTGCTCCTGAGTGTCCTGAATATTCTCCACGGCTTCATCATCAGAGGAAGAGTCACTTGCCTTGAGTGCTCCCCCTGAGTTGGTAGATGAATCACCTTGTGAGCCAGATGATGTAGATTCCTGAGATGGTGTGTTTAGAACATCATACATCATCTTTGTTGCTAACTCATCATCAGACGTGGAGAGAGGGATGTTAAAGGATTTGAAGAATCCAACATAGTCAAAAAAGAAGGCGGGTCCTTTTCCAGCAGGTGGGGTGGTGTATCTTTGAACGTCCACGTTACACCACACTTTTACTTGACCCGTCGAGTTTTTGTAAACTCTCTTGTTCGGTATGTTGTATCCTAGAAAGATACCTTCTTTAGCCTTCTCGCTGAATTTTCCCTCCTGAGTCTTCTTAAGTAGGGTGCACGGAGCGCCAAACGGCTCGAGATACTCTAGATTAGGTTTACGTCATTGTAGTAACTCGTAACACGTCTTGCCATGGCGTTTAAATACCAGAACTCGATTTAACATGTAACACGCATTTGCAACTGCCTCATTCCATAATTGGATAGGCAGTTTCGAGTCTGCTAGCATAGTCTGTGCAGTCTCTATCAAGCTTTGATTCTTTCTTTTAGCAACGCCGTTCATCTGAGGATTGTAGGCAGAGTCGAACTGGTGCACAATTCCCTTTTCCTTGCAATATTCCTCCATCCATTGGTTCTTGAACTCGGTTCCGTTGTCTGAGCGTACTTTTCATACCTTCAACTTGTATAGGGACTTCAGTGTAGTTACTAATTCCTTGAATGACTCAAATGTTCTGGATTTGGATTACAGAAACATTACCCAATAGAATCTTGAGTAGTCATCAGTAACTACATAGCAGTACAAGTCGCCTACGATGCTTCTTGTACTGACTGGACCAACAAATCCATGTGAAGGAGTTCAAGAGGAAGTTCGATGGAATGAACTTTCTTTTCCTTATGAGACTTCTTCGTCTGTTTGCCCTTCTTGCATGCAACACAGAAATCAGGAAGTTGGAAGTTTTTGACATTAACTCCTCTCACAAGATCATTCTGGATCAAGTGATTCATCTTTCGTGGATTAATGTGTCCTATTCTCCTATGCTAGTAGATGGAATCCTTCTCAGTAGCTTTTGACAAGAAGCACTAAACTTCATGATCCGTTGTGGAGGCCTTTGAAAGATCCAAGACATAAAGGTCCTTATATCTTGAGGTAAACATTAAGACTTGGTCCTTCGGGATCACATAGTCCTTTTTCAGGACATAGCACTTCTTGTTGTCAAATACTACCTTAAAACCTTTATCATAAATTTGGGATACATAAAGTAGGTTATTCTAAAATTGTTGAACATAGTTTATCTGGTCAAACTTCACTTTCTGATTTCCTACTTCCCTTGAGCTGTGATATACCCTCCTTTGTTTCCAGCAAATGAAACATGTCCACATTTTATTTGTTTGACGTTTAATAAGAGAGCCTTGTTCCCTGTCATGTGCCTGGATGCTCCACTATCTATAATCCGCATGTTGGTTTCAGCACTATAGCGAACACCCTGCACATTCAATTGAAAACATTAGTTCAGGTTAGGGACCCAAGCCTTTACTGGCTTGGGTGTCCCAAAGGCATCACACATCGTAATGTAACCCATTGACCTTTAGAGGATGGGGGAAGCTCAGTTGTCTTCTTGTTCTCCTTATTAGACATTGAGGTTGATTTTTCTTTCCATAAGCCTGCCTTGTGTAAGGCCTGATTATGATAAACAGACGACTGACTAATGGGTTGAACTTTAGGTTTACTAGCCCTTCTAGGTGGAGTCACTGAGTTCCTCTTAGAAGAACTAGGTTTTGGGTCCTTAAGTTCAACTTTCCTCCTAGGTGTCTAATAGTAAGGACAGTTAGATGCAATGTGTCCATACTCTCCACAGTTGTAGCATGATCTGCTTTTGACTTTTCGATTTAACTATTTGTGTGGAGAAGTGTGTGACACATGCGTGACATTAAACTTTCTGGGTTGACACTTTTCTTGTTTAGATGTTTTATCTTGTTTAACAAAGTTAATTACTTTAACAGTTGTAACAACTTTTCCATTTTGTTTACCTGGACTTTGACATGAAACTCGTGATTGGTTAACATTACTGGTCTTTTTAGGTTCAGATTTGACTATGGTTGACCCACACTTAACCTTAACCTATTCAAATTGTTTATCCAGATTAACATAAGGCATTTTACCTTTTGCCTTTGAAGTGACCTTCTTTTGTTAAGTACCAAATTCATTTGATTTACCTGTGGAATCTGGATCACTTACAAGAAGAGTGGACACCACATGATCCTTGATTGGATTGTTGTTGATTGGTTTACTTTTAATCTGGATCACTTACAAGAAGAGTGGACACCACATGATCCTTGATTGGATTGTTATTGATTGGTTTACTTTTTGTGTTCATCAAGATCTCATGTGGTGGCGGGACCACTTTATAACCCAATCCCTCCTTGTTGTTACGCTCTCTCACTAAAGTGTTGAAGAATATGATATGAACTTGTCCAACTATGCAATTTTTGCTTTAATGAATTAACTTCTACTTCTAAAACTGCCTTTTGTTTCTTAGTGTCTTCTAGGGAGTTAAGATAGAACGTAATTCCATTTGATTGGTTAAAAGCTACAACTTCAGTTTCCCTAAGTTGTTTGTTCAACAGTTCTATCTTTTCTTTATAACTATGCTCATTTTGTATAAGAATTCTGTTAGCTTCAGTGCACAGTTGCAAGTCCTTTACTACCTATCATTATGATCAAATAACCTAGAAATTTTGAATCAATGCTTTCCCTAAATTTATTACAATCGGAACAAGCATGATTATTGAAAAGTTGGTCAGTAGTACTTACCTGAGAGGGTTCTGATGAATCAGCTATCAAAGCAGAGTCTGGTGTTTCTGGTCCTGGTGATTCTGACGTTGGTGTATATTTCTCTTCTGTAGGCATGTAGTTGACCACTGTTGCAGTCTCTTCGGTGCTTGACATCGCGAGTTCCACTGCAATATCTCCTTCACTAGCTGAATCGTCATCTAAATCTTTAACACTAGCGATGTTGGATTCTCCCGGTGAAACAAACTGAAAGCTCCAGTCCTGTCCTTCATCGTTATGAGCAGTTCAGGCTTTAGGATCCTGCTTGACGAAGTAGGACTGCTAGTTGGCGTATCTTGACGATTGAAGGATGTGAATGGATTCCCGTTTCTAGTTTTCTTGGGCTTCACACACTCACGTTTGAAATGCCTCTTTTTGCCACAATTGAAACAGGTCACCTTGGTCTTGTCAAAACCAAAGGTAGTGTCCTTAGTTGCAACCAAGTTCTGTCTGGTTTTCTGGACAAACTTCTTAGCTCTCGTCCACCTGCTCGTAGTCCTCATCTTCCAGATGATAGTTCCCCATTTTTCCCGCAATTAGTCCATCATAGGAGTGGACTACTATTGCTAAGAGATCCATGTGCTCTTTAGCTACCTCAACTGTCACATTACCGAAATTCTCGGTGTTTAGTTTTGCAGCATTGGCTTCAAGTACTATGTATTGGGTACCAGACGACCCTGACGTTTCTAACCCTGAAGTGGAGGTTTGAGAGGGACCAACCGAACTTGATACAAAAGCCGTCTGAAGTGGTGCTCCAAATGTTTTGGCTTGTGGAGTCGTGTTGTACAGTGTCGGATTCTGATCATAGGAAGACTTTTGGGCTTTATATTTCATCCTTAATTCTTCTTCTCTCAGCTTTAGAATGAAATCATTTATATCTAACTTCGTTAGCATATCATTCTGTCTAAGATTGGAGACAAAGGAAACCCATTTCTCCGTCAAACCATCTTCAAAGTTCAACACTTTGTCTTCCATAGATGTCATTACTCCATGAGTGTGCATCTCACTCATCAAGTGGTAGAATCTGTCAATGACGTCATCTAGGCTTTCTTTACCCATCGAAGAGAAGTTGTCAAACTCTTTCTTCAAAGCTTTAGCATTTATCACCTTTAATGATGCATTTCCGTCATACCTTTTCTCCAATGCATCCCATAGCTTTTTTGCTTGTGTATACTCAGAAAACTGGTGAAAATTATCCTTGGGGATCGACTGAGTAAGCAGAGCATAGACTTTCTTCTCAGCATTGTATTTGACCTTTTGACCATTAGTCAAGCCACCTAGTGTAAGTTTGACACCATCTGCACCTACTAGCATGTTGTACCCCGTCTCTATAGATTCCCACAGATTGGGATCTACTCCATTTAAGTAGATCTCGAAACGTTGCTTCCATTGTGAGTATTCATCCAACGTGATTAGCTTAGGGGGTATGTTATGATTCCCCACTTCATTATTCTCCAGAAGCAGTAGGTTTTGAATCCATGAATCTCTCCCTGCTGTGAATGTTGAGTATTGGTCCTCCATTTCTGTCAACTTTAATCTTTGGAAGAAACTGTTTCACTTATGCGAATGAAGGTGTGCGGTTGGGCTATTTGTGTGATTGAACAATACGGATGGTTCAATCGTGCGACTGAACTAATGCGGATGGCTCAGTCAGGCGAATGAACAAATCCGGTTGGAGAATGCGAATAAACTGCTCAGTCGTACGATGGAGGTACGGATGAGTCCAATTGTGCGTATGAGGGATGCGTATGGGTTCAGTCAGGCGATTGAGTCAATCGTGCGATTGAAGCTACTGAAACTTGAAAATTCGTAGGTTTAAGGTATTTCGGACGCAAAAACTTGAATTTTCACTAACCCTAATTGTCGTATGCTAGAAAACTAAACTTTATGATCAAGAGACGTCTAAGACACCGTTTAAGACAAAAAGATTATGTTTTTATTGGAAAAACACATTTTTTTACCAAAGACGATTGAATCACACGTAAATCAAGAGCCAAAGCTCTAATACCACTTGTTAGGATCGTGTATCGAATGAAATACTAACTGAAATACGTGTATACCGAATCAAATAGTGCGGAATCCTATTTGATTGGCGATCCAATTAGTGAGAACACACGTAGAAACAATTATGGATTGAATCTAATAGTTAAGAATGATTGAGAATCGATCTAGTGCGATCTGTAAACGTTATGATTTCTGGCTATGGGTGTCTTAGCAATCTTGCAATCAATCATGTTGAATCTCTTGAGTATGTCCTGGACATACTTTGACTGACTTATGAAGATGCCATCTTCAACTTTCTTCACTTGAATTCCCAGAATCAAATTGAGTTCCCCCATGGCACTCATTTCAAATTTGTCTTTCATCAGCTTCTCAAAGTCTTTGCAGAGCTTTGCATTAGTTGAACCGAAGATGATGTCATCCACATACACTTGAACTAGCACAATGTCATGTCCCTGTCCTTTGGTGAAGAGAGTTCCATCTATAGTATCTCTCCTGTATCCATGTTTACAAAGATACTCCGTCAGTGTCTCATACCACTTTCTAGGTACCTAATGCAGCCCGTAAAGAGCTTTGTCAAGCTTGCAGACATAATCAGGATATTCAGGATCTACAAAACCAGGTGGCTGTTTGACATATACCTCTTCATCAATCACTCTATACAGAAAGGCACACTTCACATCAAGCTGAAAGACCTTGAAGTTCTTAGATGCAGCAAATACCAGAAATATCCTAACAGCTTCTAATCTTGCTACTGGAGCAAAGACATCAGTGTAGTCAATCCATTCTTCTTGTGTGTACCCTTGAACAACTAGTCTAGCTTTATTCTTGATGATGATGCCTCTATCATCTTTCTTGTTCCTAAACACCCGTTTGGTTCCAATGGTAGTCTTCCTATAAGGAAGAGGACAAAGGTTCCAAACTTTCTGCCTTTTGAATTGAAGCAGCTCTTGTTGCATAGCCTCAACCCAACTTCCATCCTTTAGAGCCTCATCAACTTTCTTTGGCTCTATCTGGGATAGGAAACAAGAGTGAAGACAAACATTTGCTTCATGGGTTTGTCCTCTTGTTCTTACCCCTGTGACAACATCTCCAATGATGTTTGTGGTGGGATGAAACTTGTGGATCCTAAGCTAAATAATCACAGCAAGTTGCTGAGAAAGATCTAAATTAGAGAAAGTTAGATCTGGCATGGATGTTTCTCCCACCACATCAGCACACTTTTCAAGAGAAACTTGATCCAAGCAGTGTGTGACATCATTGATGTTCTCATCTATGGTGTGGTTAGTAGCATCAAGAAATTCTTGATCACTGTCACCACCACCATTGTTCTCTTCCACAATTGAGATGTTTATATCTGGTTGTGGAGCCTCTAAGCTGGTATTTGAAGGCACCCCAGATGTATCAGTTGAGTTTGTTATTGTAGTGCTGATAGAAACCTCATTAGCAGAAGTAGTTCCAACTGGAGCTAAAGATGTGTGACTTGAAGATCTTATCAGCTCAAATCTTGGATCAGGATCACCAGTATTTAGATTTTCTATAGATCCTGAAACATTCTCACCAGATTTGTTAAAACAGTTGGTTACTAAATCAAGATCAAATAGCCAATCAGGACCAACACCAACTACACAGGGTGTGTGTTCATTGAAAGTCACATTGGCTGACTCCTCACAATTTTGGTTCCAAGATTGTATACTCTATAAGCCTTAGCTTGAGAAGAGTATCCAATAAAATGTCCATCATTTGATTTCTCAGCAAACTTGGCAAGTTGATCTTTGGTATTCAAGATGGTGCAAGGACATCCAATGACCTGAGAAAACCAATAAAAGGTGTCCTCTTGTGCCAAAGTTCATAAGGAGTCTTGTCATTAGTCTTGACCACTAAACCTATGTTCTGCACATAGCATGCGGTGTTGACTGCCTCTACCCAGAAGGTGATGGGTAGCTTAGAGTCAGACAACATGGTTCTTGTAGCTTCAATCAGTGTCCTGTTTCTCCTCTCGGCAACACCATTCTGCTGAGGAGTCCTGGGAGCACTGTATTGTCTTGTAATACCCTTTTCATCACAGAATGTATCAAGGATTTGGTTCTTCAATTTAGTTCCTTGATCACATCTTATGATCTTGACCTTGTGATCAGATTGATTCTCAATCTTTAAGATGAAATTCTTTAGAATCTCAAGAGTCTCGTCCTTAGTTCTAAGGAAGAAGACCCAAGTGAATCTTGTAAAGTCATCTATGATCACTAAACAATAAGAGGTCCTTCCTAGACTCATTACACTGGTGGAGCCAAAAAGATCCATATGTAACAGTGTAGGGGTGTAGTGATGGAGTTTCTTTCCTTAGGCTTATGAGTTACCTTATGTTGCTTCCCTTTCAGGCATGCAACACAATGGTCATCACTTTTAAACTCTTTCTTTGGTATTCCAGCTACCAAATCATTTTTAATTAATCTATTCATGTTCTTAAAGTTTACATGGCACATTCTTTTATGCCATAGGAAAGACTCATCACTATTGGCTTTAGATAGAAAGCATAAAACTTCTCCAGAGGGAGATGTTTCTTGTAAATCCATCTTGTACATGTTCCCTTTCCTAGGGGCTCTAAGCAGGATATGCTCATGAGGAATGAGCACACCAGGCTTGAGAACAATGCACTCATGCTCAATAAAGAGCATGTTATGACTCTGATCACAAAATTGGGATACACTCAGAAGATTGTACCCAAGCTCTTTGACAAAGTTTACCTTTTCAATACTGAGCTTACCATTTGTGACCACGCCCCTTCCTGAAATGTAACCACCTTCATCTCCTCTAAAAGCAACTGGTCCTCCATCAATCCTTTCAAAGTTCTAGAGTAGAGACCTATTGCCTGTCATGTGCCTGGAACAGCCACTATCAATGATCCAGACATTTTTGTTTGTCTTGAGCTGTCCCTGCACAAAGAAAATGATTAGTTACATTTAAAAACCCAAGCCTTGCTTGTCTTGGGCTCAGAGATAGAAGGTAATGCAACAGTAATAGATCCTATGGTTGTGCTAAGAGGATCTTGAGCTGTTGTTGATGGAGAATTCTTAGTCACTTGATCTTTCTTAGACTTCCACACCACCTTTGGAGTCTTGGACTTGACCTTTAAAACTTCGGAAGCTTTTGGAACTTTAGAAGTTTTGATGACTGAACCTTCGGAAGATTCTGCAGACACTGCCGCAGACTACAGTGCTTCGGAATAACTCCTTTCTTCCGAGACTAACTTCTCTTCCGAGGGTAATTTTCCACTTGCCTTCTTTTTAGATTTGGAGCTTCCGAAGGAAACAGGTTTTCCTTCTGAAGCTTGAATCTTCTTGGAACTCTTTGAAGTCTTTGTCTTGGTCATATGGATAGTACCTTTAGGATTGTACGGATAATCCTTAGTAATGTGAGTGGTACTTTCACACATGACACATACTATTTTCTTCTTCACAAGAGTCTTCTACTGGGAACAAGACTGTCTTTGGTCACATCCCTTCTCCACCTTCATCTTTGCAGATGCTGAGACAGTTCCTTTGGGCTAGGAACTGTTCTTGGAGTTTGATGGTCTAGGCTGTGCAACAGTGGTACACAGCAGATCAGTGTTCATCTTGTTACTGAGATGAGTTGAATAAGAACCAGAACTCTTAGCAGAAAAGTTTTGGTTTATGTCTTCAGTCCTACTACTTTAAATCCTACAGATATGAAAAATTTTTTTGCTTAGAGTCAAAAGTAGCCTTGATCTCTTGATCCTTCCTTGCCTTTCTTTTGGTCTTTCTAATCAAGTTCTTTCTCATGTACTTGGTCATCGTAGTCTTCTTATTCTCCTCAGAAGGATAGTGGCCCTTCTTAGAATCCTCCTCTTCACTCTTTTCAGAGGAATTCATCACTATCTCTTCTTCATCCTCTTCACTCATAGGATCTATGAGAGGAAGCTCATCTTCACAAGTTCCACACCTAGGAGGTCTTACAGACAAGATTATATGTGGAGGAGCTATCTCATTGGATCCCAGTCCCTGCCTGTTTTGATAGCACACCTTGTTGTGCAGGGATGAGGATATCATGTTCTTGAAGGTCTCTTCTTCAAGAACACTCTTTTCTGCCCTGGGTTTGCTGATCACAAGCTCAGCCTGGCACTCAGTCAGTTTGGTTATGAGATCTTTGATTTGAGTCCTAAAATATGTGTGTTTATGTTTTAGAACTGAATTGGTTTCTCTAGGTCCTCTATCTTCAGTTTGTAATCATTTTTAGACTTTCTAAAATCAGATTTTAAAATGTTTAAGAACTCAAGGTCAGATCTCATTTCCAAGTTATAGGACCTGTATCTATTGACTTTAGCAATGCATTCAGGAGTACAGAGATGTTCCAATACCTTGGCTTCATCATGATCTGCCATCAATCTTGGTTTCAAGAAGCATCTTCCACTTGAAAGCTCCAGTCAAAGCCTCCTTCTTCAACAGCAACAACAGCCTGCTGCTTTGACTTCTCATTCTGGAGAGCTTTGTCAGTATAGTTAGGTTTGGACTGTGTTTGGCTACCACTTGCTTTAGGCGCCTTACACTCTCTGGCAAAGTGGCCCATCAAGTTACAGTTTTAACACTTGACTTTGCCTTTGTCCAGGCCAAACTTTCCACTGGTTGCGTTGCTTGGAACTTCCTTCCAGTCCTCTTGTAGAACTTCTTGGCTCTGTGAGTGAGAAAAGCCGTCTGCTGGACTATTTCCATGTATTCCAGATCATCTGGATGAATACAGTCCAGGTCTTCAAGAGTGAAAAGAGAGTTGCCACAGCTTTCATCAGAAGACACAAAAGCTTGAGAAGAGCTTGTCTCTTGGAATGGGCTTCCTTGAGTGTAGTTCTCTCTTGGTGTCTCTGGCAACGTGATGAAAAGGCCCTTTGGTGAGTTCTCAGAGTAGCATATGAGATGATGTTTGGGCTCTATGCTATCCCTTTCCACCACATGTAGGGCTGAACCTATTTGATTGTTGGAGTTGCCAGATGAACCTTGCATGTTCATCTCCATTGGTAGCCACTGAGAATCCCATATAACTCTGTTAGAGTAAGAGTTTTGAGATTTTCAGTCCTCTTGATCACCACACAGTAGTGTGTCCACTGCCTAGGAAGTCAGGACATAAACTTTCTTATAATGTCTCTGTTCTCAAGAGAAACTCCTCCATCCACAAGGGTATCCACAATTTCAACATAACTGAAGTATTACTGAGTCATGGTTTCACCTATTTTGAAGGTGAAGTTTTCAAACTGCTGCTTCAGGAGATCCTTCTTGTTCTCCTTGGCTTCAGAGGAACCCTCATACATAGTTTCAGTGCATCCCACAGCTGCTTAGTTGTTTTGCACTTCTTAAAACATCGGTACACAGAGTTTGGAAGGGCAGTTTGAAGGGTTGTCATGGCTTTTCTGTCAATCTCTACTCTCTTCCTATCTTCATCAGAGTAGTTAGCCACATCCTTGGGGATCATACCAGCACCTGTAGCAGAAGGGGTGCTAGGTATGAAAGGTCCATTTTCAATAGACTCCCACATTCTTGAATCAAGAGACCTGATGAAACCTTTCATTCTCAAACACCAGGTATCAAACTCATCTAGAGTGATCAGTGGGGACTTGTTCATGGTTCTAGTTTCTATATCAGTCCTAAAAATAGCTAATATTTGAAAAGTTTAGTATTTGTGTATGTGAGGGATCTTAAGATGGTGAGATCTTATATCAATAGCCTGGAAAGCTTTGATCGCAAATGCAAGACCGGTGAAGAGGGTCACTTACAACACAATACAACAAAGAGGAGATTAACCAAACATAATCAAACAGTAAACTGGATTAACCACAAATGAGACACTAAGAACACAAGTAATATAAGAGATAGAACAATAGTGTATGGTTTTCAAGAATGCAGTATATTGCTTCCTCTATGTTCTATTACAAGTGTTACAAAGCATATTGGAATACAAGAACATGAGATACTTATACTACATCCTACAGTCGGCTATATGTTAAGTCGGTTTTTCCGGGATCGATAAACATCCGAGCATGTTCTTGACGGAAGGATGAACAACCAAAACCAAAAGTCAAATCAATAACACGAACTATCAAATATTGGTTTCATTGATAAAAACCTAACGATTACAAGCTCGTGACAACATAAGAATCAAGACTCTTGGCAAGGGGAAGATCGAGCATGATCTCCCCTCTCATCCGGCAGCCCTAGGCTCCGGGCAGACTTCCTCTCAATCCCTTTTTTCTCTACACATTAAAACTGGTATATATAGGCCTCGGCCCATATTAGATACGACTGGGCCATTCGTGCGATTGGACCATAAGTATGGTTCAATCGTACGACTGGACCATGCGTATGGTTCAATCGTACGACTGGACCGTACTTATGGTTCAGTCTTACGAATGTCCCAATTGCATCTCTCAGTCGCACGGCTGGTCCATTAGCATGGCTCAGTCGTACGACTGAGTCTCATTCGCATATGCTCCTTCGAATGACCCAGTTTCATGTGTTTACAACATATCAGGTGTATAACATTAAGCCTAGACTATTTGACAAGTGACGGACACACTATATATGACTATATATGCTCCAACAAATTCCCCCTTGTACATTGCTTGCCAATAGTAGATAACACCTCTTACAATCTTCAGTCAATCTTTGCTCTAGTTGCCAATAGACTCAAACGAAAACCATATTAGCCAACGTTGCCGATCCGTCAGGTTACTACCATATCCCTGAAAATGAAATTAGGCACAATAGCTTTCGTTTACTTTGCAGAACACCATTATAGCAGCAAGATTCCCCATATGACTGATTTTTCCAGACAATGACACGAACAGTTTTCCATTGCTTCAATCTTCACACAGGCTAACCTGATTAACATCACCACCTGTAGAAATTTCCCCTCACATTCAGCATATCCCAATATATAGACATTGTGCTCTCCTTGCATCTTGACACGGTGTATTGGGCAAAAGGTTGAAGGTTCCAATCCACAGCTGACAATATCGACCAAATCAGCATGCACGAAGATTCATCATCGGAAACCGGTTCACATCATCACTTTCTGATTGCGTCTTCACTTTCTATATACAAGGATTCCCCCTAAGAAGCAGAATCATTTCTGTGCGGATAAATATAACTTGATTGGCCCATAAGTAGTCAGATGCTCCTGACTACCCCACAAAATCAGCACCAACTGCTGACATCTTCTCTTCTCTCTTTCGTGTTCCACTTACATTCACCTATTCTGGAAATCCGACGAATAATGGGGTACACATCGAATTTATTTGACAAACAAACATCTGGGTGAATATGCTTTGCTCATCTTCAAATCTGTGCAAGAAGCTGTTTCGGACTCTTTTTTTTGGTCTGGAATAAATGCGGATGAGTCAATGCGGATGGCTCATTCGTGCGATTGAACATATGACTAGTCCAGTCGCACGACTGAACATACGACTGGTCCAGTTGTACGAATGGCTCATTCGCATGGTCCAGTTGTACGAATGGTCCATTCGCATGGCCCAGTCGCATGAACGGGTCTGCACGTAGATTTTCAGATCTGCAGCCGCCAGGGCTGCCCAAAACCCTAATCTGATGAATTCAACATGAACCGAAACAAAGTAGACATCATCAGATTCGAAAGGGTGATAGGAACATGGTTTCAAATTCGATTTCAACATAGAAGCAACACACATAACAAGATCTAAGCAAAACACGAAGAACACGAAGTGGGTTTAACGTCAAGATCTGAAATTCAATCCAAAAATCAAGAGCTCGGGTTGCTAGAATGATTGTTAGATCATTCCAGTAGTAACCTGGCTCTGATACCAATTGTTAAGTCGGTTTTTCCGGGATCGATAAACATCTGAGCATGTTCTTGATGGAAGGATGAACAACCAAAACCAAAAGTCAAATCAATAACACGAACTATCAAATATTGGTTTCATTGATAAAAACCTAACGATTACAAGCTCGTGACAACATAAGAATCAAGACTCTTGGCAAGGGGAAGATCGAGCATGATCTCCCCTCTCATCCGGCAGCCCTAGGCTCCGGGCAGACTTCCTCTCAATCCCTTTTTTTCTCTACACATTAAAACTGGTATATATAGGCCTCAGCCCATATTAGATGCGACTGGGCCCATTCGTGCGATTGGACCATAAGTATGGTTCAATCGTACGACTGGACCATGCATATGGTTCAATCGTACGACTGGACCGTACTTATGGTTCAGTCTTACGAATGTCCCAATTGCATCTCTCAGTCGCACGGCTGGTCCATTAGCATGGCTCAGTCGTACGACTGAGTCTCATTCGCATATGCTCCTGCGAATGACCCAGTTTCATGTGTTTACAACATATCAGGTGTATAACATTAAGCCTAGACTATTCGACAAGCGATGGACACACTATATATGACTATATATGCTCCAACAAATTCCCCCTTGTACATTGCTTGCTAATAGTAGATAACACCTCTTACAATCTTCAGTCTCTGGTTGCCAATAGACTCAAACGAAAACCATATTAGCCAACGTTGCTGATCGTCAGGTTACTACCATATCCCTGAAAATGAATTTAGGCACAATAGCTTTCGTTTACTTTGCAGAACACCATTATAGCAGCAAGATTCCCCATATGACTGATTTTTCCAGATAATGACACGAACAGTTTTCCATTGCTTCAATCTTCACACAGGCTAACCTGATTAACATCACCACCTGTAGAAATTCCCCCTCACATTCTGCATATCCCAATATATAGACATTGTGCTCTCCTTGCATCTTGACACGGTGTATTGGGCAAAAGGTTGAAGGTTCCAATCCACAGTTGACAATATCACCATATCAGCATGCACGAAGATTCATCATCGGAAACCGGTTCACATCATCACTTTCTGATTGCGTCTTCACTTTCTATATACAAGGATTCCCCCTAAGAAGCACAATCCTTTCTGTGCGGAT